>OZ038397.1:11644313-12344313 GCA_964036045.1 Eutreptiella sp. 'Long Island Sound 2002' | reverse complement strand
GGAAGTAGGTTGTGACGGGGCTGCAAGTTTTGTGCATCACGCCAACCACATTAGCATCCCATATCACATACACCCAGGAAGCAGCCGGGCGAACAAGTTGTGAAACATTCATTCACGTAACACATCCAAGTGTTGTGGACTAATCCTTCGGGTGTGGCTGCTTTGCTACATGGCCATTTTACTGGGGGTCGTAATATTTGGGACTCTGGGGACAATCGCCGCAGCGGGTATGCCAGGGTGCAATCTGTTTCCCACAGAATGGTCATGGTTTTTTTGCTACGGAGATGGTAGTTCACATCCCCATACACGGCCTGGGAAGATGTGAGATCACGTTGCTTGTTTTGATGTGGTTCCAGAACAGCAATCAAACAAGAAGGTTTTTAATGGAGAGTGACACATTGTAGTTCGCGGATTTTAGCTTTGCAACTTGAATGGTGGTGGGCACACGGTGTTGATCGTGTTCTTATTCATTTGTGCACTCCTCCACAGGAAGTCTCTCACAGGCATTATTTCAGTTGCCAACATGGATTTGATCTGTTCCCATAGCCCTTCACAGATGACGACCCAGCACATTTGACTTTTCCTTGCTACATTTCATTGCATCTGCTGTTGCCCGTTTTGTGCATTTTTCCTACTAAAAAAGCGGTTTACCACATACAGTATTGTCAATTTCTGCTGTGAAAAGGTGGACAAGGGTTCGGCACATGTGTCAGCTTGGCAGAAAAACTGGCTTGGCAGATGTTGGGCCAGTCGATCCAGCTGGCCAACTGTCTGGCCAATTGGGTGATTGGCCGGCTGTCCAGCCAGGAAGTTGCCTGTAGACAATTGGCCCGGCAAAGTTGCACTGAGGAGGCACACAGCGCTGTGGTGCGTACTAAAAAAACCCCCCGTTTTTGTACTAAAAACCCCCCCTTTTGTACTACCCCCCCCTATAAAATGCACTAAAAAAGCCCCCGTGTTATAGGAAAAAACCCCCAGGGTTTTTTTTTAGTATGATTGGGGGGGGTTTTGGGCGGGGGGTTTTTTAGTACATTTTTGGGGGTGTTTTGGTACATTTAGGGGGGGGGGGTTAGTACATTTAGGGGGGTCTTTTTAGTACATTTTGGGGGGTTTTTTTAGTACATTTTTGGGGGTTTTTTAGTGCATTTCGGGGGGTTTTAGTACATTTCGGGGTATTTTCGGGGCAATTTGAGCCATGAATCTCAGTCCCGGAAAACAGGTTGTCCAGATGTTGTGCTGTACGTAGAACACCCGTGGGGATGGGGGGGGGGGCTTGCCCCATTTCCAATTCCGGTATGAAGGTAGGAGAGGTGACGCAGGGTCATGGAAGCGCATGTGATTGTACATTCAGTGTTTTGGTTCACATTGCTCTTTGTATGTGTTTTGCATGCTTTGTGTGTCTGCCTGGAGGGGCATTCTGGGTCTTGTATCTTTTTTTTTAGATGCGGATTATTTTTTTTAGAGGTTATATTTTTTCTTAGCTAAAAAAAATAATCCGCACTAAAAAATATTTTCTGCGCTACAAAAAAATATCCGGCGCTAAAAAAAATACCGCGACTTTTTTTTTTCTGCGCGCAGTATTTTTTTTTTAGCGCAAATGCCGCAAATTTTTGAAGTGGTCAAAAAAGTGTTATGGGCGATTCCCTAGGCACCTGTGGGGGAACGTGGTGTGTGCCGAGACCCCCATGACGTTTGTAGCCTAGACATGTTAAAAGCAATCGTTAGCCCGCGGACAACGGGCCCTTGGCGCGGGGCGCTGCCACCCACATTGAGCATTGTGTCCGATCCATCTACTCTCCAAGCGGAGGCGCTAGCCTTGCTACGGTAGCGGTGTGTGGGCAAAGTGTGGAACCGCGTGACCACCAGCGTTTGGTGGCCGTGTGATAGCCCGGGACTGGTATTGCGGTACACAATGTGAAATGTGGGGTGTTCCACTTGTTTGTTTGTTTCACAACCCCATATTGGTCAGTATTGTTGCGTTGAGTTGGGGTTAGGGACTCACAATCCCCGCTTTGTTGCGGGCCCCGTTGAGGTGGAGTTAGGGATTCGCAATCCACGCTTTGTTGCGTGGCCCCTAGAGTTGGGTTTAGGGACTCGTAGTCCACGCTTTGTTGTGTGGCCCGTTGGTCACTGTTAAGTGGGCCACGGATAACAACCACACAGAAGGATACTCAGCCACCTTGGCCAGAGCCCATGTGCACAATTTTGTCTGCTCAGAGAACAGGGGGGTCTTCCTTCGCTGGGAGACCTATGCACAGACTTCATCACAGAGGATCACATGTACTATCTGAATGTTTGAAAATAGGGTACTCGGCCACCTTGGCCACAGCCCATGTGCACAGATTCATTTGCCCAGAGAACAGGGGTCTTCCTTCGCTGGGGGACCTATGCAGAGATGTCATTCGAACAGATCATACATAATGCTTGAACTTTGTGAAGTAGGGTACTCAGCCACCTTGGCCAGAACCAAGGGGCACAATTTCAAGGGTCGGGGTAAGGTGCTCGCAGTGGAGGGCTGTGAGTGAGGACAAGATGAAGGCTAAAATTCGCCAGCTGACGAAGGAGGAACTGATTTTTCTATGAGTCTTTGGTAAGTGGGTGACTTAGCCACTTTCACTTTTCGATGCTGCAGTAATTCGTCGACGACAATGCTGGGTACATGTCACTTTGTCACCTGGCACTTTTTCACTTCTGATTTTGAGCGGTGTTCATGTTCAGTCAGGTCTGTCGTTTCTGTGCACATACCTTGAGCAGTGATCATGTTTCATCATGTTTCACTCGAATCTCTATGGCAGTGTGTCATTTGATGGTCAAGTGAAATGGGACAGCTTCATTACATGCTTGCAGAATCACGGAATCACGATTACGTGTCAAATCTGCCAAAGGGGGGGGCGAAATTTTGCACGGGGAATTTTTCGCACGAGAAAATTTCACGCCGGGTGTATTTCGCACAGTGGCCTGAAAATTGAGCGGGAAATTTCGCACCTTCCAGGATTGTCCACTGTACGGGCCAGTGTACTGGGCGGACCATCTTTGGTAAAAAAATTCATCACCAGGGCTTTGCATGGTGACCTGAAACCCAAAGTATGCGTGTTTTTTTTGGAAGCCAGTCCGGAATCTATGCTACCCATAACCACTGTTTAAGCAGAGTCATGCACTATTTAAGCAGAGTCATTAAGCAGCGTGGCTAAATTTCGCGCCGGGTTCATTTCACACAGCAGCCTGAAAATTGAGCGGGAAATTTTGCACATAATTGAAATACGAAATTTCCCACAGCGAAATATTCCCATCGCGAAATTTCCTCCCGCCTTGTTCCAGACTTCTGCTGTAATTTTCAGCCGAGAGCAGTGTTCATGTTCAGTCAAGTCTGCCGTTGCTGTGCACATACCTTGAGCAGTGATCATGTTTCAGTCAGATCTTTATGATCTTCCACACTTGCACATTTCCACACTTCCGCATTTGATTAAATGGGACGGCTTCATTGTATGCTTACCGAATCAAGTAATCATTTTTTATGTGTCACATCTGCTACTAGAGTTCTACTAGGTCATTGTACAAAAGGACCGCAAAATTGTACAATCCATCTCAATGGTTTGCTAGATCTCATTTTCATTAGATTGTTTTTTAAATGCACAATGCCTGCAGGAGGTGTCTCTTTTGGGTATGCAAATATGCCTCAAATACCTACATATTTGCATACAGATGGGTGTGGTAGAGGAGGGGGGGGTGCTGTAGGGAGCACACACAAAGCTGAGCACCCGGTAAAAGAAGCAACCCACCTTGAATGACATGGGACAGCTTCATTATATGATTATAGAGTCAGTGATCAGTGTTCTGTGTCACATCTGCTACTGGACTTCTTTGGGGCCGTTATGTGAAAAGATAGCTTCTTCTCCAACTTCTTTGAAGCATAGCACATTGGCTGGGCGATAGAATATCTACCCGGCTGTTGGCTCGGGCAATGGGTGTTGGGATAGGAGGAACCTGCCCTTGCACCATTTTGTTGTGGCACGTTTGTTTTTGTATGCCTGGTGGTCAGCAGATTTAATTGGTGGTATTGGTCTCTCTGGCAAGGCTCGAGGTCCGTGATGTGGTGGCGATTGTAGTGGGGCGTTGTGGAAAGGAACTCCTGCTTGCCACCACAGGATCCTGTAGAACTGCAGAATGGCTTACCCACAATTAACCATCCAGAACAACAAAGATGAGCCCTCCACATTGCTCCATTGTCCATCAAAGTTTGCGTGTATTTAGCAGCCACTGTTTCTCTGATGACAGTGGCGGTCCAAGGAACAGTTCTGGGTTGCAACAAACAGACAGGTGAGACGTGCTGTGCACGCAGGATGCAACAATTAGGGCTCGGAAGTAGGTTGTGACGGGGCTGCAAGTTTTGTGCATCACGCCAACCACATTAGCATCCCATATCACATACACCCAGGAAGCAGCCGGGCGAACAAGTTGTGAAACATTCATTCACGTAACACATCCAAGTGTTGTGGACTAATCCTTCGGGTGTGGCTGCTTTGCTACATGGCCATTTTACTGGGGGTCGTAATATTTGGGACTCTGGGGACAATCGCCGCAGCGGGTATGCCAGGGTGCAATCTGTTTCCCACAGAATGGTCATGGTTTTTTTGCTACGGAGATGGTAGTTCACATCCCCATACACGGCCTGGGAAGATGTGAGATCACGTTGCTTGTTTTGATGTGGTTCCAGAACAGCAATCAAACAAGAAGGTTTTTAATGGAGAGTGACACATTGTAGTTCGCGGATTTTAGCTTTGCAACTTGAATGGTGGTGGGCACACGGTGTTGATCGTGTTCTTATTCATTTGTGCACTCCTCCACAGGAAGTCTCTCACAGGCATTATTTCAGTTGCCAACATGGATTTGATCTGTTCCCATAGCCCTTCACAGATGACGACCCAGCACATTTGACTTTTCCTTGCTACATTTCATTGCATCTGCTGTTGCCCGTTTTGTGCATTTTTCCTACTAAAAAAGCGGTTTACCACATACAGTATTGTCAATTTCTGCTGTGAAAAGGTGGACAAGGGTTCGGCACATGTGTCAGCTTGGCAGAAAAACTGGCTTGGCAGATGTTGGGCCAGTCGATCCAGCTGGCCAACTGTCTGGCCAATTGGGTGATTGGCCGGCTGTCCAGCCAGGAAGTTGCCTGTAGACAATTGGCCCGGCAAAGTTGCACTGAGCAGGCACACAGCGCTGTGGTGCGTACTAAAAAAATCCCCCGTTTTTGTACTAAAAACCCCCCCTTTTGTACTACCCCCCCCTATAAAATGCACTAAAAAAGCCCCCGTGTTATAGGAAAAAACCCCCAGGGTTTTTTTTTAGTATGATTGGGGGGGGTTTTGGGCGGGGGGTTTTTTAGTACATTTTTGGGGGTGTTTTGGTACATTTAGGGGGGGGGGTTAGTACATTTAGGGGGGTCTTTTTAGTACATTTTGGGGGGGTTTTTTAGTACATTTTTGGGGGTTTTTTGGTGCATTTCGGGGGGGGGGGCTTTTAGTACATTTCCGGGGGTTTTATAGTACGTTTTGGGGGCGTTTTGGTACATTTCGGGGTATTTTCGGGGCAATCTGAGCCATGAATCTCAGTCCCGGAAAACAGGTTGTCCAGATGTTGTGCTGTACGTAGAACACCCGTGGGGATGGGGGGGGGGTTTGCCCCATTTCCAATTCCGGTATGAAGGTAGGAGAGGTGACGCAGGGTCATGGAAGCGCATGTGATTGTACATTCAGTGTTTTGGTTCACACTGCTCTTTGTATGTGTTTTGCATGCTTTGTGTGTCTGCCTGGAGGGGCATTCTGGGTCTTGTATTTTTTCTTTTAGATGCGGATTATTTTTTTTAGAGGTTATATTTTTTCTTAGCAAAAAAAATAATCCGCACTAAAAAATATTTTCTGCGCTACAAAAAAATATCCGGCGCTAAAAAAGGTACGCCGACTTTTTTTTTCTTGCGCGCAGCATTTTTTTTTTTAGCGCAAATGCCGCAAATTTTTGAAGTGGTCAAAAAAGTGTTATGGGCGATTCCCTAGGCACCTGTGGGGGAACGTGGTGTGTGCCGAGAACCCCATGACGTTTGTTGCCTAGACATGTTAGAAGCAATCGTTAGCCCGTGGACAACGGGCCCTTGGCGCGGGGCGCTGCCACCCACATTGAGCATTGTGTCCGATCCATCTACTCTCCAAGCGGAGCCGCTAGCCTTGCTACGCTAGCGGTGTGTGGGCGAAGTGTGGAACCGCGTGACCACCAGCGTTAGAAAGTTTTATAGTATTTTCAGCACTGTGTTTTTGATGTGCCTCTCCTGCTGCTTGCTGCTGGTGTAGGGTTCCTGCTGCTTGTTTTTGATGAGGAAAATGTTTTATTTGTTGAAATACAACCACTCCAGGATAACCCAAGCCAGACATAAGCAAGTAGAAGATAAACAGGATCAAAGCATGAAGGGCTGCAGTCACAAAGAGTTAGATAAAGACAACTATCAACAATAGACCACATCAGTTTACATTCAAAGCAACCCAGGATGAAATATTTTACATGTTTGAGAAAAACTGATTGGAAAACTGCCCCAAGGGCTCACATGCAGGCTCAAGGGCGACGTCACAGGGGAAGGAAGCGTGTGGCGCCGGTACAAACGTTTCCGGGGAAAACTGTCTGAGGCAAATCAGAATGGGACCTGTACAGCCAGACAGGGCGAGGATGCACAAAAAAGAAGGTGGCCACCAAGTGCAGAAGCACAACGAGGAAGGGGAGCACAGGGCACAATGAAGTGGCTGGTCCCTGCATGTCCCTGCACAAACTATTGCACACATGCCGCCCCGCACGTGAGTCACGCATGGCATGGGGTTGTGCCTTCGTGAGTCACACATGACTTGGAGATACGTCGTGGTGAGTCACGCACGATGCGGGAACCAAGTTGCACGCACACACCATCCCTCACTGCGCAATGTGCCGTGGGCAATGTACCAAACACGATTTGGCAAATAACCGGCGGAAACTGACAGTAGTTGGGTGGTACCAACGAAAATAGTGAAGTAACCAACAGTGAGGGCAGGCGATTGAAGGGGGGTTGGCAGGCCAACCCGGTCCTAGCGACACATACTGGGATCAAAAAATCTGTGCTTTTGAGGTTGAGGACATTCCACATTTAGGGAGCACTGGATGTGAAGACCAAGTGCCTCTCTCACATGCTGAAGCGCCGTTCTGGCCAATGGAGCAGAGGGCAGGGGGTAATCTTTTTTTTTAGATGCGAAATCTTTTTTTTTAGATGCGCTAAAATTTGAGAAAAGTGCTAAAATTTAAGTCAAAACAGCTAAAAAATGAGCTAAAGCAGCTAAAAAATGAGCAAAAACATCTAAAAAAAAAGATTTCGCATCTAAAAAAAAAGATTCCCTACTAAAAAATAAGATTCCAACAAAACCCAAAATCTAAAAAAAAAGTCATTCGCATGTTTAAAAACGTCAAAAAAGCAGAATCTTTTTTTTGGATGGCCAGGTAAAAAGTGAGATTTTGGTAAAACTAAGAGAACACAAAGCCAGGGGTGGGGAGGGGAGGCAGAAATGCAGTTCCTAGGGGGAATCTTTGCACTGCGCGCGCACTGCGCGCTACTTTTAGACTATGTTCCCCCTGAAGAGCCCCCAAGCACACCCCTTGGAAACGCCCTTAGAATTAGGTGACCCAAACTGCCCCAGCTCAAGAAAGTTGCAAACTACCTTCCCTTAACATAACACACACATGTTCCTTACGATGCCCCACTGCCACATGCGTGGTTTCGGTTGTGAGGAAGGGGCTCTCTCCTTTCCCTTGCGGTTAGAATCGGATTGGGGTTGAGATTGTGTAGCCACGGGGGGTTGCGAGGACTGAGAGGGTTGAGGGGGATTGGAGCTGGACGAAGCCACATCGGCCCGAGGGGGCGCAACAACACAAAAAGCATCCAGTGTGCGTTGCCGCTTTTCTAGGAACTGCTGCGCATGTTTTGCTTGTTTCTTGGCCTCTCTCTCTCTTTTCTCACGGCGCAAACGGTCAATCGCAGGCTGCAGTGTTGGCGCTTTACTGCCGCCTTCAGAGAATGGTTGACCATCAAGCCCATCCTGGATGATTACACTTTCCTCATCCCTTGGTAAGTGGTTACCCTTGCCGAACCGCAAGATCTGCTCAATCACCTTTGGCACACCCAAACAAAGGGGGACAGAATCAGAAGTCAAAACCTCCGCTAGAGGTCACCATGATGCCCCTAGGGGCCCCTAGTATCTCAAAGTATGGGTCTCTAGTACGGCCGGACGCCCAAATAGTTGCACTGCGCGCGCACTGCACGCGCACTGCGCTTAAGGCTCCCCCCTAGGGGCACCCCACCGGACGAATCATCCACATTCCTGAGGCGAACCCTGCAAAACAAGGCACAAAGCAAAGAACGGTAAAGAATGCCAACAAGACCGGAGCAGATGGCTGAGCAGTTGCAGAACGTGCTTTTGCAGTAAACAGTACATTACGTGAAGATGATGTAACCCACTTGATGGCGTCGGGACATGCCACTGTGCAACTGATGCACAAGACGCCTTCCTTGTGGAGAAGGGCTAAAATGCCGTGGATTTTTGGAAATGCCAAACAAATACAGAAGCAGCATCCCTCCCTGTGTGCACCTCAAGATATTTGAAACGAGCAAAACTTGAGCATGAAATTATGGGCAAAATTGTGCACCCACTGAGTAGTGGTTGAAAACAAGCTCTACGAGGCAATGCCACTCGGCTTTGTGCGCCGAATAATGCCTCTAAACAAAGTTTGAGCAAGCAATCTGAACGTTGGGACTGACTGGGCAGACAACAAAGGCTGCAAAAAATGAGCATATAATGCAGGAACGGATGTGTTGAATGCAGGGTTCTCAGGAGTTGATCACTATGGCTGGCAGACACTGCAGCACAGGCACGTGGGTGGCACAATGCACTGCAGAAGAAATGCGCAAAAAAAAACTGTGAAAAAACCTCCCTGTAAACAAAATCTGAGCAAGGAATCTGGAACTGGGGACTGACTGGGCAGACTGCCAAAGCTCCAGAAAGTGAGCATACAATGCAGGAACGGATGTGTTGGGATGCAAATGTCCCAGGAGTTGATGACTATGGCTGTTAGACACTGCAGCAATGTACAGGAAGGTGGGTGGCACTTTGCAGTGCAGAAGAAATGAGCAGAAAAAACCTGGCTGGATCACTCTGCGTCTGAAAAGAGGTCCCCACTCAGCAACCACGACACACTGCTTGTGTGGACAGGCAAACAGTGGGGATCGCTGTCATTCTTCTTCCATGTACTGACCACACACAATCTGCGTTGCAAAGCTCCCAGAAGTTGATCACTATGGCTGTCAAATGCTGCAGCAAAGCAGGGGCAGCTGGGTGGCACAATGCACTCCAGAAGAAATGAGCAGAAACAACCTGGCTGGATGTAGTCCCTTCCTCAAACCCGAGACCTTGGTTCCCCGGAAACATGCAATTGTGCACATGGGCTCTGGCCAACATGGCCAAGTACTCGGCTTTACAAAATGCAGGCATGACCTACCAGACAATCTCAGTCTGCTCCATAGGGGACTTGGAACATTTTGAGAAATGAAAATCTACATTGAAAACCAAACACATGACACCAAGGATGGTGCCCATCACATGCCATTGCACACTCAGGAAACTAGGCAAAAAAGGGCAATTTGTGTGCGATTTGGGGAAAAAATCTCGGGGGGGGGGATGTTTCTTCCTTCGAGAGGGGGTAGCTAGGGGGGCCATGTTTCTTCTTTCGAGACGGGGGGGGGGCATTGGCATGGGGGGTCCATTGGCATGGGGGGAGGGGGGGGGGGCGTTGTTGTCCTGCACACCTGAATAGCTGTCCTACATCCACCAGAACCATCAAAAACCCATTACCCTGGAAAAAGAAGGTGATGTGGAAAATTCGACCGTGGAACCAGGGGGCGGTTCTTGCGCAAGGTGGTTCCTAGGCATGGGAGGGGGGGGGTACCTAGTAAAAATTTTTTTTTGAAAAAACGTTTACTAGGTTTTACTACAGACCCGCTTGGCAGGCGCAAGCAGATTTTTGGGAACCTATTTCCCTTCGGGAATGTCCCTTGTAAAATACAACTTGTTCCCAAAACTGCGTCCAACGACCTGTGCCAAAACAGGTTCCCCCGCAGAGCGGATGAACATCACATTTGTCCCAGGGAGAAACATGGCTGTGCTGTCAAGTTCCATTCAGCGAAAGTGAGCAAAATGTCCTGCCATGAGTACAAAGGATACAAGTGGCAGTACCCCACAACACAGTCACCCACACAACAACACAATGAGCCGTAACGAAAAATTTTGGGTTGACCAAGTGACGGTCCCCCAGCCCCCCCCGGGGAACGACAAGGGGTGGGGAACGACAAGGGGGGGGGGGGGGCGGAAGGAAAGGGGGGCAGGGGGGTAGGAGTGAGACATTTGTTCCAGCTACCAGCATGTAGTCCCTTCCTCGATCTTGAGACGTCGGTTCCGCTGAGACTTGAAATTGTGCCCCTGGGCTCTGGCCAACATGGTTGAGTGCCCTACTTCACAAAATCCAAGCATTACCTATGATCCGTTCAAATGACCTCTCTGCATAGGTCCCCCAGCGAAGGGAAACCCCTGTTCTCTGAGCAGATGAAATTGTGCACATGGGCTCTGGCCACGGTGGCTGAGTACCCTACTTTACAACATTCAGACATTACCTGTGATCCTCTCCGATGAACTCTCTGCATAGGCCCCCCAGCTCCAAAGGGACACCCCTGTTGTGAAACACAAGTTCTGCGTAATGCACCCAAAACCTTCCACATTCATGACATCCCTGCATAGGGTACCTCCTCACCGCATGGAGCAGGCAACAAGGAAAGAGGGCCACTGGGTGCATATTGGGTCAGTCCCGAAACCCAGGTTCCCCTACTGTATGAAGTTGTGAACATGGGCAGGGGTTGGCTTGATGCAGTAGCACTCCTTGTAACCCCCCCGTGCAACTTTTTGGGACATACATGATGATCATGTAAAAATCTTTTTTTTTAGCGCGCAATCTTTTTTTTTAGAACGGAATCTTTTTTTTTAGCGCGCAATCTTTTTTTTAGCGCGGAATCTTTTTTTTTAGCGCGAAATCTTTTTTTTTATGCTAAAAAATAAGATAAGTGCTAAAAATTAAGATTTCGCATCTAAAAAAAAAGCTTGGACCAGAGGGCAGTCCCTACAAATGCCGCGACAATAGCCAAACAACCAAGTATGCCGCTTCAAGTTTCAAATCAACCAGCTGCAGCAAGGCCCCCGCCATCTATTCGCGAGGCACGGGAACCCCAGTACGCATGCGGATGCAGGCCGCACCGCCACAGTCGCTGTTGCGACAGGGTGCACAGCAGCGCGTGGCGAGGCTTTGAGACCCTCCCCCCTTTGTCCAGCCCCCCGTGGGGACGACGCCGCCCCCACCCACCCCAGGGGCGGGGCTGCCACCAAGTGACACCCCCCCTTCCAGCTCAATTCTAGCGTACCCCAGTACAACCGAGAGAAAATTTGTCTTCGGCGCCTTCGGCGCGCATCGTTTTTGGACCAAGTGACGGTAGCCGAGCCACGTGACCTCTCAGGACAAAGGAGGGGGAGCGTACAAAAAGAATGTTGCCCTCGGCCGTTGCCGGACAACCATCAATGCCGCCAGTCAAGCCTCACGTATTGGCGACTTCGGCGACATTGGCGACATTCGCGACTTTGGCAACTTTGGCGACTTTGGCGACTCTGGGGACTTTGGCGACTCTGGCGACTCTGGCAACATTGGCGGCTTTGGCGACTTTGGCGTTGGCGACTTTGGCACCTTTGGCGGGAGGATTTGAAGACGAAACTAAGAAAACCCCGTCCCTCAAAACCGTCCGGGCTGCTGGGGTGCACCCGCTCCACGGGACATAACTCCAAAGAGGAGTGGGAAGGAGCGACAGTGCAGATTGTGGTATGAAAACCGGGTGTGAAAAACACACTTGCGAAACGCACTGTCAGTGCGAGAACTGACTGTGTATCTGCTCTTCGGCTTGTTGTCTGCATCCACACAGCACGGGGCGTCCCTTGGGGCCTCAGCAGTGACAGTAGCAGTAGCGTCAGAGTGCAAATGACTGGGGGATGTGGCTTAGTGAGTCACACACAACGCGGGCTGTGTGCAGGAATCAAGTCGCATGCGCACACCATCATCACTGCCCCTCACACCCCCACACTCCGAACAGTCCAATCCAACAATCCGAACAATCCAAACAGGATTTCGCAAATAACTGGCGGAAACTGACAGTAGTGGGGCTGTATCAATGGAAGTAGTCAAGTAACCGACAGTAGGGGCAGGCGATGGAGGACTTACAAGCCACCCACAGTCGCAGCCACACAAAAGGGGGGCCTCCAGTGTGATGTTCTGCTGGCATATAGCTTGCACACGCCCCTGGGGGTGATTCAGTGGTGGTGGGCTCGCAGCTAAAGGTGATCCCGGGCGACGAACTCACGAATTGTGTCATTGATCTCCCGTCCTTGAAGGTCCGCATAACGTTGTGCACTCCAGCAACACCTCCGCAGCTCCCAAGGTATCCAGAAGTGCAGCTTGCAGCGAGTACAGCTTGTTGTCCACCGGGCTGTGGACGGAGATGTTGGGGAGTGCTGTGGGCTGATGGGTAGGGGGTGTGGGGCAGGGTATGGTGAGGAATGGGAGGGGAATTTGGGAGGGGGTACTGGGCTGTGGGGGGGGGGGGGGGGGGGGCTGCGAGGAGTGCTGTGGGTTGTGGGATGGTGCGGGGGAGGGGGTGCTGAGGTACGGAAGGGGACTTCGGGAGGGGGTGGTCGGCTGTGGACGGGGTGTGTGGGAAGTGCTGCAGATTGTGGGATGGGTGCGCACCACACACTCTGCACACGTGTGCACGTGTGCACTGTGAGCACCTTGTCCACTCTGCACATTGCTCCATTCATTCTGTGTGCTGTACACTTTGCACACTGCATTGTGCCCTCTGCACTACACAGAATGGCTCTACACACGGCCCACCACACACAGCACATCGCAAAATGCACACTGTGCACTGTGCAATGTACACAGAGCAGTTTGCACACTGCACAGTGCACATTTTTGACCCATTGTGACCTTGTGACCCCTTTCATTTGGGGATTTTGGGGGGAAGCAGGGTCAACATTAGGTCCAGAAAACAAAGGTTGGCATCCTGCATGGTCCCATTTTTTGCATTTGCGACCCATTTGTGACCCACCTTAGTCCCAAAACGATGGGACGCAAACCGGGCAAAAACGGGTGGCCACGGTCTAAAAGCACCGTTTCTACCACGCATATCAATATTGCAAGTTGGTTTTGCTTTCGACCTCCTCGTGACACCCATGTAAGCCTGCTCTGGCACATGCACAACAACACACGACTTCCCATTTGCACACGGGCCGTTGCAGGGTGTATCTGATGCACATTCCCACTCATCATTATTCATTCATCGCTACGAGGGTTCTAGAGGCAATACATGGCGTTCAAAGCAGTTGATAATAATTGAGCCCTGAATAACTGTGCATTTTGGGTGGTTTTCAGCGAACGATAGTGACCGTGTAGGCCCATAGGCGTTCACATAAGATCTCAACCCGGCCTGAGTGGTGCCAAAAGATATGCAAAGGTGATTTTCCATCGGTAACACTGGTGGGGATGCCGATGGTGCCCACCACGGACCTCCTACAAACCAATGGACTCAGCGAACCACTGCCGCGGCATCCTTCCGGCCGGGCTGCTTGCGAGATCCGTGCCGACCTGTGGCTGCGATTCTGGGGAACCAGCGTAGGATGGAGAGGGATACTGTGGCAGGAGATATCTGACGGGATGCTGGGCTGTACAGGGTGTGTGTGAAGGGGTTCTGTGCTTCACGAGAGGGTGTGTGAAGGGGCTCTGGGCTGTGAGATGCGGTGTGGGATCGGATGCGTGGCTGTAGGAGGGGGTGTGGGATGCGATGCTCGGCTGTAAGAGGGATTGTGGGATGGGGTTCCTGGCAGCGGGAATGGGTGCGATGGGATGCATGGCTGCGGGATGGGGTATGGACCTGCTCTTGGGGATGTCGCATCCTGTGACTTCCGAAGGGCCCGCCAAAATGCCACAGGTCTCCTCGTCAGGGTCCTCCTCAGAGTCCTCCTCAGCAAACCACTTCTCTGACCCGTCGGCCGTAGACCATGGCGATGCGATGTCGACCACATGCAGGTCAGTTATTCCGCAGCTTTGTGGTATCGCATTATCGTTGCACGCCTGTGCATTGCAGCCCTCCGGAAAAGGAAAAGAGTAGCCTGCCAGACCAGGTTCAGGGTCCAACGGCGTTGGGCGGACGCGTTCATGCTCACATTGAGTGCGCAGCTTGTCAGCGGAGCCCATCTTTGAGGGAGCCTCGAAGCCCCCACCAGAGGCAGAAGTGGACTCCGCAGACCAACTACTCAAATCGAACATGCTGCGGCTGTGTTGCACGGAGCTTTCGCCGCCTCGCAATACAGAGCAGAGTTCCGTCAGGCTTACGGTACCCTGAAACAGCGGGTTGTGGTCGGAGCTCAATGGGATGGTACTGGGGGAGGCTTGGGTATCATTCCGCCGGAGGGCGAGGGCCTGTGCGCCATCCGGATTGCATCGGGCACGCAGCTGTTGCGCAACCCCCCCTTTGCGAGAGGGTGTTGGCGTGCCACGGCTGGCTGGGCTTGTCGATTGCCGGCTGGCTGCGTCGCTGGTGGTCCGTCTCCTTCCTGGAAGACTGGTTGGCCTTGGGAGCTTTCCGGACGCTGGGCTGGTGGCCCGCTTGCTCTCTGTCGAGATGGTTGGCCGTGTTTTGACTGCTGGGCTAGTGGCCCACCTGCTCGCGGTCCCGATGCTTGGCCGTGTCTTGACTCCAGGGCTGATGTTGCGGTTGTCCGCTGGAAGGCTGGAGCGCTGGTGTTTACTTGCTGGGGAGGTCGCGCCGTTATTAGCGAATGGTCCAGGTTTCAGCATCGTATTCCGCACTGCAGCCGCAAACTTGCTGCCACTGCGTTGGGGGTGCTCGCTCGTGGCGGCGACAGAGGCCTCGACACTATGCTGGGGCATTCGAGAGAGTATGCACAAAGCGTGAGTTCCAACGACTGCAACACAAAAGGGACGTGGCTTGAAGCTCTAACCCCCCAAGCTGTCACCGAATCATATTTGGGTGCCGTTGCTGACTCCACATCCTCCGAGGCCCCTCCCCATGCCCCAACCACGAGGCACGTGATAGCGTGCTCCCCCTACCCCACACCATCGATGAGCCCTCTAGCTCTTCCTCTCGCGGTGCCCATTCTACCGAATTCCAACAGGGGGTAGATGCGCCCCGTCGTACATTTGCGCACGGACGCAAAAAGACGCGCCTGGAATGAAAACGGACGCACATGAACATCTTGGTATTCTCTTGAGTCTCGAGAATATGATGAACCCGCGGCGCGTGCGGCTTGCGGAAGATCAGGGACAGGCCGTCGGCGCTTGAAGGCATCAACATGAGCCCCATCTGGACTTCAGTGGTCTGCCGGCATGACCGGTGCCTTTTTGGGGCTGGCGTGCATCCCGGCGGTCCTGACGCTTCCCGTACACGCCGTTTTGATCTGTTTTCTGAAAAGATCCAAAACTCTGCAATCCTCCGGGTGTTCGCACTGGTTTGTTATTTCGCCGTAATCGCATTCCCCCAACTATTGCTCCAACATGCGCTTGCTGTGTAGAGTGTTTGCCCAATGGTCCCTGCACCCGTGCCCTCCCCACTGCACCCGCCTGGCCCTCTGCCCCGTTCCTCCTGCTGGCACCTCTGGACTTCATTGTTGTGTTGTTATGCTTCCACCTTCACAGGCTCTTTTGGACATGTTTCAGGCGAATGTGTTGTGTCCAAGTCCACCGGGCATCGGCTTGTTGGATCGGCTGGTGACGCATCCGCCCCACTTTCTTGGAGCACGGAGCACGGTCCAGAAACGGGCATCCCATCAGACCGCGCCGTGGGGTGCGGTCATGGACACCAAATACTCATGGAAGCCAGACCAGGCACACCTCACTAAGCATGCAAACTACAAGGCCGTATGCTGTCGAACCCATGCTGATCCGTTCAAAATGGGCAGAGCGTGACATCATTATGTTTCTGCAAAAAAACAGACGAATATGAGCCACAAATCGAAGCTGGCTTTCAGGTAACAACGTGAAGGCACGCACGCACGCACGCACGTACACAAACAGTAACCAATCACAGCTGCACCCAACCATGAACGACATCGCCAAGAACGAGAGTTGCATGCTAGCAGCTTCCGATGGACTGCACGTGACAGAATACTGCTACAGGCGAGAATCAGAGCGACCCATAGGGCCGACACCACTCCCCAACATCCACTTCGAGCACACACCTTGGGCGTGACTTAAGTCCTCAGCACCCGTCCCAAGGTCCTCATCCGTGGAGAGTGGCGCAAGGTGCCTGATGGCTACCCAGCAAATGCATCTGGCCAGCTGGAGCGTGACCAGCTTTTCATCGATGACCTGCCCAAGCCCCTAGTAGCAGAGTTGCGCGCCGCTTGTCAGTTTAACCCCAATCCTGGTGGTTAAGCCCAAGTCCGGCGTTACAAAGTGTCATGAGTTGCATCAGACGAGTCATCCCGGGATGGAATGCGTTGGTGGGCTGCCCCTGTGACCACTACAGCCGAAGCATTCTTCTCACCCCCTTCAGGGGCCATTGAGCACCCTCGACTTTGATCAAAAATCCGACGCTTATACAGCCAACGGCAACAGGAGGAAGGGGCCTCGCCAATGATAAACCGATTCTTGGAGTTGGACCAAAAGGTTATAAAAGCACAGGTCTGCCTGCGGCTGCAAACGAAGGACCTCTCTGTTCATAGACTCAGCAACCCTTGGTGTCAAGACACCACAACCTGTCGGGAAAGCCTACGCTACGCATTGAATTGCGGATGTCCCCGCAGGTGCTAGGCCCAGCTACCAAGCCTGTCTCGGCGTGAATTGGGAACCCAAGGGCACAAGACACAACAAATCCCAAATTGAGTTGTCCTCGCAGTCGGCTTAGCCTAGGATTGGCGGGCTCAGGATCTTCAGGATACAACAAAGCTCTGCGCACCAGCGGACGTCATCGACCACTCCCCCTCCCAAAACTGGGTCGCGGTGGAAATGCCGCAATCTACTCGACATGGTGGTACACACCGCAGTGCCTAAACTGCGGTACACACCGCAGCTCAACCGCTACCGGTGCGCTGCAGCCCGGCCCTCCCCAAGTTCTGTACCTTCAATGGTTGTGATGACTTTGGGTTCTGTTTACCGGCAATGCGGGTGGGTTTTTCGTTCATCCTTTTTTAGCAATTCACGGTCGCAGTACAAAGCACATGCCCGATGGGCAGTGTCCGGATTGGGTTAGATGTGGTCGAGTCGTTGATTGGTAAGCACGTCGTGGGGGGCTCCCGGGGTGGGTGGCGCCTCGACTTCCTGTGTGCAAATGTGCTCCCTAAAGGAAGCCACAAGCTTGGCACAGGTATTATCATCTATGTACAATCTCACCATGTGTGGCCCCACGGTGTACAGTTCCGCGTGCACAGGGCTCCCTAGGTACAGTCGCACTATGCATGGGCCCCCTTGGTGCCCAAGTGCTCACACCTTTTGCCATGTGACTTAGTGCAAGTAGGGTGATGCTGGGCTCCATATGCTTTGCAACTGTTAGAACCGGGCACATGTGACTCACGCAATCGTTTGCTCCGGATTAGAACGACGGATACCCCGCTTTTTAGGGTCTACTGGCTTTGTGGGTGGTGCGACTTCTAAACTTTTTTGGCTTTTAAAGATACAAGACGACCAGCCAAAAGGAGGACGTAGTGGTGGAAGGAATCCGCATTGCGTAGCGTACGTCTCACGATGTCCTCCAAACGGACGGTGTAGATCCTGTACTACGAAGATGCCGTTGCTTGCGCCGGCTGCCGTTGACGCATTCACGTGTTCACACGTTCACGCATTGATGCCACCGTGTGATGCGCTTAAAATGTCACTTTTACTCATCAGATCCTTTACTCAACGGGGTCAACATGAGGAGGTAGACCGATTGGTTGACCGAGACACATGCCGAGGATTGGCCTTAAGAGGTGCATTCACGTGTACAGACGGTACTTTCACCATTTATGGAGGACGTCGGGCGTTGCAGTTTGCCCGAATCCAACCAAAAGGTCGCTGTCTTGTCGCTTCCCTGACACCCACTCCACATTCAACACCCGCATAAGAGGATGGGAGGGGTGTGCAATTGGTGTGCCGCGCGTGTTCAATGCCCAAGAAACGGTTGCGCCAATTGTTCATTTGGGGGCGGCGACATGGCGATCCGCATACACGCCGCGCGCAAAGTCGGTGTCGCCCCAAGCGAAATTGAAGTCGCCGGGGACGTAGTGGAAGAAGATGCTGAACCTGGTCCGGTCCACGGATCGGTTTTGACGCGCTGCGTGTAGTACACGTGCATCGAACAACACAACTGAACCCGCGGGGACAACAACGTCCACTGCCTTGTCGCTGTCCACCTCCGCCCACTCACCTTGTGACCAAATCCCGGTTCCAGGAGCGTGCGGGACGATCTCCCCATGCAAGTGGCTCCCGGGGAGCACTTGGAGGCATCCGTTTTCGGCATCTGTGGCCTCCAGGTACACGGCGCAGCTGATGACCTTTTGCCCTGCACTTGTGCCGAAAAAGTAAGCGTCTTGATGCCATCCGACGGTGGTCCCTCCAGGGAAGGCCGGAAAAAACTTGCTGCCAAAGACGTCCAACTCGTCATCTCCAACGTCCAGCAATTGCGCCACCTAAGCCAATTGATACCGGAACGACCCATGCAGACGGCAAAAAGAGTCATGCAGAAGCTTCCACGGCCCCACAACTTGCCTTGATCAGGCCAGTGCCTCCCCGTCACCAACACCCCGTCGGTCCACTCTACGCCTACACACGGCAACCGAGCACAATACACCCACTCATGGGACCCTTGTGCATGGCCTGTACACGGCGCCGCGCACACGGCACGCCTGCCCATGGGGCCCCCATGCACAAGCAGCGGTCCAAAACGACCGAGCTGCCAAAAGGGCTCGGGGTTGTCTTTGCATGTGTTTGCAACGATATGCACCGCGGGAGTCGCCCCGCGACATGGGGATGTGCGGGGTTGCGCAAGCGATGGACCGCAATGAAAAGAGTGTGTCATGTGGTGTGCCAAACAACAGTAGAGCGACGTAACACTGTAAAATGCGGCCGATGGTGTGGCATGCAAACATGGCGGGCAACGCCAAAACCTGAGGCACAATGTGTTCGTTGAAACAAAAAGTCCCAAACCAGCTCACAACCAAAGGATGGTCCCCCGCAAGCAGTTATCAACTGTCCATGCATGGTCCAAAATGCGCCCTTTCTCTTCCGCGGTCCAAGGACCGGAATTCCCCCCCTGCCATCCCCGAGGATTGTGCAAAACGAGGAACGGGCCTCCGGAGCGCCATTGACGTGCCGATTTCCCATTCGTCTACGGGGACACGAGGCCCACCTTTGCTCTCGAGCAAAGATAATCTTTCTTTGACCTCTTTACGTGGGTATTTCTTGGCATTGTACTCTACGTGCCAAGTAGACTGTTGAGTGCAACGCCCTTCCCCTTTCTCAGACGAGGCAACACACCTTCGTTATGATACTTCGCCTTTGCGCAAGCTCTAGTTCCGTCGGTTCCTCCACGAAAAGCCCTTGAATTTTGTGAAGGCGCCCTGGAATGGGGTTGCCACAAGCGTCGGTTGCAAGACACCAACCGCCATTATTCCAATGCATGGACTGGTCACCTTCCAAGCGGTTACTTTTCGCGACCAAGCCGCGAAACCGCTCAAGTATTGCCGGCGCGTCACTAAAAGCTTCGGGTAGCACTAGGTATCCGTCGGTTTGGAATTGTTGCACCTGAGCATCGGACAACATGCCTGTCATATCTGTCATATCACCTACAAAGCGCGATGACGGTACTATGTTGATGAGGCTTCTTACACAAGCCGTACATCATATGCAATGGATTGGCAACAGTGCAAGAGTGGCAAGCGGGAACCTGAAAATACTAACTGGCCACCACCAGTGGTGATGCGACCCAGCTGTGTCACGTGGTGGTGCCTACATATTTGACGGGGTGAAGGGGCCTTTTGGATACACATGGGCACAATACCATTCATTTCATGCACGGATCATGACAATGAGTCATGTGAGACACCTCCATGACAATGGTCGCACTGTTCTGGACCAACACATGCAATAATGATGAAGAGTCCACACACCAGCCCCCTCTGTATCAAGGCCGCAAGCTAAGGTGGAAAGAAAGGCACACCCACATGTTCAACACTCGCATCAATGTGCTCCTAGTGGTTAGTGATGGTAAAAACACAACACCGCACTTGAACCATACATGTGAGGAATTCATGGTGTACCGTAATTTCACGCACAGAGTGCACAATGCCCACAGTACCTCCTGACTGAAGCTCTTGACCAGCGCCTCAGGCGGTTGTGGAGCACTATGTCATTGTTCTTGTCATTTGATGCCTTGTATCCTGATTCCTTGGGCAGAAAAAAAAAGCATCCGCAACATGCAACTGTTGTGGCACCTTTGGTCTCCCCAATGCTACAGACAATGATGTGTTTTTAACCGAAACATGCACCGCCCTTGTCATGTGAAAAATTTAAGTCGTGTACAAAAAAATCGTCTAGTCCTATAATTTTTTTTGCGATAAATGCGTGTAATTTTTTTTTTGCGGTAAGTCGTGTGAATTATAAAAAAATTCAAATTCATTTATTTTTGCGGTAAGGGCGTGTAATTTTTTTTGCGGTAAGTCGTGCAAATTATAAAAAATTTTGAAATATTGAAAGAAATGCAACCTTTGCAATACATGCGCAATATGTACCCCATAGCGACCTTAACGGTGGGACGCCGAGTCCACAAAGCACATACTACTCTGCCCGGCCACCAATTAGTTAGGACTCGGCCAATATAACATAGTTTCACATGTTGTCATTGGCACTAGACACAAATTCAGGCCCAAGAAAAGAGTCCTAACAGGGCCATGGCCAACATCCAGTGTGCCTACACTGGGAACAAAATCAGGCTCAAGAAAAAGAGTCCTGACAGGGGCATGGCCAACGCTAGTGCCACCATTATATGCCACAAAGGCACTGGCATTGGGCAAATATAATAGCAATCTTATACGCTCCACCATTGGTACACCAAACGGGCGGAGGAAAATACAGCCCACAAAACATGCACCCGCTACAAGTAGGTGCAGAATGCACGCTTGTAGATCAAGTACATTTTTGTGACAAGCGGCACGCAACTCTGCCACTAGCTGCTTGGACAGGTCATCGAAGAAAAGCTGGTCACGCTCCAGCTGGCCACATGGATTTGCTGGGTAGCCATCAGGCACCTTGCGCCACTCTCCACGGATGAGGACCTTGGGACGGGTGTCCTCCTCTGTGGGAGTGGCCATGGAAGGTTGCGGCCTGGCCTCCGCGCTTTCCACGCTCTGCTCGGCGGAGGCCTCCTTGCCTTCGAGTGGGGTGGGGGTGGCCTGAACACTCTCCTCCTTAGCCGAAAGTGCACCTTCAACTTGGGTGCTCGGGGGGGACTCAGGAGGGCCAGAAAGCTCAGTCACGCCCTCCACATCATCACCGGGCGCTTCAACAACCCGCACAGCACGATCAGCATTAACAATGCTGAGCACATAGTCCACAAAACCGGCACCCATTGGGACGAGGGGCATATCGGAAAAGGTCCCCCGGTGCTCCACCACTTGCTTCGCAATGTTCAAGCTTTGAAAACCACAAGACCAACCGTCTGTTTGGAATCCCAAGGCGCGGTGCTTGGTGGTTCGCGAAGACTTCTTCAAGGCTGACAAGAAAGGACGGATCAAATGAGTGGAGCTTAGGGGTTCCCAAACCCAAATAGTGAACAGCTCCAACCGGACACGACAATCAAAGGCACACACAAACCAATGCAACCCTTCCTTGTCATTGGAATTAACCACAAAAATGTGGCGGCGGCACCACCTCATGTTGGCCATTCTTTCGTGAGATTCAACTCTCTGCATGTACTTGGAGAGTCTCTTGATATATAGAAGCGCTAGACTCCGGGCACGTGGTTCATCGATTTCATTGTGGCAGACCTCTTGGTTCAACCAACACACGATATCCTTGTCGGTCAACCAATCTCGCACCCCCAAAGGGGTTGTTTCGCTCGGGATGGTGCCCCGAGTACGCCTTTGGGAAGTGGGAGAGTCGACAGGTGGTGCACTTGGCAAGGCCTTCTTTCCCTTTGCCTTCTTCTGTGGCACAAGGGCCATAGGGGGAGGCGCAAAGAGGTCCACCTCTAAATCAGATGACGGGACCTCTTTTTTCTTCACCTCCTTATCTGGGGGGGAGGCCAATAGAGGATTAGAAATGACGTCCAACTCCTCGTCACCGGACACGGGCTCGTTGGGGAGGGTGGCAGTCAAAACCTCCTCAACGTCTACCTCCTGACACCACTTTTGAAAGAGCCACTGGTCCGTGTTGGGGTGGGCCCTTCCACGAACTGGACACTCCAAGGTGTGTAGGCAAAAGCCACACCCCTCACGATGCATGCACCACAGGTACAGAGTCTTGTGACATTGGCCACACACATAAGGTGGCCGAAAAAGATTAAAGCAATGCCAGGTTCTCCAATGCACCTCCATGGGTGTAGCAACAGTAGTAGATGTAGACTCATCGGCACTGGGTGCGTTCTGAGCAAGCGTGGAAACATTAGCGTCGCTATCAGTATCACTACCGGCCACCACCTTCCTGCAGTGTTTTACAAGTGCCTTTTTCTTTTGGGATGCAAGTTTTTCGGACTGGCGGGTGCGAACCTTTGTTGATGGCTCCGCACGTGCAGTCACCTTGCGCTCAATACGGCTCAACTTAAAAGGGCGTTGGGCAACAGTCTCCCAAGAGTATTGAGAGGGTACCTTAAAATTCGGTTCTTTTACGAGGAGCCACAGCAACACACACTCACACATCGCGAACGTGCAATAGTTTGCACAAGTACGACATATTAGCCACAACTCAGCCAAAAAGAGTGTTCTGTTGTGTTACCGGGTGGCGGGTGGTGCGGCCTCACACTCGGACCCAAAATTTGTCTCATTGGAAAAATTGCCACCCATACCCCCTGTGGGGGTATGATGCGGGGGGCGGCCAACACAGTGTCAAGGCCACCCCCCACTAGCACGCATGCACATGGGGTTGCCCAGGTGAGCTTCCGAACTACATACATACAACACAAAACAAAAGCAACGGTCCTTTGGGTTATCCCAGCCCCGCGGTATGTGCACCAAAAGACGAAAAAAATAGAAACGGATCGGAAGGTGCACTTACATGAGGGGAATTCATGATGGAAACATGACAGGGCACCCGATTTTGCACATGCACATATTACACATCAGCAAAGAGGAAGTGTCACACACAAAAGAGGGGGGACAGCGGACCCGGAGGGTGAAGGTAACCCGGAGAATGTCCAATTGGCATAGCAGCCCGAAATAGAACATGCACTTTCATTGTCGGTCCCCCACATGCACTGCACCATATCATGGGTTTGCGGCTCTTCACCGTCGTCTCCTTCGTCAGCTCAAGGGTAGAAAGTGCCAAACAGCCAAGCAATAGTATATTGCATGTGTCTTCATAGGGTATCATCCGTGCCCACAGAACTCATTGTGGCCGATTTCTTTGCGTATGCCTCGTTGCCATTTGCAGAGCATTGCTTGAAGGGCAGTGTTGCATACAGGAAGGGCAAAAACAAAGGGGGATAAAATCAGTAGTGGCTTCAGAGCACGGTGCAGAATCAGAAGTGGCCCACGTGTGGGCGGGGTGGCTACATAACCCATGCCGCCTACGGGGTCCCCACCGCTTCAGAGCGGGGGGCAGAATCAGAGGTGGCCCACAAGTGGGCAAGGTGGCTACATTACCCCTGCCGCCTAGGGGGTCCCCACCGCTTCAGAGCGGGGGGCGCAGGCAAAAGTGGCCCACAAGTGGGCAAGGTGGCTACATAACCCCTGCCGCCTGGGGGGTCCCCGCCGCTTCACAGCGGGGGGCAGAATCACAGGTGGCCCACAAGTGGGCGAGGCGGCTACACAACCCATGCCGCCTGGGGGGTCCCCGCTGCTTCAAAGCGGGGGGCAGAATCAGAATTGGCCCACAAGTGGGCAAGGTGGCTACATAACCCCTACCGCATGGGGGGTCCCCACCGCTTCAGAGCGGGGGGCAGAATCAGAATTGGCCCACAAGTGGGCAAGGTGGCTACATAACCCCTAGCGCCTGGGGGATCCCCACCGCTTCAGAGCGGGGGGCAGAATCAGAGGTGGCCCACAAGTGGGCAACTTGGCTACATAACCCCTGCCGCCTAAGGGGTCCCCACCGCTTCTGAGCGGGGGGCAGAATCAGAGGTGGCCCACAAGTGGGCAAGGTGGCTACATAACCCATGCCGCCTAGGGGGTCCCCACCGCTTCAGAGCGGGGGGCTGAATCAGAGGTGGCCCACAAGTGGGCAAGGTGGCTACATAACCCCTGCCGCCTAGGCGGTCCCCGCCGCTTCAGAACGAGGGGCAGAATCAGAGGTGGCCCACAAGTGGGCGAGGTGGCTACACAGCCCATGCCGCCTAGGGGTCCCCGCCGCTTCAGAGCAAGGGGCAGAATCAGTGGTGGCCCACAAGTGGGCAAGGTGGCTACATAACCCCTGCCGCCTAGGGGGTCCCCACCGCTTCAGAGCGGGGGGCAGAATCAAAAGTGGCCCACAAGTGGACAAAGTGGCTACATAACCCCTGCCGTGTAGGGGGTCCCCACCGCTTCAGAGCGGGGGGCAGAATCAGAGGTGGCCCACGTGTGGGCGAGGTGGCTACATGACCTCTGCCGCCTGGGGGGTCCCCACCGCTTCAAAGGGGGGGGCAAAGTCAGAATTGGCCCACAAGTGGGCAAGGTGGCTACATAACCCCTGCCGCCTAGGGGGTCCCCGCCGCTTCAGAGCAGGGGGCAGA
Source organism: Eutreptiella sp. 'Long Island Sound 2002' (assembly GCA_964036045.1). NCBI lineage: Eukaryota > Euglenozoa > Euglenophyceae > Eutreptiales > Eutreptiaceae > Eutreptiella > Eutreptiella sp. 'Long Island Sound 2002'. The sequence goes on along the minus strand of OZ038397.1, from coordinate 12,319,250 downwards.
ATCAGAATTGGCCCACAAGTGGGCAAGGTGGCTACATAACCCCTGCCGCCTAGGCGGTCCCCGCCGCTTCAGAACGAGGGGCAGAAACAGAGGTGGTCCACAAGTGGGCGAGGTGCCTACATAACCCCTAGCGCCTGGGGGATCCCCACCGCTTCGAGCGGGGGGCAGAATCAGAGGTGGCCCACAAGTGGGCAAGGTGGCTACATAACCCCTTCCGCCTAGGGGGTCCCCACTGCTTCAGAGCGGGGGGCAGAATCAGAAGTGGCCCGCAAGTGGGCAAGGTGGCTACATAACCCCTTCCGCCTGGGGGGTCCCCACCGCTTCAGAGCTGGGGGCTGAATCAAAAGTGGCCCACAAGTGGGCAAGGTGGCTATATAACTCCTGCCGCCTGGGGGGTCCCCACCGCTTCAGAGCGGGGGGCTGAATCAAAAGTGGCCCACAAGTGGGCAAGGTGGGTATATAACTCCCACCGCCTAGGGGGTCCCCACCGCTTCAGAGCCGGGGGCTGAATCAGAAGTGGCCCACAAGTGAGCAAGGTGGCTACATAACCCCTACCGCCTAGGGGGTCCCCACCGCTTCAGAGCGGGGGGCTGAATCAGAAGTGGCCCACAAGTGGGCAAGGTGGCTACATAACCCCTGCCGCCTAGGGGGTCCCCACCGCTTCAGAGCGGAGGGCTGAATCAGAAGTGGCCTACAAGTGAGCAAGGTGGCTACATAACCCCTGCCGCCTAGGGGGTTCCCACCGCTTCAGAGCAGGGGGCAGAATCAGAGGTGGCCCACAAGTGGGCAAGGTGGCTACATAACCCCTGCCGCCTAGGCAGTCCCCGCCGCTTCAGAACGAGGGGCAGAATCAGAGGTGGCCCACAAGTGGGCGAGGTGGCTACACAACCCATGCCGCCTAGGGGGTCCCCGCCGCTTCAGAGCAAGGGGCAGAATCAGTGGTGGCCCACAAGTGGGCAAGGTGGCTACATAACCCATGCCGCCTAGGGGGTCCCCACCGCTTCAGAGCGGGGGGCAGAATCAAAAGTGGCCCACAAGTGGACAAAGTGGCTACATAACCCATGCCGCCTACGGGGTCCCCACCGCTTCAGAGCGGGGGAAAATTCAGAAGTGGCCCACAAGTGGGCAAGGTGGCTACATAACCCATGCCGCCTAGGGGATCCCCTCCGCTTCACACCGGGGGGCAGAATCAGTACTGGCCCACTTGTGGACAAAGTGGCTACATAACCCCTGCCGCCTAGGGGGTCCCCACCGCTTCACAGCGGGGGGCAGAATCAAAGGTGGCCCACAAGTGGGCGAGGCGGCTACACAACCCATGCCGCCTACGAGGTCCCCACCGCTTCAGAGCGGGGGGCAGAATCAGAATTGGCCCACAAGTGGGCAAGGTGGCTACATAACCCCTGCCGCCTAAGGGGTCCCCACCGCTTCAGAGCGGTGGGCGAAATCAGAAGTGGCCCACAAGTGGGCAAGGTGGCTACTTAACCCCTGCCGTGTAGGGGGTCCCCACCGCTTCTGAGCGGGGGGCAGAATCAGAGGTGGCCCACAAGTGGGCAAGGTGGCTACATAACCCCTGCCGCCTAGGGGGTCCCCACCGCTTCTGAGCGGGGGGGCAAAATCAGAGGTGGCCCACAAGTGGGCAAGTTGGCTACATCACCCCTACCGCCTAGGGGGTCCCCACCGCTTCAGAGCGGGGGGCTGAATCAGAAGTGGCCCACAAGTGGGCAAGGTGGCTACATAACCCCTGCCGCCTAGGGGGTTCCCACCGCTTCAGAGCGGGAAGCAAAATCAGAAGTGGCCCACAAGTGGGCAAGGTGGCTACATAACCCCTGCCGCCTAGGGGGTCCCCACCGCTTCAGAGCGGGGGGCAGAATCAGAGGTGGCCCACGTGTGGGCGAGGTGGCTACGTAACCTCTGCCGCCTAGGGGGTCCCCGCCGCTTCAGAGCAAGGGGCAGAATCAGTGGTGGCCCACAAGTGGGCAAGGTGGCTACATAACCCCTGCCGCCTAGGGGGTCCCCACCGCTTCTGAGCGGGGGCAGAATCAGAGGTGGCCCACAAGTGGGCAAGTTGGCTACATAACCCCTACCGCCTAGGGGGTCCCCACCGCTTCAGAGCCGGGGGCTGAATCAGAAGTGGCCCACAAGTGAGCAAGGTGGCTACATAACCCATGCCGCCTAGGGGGTCCCAACCGCTTCAGAGCGGGGGGCAGAATCAGAAGTGGCCCACAAGTGGGCAAGGTGGCTACATAACCCCTGCCGTGTAGGGGGTCCCCACCGCTTCAGAGCGGGGGCCAGCATCGGGGGTGTTCCTAGCCGCGGCTGGGCGGGTTGAAGCCCCCCCCCCCCCCCCCGCCTTAGCTGGCCACGGCTGGCCAAAAATGTCTGGGGGGAAATTTGGCCAAAATCAAGGAAAATGAACAAAAAACGTCCACACTTGGGGTCTCTAGGGGTGCAATCCATCCCCTTTTGACTTGTGGCTATGTATGCTACTGCATTTGGGGCAACTAGGCAAAAATGCAAGGCCCAACACAAGATGGTGGCTAGACGGTTGGGTGGCTGGGTGACAAGGTGGCTGGCTGGGTGGCTGGGTGGTTGGGTGGCTGGGCAGCTGGGTGTCTGGCCGGCTAGAGCCCCCCCCCCCTCCCCCCCACTGACCGGAACACGCCCATCAGAGGTGGCCCGCAGGTGGGCACATTGCCTAGAGGCATGCATTTTTAGTAAAATTGGTAATTCATTCTTTGTGGCAAGGCCGGGAACTTTTCTGTTTTTCCGGTAAACGCATGTAGGAAAAAATCGTCACATCATGTAATGTTTTTTTTGCGGTAAGTCACGTAATTTTTTTGTGGTAAATGCGTGTAACAAAAAAATCGTCACGTTGTGTCACGGTGGTGGGCCCCCTGCTTAAAAGGATGCCTGGACAAGTGGGGACTGCCTTTGCCTAACCTTTCCTGAATGCACCCTGTACCGCCTTTGGCCACATGCATTGGATACATGGCCCCCTGTTAGGACAACAGTGAGTGTTAGTAACACATTGGAAGCATGATGTGTCACACGACGCATGACGGCTTTACTGATGTTCCATCCTTGAGAAGTGTACATGTACCTGATGGGAGCACACACGTGCCCTGCGCGTGTGATTAGACTGCCGGCCAGAACCCATGATGCACTCACCTTTGCGCACAGAAAACAGCTGTTTGCATGTGTTTTTCATGCCCTCTTGTGCCTGAAGGCGTGCCGCAAGGGTTATAGACAAGGAATACGGGAAGACAGGATTGCTACGACCGCGGTGTACCAGTGCAGTGGACGAAACACCACCTCACGCCGACAAGGGTACACTTGGGAACATTCCAGACGTGTTCAAGAAGGATCCACAGTGTTCAAGAAGGATCCACAGTGTTCAAGAAGGATCCACAGTGTTCAAGAAGGATCCACAGTGTTCAAGAAGGATCTACAGTGCTTCAAGCATGATTCACAGTGTTCAAGAAGGATTGAAAGTGGTCAAGAAGGATTCAAAACAATATGCCTATGGACCGTTCCAAGCCATACCCGGGTGCCAAGTTCTGTAAGAACCATAAGTGGTGCGGACACACCACGAGAAATTGTAAAGGGATTGACGAGAAAGAGAGGGGCTCCCGTGAAGATGGCCAAGGAAGTGGAAAAAAGAAGCGCTGCTACAGATGTGGCTCTGGGGATCACCTGATGTGGGACTGCCCAAAAGTGCAAACGAAAAATGGATCCCCCAGGAGGCAACAGAGGCCACAGAACTTGAAATGTTTCAACTGCGGTGGCCCGCATCTGGTATATGAATGCGAAGCAGAGGACTTTGATCCGGACAGGGTTGAGACGAACAGAAGAGCCAGCAGCAATGAACACGCATCGCAGAGAGAGCAGAATCGACACAAAGGTGAAAAAGCCAAGATTGGCACGTGGAGCTTGCAGGTTACGCCGAAAAACCAGAGCGCTTTCGACAGGGCAGTAAATGTAGTCTTGGAGACGGCGAACGAAGAGCACCACATGGTGGAATTGGATGATGATCTTGAATTCTGTACGATCACTGGCATTGAGAGTGAGGAAGAACAGGATACTCTGAAGAAAAGCCTCGAACAAGCACTGCCCAAGCACGTAGAGGTGAAGGTACTGGGACGCATCTCTGCAGCATCCATAAAGTGCTCCAGCGAAAGGACGGAACCAGCACAGAGTTCGTTACCCCTGCGAGAAGCCCAGCGAGTGGATAAACTGGAACAAGACATGAAATTGGTGAGAACAGACCTGGTTGAAGTGAAGTCCATGCAAGCGGAGATGAATACACGCATGGATAAAATGCACAGCTCAATTGAGCAACCGGGTGAGCGAAAATCTGAAGAGAGTTCGCTACTGAGAAGCCTGGCGAAAAAACTGGCGAAAAAACTGCTGGACCCTTCAGAAATACCTCCGACACCTAAGATGAAAAGCTCCAGGAGACCCAAGCAATCCCAGGTCATTCCAGAGACACCAGACTCAGACGTGACGGAGATCTCGGAAATGGAAACAGAGATGGAGGACCCCGCGCGCCGTTTGAGTATGGATCCATTGTCCACGCCACTAGCGCAGAAGACGAAGCCTCACAAAAGGTCCCAGCCATCGCCAGGGGCCCGACTGGGATGCACTGGTTTCCTCCATGTCCCACCAGACTCCCCGAACAATGAGACCATGGAATGGCAGGCGAAAGAGGTCACTCTGCTGACGAAAGTCTCAGAGTTGAAGTGGTGGGCGCGCTTGGCAGATGCCCCAACTGATTGCCCACTAGTGATGATCGAGTTGCAATACTTCTATGAATCTCAAGAGGCCTCTGACGCAGCACTGGCAGTCAGGATCCATGGGAAGAGACCCCGGCGATAATTGGTGTAAACCAGTCCGCCCTTACGACAGCTCCATCATTGCATAAAAAATGGCTGCGATTAACTGCTATGAGTACCTGAGGGACCTCCTTCAGCAACCCCTACATGCCCCGCATTGGACGCAATTGCGGAGCTATCTGAAGCCTATGCTGACTTATTTTCGACGCTGTAAAAATAGCCGGGCCTGGCGAAAGCTTCTGTCCGACCATGAGATCTCACCGCCCATGAGAGTTCCGCTGCCTGATTTAGAGAACCCAGCACGATTGAATGCCGAGGCGCGTGCACGACTCGAAAAAATCATCACGGAACGACACCATGTGGAGACCGAATGGAAAGAGCGCCTTTCGGACCAACTGGCAGTTTTTCGTGCGCGAACATACCTGGGCGACGGCCTACCCTTTGCCGATACCTCCTCTAGAAACCTAGACTTGCATGTGTTTGACACCACGTGTAAACTCCATGTACACCACCCACATAGACGCCTGCTGCAATTGCTCCGGCAACAAGTAGCAGTTTCCCCCACCCTGTCCAACAGCTGGCAACGTTATGCCGATCTGGAGACGATAAAAAGCTGGCGGACTACGTCTGACTTGGACGTTTTTGAGTTCTCGGCCTGTTTGGCCATGGTTTGCAGCCAGTATAATGACACCCGATATTTTGTGAATGGTGCATTTTACGGCATCCCTTATGTTTGGCAGGACGTGTGGAGACGCACGTTCAGGCTGGACACAGTGATAGGGCTACCCCAACACACATCAACAGCACAACGCGTGGTAGCAATCGTACCCGCAGAGAAACTGTTGGGCTGCGCACCAACAACGGAATGGATTTTCGCCTCCCCCCAACCTTGCCGAGCGTTCTGGCTTGTGCAACCTACGCACACCCTGACCCAGTTACATTTGCTCCGCGCAAGGGTAGCCTCCAGCAGATCCTTGGCGACGAGTGTGATTGTGGTCTGCCCCACGCACAGTGCTGTACACCTGGGCCTGCAGCAATGGTCTAACACGGCACCTTGGCAATGTATCACGATAGCCAGAGGACCCATGCCCCAGGTGCCCTTTCTCCGTTCGGAGCAGGACGCCTGTCTACCTGACACTGAAGTCGCTGTGTACTGGATAGTGGATGGACGTGATGGTCATGTGAATATTAATGATGTGGTCTCCAACATTGGACCCTTTTTGTGCGAAAAACCACATGGTTTTCCACCATCCGAGCACAAACCACTGTATGCCATCCATACCTAAACCTGCCCTACGTGGACTCTTCTGGGACCAATGGAAAAAGCTCACCGAGAAAGCACGACACACACAGGGATGGACAAAAAAGCAATGGGGATCCCACCTTGATCAGCTGAATAGCCTGCTCGCGTACGCTCCACAACAGTGGCTGCGACGCTTGTGGAATTTTGCTGAAAAACTTGTGCCCACTGTTTTTCAGGAAGGCACATGGATTTATGTGCTGTGGTCACCATTGACCCCATATGTCTATGTTGGACAGACAGGGGCGATACACGGAAAAAAGATGCTACTCACGAGATACCTCCAGCACCTGCGCTGCGGGAGGTCATGGAACACTTTATTTGGAAAAAAAGGAGTTCGGGGCCTTGGAAAGCTCTACCCTGAGATGTTCAAGAGAGGACCCCACACGTTTGGTATCATACCAATTGAATTTGTGTCCCGAGCAGCAGCTGACTCCAGAGAACAGTTTTGGATTCGAAAATTAGGTAAGTGCCTCAACGTCAGGATGATACCACCAACGACCAGGAAATGGAAACTCCTGTTCCAGGGAAAACTGGTTACACCGCGATACACCAAAGGAGAGATTGCACACCTTGTGAACACCATTGCTTCCACAGTCCATTGTAACATACCGATGCACATGCAACTGCGGCTGCTCACCACAGCGCAGAAACACCTGTCTGGCCCCGCACGCAACAGGTGCTATCAAAAAGTGGCACTGCGAGTAAAGCGACTGACTGGGCTAACCCTCCCTAACACAGCACCACTGAAAGTGCCATGTCTGCGAGGGATGGACAGTTTACAGCTACTACCGCTGCTGAAAGAGTGCATAGGTGGCCTACCCATTCCTGCGTATTACAAGGCATATATCAAATCAGTGTGCCGAGTTTCTGTTGTACGGAACCCCACTGTGGGAGACCTATTGTCAAATAGAGTGAAACCCGACAACCTGAATGTGGCCCGTTTGCTGGCCACAAGCCACTGTGATTGCCACAGATTGAGTAAAGAACTTGATATTCCACTTGTCGATGGACACGTTTTCCTGCGCCACCCAGTTCTCATCAAACGCGTGTTTGGTCCACACGGAAAAATCCTGTTGCAGAATGGTAAAAATGATGTTATACCTGCATGGTGGAAAGTCAAGTCCACAGTGATACAATCGCTGCGCACACTCATGACAAAAGTCCTGCCTGAACCCCCGCCCACCTGGCAAGCATCTACCATCTACAGCACCATTCTGTCCCGTGTCCGGGTTGGCCATTCTGCGTCGCGCGCGTCCAGCCCATGGTTTCTACGGCAAGATACTATTGAGGCCTTCCACCGCCAATGGTCGGAACAATGGGTCTTTTCTGGGTGTGATAAAAATACAGGGAAGTTGTCCGCACATTGCCGTATTGGCCAGCTGCTTCAGGAACTAAAGGAACTTGGGGATGTGAAACAATTTGAGGTCGTATATATTGCGCCTTCTGCAAAAGATGCTAAGGCGCATGCCATGCAGCTGCTGTACAACCAAGCGACACTCCATGGGCAAAAACTCTTTTGGATTTCGGGCGCATCCAAGTCGCCCCCCTCAGTGCGTTTTCTCCCTAAAAATAAACTGAATGAGCTGCAACACTGGGGCCGTACCCCCCAGCGATTCGCATTGCATGGACTGCCCACGGATCTGTGGCTTTTGTACATCCTGCCCTCACTTGGCTGTGACCCCCCCAGGCTGTTCGCTCTGTTTACTGCAAACCAGTGTATGTTTGCCTGGTCCCTCAGAACATGGCTGACTGCACCACGTATTGAAGCCTGGGACCGGGTGTACTGGAAGCTGCGATCCCTGCACCAGAAGTTGAACTCCCTGACCCCCCATGCGTGCACCTACCATTTGGCCCATCCGCTACCATTGACTGCACCGGATCAGGGCCCCCTGATCACTAGCTATCCAAATATTGAATGGAAGCACCGTGTCATTTTTTCATACTACAACCACCCCCTGCGTCAGCGAGGTAGACTTGTGGCGCGCTGCCTGCAGCTTTTGTTGGAAGCTGCCACAAGATGCATGCGCACTGCAGAAATGTTACACTGCAAAGATCTGCTCCCGCTGGTGCGCCAATGGAATTCAGTGCTCAATGACCTGTGGTTACGGGGTGAACTGCCTGATAGTGTCACCTTCTGGGAATTAGATATCGTTGCTATGTTCCCCAACTTGTCCCGTGATAGAGTGTGGGCTGCCATACAAGAGATGTTTGACGTTGTACATAGATCACGCCGCATGCATGCACAACTGAGATTTGCCATAAACAAAATAGATAAAAAGCTGGACCGGATTGGTGGTGGCTCCCCGGAGTTGTTTACGAATTTCACAAAACAACAGGTATTGGATTTTGTGTACTTTGATATCTATTGCAATGACCTGTTTGTCTACCTAAACGTAGTTTACAGACAGGTCCGAGGCATTGCGATCGGAGGCACTTGCTCCTCGCAACTCGCATGTGCTGACTGCATGGTCTCAGAATTTAAGTACCTCAACACTGTCCCGCCTTTTGCCCTACAGGGCCCTGCACTGTTGCACCCTTGTGTGCTGCCTGTGCAACCTGGCCGGTTCAGGGATAACTGCCTGGGTATGAAGTTCGTTTCCACCTCTTTTGCTGAGCTTCAGTCATGGATGGAAGGTGTGTATAACCTGCAGCTACAGTGCGAAGGAATTGGAGATATCTGGACTACACTGCAAGGTGAAATCCAGATCCACCAAGCCACAGACCAGTCGCCACCCACTGTACATATCCGCCTGGCTCACAAGGGAAATAAGTTTACGTTACCCCACCAGAAACTGATCCGCTATCCTGATGCCTTTGCCCCTAAAGCCCCCTGCACACTGAAATCGTTAGTCCCTGCCATGTCCAAGAATTGTGCTTACTACAGAGATACACCTGCAGATGCGCTGTCTAACATTAATTTGGTTGTACGTGATCTGCAAGGGAAAGCATATTGCAAACGGTGGTGGGCCCCCTGCTTAAAAGGATGCCTGGACAAGTGGGGACTGCCTTTGCCTAACCTTTCCTGAATGCACCCTGTACCGCCTTTGGCCACATGCATTGGATACATGGCCCCCTGTTAGGACAACAGTGAGTGTTAGTAACACATTGGAAGCATGACGTGTCACACGACGCATGACGGCTTTACTGATGTTCCATCCTTGAGAAGTGTACATGTACCTGATGGGAGCACACACGTGCCCTGCGCGTGTGATTAGACTGCCGGCCAGAACCCATGATGCACTCACCTTTGCGCACAGAAAACAGCTGTTTGCATGTGTTTTTCATGCCCTCTTGTGCCTGAAGACGTGCCGCAAGGGTTATAGACAAGGAATACGGGAAGACAGGATTGCATTTTTTTTTGCGGTAAATGCGTGTGACGGGCTTACCGCAAAAAAATTTTACACGACTAGTCGATTTTTTTGTTACACGCATTTACCGCAAAAAAAAATACACGAATTACAACATACACCCTTGTCATCCCTCCTCCACCCGGCCTGCGCTCGGCGCCCCCCCACCCCAACCTTGGAGATGGTTGCCAAGCTGCGGGGGGGGAGGGGGTATCCACACCCTGTGTGCACCATGTGTTTTGGACCCACAGCGGTACCCATGGTCTCCTTATATGGGCCCTCATTATGCCTTCCCCTTCATCGGGAAAATTGCGCCCAGCCGATGTTGCACAGATGAAGCACAACTCGATCAAAATCGTTTTTCAGCGTGCAGCTGGCAAAGATGTTTGGAGGTGTGCTCTCAACACAAATTCTGCACATGCAGCCAATTCAAAATCTTGTTTGGTGTATGTCAAAAAATGTGACGAAATGACGGCTACGTGCTTTCTCCGTGTAGGTCATGCCACTGAGACCCATTCCGATCAGCGCGCTGTTGAGATTACAACCCAGCCCAGAACCTCTTCGCTGGTTAGGGTTCGGACAGAAGCACCCTGGCCCGGCGTGCGTCAGGGCTATGGGGCTTACAATATCCTGCGCGGGAAATCATCCATCGGCCACTACCCCAACGTAGAACTCCACATCAGTGCATTCGGCCCAGGGCGCCAGTGTAAGGATAGTGGTGTTCTTGTGTTCTGGGATTGGCTGCTTCTAAACTCCTGGCCCCCCTAGACCCAGCATTGCAACTCATCAGATGCCCCGCCGCCTTCGCGCATGTACTACCCCGAAGCACTGCTCTCCGCCCGCCGACCCCCCCCCCTAAATTGCCGCCACTGCTTTCGGCTACCACCGTTGATTGTTTGCCATCGGTAAAGTCCTCACTGTCACATCACCACTTGCTTTGGCCCAGAAAACACTGCAAGATCCTTTGCACTGCTGCCTTTTAATTTCTGGCCTGCTCAGGAACCTGGTTTGTTATTTCTGGCCTACAACCCCACCAGCCCCCAGCCCGGCCCAACCCTATAAGATCCCAACACACACACACTGCACCCCCCGGCCCCATGTTGCTCCCCCCCTGCAGGATGTCTCAGTATGACAGGGTTCTTGTTCTGCCACCCCCTGGTCCTCCATGCACCCCCACATGTTCACCATTATCCCCGGGTATGGGAATGGGGCGATTGCCTGAGGTGATGCCACCTTGTACTTTTTCTTTTAATCTATTGCAACGTGCCGTCAACGTTCCGTCACCCGTCTTGCCCCTGGCCATCCAATCCACTAACCCCGGGATATACGGGTGTACTGTTGAATAATGGGCTGGCCTTCCTGAGGACATTGGCACTGTGACTCCAGACTTGTTTTACAAAAAAAAATAGAAGCACTCTGGCCCATTCCCACCAACCCTGCCACAAAGTCCAGCTTCCCCAACTAGAACTTCCGCTTCTCTGCGTATATGACATGTTGGGCTGGCCTTTGCCTCCTGGTGACACTGGTACGAAATCAGCACTTTTCAAATTGGGGCTCAAGGCAATAACGGGTGGATGGCTAAGTGGCCTGACGAGCCCGAAGATTTGTCAGAAGGCGAGACTCTTGCGGTTGTCATCGGCACAAAAAGAAGAGGCACCATGTTTCTGGGTGCTACACATCATGTTCGACCTATGGCACATATCGCTATCAGACGATGCAATGGGAATTTATATCTGTAATATCTGTAAAAGAAAAGAGCAATAACTGCCAGTCATTCAAATCAGCGACGGATGTAATTGGGGGGGTGGGTGTCCCTCCCTCCCCCCCCCCCCCTGTTGTGACGAGGCGTCACAATACGCGTCACAAAAAAACCCGGTCACAGATTGAGCCACGCAGGGTACCAGGAGGCAAGCAGGACAACCCTTCCAGAGAGGCATGTGTGTGCAGCAGGGTACAGGCAACAACAAACAGTTTTTTTCCACTTTCTTTCGACCCATGACAGAACTGTGACAAAGGCTGTCGGAAGGATGCAGCAGACAAATCGGCAGTCTTCAGAGCCTACAGAGAACACAGTGTCAGTTGACACCGCGTCTCATCTCTATGCTGTGCATGCAATGGATGGATGAATGTCACAAAAAACAGCAAGGTCAGAAGCAAGGTCAGAAGCACAGACACAACTATTCAGCAACCTGCCCACATGCCCTCAGGAAATACCACTGCCCTCAGGAAGTACCGCAGAGCCTTTTGGGTGTCACAATATTTTCAGAAAAGCTGTTTTCCCACACAATTCACTACCCCCCCCCCCCCCCCACCCCCACCCCCTGAGTGGCGCACAAATTAGATCCATCACTGATTCAAATTGGAAAACAAGTTTTGTGCGGCAGTTTGCATAGTGCACGCGATATGGCACACAGCAGATGAAAAGTGGTAAGACTAAATATTATCAAATAACCCATGCATGACCAGCTGCCAATTTGTTCTCGATATTTTACACCTTCTGGTACAGTGGTGTAGTACATTGCGCATCCTCGAAGGAGGTGGTGCACAATGTTGTGCACAGGCTATTGCTTGCCAGCCCCACTAGAAGAGAGGCTGGCCATGGTGCGGCCACGAAGTGCCTTTGTGCGACCATCTGGCCCCGTTCCACCACTACCCCCCGCCCGACAGCGCAAATGACGGCTGCCAAATATGTACAATTTGTCAGCCACGTCAACTTCCGCTGGCCAGCCCCAGACCCACAAGGCGGAAATGGCGTCTACCCCGTATGTGCCTTACAACTCAACTTCCTCAATTTCCTCAATTTCCGGGATGTTCTGATTCTCCTCGGGTTGCGGTTCCGGAAACTCCTCCGGGGACCCCGCATCCTCCCATGGCATTTCCAGTTGCGGTGCCGGAAACCCCTCCGGGGACCCCTCATCCTCCCATGGCATTTCCAGTTGCGGTGCTGGTTTCTGTTCCGGTTCTTCGGCCAGCCACTCCAGGTCCACAAGGCCGTAGCGCTTCCGCTCGTCCTGCATCCAATTGGCATAGAAGGAACCCTGATAATTCGACAGCATCAGGTCCGCCTTCGCCCCCAGCGCCAGATCCACAGCGATGTCCTTGGTCTTGTCCCCTGTGTGGTGCCGCACCACTGGCAGTCCGGTTTGCTCTTTCACTGCCTTCTTGAATCGCTCGATTTCGATTTCGTACGGACTGTCGGTCACCAGCACCAGCCCCGTGTACTCCCTTGCATATTTGCGCAGCGCGTCCTGCAGCCGTGGCATCACCCACGCGACATTGTGCGGCAGGAATATATCGGCCAAATCCACGGCCACGTCCCCCCGGCGCCAGTGGAAGCACACGTACGGCGCCGAGAGGCCGGTGTCCTGCAGAAAGGTCGCTGCAGCGGCGTAGATGCGAGGGTTCAGCGTGATGGCCTCACGTATGCCGTCCATGCTGAGGGCATGGGGTAGCTTGCCGTGGCTGCGGTGCAGCTCCGGACGGAAGGGGCTGTGCCAATACTGGCTGATGTCCAGGGCAAGTGTAGGCACGTCTGCGTAACGGGTGTTCAGCCACGCTGAAATGTTCTCCGCAGTGTTGGACTCGGCGTCTATGTCGTCTGGGAGCACGAGACTGTCGCCCAGTTCCTCACGGGTGATGCACACTGTCCGCTGAAAAATGAGCTGCTGACCCAAGCGGTCCACTTTCGCGTCTGAGGGCATGGGTTTTTGTTCTCCCGACTCCTGACAGACGTCAGAGAACTCCGGAAGGGGAACGGCGAGCTCTCGCTCGGCCTGAATCAAGGCGGTATGGACGACACCTTTGGTTGCCGTCAGCCAATCAGCGAAGGTGATCACTTGGTACGTCTCTTGCAGCTTCGGCACGTCCATCCAGTCCTCAAATGGCACCGTGTGTTGGTGCCCCCCTTGGTAGTCTATCTTTGATCTCTGCAGGTCCACCCACTCCTCCTTCGGGGCCTTCAGTATCTCATCGGGATCCACGTCCTTCAGACCGTGTATGTCTGGTCCACTGAGGTCGAAGGGCTCTAGCACCAGAGTCCGGTTCGTGAGGTTGGCCAGCACAAGCAAGTCATAGTACTTGCGGAAGCTGTCGGCCCATCCCGCCTCAATTTCGATCGTCACAATCAAATACTTCGTGTTGCCCTCCGGGGCAGTCAGGGGCCGGGCAGAGGCCGCAAGAGCCGCCAGGACAGTGCACCAGAAAAGGAGTCTCATGCCTTGGTCGCATAGGTAGAAGTAGAGGCAGAGAGGGGACGGCCAGGCGCATCTCCAGGCAGCAGCGACAGGTTCACCAAGGACATAAGGTCACCAAGGTGCAGCACGCATTCCGTGGCACAAGGCCTCAACCCACCCCCCAGTAGGCCACGGCACGGCACAAGCCGCCAACGCCCCCGCCCCCCCATTCAACACCCGAAAACCTCGCCCAGCACATGGGTAAATCATGCGGTTACGGGGTGAGATATCTGCCAGTCGGAAACTCATCTCCTCTGATGCTTGTGGACACGAGGCTATGGGCTACAAGCTTCGTAAGAGGGTTACGGGTGTGTGTGTGTGTGTGTGTGTGTGTGTGAAACGCAATGCCACAGGCAACGAGCAAAAGGGTGTGTGTGTGCGTGCGTGCGTGCAGATGTGTGTGCGCACATGTGTGTGCGCGTGTGCCTGTGTTGCGCATGACGCAATGGGGGAAGGGGCGGTGCGACTGTCCAACAACACTTGGGCGGTGTACCCAACTGTTCATATGCCGAGCAACTCCCAAACCCAAACCGTCTTGGTGAATCTCTGGGAATTGAACCCATGCAACCAAGTCTTATACCTTTGGATTACCATTAAGCTATCTAGTCACTGTCGCCTGACCCCAGAAACACCATACAAGGTGCATTTTAAAAGAAATCGAATCGCTTTAAGCATGTCTTAACTGCCTATAACTGCCTTCCCATGCTCAAAGGTGTGCTCCATGAATGTGAGGCTCGTAGTTCCACCGGGTTCCACAATCCGCACCTCAACCCCCCAAATCTCCCTTACTCTTGCGGATAAGGGAAAACAGTATCCAACAGACCACTAGAGGCTTTATAGATACCCAAACCGCCACTGCGCTAAGGCATTGCGCACCCTCCGCTGCCTGGTGCCTTCCCAAGCCAAGTGGTCCACGTACTTCCGGGTTTCCTCGCAAGACGTAGATAAGAACATCTGAGTTGTGCATGCAGAATTGACTAGAAAAGGATATGCCCACTCTAGATGGAAGCCCCAACTCGCTAGGCACCTATCCAAATGGGGTGTGACCACCAAGCAGCTTCGTGCAAATGGCCTGTGAAATGAGGAGCAGAGTGACACTTCATCGTTTGTGTTTGGCAACGAAGCAAGGGCGTGCTTACCAAAAAGCTTATGCAACATCCAAGGCGTGCGCACGACAACATGGCCCTAAAATATAGACACTGAAAAAGAAGAGGAGTGGGAGGTTGGTCCAATACAAGACGGAAAAAAAATCGCAATCAAGGAGTGGTCTTGGATCTTTGCTTCGCGAGACTGTGGGGGGAAATCCTAGGGATCCCGCAAACACGACGGACAGTGGCATCGACAAAGTTGGAGGAGGCAGAGCATAGGTTGGCAAAGGATCGTACGTTGCAGTTGTGAAGGCGAGGCAGGGTGCTTGGTAGGATTGATAAATTACGGTAATTTAAGGTTTTTAAATTACGGGCCGTAACTTACGCCGTAACTTACGCCGTAAGTTACAAAAATTACGTAATTTATGGTCGGGACCAAGGTTTTACGCCAAAAGCATGTAATTTTGCCAAAAATTGTACTTTTCCCGCTTTTGTAAGGGGGGTGAGGGGAGGGGGAGTTGTTGGCAACTTTTGTGGGGCCCCCATGGGCGAGCCACAACCTTCCACCTTCCCAAGTGTGCAAGAGGGGAGACAAATCGCAATCTGAATTCATTGGTTGTGGGTTTCACCTACCGCTTCGAAAGAGCGCTGTGGTTGTAGCGGATGAACGTGTCACGGGCAAGCTTCCGGAAACCCAGCCGATCCCGATTTGTTGCCAACCAATCGGCGGTGCTAAACACACGCTCCACCGAGGCTTGAGAAGCGGGGATGGAGGCTACAAGGGGTGGCGAAAAATTTCGGTCGGGGCGTAACTTACGGCCCGTAATTTATGATCGCCGTAACTTACGTAATTTACGGCCGTAACTTACGTCGTAACTTACGTTTGTAACTTACGTTACAATCCTAGTGCTTGGTAGTGTGCCCACGTGGTGCTTTGCGCATGGGGGAGGGGGGGTTGTAAACAGCCGGTGTTGCGTGCTATTCCGTTCACACTCCAAGCCGCTTGTTCCAACCCCCTTTTTGGCGAGTCAAGGTATGAAGGTACGGCGACTGACGAGAGCACAAGACAAGAACACGTTCTCAAACGTGTAGATTGTCGCCACATTATTCCCAAGAATTCGTGGTTTCATAATTGTTTTCATGGGACTTCCCATGCCACTACTTATACCTCTTTTTTTTTTTCAAGAAGTGCACTATACGATCACAGATACAGCACAAAGGAAGACTCGTCAGTGGATTATGCAAGCAAAGCAACAAAACATGGAAATGGCTTGCGCAAACATCGGTACATCTACTTTTGGTGACATGTCACACACTTATGCCTCCAAAAAATTTTCTTTTGAGAGGCCTCCCTCAATTCCCCACCTTTGTGTAACCATACTTATGGTGTCGCGCAGCCAGATCGAGATATTAGCAGAAAGATTTTTGGCAGACCTTTTCCATCAAGTCCCGGTGCGCGACACCATACTTTGAACCAAAAATTTTTTGCAAGAAGTGTCATGGATTACACGATGTCACTTGGGGTGCTAGGGTACTGGCAAGACTCGTCAGCGGGCAGGACAAAGCAACAAACCGGCGTTCGCCCATAGACTGTGAAACACGGAATGTGTGAGCGTCTTTCGTCAAGCCAGAGTGCACGGAAAACCGTCCGTGGCATGCCTTAAAAAAGCGGATAGTTCGTGAGGGCTGCACCACATCACGTAGGCTTTCATTCTGTTGCTCACAACTGTAGCGCAGGGAATGAATGAGTGTGCTTTTCCTAGCCCGCAATGATTGGGACAAACCCGAACGAAAACTGTCCAGCGCCCCACATTGAGACTAGGCCTACTTGTGGCACTGAGTTCACTGTGGTAGGGGATTAAGGGAAAACCTCGCCCGTGAGACTACCTCACTAGTGAGACTGGCGCGCGGAAAAAATGCGGCGGCGCGCGCTGCGATTTGGCTGCGCCAGCTCCCCCCAGGTGAAAAATCGGGAGCATTGGGGTTCCAACTAACGATCTGGCGGCGGCACCGCCCATGGGGGGAGCTGCGCTACCCAACTGTACTGGTGGTGCCTGTTACACCACTCGTAATCATGCAATAGATATTTGTCCTACTTCCTACCACGGATAAGGGAAAACCTCGGCAAATGAGACTCGCGCGCGGGCTCTGGAGTTTTGCAAATTTCTCGAAATTTTTGGGGGATTGGTGGTGCACTGTTTAGATTTACGGCAAATCGATTCCAGGTAGTTGAATTTTGGTCAAACTTTTGGGTATTTCCGGGTGCTGTTTTTGGTGCTTACCTCAGCAAATGAGACTGAGTGTCAAAACCTCCTGTTCAACAACTTTGTACCACTGTTTTGTTTTTCAGTGAAGTTTGTTGTTTTAGAGGCCTATGAGGTTGGTCTAGCAAGTGGTAAAGGGTCCTAGCACTGTTCTTAGCCTTCGTTCCTTGTTCAAATCCCCCCCGCAGGGGGCTGGCTTCTGTGGGGGTCGGGGTGTTGGGGGCCCCTGACCCCGCGCCAGAAGCAGTGACCAACTACTACGTTACGCCACCCCCCCCCCCTGGAAGACAGCCCTTCTCAAAACCCTGCAATGCAGCCCCTTAAAATGATCGCAATCGAATTCTAAGAACGCGACTTTTCTTCTCTTCGGCCGATGATGGTCGTTTTGGTGAATTAGGACCGTTTTAAGCAGTTTTTCGGGCAGTCTCCGAAAATTTGGGGCTGAATTCCGTATTGGCTTTTGCTTGCGAAGTTACATCATGTTGTAGCCCCTTAAAATGACCGGCTCGGGCCAAAACGTCAGAAAAGCAACCTAATTGGCCAAATCAGGTGCCTTTTCGATGATTTACCGTCAATTTTGTGCGTTTTTTGGCAGTTTTCTGCCATTTTTTCCGCCATATTTGGCATGTATACTTGCTGCCCATCTAGCAAGCCTTTTTTGCCAATGGTGCAACCATATTGTGCAAGAGGCACGAAGCAGCACCCGCTAGGCTTCGTTTTTGTGGGGCTTGGCCCACAAAAACGGAGCCTAGCGGCCGGCGCTGGCGCCGTTGCTCCCATGTTTTCATGGTTTTCTCCTTCTCCGCCTTTGAATGGTCTTTTTGCCTTTGTGCTCCTTGTCCTCCCCGTTCTCATCTGAGCACCCGTGCGACCCCACCTCGTGCAATTTCCCCCCGCTTGTTCAAATCCCCCCCGCAGGGGGCTGGCTTCTGTGGGGGTCGGGGTGTTGGGGGCCCCTGACCCCGCGCCAGAAGCAGTGACCAACTACCACGTTACGCGACCCCCCCCCCCTGGAAGACAGCCCTTCTCAAAACCCCGCAATGCAGCCCCTTAAAATGATCGCAATGAAATTCTAAGAACGCGACTTTTCTTCTATTTGGCCGACGATGCTCGTTTTGGCGCATTAGGGTCGTTTTAAGCAGTTTTTCGGGCAGTCTCCGAAAATTTGGGGCTGAATTCCGTATTGGCTCCTGCTTGCGAAGTTACATCATGTTGTAGCCCCTTAAAATGACCGGCTTGGGCCAAAACGCCAGAAAAGCAACCTAATTGGCCAAATCGGGTGCTGTTTCGATGATTTACAGTCAATTTTGTGCGTTTTTTGGCAGTTTTCTGCCATTTTTTTCGCCATATTTGGCATGTATACTTGCTGCCCATCTGGCAAGCCTTTTTTGCCAATGGTGCAACCATGTTGTGCAAGAGGCACGAAGCAGCACCCGCTAGGCTACGTTTTTGTGGGGCTTGGCCCACAAAAACGGAGCCTAGCGGCCGGCGCTGGCGCCGTTGCTCCCGTGTTTTCATGGTTTTCTCCTTCTCCGCCTTTGAATGGTCTTTTTGCCTTTGTGCTCCTTGTCCTCCCCGTTCTCATCTGAGCACCCGTGCGACCCCACCTCGTGCAATTTCCCCCCGCTTGTTCAAATCCCCCCCGCAGGGGGCTGGCTTCTGTGGGGGTCGGGGTGTTGGGGGCCCCTGACCCCGCGCCAGAAGCAGTGACCAACTACTACGTTACGCCACCCCCCCCCCCTGGAAGACAGCCCTCCTCAAAACCCTGCAATGCAGCCCCTTAAAATGATCGCAATCGAATTCTAAGAACGCGACTTTCCTTTTTTTTGGCCGACGATGGTCGTTTTGGTGAATTAGGACCGTTTTAAGCAGTTTTTCGGGCAGTCTCCGAAAATTTGGGGCTGAATTCCGTATTGGCTCCTGCTTGCGAAGTTACATCATGTTGTAGCCCCTTAAAATGACCGGCTCGGGCCAAAACGTCAGAAAAGCAACCTAATTGGCCAAATCGGGTGCCGTTTCGATGATTTACGGTCAATTTTGTGCATTTTTTGGCAGTTTTCTGCCATTTTTTTCGCCATATTTGGCATGTATACTTGCTGCCCATCTGGCAAGCCTTTCTGCCAATGGTGCAACCATCTTGTGCAAGAGGCACGAAGCAGCACCCGCTAGGCTTCGTTTTTGTGGGGCTTGGCCCACAAAAACGGAGCCTAGCGGCCGGCGCTGGCGCCGTTGCTCCCGTGTTTTCATGGATTTCTCCTTCTCCGCCTTTGAATGGTCTTTTTGCCTTTGTGCTCCTTGTCCTCCCCGTTCTCATTTGAGAACCCGTGCGACCCCACCTCGTGCAACTTTCCCCCGCTTGTTCAAATCCCCCCCGCAGGGGGCTGGCTTCTGTGGGGGTCGGGGTGTTGGGGGCCCCTGACCCCGCGCCAGAAGCAGTGACCAACTACCACGTTACGCGACCCCCCCCCCCTGGAAGACAGCCCTTCTCAAAACCCTGCAATGCAGCCCCTTAAAATAATCGCAATCGAATTCTAAGAACGTGATGTTTCTCCTTTTGGGACGATGATGGTCGTTTTGGTGAATTAGGACTGTTTTAAGCAGCTTTTGAGGCAGTCTCCGAAAATTTGGGGCTGAATTCCGTATTGCCTCTTGCTTGCCAAGTTACATCATGTTGTAGCCCCTTAAAATGACCAGCTCGGGCCAAAACTTCAGAAAAGCAACCTAATTGGCCAAGTCAGGTGCCTTTTTGATGATTTACGGTGAATTTTGTGCGTTTTTAGGCAGATTTTTGCCATTTTTTTCGCCATATTTGGCATGTATACTTGCTGCCCATCTGGCAAACCTTTTCTGCCAACGGGGCAACCATATTGTGCAAGAGGCAAGAGGCAGCACCCGCTAGGCTACGTTTTTGTGGGGCTTGGCCCACAAAAACGGAACCTAGCGGCCGGCGTTGGCGCCGTTGCTCCCGTGTTTTCATGGATTTCTCCTTCTCCGCCTATGAATGGTCTTTTTGCCTTTGTGCTCCTGGTCCTCCCTGTTCTCATCTGAGCATCCGTGCGACCCCACCTCGTGCATCTTTCCCCCGCTTGTTCAAATCCCCCCCGCAGGGGGCTGGCTTCTGTGGGGGTCGGGGTGTTGGGGGCCCCTGACCCCGCGCCAGAAGCAGTGACCAACTACTACGTTACGCCACCCCCCCCCCCTGGAAGACAGCCCTTCTCAAAACCCTGCAATGCAGCCCCTTAAAATGATCGCAGTCGAATTCTAAGAACGCGACGTTTCTTCTTTTTGGCCGACGACGGCCGTTTTGGTGAATTAGGACTGTTTTAAGCAGTTTTTCGGACAGTCTCCGAAAATTTTGGGCTGAATTCCGTATTGCCTCTTGCTTGCGAAGTTACATCATGTTGGAGCCCCTTAAAATGACCGGCTCGGGCAAAAACGCCAGAAAAGCAACCTCATTGGCCAAATCTGGTGCCGTTTCGATGATTTACGGTCAATTTTGTGCGTTTTTTGGCAGTTTTTTGCCATTTTTTTCGCCATATTTGGCATGTATACTTGCTGCCCATCTGGCAAGGCTGTTTTGCCAATGGTGCAACCATATTGTGCAAGAGGCAAGAGGCAGCACCCGCTAGGCTACGTTTTTGTGGGGCTTGGCCCACAAAAACGGAGCCTAGCGGCCGGCGCTAGCGCCGTTGCTCCCGTGTTTTCATGGTTTTCTCGTTCTCCGCCTTTGAATGGTCTTTTTGCCTTTGTGCTCCTTGTCCTCCCCGTTCTCATCTGAGCACCCGTGCGACCCCACCTCGTGCAATTTCCCCCCGCTTGTTCAAATCCCCCCCGCAGGGGGCTGGCTTCTGTGGGGGTCGGGGTGTTGGGGGCCCCTGACCCCGCGCCAGAAGCAGTGACCAACTACTACGTTACGCGACCCCCCCCCCCTGGAAGACAGCCCTTCTCAAAACCCTGCAGTGCAGCCCCTTAAAATGATCGCAATGGAATTCTAAGAACGCGACAATTCTTCTGTTTGGCCGATGATGGTCGTTTTGGTGAATTAGGACCGTTTTAAGCAGCTTTTCGGGCAGACTCCGAAAATTCGGGGCTGAATTCCGTATTGGCTCTTGCTTGCGAAGTTACATCATGTTGTAGCCCCTTAAAATGACCGGCTCGGGCCAAAACGTCAGAAAAGCAACCTAATTGGCCAAGTCAGGTGCCTTTTTGATGATTTACGGTGAACTTTGTGCGTTTTTAGGCAGTTTTTTGCCATTTTTTTCGCCATATTTGGCATGTATACTTGCTGCCCATCTGGCAAGCCTTTTCTGCCAACGGGGCAACCATATTGTGCAAGAGGCAAGAGGCAGTACCCGCTAGGCTCCGTTTTTGTGGGGCTTGGCCCACAAAAACGGAGCCTAGCGGCCGGCGCTGGCGCCGTTGCTCCCGTGTTTTCATGGTTTTCTCCTTCTCCGCCTTTGAATGGTCTTTTTGCCTTTGTGCTCCTTGTCCTCCCCGTTCTCATCTGAGCACCCGTGCGACCCCACCTTGTGCAATTTCCCCCCGCTTGTTCAAATCCCCCCCGCAGGGGGCTGGCTTCTGTGGGGGTCGGGGTGTGAGGGGCCCCTGACCCCGCGCCAGAAGCAGTGACCAACTACTACGTTACGCCACCCCCCCCCCCTGGAAGACAGCCCTTCTCAAAACCCTGCAATGCAGCCCCTTAAAATGATCGCAACCGAATTCTAAGAACGCGACTTTTCTTCTTTTTGGCGGACGATGGTCGTTTTGGTGAATTAGGACTGTTTTAAGCAGTTTTTCGGGCAGTCTCCGAAAATTTATGGCTGAATTCCGTATTGGCTCCTGGTTGCGAAGTTACATCATGTTGTAGCCCCTTAAAATGACTGGCTCGGGCCAAAACGTCAGAAAAGCAACCTCATTGGCCACATCTGGTGCGGTTTTGTTGATTTACAGTCAATTTTAAGCGTTTTTTGGCAGTTTTCTGCCATTTTTTTCGCCATATTTGGCATGTATACTTGCTGCCCCTCTGGCAAGCCTTTTTTGCCAATGGTGCAACCATATTGTGCAAGAGGCACGAAGCAGCATCCGCTAGGCTACGTTTTTGTGGGGCTTGGCCCACAAAAACGGAGCCTAGCGGCCGGCGCTGGCGCCGTTGCCCCCGTGTTTTCATGGTTTTCTCGTTCTCCGCCTTTGAATGGTCTTTTTGCCTTTGTGCTCCTTGTCCTCCCCGTTCTCATCTGAGCACCCGTGCGACCCCACCTCGTGCAACTTCCCCCCGCTTGTTCAAATCCCCCCCGCAGGGGGCTGGCTTCTGTGGGGGTCGGGGTGTTGGGGGCCCCTGACCCCGCGCCAGAAGCAGTGACCAACTACTACGTTACGCGACCCCCCCCCCCTGGAAGACAGCCCTTCTCAAAACCCCGCAATGCAGCCCCTTAAAATGATCGCAATGAAATTCTAAGAACGCGACTTTTCTTCTTTTTGGCCGACGATGCTCGTTTTGGCGCATTAGGGTCGTTTTAAGCAGTTTTTCGGGCAGTCTCCGAAAATTTGGGGCTGAATTCTGTATTGGCTCCTGCTTGCGAAGTTACATGATGTTGTAGCCCCTTAAAATGACCGGCTCGGGCCAAAACGCCAGAAAAGCAACCTAATTGGCCAAATCGGGTGCTGTTTCGATGATTTACAGTCAATTTTGTGCGTTTTTTGGCAGTTTTCTGCCATTTTTTCGCCATATTTGGCATGTATACTTGCTGCCCATCTGGCAAGCCTTTTCTGCCAATAGGGCAACCATGTTGTGCAAAAGGCAGGAGGCAGCTCCCGCTAGGCTACGTTTTTGTGGGGCTTGGCCCACAAAAACGGAGCCTAGCGGCCGGCGCTGGCGCCGTTGCTCCCGTGTTTTGATGGTTTTCTCCTTCTCCGCCTTTGAATGGTCTTTTTGCCTTTGTGCTCCTGGTCCTCCCCGTTCTCATCTGAGCATCCGTGCGACCCCACCTCGTGCATCTTTCCCCCGCTTGTTCAAATCCCCCCCGCAGGGGGCTGGCTTCTGTGGGGGTCGGGGTGTGAGGGGCCCCTGACCCCGCGCCAGAAGCAGTGACCAACTACTACATTACGCGACCCCCCCCCCCTGAAAGACAGCCCTTCTCAAAACCCTGCAATGCAGCCCCTTAAAATGATCGCAATCGAATTCTCAGAACGCGACTCTTCTTCTTTTTGGCCGACGATGGTTGTTTTGGTGAATTAGGACCGTTTTAAGCAGTTTTTCGGGCAGTCTCCGAAAATTTGGGGCTGAATTCCGTATTGGTTCTTGCTTGCGAAGTTACATCATGTTGTAGCCTCTTAAAATGACCAGCTCGGGCCAAAACGTCAGAAAAGCAACCTCATTGGCCAAATCTGGTGCCGTTTCGATGATTTACGGTCAATTTTACGCGTTTTTTGGCAGTTTTCTGCCATTTTTTTTCGCCATATTTGGCATGTATACTTGCTCCCCATCTGGCAAGCCTTTTCTGCCAATAGGGCAACCATATTGTGCAAAAGGCAGGAGGCAGCTCCCGCTAGGCTCCGTTTTTGTGGGGCTTGGCCCACAAAAACGGAGCCTAGCAGCCGGCGCTGGCGCCGTTGCTCCCGTGTTTTGATGGTTTTCTCCTTCTCCGCCTTTGAATGGTCTTTTTGGCTCCTTGTCCTCCCCGTTCTCATCTGAGCACCCGTGCGACCCCACCTCGTGCAATTTCCCCCCGCTTGTTCAAATCCCCCCCGCAGGGGGCTGGCTTCTGTGGGGGTCGGGGTGTTGGGGGCCCCTGACCCCGCGCCAGAAGCAGTGACCAACTAGTACGTTACGCGACCCCCCCCCCCCTGGAAGACAGCCCTCCTCAAAACCCTGCAACGCAGCCCCTTAAAATGATCGCAATGGAATTTTAAGAATGCGACTTTTCCTCTATTTGGCCGATAATGGTCGTTTTGGTGAATTAGGACTGTTTTAAGCAGCTTTTCGGGCAGTCTCCGAAAATTTGGGGCTGAATTCTTTATTGGCTTATGCTTGCGAAGTTACATCATGTTGTAGCCCCTTAAAATGACCGGCTCGGGCCAAAACGTCAGAAAAGCAGCCTCATTGGCCAAATCTGGTGCGGTTTCGATGATTTACAGTCAATTTTGTGCGTTTTTTGGCAGTTTTTTGCCATTTTTTTCGCCATATTTGGCATGTATACTTGCTGCCCATCTGGCAAGCCTTTTTTGCCAATGGTGCAACGATATTGTGCAAGAGGCACGAAGCAGCACCCGCTAGGCTACGTTTTTGTGGGGCTTGCCCCACAAAAACGGAGCCTAGCGGCCGGCGCTGGCGCCGTTGCTCCCGTGTTTTCATGGTTTTCTCCTTCTCCGCCTTTGAATGGTCTTTTTGCCTTTGTGCTCCTTGTCCTCCCCGTTCTCATTTGAGCACCCGTGCGACCCCACCTCGTGCAATTTCCCCCCGCTTGTTCAAATCCCCCCCGCAGGGGGCTGGCTTCTGTGGGGGTCGGGGTGTTGGGGGCCCCTGACCCCGCGCCAGAAGCAGTGACCAACTACCACGTTACGCCACCCCCCCCCCCTGGAAGACAGCCCTTCTCAAAACCCCGCAATGCAGCCCCTTAAAATGATCGCAATGAAATTCTAAGAACGCGACTTTTCTTCTTTTTGGCCGACGATGGTCGTTTTGGCGCATTAGGGTCGTTTTAAGCAGTTTTTCGGGCAGTCTCCGGAAATATGGGGCTGAATTCTGTATTGGCTCTTGCTTGCGAAGTTACATCATGTTGTAGCCCCTTAAAATGACCGGCTCGGGCCAAAACGCCAGAAAAGCAACCTAATTGGCCAAATCGGGTGCCGTTTTGACGATTTACGGTCAATTTTGTGCGTTTTTTGGCGGTTTTCTGCCATATTTGGCATGTATACTTGCTGCCCATCTGGCAACCCTTTTCTGCCAATAGGGCAACCATATTGTGCAAAAGGCAGGAGGCAGCTCCCGCTAGGCTACGTTTTTGTGGGGCTTGGGCCCACAAAAACGGAGCCTAGCGGCCGGCGCTGGCGCCGTTGCTCCCGTATTTTCATGGTTTTCTCCTTCTCCGCCTTTGAATGGTCTTTTTGCCTTTGTGCTCCTTGTCATCCCCGTTCTCATCTGAGCACCCGTGCGACCCCATCTCGTGCAATTTCCCCCCGCTTGTTCAAATCCCCCCCGCAGGGGGCTGGCTTCTGTGGGGGTCGGGGTGTTGGGGGCCCCTGACCCCGCGCCAGAAGCAGTGACCAACTACTACGTTACGCCACCCCCCCCCCCTGGAAGACAGCCCTTCTCAAAACCCTGCAATGCAGCCCCTTAAAATGATCGCAATGGAATTCCAAGAACGCGACTTTTCTTCTTTTTGGCCGACGATGTTCGTTTTGGTGAATTAGGACCGTTTTAAGCAGTTTTTCGGGCAGTCTCCGAAAATTTGGGGCTGAATTCCGTATTGGCTTCTGCTTGCGAAGTTACATCATGTTGGAGCCCCTTAAAATGACCGGCTCGGGCCAAAACGTCAGAAAAGCAACCTCATTGGCCAAATCTGGTGCCGTTTCGATGATTTACGGTCAATTTTGAGCGTTTTTTGGCAGTTTTCTGCCATTTTTTTCGCCATATTTGGCATGTATACTTGCTGCCCATCTGGCAATCCTTTTCTGCCAATAGGGCAACCATATTGTGCAAAAAGCAGGAGGCAGCTCCCGCTAGGCTACGTTTTTGTGGGGCTTGGCCCACAAAAACGGAGCCTAGCGGCCGGCGCTGGTGCCGTTGCTCCCGTGTTTTCATGGTTTTCTCCTTCTCCGCCTTTGAATGGTCTTTTGCCTTTGTGTTCCTTGTCCTCCCCTTTCTCATCTGAACACCCGTGCGACCCCACCTCGTGCAACTTTCCCCCACTTGTTCAAATCCCCCCCGCAGGGGGCTGGCTTCTGTGGGGGTCGGGGTGTTGGGGGCCCCTGACCCCGCGCCAGAAGCAGTGACCAACTACTACGTTACGCGACCCCCCCCCCCTGGAAGACAGCCCTTCTCAAAACCCTGCAATGCAGCCCCTTAAAATGATCGCAGTGGAATTCTAAGAACGCGAATTTTCTTCTTTTTGGCCGATGATGGTGGTTTTTGTGAATTAGGACCGTTTTAAGCAGTTTTTTGGGCAGTCTCCGAAAATTTGGGGCTGAATTTTTTTTTGGCTTCTGCTTGCGAAGTTGCAGCATGTTGTAGCCCCTTAAAATGACCGGCTTGGAGCAAAATCTTCAAAAATCAACCTCATTGGCCAAAAATGGTGCCATTCGGATGATTTACAGCCAACTTTGTGCATTTTTTGGCAGTTTTTTGCCATAGTTTTGCCATATTTGGCATGTATACTTGCTGCCCATCCGACAAGGCTTTTTGACCCATGGGGCAACCATAGTGGGCAACAAGCATTGTGCAAGAGGCACGAAGCAGCACCCGCTAGGCTCCGTTTTTGTGGGGCTTGGCCCACAAAAACGGAGCCTAGCGGCCGGCGCTTGCGCCGTTGAACCCGTTTTTTCATGTTTTTTTTCTTCTCCGCTTCTGCATGGTTCTTTTTGCCTTTGTGTTCTTTGTCTTCCGTTGTCATGCAGACCGTTGCCGTGCGACCCCGCCTCGTGCAACTTTCCCCAGCTTGTTCAATTCCCCCCCGCAGGGGGCTGGCTTCTGTGGGGGTCGGGGTGTTGGGGGCCCCTGACCCCGCGCCAGAAGCAGTGACCAACTACTACGTTACGCCACCCCCCCCCCCTGGAAGACAGCCCTTCTCAAAACCCTGCGATGCAGCCCCTTAAAATGATCGCAGTCGAATTCTAAGAACGCGACTTTTTTTCTTTTTGGCCGATGATGTTCGTTTTGGTGAATTAGGACGGTTTTAAGTAGTTTTTGGGGCAGTCTCCGGAAACTGGGGCTGAATTCCGTATTGGCTCTTGCTTGCGAAGTTGGAGCATGTTGTAGCCCCTTAAAATGACCGGCTCGGGCCAAAACGTCGGAAAAGCAACCTCGTTGGCCAAATCTGGTGCCGTTTGGATGATTTACGGTCAATTTTGAGCATTTTTTGGCAGTTTTTTGCCATATTTTTCGCCATATTTGGCATGTATACTTGCTGCCCATCTGGCAAGCCTTTTTTGCCAATGGTGCAACCATGTTGTGCAAGAGGCACGAAGCAGCACCCGCTAGGCTACGTTTTTGTGGGGCTTGGCCCACAAAAACGGAGCCTAGCGGCCGGCGCTGGCGCCGTTGCTCCCGTGTTTTCATGGTTTTCTCCTTCTCCGCCTTTGAATGGTCTTTTTGCCTTTGTGCTCCTTGTCCTCCCCGTTCTCATCTGAGCACCCGTGCGACCCCACCTCGTGCAATTTCCCCCCGCTTGTTCCATTCCCCCCCGCAGGGGGCTGGCTTCTGTGGGGGTCGGGGTGTTGGGGGCCCCTGACCCCGCGCCAGAAGCAGTGACCAACTACTACGTTACGCGACCCCCCCCCCTGGAAGACAGCCCTTCTCAAAACCCTGCAATGCAGCCCCTTAAAATGATCGCAATCAAATTCTAAGAACGCGACTCTTCTTTTTTTTGGCCGACGATGGTCGTTTTGGTGAATTAGGACCGTTTTAAGCAGTTTTTCGGGCAGTCTCCGGAAATATGGGGCTGAATTCCCAATTGGCTCTTGCTTGCGAAGTTACATCATGTTGTAGCCCCTTAAAATGACCCGCTCGGGCCAAAATGTCAGAAAAGCAACCTCATTGGCCCAATCCAATGCCGTTTTGACGATTTACGGTTAATTTTGTGCGTTTTTTGGCAGTTTTTTGCCATATTTGGCATGTATACTTGCTGCCCATCTGGCAACCCTTTTCTGCCAATAGGGCAACCATATTGTGCAAAAGGCAGGAGGCAGCTCCCGCTAGGCTAGGTTTTTGTGGGGCTTGGGCCCACAAAAACGGAGCCTAGCGGCCGGCGCTGGCGCCGTTGCTCCCGTATTTTCATGGTTTTCTCCTTCTCCGCCTTTGAATGGTCTTTTTGCCTTTGTGCTCCTTGTCCTCCCCGTTCTCATCTGAGCACCCGTGCGACCCCATCTCGTGCAATTTCCCCCCGCTTGTTCAAATCCCCCCCGCAGGGGGCTGGCTTCTGTGGGGGTCGGGGTGTTGGGGGCCCCTGACCCCGCGCCAGAAGCAGTGACCAACTACTACGTTACGCGACCCCCCCCCCCTGGAAGACAGCCCTTCTCAAAACCCCGCAATGCAGCCCCTTAAAATGATTGCAATGAAATTCTAAGAACGCGACTTTTCTTCTTTTTGGCCGACGATGCTCGTTTTGGCGCATTAGGGTCGTTTTAAGCAGTTTTTCGGGCAGTCTCCGAAAATTTGGGGCTGAATTCTGTATTGGCTTCTGCTTGCGAAGTTACATCATGTTGTAGCCCCTTAAAATGACCGGCTCGGGCCAAAACGCCAGAAAAGCAACCTAATTGGCCAAATCGGGTGCTGTTTCGATGATTTACAGTCAATTTTGTGCGTTTTTTGGCAGTTTTCTGCCATTTTTTTCGCCATATTTGGCATGTATACTTGCTGCCCATCTGGCAAGCCTTTTTTGCCAATGGTGCAACCATGTTGTGCAAGAGGCACGAAGCAGCACCCGCTAGGCTACGTTTTTGTGGGGCTTGGCCCACAAAAACGGAGCCTAGCGGCCGGCGCTGGCGCCGTTGCTCCCGTGTTTTCATGGTTTTCTCCTTCTCCGCCTTTGAATGGTCTTTTTGCCTTTGTGCTCCTTGTCCTCCCCGTTCTCATCTGAGCACCCGTGCGACCCCACCTCGTGCAATTTCCCCCCGCTTGTTCAATTCCCCCCCGCAGGGGGCTGGCTTCTGTGGGGGTCGGGGTGTTGGGGGCCCCTGACCCCGCGCCAGAAGCAGTGACCAACTACTACGTTACGCCACCCCCCCCCCCTGGAAGACAGCCCTTCTCAAAACCCTGCGATGCAGCCCCTTAAAATGATCGCAGTCGAATTCTAAGAACGCGACTTTTTTTCTTTTTGGCCGATGATGTTCGTTTTGGTGAATTAGGACGGTTTTAAGTAGTTTTTGGGGCAGTCTCCGGAAACTGGGGCTGAATTCCGTATTGGCTCTTGCTTGCGAAGTTGGAGCATGTTGTAGCCCCTTAAAATGACCGGCTCGGGCCAAAACGTCGGAAAAGCAACCTCGTTGGCCAAATCTGGTGCCGTTTGGATGATTTACGGTCAATTTTGAGCATTTTTTGGCAGTTTTTTGCCATATTTTTCGCCATATTTGGCATGTATACTTGCTGCCCATCTGGCAAGCCTTTTTTGCCAATGGTGCAACCATGTTGTGCAAGAGGCACGAAGCAGCACCCGCTAGGCTACGTTTTTGTGGGGCTTGGCCCACAAAAACGGAGCCTAGCGGCCGGCGCTGGCGCCGTTGCTCCCGTGTTTTCATGGTTTTCTCCTTCTCCGCCTTTGAATGGTCTTTTTGCCTTTGTGCTCCTTGTCCTCCCCGTTCTCATCTGAGCACCCGTGCGACCCCACCTCGTGCAATTTCCCCCCGCTTGTTCAAATCCCCCCCGCAGGGGGCTGGCTTCTGTGGGGGTCGGGGTGTTGGGGGCCCCTGACCCCGCGCCAGAAGCAGTGACCAACTACCACGTTACGCGACCCCCCCCCCCTGGAAGACAGCCCTTCTCAAAACCCTGCAATGCAGCCCCTTAAAATGATCGCAATGGAATTCTAAGAATGCGACTTGTCTTCTTTTTGGCCGATGATGGTCGTTTTGGTGAATTAGGACCGTTTTAAGCAGCTTTTCGGGCAGTCTCCGAAAATTTGGGGCTAAATTCCGTATTGGCTCTTGCTTGCGAAGTTACATCATGTTGTAGCCCCTTAAAATGACCAGCTCGGGCCAAAACGTCAGAGAAGCAACCTAATTGGCCAAATCAGGTGCCTTTTTGATGATTTACAGTGAATTTTGTGCGTTTTTAGGCAGTTTTTTGCCATTTTTTTCGCCATATTTGGTACGTATACTTGCTGCCCATCTGGCAAACCTTTTCTGCCAACGGGGCAACCATATTGTGCAAGAGGCAAGAGGCAGCACCCGCTAGGCTTCGTTTCTGTGGGGCTTGGCCCACAAAAACGGAGCCTAGCGGCCGGCGCTGGCGCCGTTGCTCCCGTGTTTTCATGGTTTTCTCCTTCTCCGCCTTTGAATGGTCTTTTTGCCTTTGTGCTCCTGGTCCTCCCCGTTCTCATCTGAGCATCCGTGCGACCCGACCTCGTGCATCTTTCCCCCGCTTGTTCAAATCCCCCCCGCAGGGGGCTGGCTTCTGTGGGGGTCGGGGTGTTGGGGGCCCCTGACCCCGCGCCAGAAGCAGTGACCAACTACTACGTTACGCGACCCCCCCCCCCTGGAAGACAGCCCTTCTCAAAACCCTGCAATGCAGCCCCTTAAAATGATCGCAATGGAATTCTAAGAACGCAAATTTTCTTCTTTTCGGCCGATGATGGTGGTTTTTGTGAATTAGGATCGTTTTAAGCAGTTTTTTGGGCAGTCTCCGAAAAATTTGGGGCTGAATTTGGTATTGGCTTCTGCTTGCGAAGTTGCACCATGTTGTAGCGCCTTAAAATGACCGGCTTGGGGCAAAATCTTCAAAAATCAACCTCATTGGCCAAAAATGGTGCCATTCGGATGATTTAAGGCCAACTTTGTGCATTTTTTCGCAGTTTTTTGCCATAGTTTTGCCACATTTGGCATGTATACTTGCTGCCCATCCGACAAGGCTTTTTGACCCATGGGGCAACCATAGTGGGCAACAAGCATTAGGCAGAATCCGCTAGGCTCCGTTTTTGTGGGGCTTGGCCCACAAAAACGGAGCCTAGCGGCCGGCGCTTGCGCCGTTGAACCCGTTTTTTTCACGTTTTTCTTCTTCTCCGCTTCTGCATGGTTCTTTTTGCCTTTGTGTTCTTTGTCTTCCGTTGTCATGCAGACCGTTGCCGTGCGACCCCGCCTCGTGCAACTTTCCCCAGCTTGTTCAAATCCCCCCCGCAGGGGGCTGGCTTCTGTGGGGGTCGGGGTGTTGGGGGCCCCTGACCCCGCGCCAGAAGCAGTGACCAACTACCACGTTACGCGACCCCCCCCCCCTGGAAGACAGCCCTTCTCAAAACCCTGCAATAAAGCCCCTTAAAATGATCGCAATGGAATTCTAAGAACGCGACTTGTCTTCTTTTTGGCCGATGATGGTCGTTTTGGTGAATTAGGACCGTTTTAAGCAGCTTTTCGGGCAGTCTCCGAAAATTTGGGGCTAAATTCCGTATTGGCTCTTGCTTGCGAAGTTACATCATGTTGTAGCCCCTTAAAATGACCAGCTCGGGCCAAAACGTCAGAAAAGCAACCTAATTGGCCAAATCAGGTGCCTTTTTGATGATTTACAGTGAATTTTGTGCGTTTTTAGGCAGTTTTTTGCCATTTTTTTCGCCATATTTGGTATGTATACTTGCTGCCCATCTGGCAAACCTTTTCTGCCAACGGGGCAACCATATTGTGCAAGAGGCAAGAGGCAGCACCCGCTAGGCTTCGTTTTTGTGGGGCTTGGCCCACAAAAACGGAGCCTAGCGGCCGGCGCTGGCGCCGTTGCTCCCATGTTTTCATGGTTTTCTCCTTCTCCGCCTTTGAATGGTCTTTTTGCCTTTGTGCTCCTGGTCCTCCCCGTTCTCATCTGAGCATCCGTGCGACCCCACCTCGTGCATCTTTCCCCCGCTTGTTCAATTCCCCCCCGCAAGGGGCTGGCTTCTGTGGGGGTCGGGGTGTTGGGGGCCCCTGACCCCGCGCCAGAAGCAGTGACCAACTACTACGTTACGCCACCCCCCCCCCCTGGAAGACAGCCCTTCTCAAAACCCTGCAATGCAGCCCCTTAAAATGATCGCAATCGAATTCTAAGAATGCGACTTTTCTTATTTTTGGCCGACGATGGTCGTTTTGGTGAATGAGGACCGTTTTAATCAGTTTTTCAGGCAGTCTCCGAAAATTTGGGGCTGAATTCCGTATTGGCTCCTGCTTGCAAAGTTACATCATGTTGTAGCCCCTTAAAATGACCAGCTCGGGCCAAAACGTCAGAAAAGCAACCTCATTGGCCAAGTCTGGTGCCGTTTCGATGCTTTACGGTCAATTTTGAGCATTTTTTGGCAGTTTTCTGCCATTTTTTTCGCCATATTTGGCATGTATACTTGCTGCCCATCTGGCAATCCTTTTTCTGCCAATAGGGCAACCATATTGTGCAAAAGGCAGGAGGCAGCTCCCGCTAGGCTACGTTTTTGTAGGGCTTGGCCCACAAAAACGGAGCCTAGCGGCCGGCGCTGGCGCCGTTGCTCCCGTGTTTTCATGGTTTTCTCCTTCTCCGCCCTTGAATGGTCTTTTGCCTTTGTGTTCCTTGTCCTCCCCTTTCTCACCTGAACACCTGTGCGACCCCACCTCGTGCAACTTTCCCCCACTTGTTCAAATCCCCCCCGCAGGGGGCTGGCTTCTGTGGGGGTCGGGGTGTTGGGGGCCCCTGACCCCGCGCCCGAAGCAGTGACCAACTACTACGTTACGCGACCCCCCCCCCCTGGAAGACAGCCCTTCTCAAAACCCCGCAATGCAGCCCCTTAAAATGATCGCAATGAAATTCTAAGAACGCGACTTTTCTTCTTTTAGGACGATGATGGTCGTTTTGGTGAATTAGGATCGTTTTAAGCAGCTTTTCGGGCAGTCTCCGAAAATTTGGGGCTGAATTCCGTATTGGCTCTTGCTTGCGAAGTTACATCATGTTGTAGCCCCTTAAAATGACCGGCTCGGGCCAAAACGTCAGAAAAGCAACCTAATTGGCCAAGTCAGGTGCCTTTTTGATGATTTACGGTGAATTTTGTGCGTTTTTAGGCAGTTTTTTGCCATTTTTTTCGCCATATTTGGCATGTATACTTGCTGCCCATCTGGCAAACCTTTTCTGCCAACGGGGCAACCATATTGTGCAAGAGGCAAGAGGCAGCACCCGCTAGGCTACGTTTTTGTGGGGCTTGGCCCACAAAAACGGAGCCTAGCGGCCGGCGCTGGCGCCGTTGCTCCCGTGTTTTCATGGTTTTCTCCTTCTCCGCCTTTGAATGGTCTTTTTGCCTTTGTGCTCCTGGTCCTCCCCGTTCTCATCTGAGCATCCGTGCGACCCCACCTCGTGCATCTTTCCCCCGCTTGTTCAAATCCCCCCCGCAGGGGGCTGGCTTCTGTGGGGGTCGGGGTGTTGGGGGCCCCTGACCCCGCGCCAGAAGCAGTGACCAACTACTACGTTACGCCACCCCCCCCCCCTGGAAGACAGCCCTTCTCAAAACCCCGCAATGCAGCCCCTTAAAATGATCGCAATGAAATTCTAAGAACGCGACTTTTCTTCTTTTTGGCCGATGATGGTCGTTTTGGTGAATTAGGACTGTTTTAAGCAGTTTTTCGGGCAGTCTCCGAAAATTTGGGGCTGAATTCCGTATTGGCTTCTGCTTGCGAAGTTACATCATGTTGTAGCCCCTTAAAATGACCGGCTCGGGCCAAAACGTCAGAAAAGCAACCTCATTGGCCAAATCTGGTGCCGTTTCGATGATTTACGGTCAATTTTGAGCGTTTTTTGGCAGTTTTCTGCCATTTTTTTCGCCATATTTGGCATGTATACTTGCTGCCCATCTGGCAATCCTTTTCTGCCAATAGGGCAACCATATTGTGCAAAAAGCAGGAGGTAGCTCCCGCTAGGCTACGTTTTTGTGGGGCCTGGCCCACAAAAACGGAGCCTAGCGGCCGGCGCTGGCGCCGTTGCTCCCGTGTTTTCATGGTTTTCTCCTTCTCCGCCTTTGAATGGTCTTTTGCCTTTGTGTTCCTTGTCCTCCCCTTTCTCATCTGAACACCCGTGCGACCCCACCTCGTGCAACTTTCCCCCACTTGTTCAAATCCCCCCCGCAGGGGGCTGGCTTCTGTGGGGGTCGGGGTGTTGGGGGCCCCTGACCCCGCGCCAGAAGCAGTGACCAACTACTACGTTACACCACCCCCCCCCCCTGGAAGACAGCCCTTCTCAAAACCCTGCAATGCAGCCCCTTAAAATGATCGCAGTCGAATTCTAAGAACGCGACGTTTCTTCTTTTTGGCCGACGACGGCCGTTTTGGTGAATTAGGACTGTTTTAAGCAGTTTTTCGGACAGTCTCCGAAAATTTTGGGCTGAATTCCGTATTGCCTCTTGCTTGCGAAGTTACATCATGTTGTAGCCCCTTAAAATGACCGGCTCGGGCAAAAACGCCAGAAAAGCAACCTCATTGGCCAAATCTGGTGCCGTTTCGATGATTTACGGTCAATTTTGTGCGTTTTTTGGCAGTTTTTTGCCATTTTTTTCGCCATATTTGGCATGTATACTTGCTGCCCATCTGGCAAGGCTGTTTTGCCAATGGTGCAACCATATTGTGCAAGAGGCAAGAGGCAGCACCCGCTAGGCTACGTTTTTGTGGGGCTTGGCCCACAAAAACGGAGCCTAGCGGCCGGCGCTAGCGCCGTTGCTCCCGTGTTTTCATGGTTTTCTCGTTCTCCGCCTTTGAATGGTCTTTTTGCCTTTGTGCTCCTTGTCCTCCCCGTTCTCATCTGAGCACCCGTGCGACCCCACCTCGTGCAATTTCCCCCCGCTTCAAATCCCCCCCGCAGGGGGCTGGCTTCTGTGGGGGTCGGGGTGTTGGGGGCCCCTGACCCCGCGCCAGAAGCAGTGACCAACTACTACGTTACACCACCCCCCCCCCCTGGAAGACAGCCCTTCTCAAAACCCTGCAATGCAGCCCCTTAAAATGATCGCAGTCGAATTCTAAGAACGCGACGTTTCTTCTTTTTGGCCGACGACGGCCGTTTTGGTGAATTAGGACTGTTTTAAGCAGTTTTTCGGACAGTCTCCGAAAATTTTGGGCTGAATTCCGTATTGCCTCTTGCTTGCGAAGTTACATCATGTTGTAGCCCCTTAAAATGACCGGCTCGGGCAAAAACGCCAGAAAAGCAACCTCATTGGCCAAATCTGGTGCCGTTTCGATGATTTACGGTCAATTTTGTGCGTTTTTTGGCAGTTTTTTGCCATTTTTTTCGCCATATTTGGCATGTATACTTGCTGCCCATCTGGCAAGGCTGTTTTGCCAATGGTGCAACCATATTGTGCAAGAGGCAAGAGGCAGCACCCGCTAGGCTACGTTTTTGTGGGGCTTGGCCCACAAAAACGGAGCCTAGCGGCCGGCGCTAGCGCCGTTGCTCCCGTGTTTTCATGGTTTTCTCGTTCTCCGCCTTTGAATGGTCTTTTTGCCTTTGTGCTCCTTGTCCTCCCCGTTCTCATCTGAGCACCCGTGCGACCCCACCTCGTGCAATTTCCCCCCGCTTGTTCAATTCCCCCCCGCAGGGGGCTGGCTTCTGTGGGGGTCGGGGTGTTGGGGGCCCCTGACCCCGCGCCAGAAGCAGTGACCAACTACTACGTTACGCCACCCCCCCCCCCTGGAAGACAGCCCTTCTCAAAACCCTGCAATGCAGCCCCTTAAAATGATCGCAACCGAATTCTAAGAACGCGACTTTTCTTATTTTTGGCTGACGATGGTCGTTTTGGTGAATTAGGACCGTTTTAAGCGGTTTTTCGGGCAGTCTCCGAAAATTTATGGCTGAATTACGTATTGGCTCCTGGTTGCCAAGTTACATCATGTTGTAGCCCCTTAAAATGACCGGCTCGGGCCAAAACGTCAGAAAAGCAACCTCATTGGCCACATCTGGTGCGGTTTTGTTGATTTACGGTCAATTTTACGCGTTTTTTGGCAGTTTTCTGCCATTTTTTTCGCCATATTTGGCATGTATACTTGCTGCCCCTCTGGCAAGCCTTTTTTGCCAATGGTGCAACCATATTGTGCAAGAGGCACGAAGCAGCATCCGCTAGGCTACGTTTTTGTGGGGCTTGGCCCACAAAAACGGAGTCTAGCGGCCGGCGCTGGCGCCGTTGCCCCCGTGTTTTCATGGTTTTCTCGTTCTCCGCCTTTGAATGGTCTTTTTGCCTTTGTGCTCCTTGTCCTCCCCGTTCTCATCTGAGCACCCGTGCGACCCCACCTCGTGCAACTTCCCCCCGCTTGTTCAAATCCCCCCCGCAGGGGGCTGGCTTCTGTGGGGGTCGGGGTGTTGGGGGCCCCTGACCCCGCGCCAGAAGCAGTGACCAACTACTACGTTACGCCACCCCCCCCCCCTGGAAGACAGCCCTTCTCAAAACCCCGCAATGCAGCCCCTTAAAATGATCGCAATGAAATTCTAAGAACGCGACTTTTCTTCTTTTTGGCCGATGATGGTCGTTTTGGTGAATTAGGACTGTTTTAAGCAGTTTTTCGGGCAGTCTCCGAAAATTTGGGGCTGAATTCCGTATTGGCTTCTGCTTGCGAAGTTACATCATGTTGTAGCCCCTTAAAATGACCGGCTCGGGCCAAAACGTCAGAAAAGCAACCTCATTGGCCAAATCTGGTGCCGTTTCGATGATTTACGGTCAATTTTGAGCGTTTTTTGGCAGTTTTCTGCCATTTTTTTCGCCATATTTGGCATGTATACTTGCTGCCCATCTGGCAATCCTTTTCTGCCAATAGGGCAACCATATTGTGCAAAAAGCAGGAGGTAGCTCCCGCTAGGCTACGTTTTTGTGGGGCCTGGCCCACAAAAACGGAGCCTAGCGGCCGGCGCTGGCGCCGTTGCTCCCGTGTTTTCATGGTTTTCTCCTTCTCCGCCTTTGAATGGTCTTTTGCCTTTGTGTTCCTTGTCCTCCCCTTTCTCATCTGAACACCCGTGCGACCCCACCTCGTGCAACTTTCCCCCACTTGTTCAAATCCCCCCCGCAGGGGGCTGGCTTCTGTGGGGGTCGGGGTGTTGGGGGCCCCTGACCCCGCGCCAGAAGCAGTGACCAACTACCACGTTACGCCACCCCCCCCCCCCTGGAAGACAGCCCTCCTCAAAACCCTGCAATGCAGCCCCTTAAAATGATCGCAATCAAATTCTAAGAACGCGACTTTTCTTCTGTTTGGCCGACGATGATCATTTTGGTGAATTAGGACCGTTTTAAGCAGTTTTTCGGGCAGTCCCCGAAAATTTGGGGCTGAATTCTGTATTGGCTCTTGCCCGCGAAGTTACATCGGGTTGTAGCCTCTTAAAATGACCGGCTCGGGCCAAAACGTCAGAAAAGCAACCTCATTGGCCAAATCTGGTGCCGTTTTGATGATTTACGGTCAATTTTGTGCGTTTTTTGGCAGTTTTTGCCATATTTTTCGCCATATTTGGCATGTATACTTGCTGCCCATCTGGCAAGCCTTTTTTGCCAATGGTGCAACCATATTGTGCAAGGTGCACGAAGCAGCACCCGCTAGGCTACGTTTTTGTGGGGCTTGGCCCACAAAAACGGAGCCTAGCGGCCGGCGCTGGCGCCGTTGCTCCCGTGTTTTCATGGTTTTCTCCTTCTCCGCCTTTGAATGGTCTTTTTGCCTTTGTGCTCCTTGTCCTCCCCGTTCTCATCTGATCACCCGTGCGACCCCACCTCGTGCAATTTCCCCCCGCTTGTTCAAATCCCCCCCGCAGGGGGCTGGCTTCTGTGGGGGTCGGGGTGTTGGGGGCCCCTGACCCCGCGCCAGAAGCAGTGACCAACTACTACGTTACGCCACCCCCCCCCCCTGGAAGACAGCCCTTCTCAAAACCCTGCAATGCAGCCCCTTAAAATGATCGCAATGGAATTCCAAGAACGCGACTTTTCTTCTTTTTGGCCGACGATGTTCGTTTTGGTGAATTAGGACCGTTTTAAGCAGTTTTTCGGGCAGTCTCCGAAAATTTGGGGCTGAATTCCGTATTGGCTTCTGCTTGCGAAGTTACATCATGTTGGAGCCCCTTAAAATGACCGGCTCGGGCCAAAACGTCAGAAAAGCAACCTCATTGGCCAAATCTGGTGCCGTTTCGATGATTTACGGTCAATTTTGAGCGTTTTTTGGCAGTTTTCTGCCATTTTTTTCGCCATATTTGGCATGTATACTTGCTGCCCATCTGGCAATCCTTTTCTGCCAATAGGGCAACCATATTGTGCAAAAAGCAGGAGGCAGCTCCCGCTAGGCTACGTTTTTGTGGGGCTTGGCCCACAAAAACGGAGCCTAGCGGCCGGCGCTGGTGCCGTTGCTCCCGTGTTTTCATGGTTTTCTCCTTCTCCGCCTTTGAATGGTCTTTTGCCTTTGTGTTCCTTGTCCTCCCCTTTCTCATCTGAACACCCGTGCGACCCCACCTCGTGCAACTTTCCCCCACTTGTTCACCTCCCCCCCCATGGGGGGCTTTTAATTGGGGGGCCGGGGAATGGGGCCCCGCCCCCCTCTAAAAGCAGTCCTTATGCCATTATATACGATCCGCGCGCCGAAACGAAACATATCCCAAAAGTGTACGATGCAGCCCCTCTAAATGACCGCCTCAAAGAGCTGATTCGCGCCGTCATATTTGTTTCGATTGATCATGGCTGTTTTGCAAAGTTAGGACCTTTACAAGGTTTTAACTTCTTTACTAGCATCCACTAATTCCATATAAGCTAGGGATGCGATTTAAAGGTGCACCAGCAAAGTTGAGGTGCCGAACAACACTATATATAAACCACAGGCCCCAAATCTCAAGAAATCTATTTGACATATTATTTATTTGCTGTGCACGCGTGCATTTTGCAGTCGCCGGCATTTGCGATCTTTCATTTTGACTGTGCAAAGTGAAATCGGGCTACAATGCACTAAATTTCCATCTAAGACCAGATTTATAAATGATTCTAAAAGCCTCGTCTTGCTGTTCAATCGAGAAACCGCCGTCGTTTGGTTTTAGCACCGCTTTTCGATTTGACGGTTTTCAGCGCCCTCAGCCGCCTTTTTAAGCTCAAAAATGGAAAGAACACCCCCAAATTGACCAAAATTGCCCTTGATTTCGTCAAAATCCGATACAATAGGCCCGAGTTATGAATATGTCAATTTTATGCTATTTGCACCCTGCATCGCTAATCTTGCCCAATGCACCCTCCCTGTCCTTGCGCTGCTAGCTTAAACATAAGGCAAAGGAGTGTTTTTGCGTTTGTTTGTCACCGCCCGGCTCCGTTTCCGACATAGAAAAGTGACCCGAAAATGGCTAAAAACGTAATAAGGCTTTTCTTTTGATGGTGCTTCGCACCAGCAAAGGAAAAGCCACACCAAGCAGGAAAGACGAAGGATTCATTTAACCTTACTTTTCCACACCCTCCGCAACATATCATGTATCATTGCTTCATTGAAATTTCCTCAACGTGCTCATCTTTCTTTGTTATAAATACGTGATCATGCACGTGCATATCGTGCAATCTGAATTCGTCGTCCGACACATACCCTTCGGAGGCGATCACAGCCAGCACACTGCCCTTCCCCATCTCGTGGAGCCCCCCTCCGCTTGTTCACCTCCCCCCCCATGGGGGGCTTTTAATTGGGGGGCCGGGGAATGGGGCCCCGCCCCCCTCTAAAAGCAATCCTTATGCCATTATATACGATCCGCGCGCCGAAACGAAACATATCCCAAAAGTGTACGATGCAGCCCCTCTAAATGACCGCCTCAAAGAGCTGATTCGCGCCGACATATTTGTTTCGATTGATCATGGCTGTTTTGCAAAGTTAGGACCTTTACAAGGTTTTAACTTCTTTACCAGCATCCACTAATTCCATATAAGCTAGGGATGCGATTTAAAGGTGCACTAGCAATGTTGAGGTGCCGAACAACACTATATATAAATCACAAGCCCCAAATCTCAAGAAATCTATTTGACATATTATTTATTTGCTGTGCACGCGTGCATTTTGCAGTCGCCGGCATTTGCGATCTTTCATTTTGACTGTACAAAGTGAAATCGGGCTACAATGCACTAAATTTCCATCTAAGACCAGATTTATAAATGATTCCAAAAGCCTCATGTTGCTGTATAATCGAGAAACCGCCGTCGCTTTGTTTTAGCACCGCTTTTCGATTTGACGGTTTTCAGCGCCCTCAGCCGCCTTTTTAAGCTCAAAAATGGAAAGAACACCCCCAAAATGACCAAAATTGCCCTTGATTTCGTCAAAATCCGATACAATGGGCCCGAGTTATGAATAGGTCAATTTTACGCTATTTGCACCCTGTATCGCTAATCTTGCCCAATGCACCCTCCCTGTCCTTGCGCTGCTAGCTTAAACATAAGGCAAAGGAGTCTTTTTGCGTTTGTTTGTCACCGCCCGGCTCCGTTTCCGACATAGAAAAGTGACCCGAAAATGGCTAAAAACGTAATAAGGCTTTTCTTTTGATGGTGCTTCGCACCAGCAAAGGAAAAGCCACACCAAGCAGGAAAGACGAAGGATTCATTTAACCTTACTTTTCGACACCCTCCGCAACATATCATGTATCATTGCTTCATTGAAATTTCCTCAACATGCTCATCTTTCT
This sequence comes from Eutreptiella sp. 'Long Island Sound 2002', assembly GCA_964036045.1. NCBI lineage: Eukaryota > Euglenozoa > Euglenophyceae > Eutreptiales > Eutreptiaceae > Eutreptiella > Eutreptiella sp. 'Long Island Sound 2002'. The sequence goes on along the minus strand of OZ038397.1, from coordinate 12,278,702 downwards.
TTGTTATGAATACGTGATCATGCATGTGCATATCGTGCAATCTGAATTCGTCGTCCGACAGATACCCTTCGGAGGCGATCACAGCCCGCACACTGCCCTTCCCCATCTCGTGGAGCCCCCCTCCGCTTGTTCAAATCCCCCCCGCAGGGGGCTGGCTTCTGTGGGGGTCGGGGTGTTGGGGACCCCTGACCCCGCGCCAGAAGCAGTGACCAACTACTACGTTACGCGACCCCCCCCCCCTGGAAGACAGCCCTTCTCAAAACCCTGCAATGCAGCCCCTTAAAATGATGGCAATCGAATTCTAAGAACGCGACTTTTCTTCTTTTTGGCCGACGATGGTCGTTTTGGCGCATTAGGGTCGTTTTAAGCAGTTTTTCGGGCAGTCTCCGAAAATTTGGGGCTGAATTCCGTATTGGCTTTTGCTTGCGAAGTTACATCATGTTGTAGCCCCTTAAAATGACTGGCTCGGGCCAAAACGTCAGAAAAGCAACCTAATTGGCCAAATCAGGTGCCTTTTTGATGATTTACCGTCAATTTTGTGCGTTTTTTGGCAGTTTTCTGCCATTTTTTCCGCCATATTTGGCATGTATACTTGCTGCCCATCTGGCAAGCCTTTTTTGCCAATGGTGCAACCATATTGTGCAAGAGGCACGAAGCAGCACCCGCTAGGCTTCGTTTTTGTGGGGCTTGGCCCACAAAAACGGAGCCTAGCGGCCGGCGCTGGCGCCGTTGCTCCCGTGTTTTCATGGTTTTCTCCTTCTCCGCCTTTGAATGGTCTTTTTGCCTTTGTGCTCCTTGTCCTCCCCGTTCTCATCTGAGCATCCGTGCGACCCCACCTCGTGCAATTTCCCCCCGCTTGTTCAAATCCCCCCCGCAGGGGGCTGGCTTCTGTGGGGGTCGGGGTGTTGGGGGCCCCTGACCCCGCGCCAGAAGCAGTGACCAACTACCACGTTACGCCACCCCCCCCCCCTGGAAGACAGCCCTTCTCAAAACCCTGCAATGCAGCCCCTTAAAATGATCGCAATGGAATTCTAAGAACGCGACTTTTCTTTTTTTTGGCCGACGATGGTCGTTTTGGTGAATTAGGACTGTTTTAAGCAGTTTTTCGGGCAGTCTCCGAAAGTTTGGGGCTGAATTCCGTATTGCCTCCTGCTTGCGAAGTTACATGATGTTGTAGCCCCTTAAAATGACCGGCTCGGGCCAAAACGCCAGAAAAGCAACCTCATTGGCCAAATCTAGTGCCTTTTTGATGATTTACAGTCAATTTTGTGCGTTTTGTGGCAGTTTTCTGCCATTTTTTTCGCCATATTTGGCATGTTTACTTGCTGCCCATCTGGCAAGCCTTTTTTGCCAATGGTGCAACCATATTGTGCAAGAGGCACGAAGCAGCACCCGCTAGGCTACGTTTTTGTGGGGCTTGGCCCACAAAAACGGAGCCTAGCGGCCGGCGCTGGCGCCGTTGCTCCCGTGTTTTCATGGTTTTCTCCTTCTCCGCCTTTGAATGGTCTTTTTGCCTTTGTGCTCTTTGTCCTCCCCGTTCTCATCTGAGCACCCGTGCGACCCCACCTCGTGCAATTTCCCCCCGCTTGTTCAAATCCCCCCCGCAGGGGGCTGGCTTCTGTGGGGGTCGGGGTGTTGGGGGCCCCTGACCCCGCGCCAGAAGCAGTGACCAACTACTACGTTACGCGACCCCCCCCCCCTGGAAGACAGCCCTTCTCAAAACCCTGCAATGCAGCCCCTTAAAATGATCGCAATGGAATTCTAAGAACGCAAATTTTCTTCTTTTTGGCCGATGATGGTGGTTTTTGTGAATTAGGACCGTTTTAAGCAGTTTTTTGGGCAGTCTCCGAAAATTTGGGGCTGAATTTTTTTTTGGCTTCTGCTTGCGAAGTTGCAGCATGTTGTAGCCCCTTAAAATGACCGGCTTGGAGCAAAATCTTCAAAAATCAACCTCATTGGCCAAAAATGGTGCCATTCGGATGATTTACAGCCAACTTTGTGCATTTTTTGGCAGTTTTTTGCCATAGTTTTGCCATATTTGGCATGTATACTTGCTGCCCATCCGACAAGGCTTTTTGACCCATGGGGCAACCATAGTGGGCAACAAGCATTGTGCAAGAGGCACGAAGCAGCACCCGCTAGGCTCCGTTTTTGTGGGGCTTGGCCCACAAAAACGGAGCCTAGCGGCCGGCGCTTGCGCCGTTGAACCCGTTTTTTCATGTTTTTTTTCTTCTCCGCTTCTGCATGGTTCTTTTTGCCTTTGTGTTCTTTGTCTTCCGTTGTCATGCAGACCGTTGCCGTGCGACCCCGCCTCGTGCAACTTTCCCCAGCTTGTTCAAATCCCCCCCGCAGGGGGCTGGCTTCTGTGGGGGTCGGGGTGTTGGGGGCCCCTGACCCCGCGCCAGAAGCAGTGACCAACTACTACGTTACGCCACCCCCCCCCCCCTGGAAGACAGCCCTCCTCAAAACCCCGCAATGCAGCCCCTTAAAATGATCGCAATCGAATTCTAAGAATGCGACTTTTCTTCTTTTTGGCCGATGATGGTGGTTTTTGTGAATTAGGACCGTTTTAAGCAGTTTTTCGGGCAGTCTCCGAAAATTTGGGGCTGAATTCTGTATTGGCTCCTGCTTGCGAAGTTACATCATGTTGTAGCCCCTTAAAATGACCGGCTCGGGCCAAAACGCCAGAAAAGCAACCTAATTGGCCAAATCTGGTGCGGTTTCGATGATTTACAGTCAATTTTGTGCGTTTTTTGGCAGTTTTGTGCCATTTTTTTCGCCATATTTGGCATGTATACTTGCTGCCCATCTGGCAAGCCTTTTTTGCCAATGGTGCAACCATGTTGTGCAAGAGGCACGAAGCAGCACCCGCTAGGCTACGTTTTTGTGGGGCTTGGCCCACAAAAACGGAGCCTAGCGGCCGGCGCTGGCGCCGTTGCTCCCGTGTTTTCATGGTTTTCTCCTTCTCCGCCTTTGAATGGTCTTTTTGCCTTTGTGCTCCTTGTCCTCCCCGTTCTCATCTGAGCACCCGTGCGACCCCACCTCGTGCAATTTCCCCCCGCTTGTTCAATTCCCCCCCGCAGGGGGCTGGCTTCTGTGGGGGTCGGGGTGTTGGGGGCCCCTGACCCCGCGCCAGAAGCAGTGACCAACTACTACGTTACGCCACCCCCCCCCCCTGGAAGACAGCCCTCCTCAAAACCCTGCAATGCAGCCCCTTAAAATGATCGCAATGGAATTCTAAGAACGCGACTTTTCTTTTTTTTGGCCGACGATGGTCGTTTTGGTGAATTAGGGCTGTTTTAAGCAGTTTTTCGGGCAGTCTCCGAAAATTTGGGGCTGAATACCGTATTGGCTCTTGCTTGCAAAGTTACATCATGTTGTAGCCCCTTAAAATGACCGGCTCGGGCCAAAACGTCAGAAAAGCAACCTCATTGGCCAAATCTGGTGCCGTTTGGATGATTTAGGGTCAATTTTGAGCGTTTTTTGGCAGTTTTCTGCCATTTTTTTCGCCATATTTGGCATGTATACTTGCTGCCCATCTGGCAATCCTTTTCTGCCAGTAGGGCAACCATATTGTGCAAAAGGCAGGAGGCAGCTCCCGCTAGGCTACGTTTTTGTGGGGCTTGGCCCACAAAAACGGAGCCTAGCGGCCGGCGCTGGCGCCGTTGCTCCCGTGTTTTCATGGTTTTCTCCTTCTCCGCCTTTGAATGTTTTTTTGCCTTTGTGTTCCTTGTCCTCCCCTTTCTCATCTGAACACCCGTGCGACCCCACCTCGTGCAACTTTCCCCCACTTGTTCAAATCCCCCCCGCAGGGGGCTGGCTTCTGTGGGGGTCGGGGTGTGAGGGGCCCCTGACCCCGCGCCAGAAGCAGTGACCAACTACTACGTTACGCCACCCCCCCCCCCTGGAAGACAGCCCCTCTCAAAACCCTGCAATGCAGCCCCTTAAAATGATCGCAATCGAATTCTAAGAACGCGACTTTTCTTCTATTTGGCCGATGATGGTCGTTTTGGTGAATTAGGACTGTTTTAAGCAGTTTTTCGGGCAGTCTCCGAAAATTTGGGTCTGAATTCCGTATTGGCTCTTGCTTGCGAAGTTACATCACGTTGTAGCCCCTTAAAATGACCGGCTCGGGCCAAAACGTCAGAAAATCAACCTCATTGGCCAAATCTGGTGCCGTTTCGATGATTTACGATCAATTTTGAGCGTTTTTTGGCAGTTTTCTGCCATTTTTTTCGCCGTATTTGGCATGTATACTTGCTGCCCATCTGGCAAGCCTTTTTTGCCAATGGGGCAACCATATTGTGCAAAAGGCAGGAGGCAGCTCCCGCTAGGCTACGTTTTTGTGGGGCTTGGCCCACAAAAACGGAGCCTAGCGGCCGGCGCTGGCGCCGTTGCTCCCGTGTTCTCATGGTTTTCTCCTTCTCCGCCTTTGAATGGTCTTTTTGCCTTTGTGCTCCTTGTCCTCCCCGTTCTCATCTGAGCACCCGTGCGACCCCACCTCGTGCAATTTCCCCCCGCTTGTTCAAATCCCCCCCGCAGGGGGCTGGCTTCTGTGGGGGTCGGGGTGTTGGGGGCCCCTGACCCCGCGCCAGAAGCAGTGACCAACTACTACGTTACGCGACCCCCCCCCCCTGGAAGACAGCCCTTCTCAAAACCCTGCAATGCAGCCCCTTAAAATGATCGCAATGGAATTCTAAGAACGCGACTTTTCTTCTTTTTGGCCGATGATGGTGGTTTTTGTGAATTAGGACCGTTTTAAGCAGTTTTTCGGGCAGTCTCCGAAAATTTGGGGCTGAATTTGGTATTGGCTTCTGCTTGCGAAGTTGCACCATGTTGTAGCCCCTTAAAATAACCGGCTTGGGGCAAAATCCTCAAAAATCAACCTCATTGGCCAAAAATGGTGCCATTCGGATGATTTACGGCCAACTTTGTGCATTTTTTGGCAGTTTTTTGCCATAGTTTTGCCATATTTGGCATGTATACTTGCTGCCCATCCGACAAGGCTTTTTGACCCATGGGGCAACCATAGTGGGCAACAAGCATTAGGCAGAATCCGCTAGGCTCCGTTTTTGTGGGGCTTGGCCCACAAAAACGGAGCCTAGCGGCCGGCGCTTGCGCCGTTGAACCCGTTTTTTTCGAGTTTTTCTTCTTCTCCGCTTCTGCATGGTTCTTTTTGCCTTTGTGTTCTTTGTCTTCCGTTGTCATGCAGACCGTTGCCGTGCGACCCCGCCTCGTGCAACTTTCCCCAGCTTGTTCAAATCCCCCCCGCAGGGGGCTGGCTTCTGTGGGGGTCGGGGTGTGAGGGGCCCCTGACCCCGCGCCAGAAGCAGTGACCAACTACTACGTTACGCCACCCCCCCCCCCTGGAAGACAGCCCCTCTCAAAACCCTGCAATGCAGCCCCTTAAAATGATCGCAATCGAATTCTAGGAACGCGACTTTTCTTCTATTTGGCCGGCGATGGTCGTTTTGGTGAATTAGGACTGTTTTAAGCAGTTTTTCGGGCAGTCTCCGAAAATTTGGGTCTGAATTCCGTATTGGCTCTTGCTTGCGAAGTTACATCACGTTGTAGCCCCTTAAAATGACCGGCTCGGGCCAAAACGTCAGAAAATCAACCTCATTGGCCAAATCTGGTGCCGTTTCGATGATTTACGATCAATTTTGAGCGTTTTTTGGCAGTTTTCTGCCATTTTTTTCGCCGTATTTGGCATGTATACTTGCTGCCCATCTGGCAAGCCTTTTTTGCCAATGGGGCAACCATATTGTGCAAAAGGCAGGAGGCAGCTCCCGCTAGGCTACGTTTTTGTGGGGCTTGGCCCACAAAAACGGAGCCTAGCGGCCGGCGCTGGCGCCGTTGCTCCCGTGTTCTCATGGTTTTCTCCTTCTCCGCCTTTGAATGGTCTTTTTGCCTTTGTGCTCCTTGTCCTCCCCGTTCTCATCTGAGCACCCGTGCGACCCCACCTCGTGCAATTTCCCCCCGCTTGTTCAATTCCCCCCCGCAGGGGGCTGGCTTCTGTGGGGGTCGGGGTGTTGGGGGCCCCTGACCCCGCGCCAGAAGCAGTGACCAACTACTACGTTACGCGACCCCCCCCCCCTGGAAGACAGCCCTTCTCAAAACCCTGCAATGCAGCCCCTTAAAATGATCGCAATGGAATTCTAAGAACGCGACTTTTCTTTCTTTTGGCCGATGATGTTCGTTTTGGTGAATTAGGACCGTTTTAAGAGGTTTTTCGGGCAGTCTACGGAAATTTGGGGCTGAATTCCGTATTGGTTCTTGCTTGCGAAGTTGCACCATGTTGTAGCCCCTTAAAATGACTGCCTCGGGCCAAAACGTCGGAAAAGCAACCTCGATGGCCAAATCTGGTGCCGTTTTCATGTTTTACGGTCACTTTTGAGGGTTTTTTGGCAGTTTTTTGCCATATTTTTTGCCATATTTGGCATGTATACTTGCTGCCCATCTGGCAAGCCTTTTTTGCCAATGGGGCAACCATATTGGGCAAGAAGCAGGAGGCAGCACCCGCTAGGCTCTGTTTTTGTGGGGCTTGGCCCACAAAAACGGAGCCTAGCGGCCGGCGCTGGCGCCGTTGATCCCGTGTTTTCATGGTTTTCACCTTCTCCGCCTTTGAATGGTCTTTTTGCCTTTCTGTTCTTGTCCTCCCCGTTCTCATCTGAACACCCGTGCGACCCCACCTCGTGCAACTTTCCCCCACTTGTTCAAATCCCCCCCGCAGGGGGCTGGCTTCTGTGGGGGTCGGGGTGTTGGGGGCCCCTGACCCCGCGCCAGAAGCAGTGACCAACTACCACGTTACGCCACCCCCCCCCCCTGGAAGACAGCCCTTCCCAAAACCCTGCAATGCAGCCCCTTAAAATGATCGCAATCGAATTCTAAGAACGCGACTTTTCTTCTTTTTGGCCGACGATGGTCGTTTTGGTGAATTAGGACCGTTTTAAGCAGCTTTTCGGGCAGTCTCCCAAAATTTGGGGCTGAATGCCTTAGTGGCTCTTGCTTGCGAAGTTACATCATGTTGTAGCCCCTTAAAACGACCGGCTCGGGCCAAAACGTCAGAAAAGCAACCTCATTAGCCGCATCTGGTGCGGTTTGAATGATTTATGGTGATTTTTTTTTATTTTAGGCAGTTTTTTGCCATTTTTTTCGCCATATTTGGCATGTATACTTGCTGCCCATCTGGCAAGCCTTTTCTGCCAATGGTGCAACCCTATTGTGCAAGAGACAGGAGGCAGCTCCCGCTAGGCTCCGTTTTTGTGGGGCTTGGCCCACAAAAATGGAGCCTAGCGGCCGGCGCTGGCGCCGTTGCTCCCGTGTTTTCATGGTTTTCTCCTTCTCCGCCTTTGAATGGTCTTTTTTCCTTTGTGCTCCTTGTCCTCCCCGTTCTCATCTGAGCACCCGTGCGACCCCACCTCGTGCATCTTTCCCCCGCTAGTTCAAATCCCCCCCGCAGGGGGCTGGCTTCTGTGGGGGTCGGGGTGTTGGGGGCCCCTGACCCCGCGCCAGAAGCAGTGACCAACTACTACGTTACGCCACCCCCCCCCCCTGGAAGACAGCCCTTCCCAAAACCCCGCAATGCAGCCCCTTAAAATGATCGCAATGGAATTCTAAGAACGCGACTTTTCTTCTTTTTGGCCGATGATGGTCGTTTTGGTGAATTAGGACTGTTTTAAGCAGTTTTTCGGGCAGTCTCCGAAAATTTGGGGCTGAATTCCGTATTGGCTCTTGCTTGCGAAGTTACATCATGTTGTAGCCCCTTAAAATGACCGGCTCGGGCCAAAACGTCGGAAAAGCAACCTAATTGGCCAAGTCAGGTACCTTTTTGATGATTTACGGTCAATTTTACGCGTTTTTTGGCAGTTTTTTGCCATTTTTTTCGCCATATTTGGCATGTATACTTGCTGCCCATCTGGCAAACCTTTTCTGCTAACGGGGCAACCATATTGTGCAAGAGGCAAGAGGCAGCACCCGCTAGGCTACGTTTTTGTGGGGCTTGGCCCACAAAAACGGAGCCTAGCGGCCGGCGCTGGCGCCGTTGCTCCCGTGTTTTCATGGTTTTCTCCTTCTCCGCCTTTGAATGGTCTTTTTGCCTTTGTGCTCCTTGTCCTCCCCGTTCTCATCTGAGCATCCGTGCGACCCCACCTCGTGCATCTTTCCCCCGCTTGTTCAAATCCCCCCCGCAGGGGGCTGGCTTCTGTGGGGGTCGGGGTGTTGGGGGCCCCTGACCCCGCGCCAGAAGCAGTGACCAACTACTACGTTACGCCACCCCCCCCCCCTGGAAGACAGCCCTTCTCAAAACCCCGCAATGCAGCCCCTTAAAATGATCGCAATCGAATTCTAAGAATGCGACTTTTCTTCTTTTTGGCCGACGATGTTCGTTTTGGTGAATTAGGACCGTTCTAAGCAGTTTTTCGGGCAGTCTCCGAAAATTTGGGGCTGAATTCCGTATTGGCTTCTGCTTGCGAAGTTACATCATGTTGTAGCCCCTTAAAATGACCGGCTCGGGCCAAAACGTCAGAAAAGCAACCTCATTGGCCAAATCTGGTGCCGTTTCGATGATTAACGGTCAATTTTGAGCGTTTTTTGGCAGTTTTCTGCCATTTTTTTCGCCATATTTGGCATGTATACTTGCTGCCCATCTGGCAATCCTTTTCTGCCAATAGGGCAACCATATTGTGCAAAAAGCAGGAGGCAGCTCCCGCTAGGCTACGTTTTTGTGGGGCTTGGCCCACAAAAACGGAGCCTAGCGGCCGGCGCTGGCGCCGCTGCCCTCATGTTTTCATGGTTTTCTCCTTCTCCGCCTTTGAATGGTCTTTTGCCTTTGTGTTCCTTGTCCTCCCCTTTCTCATCTGAACACCCGTGCGACCCCACCTCGTGCAACTTTCCCCCACTTGTTCAAATCCCCCCCGCAGGGGGCTGGCTTCTGTGGGGGTCGGGGTGTTGGGGGCCCCTGACCCCGCGCCAGAAGCAGTGACCAACTACTACGTTACGCGACCCCCCCCCCCTGGAAGACAGCCCTTCTCAAAACCCTGCAATGCAGCAACTTAAAATGATCGCAATCGAATTCTAAGAACGCGACTTTTCTTCTTTTTGGCCGACGATGGTCGTTTTGGTGAATTAGGACTGTTTTAAGCAGTTTTTCGGGCAGTCTCCGAAAATTTGGGGCTGAATTCCGTATTGGCTCTTGCTTGCGAAGTTACATCATGTTGTAGCCCCTTAAAATGACCGGCTCGGGCCAAAACGTCAGAAAAGCAACCTCATTGGCCAAATCTGGTGCCGTTTCGATGATTTACGGTCAATTTTGTGCGTTTTGTGGCAGTTTTCTGCCATTTTTTTCGCCATATTTGGCATGTATACTTGCTGCCCATCTGGCAAGCCTTTTTTGCCAATGGTGCAACCATATTGTGCAAGAGGCACGAAGCAGCACCCGCTAGGCTTCGTTTTTGTGGGGCTTGGCCCACAAAAACGGAGCCTAGCGGCCGGCGCTGGCGCCGTTGCTTACGTGTTTTCATGGTTTTCTCCTTCTCCGCCTTTGAATGGTCTTTTTGCCTTTGTGCTCCTTGTCCTCCCCGTTCTCATCTGAACACCCGTGCGACCCCACCTCGTGCAATTTCCCCCCGCTTGTTCAAATCCCCCCCGCAGGGGGCTGGCTTCTGTGGGGGTCGGGGTGTTGGGGGCCCCTGACCCCGCGCCAGAAGCAGTGACCAACTACTACGTTACGCCACCCCCCCCCCCTGGAAGACAGCCCTTCTCAAAACCCTGCAATGCAGCCCCTTAAAATGATCGCAATCAAATTCTAAGAACGCGACTTTTCTTCTTTTTGGCCGACGATGGTCGTTTTGGTGAATTAGGACCGTTTGAAGCAGTTTTTCGGGCAGTCTCCGGAAATATGGGGCTGAATTCCCAATTGGCTCTTGCTTGCGAAGTTACATCATGTTGTAGCCCCTTAAAATGACCAGCTCGGGCCAAAATGTCAGAAAAGCAACCTCATTGGCCCAATCTGGTGCCGTTTTGACGAATTACGGTCAATTTTGTGCGTTTTTTGGCAGTTTTTTGCCATATTTGGCATGTATACTTGCTGCCCATCTGGCAACCCTTTTCTGCCAATAGGGCAACCATATTGTGCAAAAGGCAGGAGGCAGCTCCCGCTAGGCTACGTTTTTGTGGGGCTTGGGCCCACAAAAACGGAGCCTAGCGGCCGGCGCTGGCGCCGTTGCTCCCGTATTTTCATGGTTTTCTCCTTCTCCGCCTTTGAATGGTCTTTTTGCCTTTGTGCTCCTTGTCCTCCCCGTTCTCATCTGAGCACCCGTGCGACCCCATCTCGTGCAATTTCCCCCCGCTTGTTCACCCCCCCCCCATGGGGGGCTTTTAATTGGGGGGCCGGGGAATGGGGCCCCGCCCCCCTCTAAAAGCAGTCCTTATGCCATTATATACGATCCGCGCGCCGAAACGAAACATATCCCAAAAGTGTACGATGCAGCCCCTCTAAATGACCGCCTCAAAGAGCTGATTCGCGCTGTCATATTTGTTTCGATTGATCATGGCTGTTTTGCAAAGTTAGGACCTTTACAAGGTTTTAACTTCTTTACTAACATCCACTAATTCCATATAAGCTAGGGATGCGATTTAAAGGTGCACCAGCAAAGTTGAGGTGCCGAACAACACTATATATAAACCACAGGCCCCAAATCTCAAGAAATCTATTTGACATATTATTTATTTGCTGTGCACGCGTGCATTTTGCAGTCGCCGGCATTTGCGATCTTTCATTTTGACTGTGCAAAGTGAAATCGGGCTACAATGCACTAAATTTCCACCTAAGACCAGATTTATAAATGATTCCAAAAGCCTCGTCTTGCTGTTCAATCGAGAAACCGCCGTCGTTTGGTTTTAGCACCGCTTTTCGATTTGACGGTTTTCAGCGCCCTCAGCCGCATTTTTAAGCTCAAAAATGGAAAGAACACCCCCAAATTGACCAAAATTGCCCTTGATTTCGTCAAAATCCGATACAATAGGCCCGAGTTATGAATATGTCAATTTTATGCTATTTGCACCCTGCATCGCTAATCTTGCCCAATGCACCCTCCCTGTCCTTGCGCTGCTAGCTTAAACATAAGGCAAAGGAGTGTTTTTGCGTTTGTTTGTCACCGCCCGGCTCCGTTTCCGACATAGAAAAGTGACCCGAAAATGGCTAAAAACGTAATAAGGCTTTTCTTTTGATGGTGCTTCGCACCAGCAAAGGAAAAGCCACACCAAGCACGAAAGACGAAGGATTCATTTAACCTTACTTTTCCACACCCTCCGCAACATATCATGTATCATTGCTTCATTGAAATTTCCTCAACATGCTCATCTTTCTTTGTTATAAATACGTGATCATGCACGTGCATATCGTGCAATCTGAATTCGTCGTCCGACACATACCCTTCGGAGGCGATCACAGCCCGCACACCGCCCTTCCCCATCTCGTGGAGCCCCCCTCCGCTTGTTCACCCCCCCCCCCATGGGGGGCTTTTAATTGGGGGGCCGGGGAATGGGGCCCCGCCCCCCTCTAAAAGCAGTCCTTATGCCATTATATACGATCCGCGCGCCGAAACGAAACATATCCCAAAAGTGTACGATGCAGCCCCTCTAAATGACCGCCTCACAGAGCTGATTCGCGCCGTCATATTTGTTTCGATTGATCATGGCTGTTTTGCAAAGTTAGGACCTTTACAAGGTTTTAACTTCTTTACTAGCATCCACTAATTCCATATAAGCTAGGGATGCGATTTAAAGGTGCACCAGCAAAGTTGAGGTGCCGAACAACACTATATATAAACCACAGGCCCCAAATCTCAAGAAATCTATTTGACATATTATTTATTTGCTGTGCACGCGTGCATTTTGCAGTCGCCGGCATTTGCGATCTTTCATTTTGACTGTGCAAAGTGAAATCGGGCTACAATGCACTAAATTTCCACCTAAGACCAGATTTATAAATGATTCTAAAAGCCTCGTCTTGCTGTTCAATCGAGAAACCGCCGTCGTTTGGTTTTAGCACCGCTTTTCGATTTGACGGTTTTCAGCGCCCTCAGGCGCCTTTTTAAGCTCAAAAATTAAAAAAACACTCCCAAATTGACCAAAATTGCCCTTGATTTCGTCAAAATCCGATACAATAGGCCCGAGTTATGAATATGTCAATTTTATGCTATTTGCACCCTGCATCGCTAATCTTGCCCAATGCACCCTCCCTGTCCTTGCGCTGCTAGCTTAAACATAAGGCAAAGGAGTCTTTTTGCGTTTGTTTGTCACCGCCCGGCTCCGTTTCCGACATAGAAAAGTGACCCGAAAATGGCTAAAAACGTAATAAGGCTTTTCTTTTGATGGTGCTTCGCACCAGCAAAGGAAAAGCCACACCAAGCACGAAAGACGAAGGATTCATTTAACCTTACTTTTCCACACCCTCCGCAACATATCATGTATCATTGCTTCATTGAAATTTCCTCAACATGCTCATCTTTCTTTGTTATAAATACGTGATCATGCACGTGCATATCGTGCAATCTGAATTCGTCGTCCGACACATACCCTTCGGAGGCGATCACAGCCCGCACACTGCCCTTCCCCATCTCGTGGAGCCCCCCTCCGCTTGTTCACCTCCCCCCCCATGGGGGGCTTTTAATTGGGGGGCCGGGGAATGGGGCCCCGCCCCCCTCTAAAAGCAGTCCTTATGCCATTATATACGATCCGCGCGCCGAAATGAAACATATCCCAAAAGTGTACGATGCAGCCCCTCTAAATGACCGCCTCAGAGAGCTGATTCGCACTGTCATATTTGTTCTGATCAATCATGGCTGTTTTGCAAAGTTAGGACCTTTACAAGGCTTTAACTTCTTTACCAGCATCCACTAATTCCATATAACCTAGGGATGCGATTTAAAGGTGCACCAGCAAAGTTGAGGTGCCGAACAACACTATCTATAAGCCACAGGCCCCAAATCCCAAGGAATCTATTTGCCATATTATTTATTTGCTGTGCACGCGTGCATTTTGCAGTCGCCGGCATTTGCGATCTTTCATTTTGACTGTTCAAAGTGAAATCGGGCTACAGTGCACGAAATTTCGATCTAAGACCAGTTTTATAAATGATTCCAAAAGCTTCGTCTTGCTGTATAGTTGAAAAACCGCCGTCATTTTGTTTTGGCACTGCTTTTCGATTTGACGGTTTTCAGCGCATACGGCCGCCTTCACAAGCTCAAAACTGAAAAGAATACCCCCAAATTGACCGAAATTGCCATTCATTTCGTCAAAGTCCGATACAATAGGCCCGAGTTATGAATATGTCAATTTTATGCTATTTGCAACCTGTGTCGCTAATCTTGCCAAATGCACCCTCCCTGTCTTTGCGCTGCTAGCTTAAACACAAGGCAAAGGAGTGTTTTTGCAATTGTTTGTCACCGCCTGGCTCCACTTCCGACATAGAAAGGTGACCCGAAAACGGCCAAAAACGTAATAAGGCTTTTCTTTTGATGGTGCTTCGCACCAGCAAAGGAAAAGCCAGACCAAGCACGAAAGACGAAGGATTCATTTAATCGTACTCTTCCACACCCTCCACAACATATCATGTATCAGTGCTTCATTGCAATTTCCTCAACATGCTCATCGTTCTTTGTTATAAATACTTGATCATGCATGTGCATATTGTGCAATTTTACTTCTACGTCCGACAGATACCCTTCAGAGGCAATCACAGCCCGCACACTGCCCTTCCCCATCTCGTGGAGCCCCCCTCCACTTGTTCACCTCCCCTCCCATGGGGGGCTTTTGATTGGGGGGCCGGGGAATGGGGCCCCGCCCCCCTCTAAAAGTAGTCCTTATGCCATTATATACGATCCGCGCGCCGAAATGAAACAAATCCCAAAAGTGTACGATGCAGCCCCTCTAAATGACCGCCTCAGAGAGCTGATTCGTACTGTCATATTTGTTCTGATCAATCACGGCTGTTTTGCAAAGTTAGGACCTTTACAAGGTTTTAACTTCTTTACCAGCATCCACTAATTCCATATAACCTAGGGATGCGATTTAAAGGTGCACCAGCAAAGTTGAGGTGCCGAACAACACTATCTATAAGCCACAGGCCCCAAATCCCAAGGAATCTATTTGACATATTATTTATTTGATGTGCACGCGTGCATTTGGCAGTCGCCGGCATTTGCGATCTTTCATTTTGACTGTTCAAAGTGAAATCGGGCTACAGTGCACGAAATTTCGATCTAAGACCAGTTTTATAAATGATTCTAAAAGCTTCGTTTTGCTGTATAGTTGAAAAACCGCCGTAATTCTGTTTTGGCACCGCTTTTCGATTTGACGGTTTTCAGCGCATACGGCCGCCTTCACAAGCTCAAAAATGAAAAGAATACCCCCAAATTGACCAAAATTGCCATTCATTTCGTCAAAGTCCGATACAATAGGCCCGAGTTATGAATATGTCAATTTTATGCTATTTGCAACCTGTGTCGCTAATCTTGCCAAATGCACCCTCCCTGTCTTTGCGCTGCTAGCTTAAACACAAGGCAAAGGAGTGTTTTTGCAATTGTTTGTCACCGCCTGGCTCCACTTCCGACATAGAAAGGTGACCCGAAAACGCCAAAAATGTAATAGGGCTTTTCTTTTGATGGTGCTTCGCACCAGCAAAGGAAAAGGCAGACCAAGCACGAAAGACGAAGGATTCATTTAATCCTACTCTTCCACACCCTCCACAACATATCATGTATCATTGCTTCATTGCAATTTCCTCAACATGCTCATCGTTCTTTGTTATAAATCCTTGATCATGCATGTGCATATTGTGCAATTTTACTTCTACGTCCGACAGATACCCTTCAGAGGCGATCACAGCCCGCACACTGCCCTTCCCCATCTCGTGGAGCCCCCCTCCACTTGTTTGTTTGGGTGGGGGGAGTTTGAGCCGAAAACAATCTTTGTCATGCAAGTTAGGTGTGTTAGCATTGCTCATTTAGGGTCTCCGGCCATTTTCTAGTGACAAGGAAAGTAATGGTGTGTTACGATGGTGTTCTTAGGTGTATGATCACCAGGTGCAGTGGTTTTTTGGTCACTTGAGTGTTGTAGTGTCCGGTTTCCCTTCTTTTTGAGTGGTTTTGGGTTGCCTTGGTGAGGTCAATTTGTACTGTCATCATGGCCATCCGTGCCGTTTTGGGCCGGGGATTGAGCTTCAAGGGTACTTTTTGTGACGTTTGTAGGCCCTTGACCCTGACCATAAAAGAACAGAAGTGCCTTGAAGGCAGTGGAGAGTAGACACCACACTTTGGTGACACTTTGGCCCACTTTAGGCGCACTTTTGCGCTGCCATACACTACCTCAAAAACAGCCACCCACACAACCCCCAACCACTAGAAGGTAATGTCTAGCTGCCCTGACACAGTTTTAGGTTTCACACTTTGTTGAGGAAGGAAAGGGCTTTCAAATACAAAAGGAACCAACCTAAAACTCACCCTTACACCCAAGATATGACTCTTCTACCTTGGTGGTACTTTGGTGGTGCACTTGTGAAAACTGTTCCCAAAAGTGTCTTTTTTCTACCCCTCCAAGACAAAACACTTATGTGGCCGTGTTTTGGTCCATAACGGATATTGGTTGTTGTGTTGGTCATAAAAAGGGCTTTCAAACAGAAAGAAACTTCTCCCAAAACTCACCACTAGGACTTAGTTATGGCTCCTACACTTTACGGCCCTCCCTTGATAGTCATGTCCCAATGGTGCTCATTTGTTACAATGAGCCAACCAATGGGACAAGTTTGCTTGTCCGACCGGCATCCGAGCCATCCGTT
Organism: Eutreptiella sp. 'Long Island Sound 2002'; assembly: GCA_964036045.1. NCBI lineage: Eukaryota > Euglenozoa > Euglenophyceae > Eutreptiales > Eutreptiaceae > Eutreptiella > Eutreptiella sp. 'Long Island Sound 2002'. The sequence goes on along the minus strand of OZ038397.1, from coordinate 12,262,864 downwards.
GGTCGCCGACATGTCGGCTTTGTGTTCGTAATGTTTGTAGTGGTGCTCGCTTTGGCCGGCACCCCTTTTTTTTAAAAATTTTCGTTCCGGAAGTAAGTAAACTTACTTCGAAGTGCCGCAGAACAGTGTGAGCAGATCCTAAAAAGCCGCCTGATTCTAGGAGGGTTAACTCGCCGCCACCCAGCTAGCGCTGGGTTCCCGGCAGCGAGTTAACCCTCCTGGAATCAGGCTGTTTTTAGGATCTGCAGACAATATTCATTGTGACAGGGTTGGCCAGTTATGGTCAGTAACCCTAACCCTATTCCCTCTGATATTGGGGTGAATCCTAGGCAGTCTTGCGGTAAAGTACTTCGAAGTAAGGGAAAACCCCGCGACTTAGATTACCCCGCCTGTTGGACTGGCGCGCGCAAATGCGGCGCGGAAATCTGGCGCGCTGCGCTGAGCGCCAGTCCCCCCAAATGCAAAAACGGCGGTACGACAGGATTCGAACTGCCGTACATGTCCCTCCTGCGCTTAATGCGCATGTGTTTACCCATTAGATCGCCGATTTCACTGCTGGCGATGCGGGAGCATTTCATATGGATTTGGTCCCTCCGAAAATTTGTTTTTAAAAAAAGGCGTTCGCCGGCGAGCGCCGGCGAGTTACGAATGTTACGAACATGTTACGAACGCATCGTCGAGGTCCATATATGCTTTCGAGTGACCCTAGGGGTTAAGCTTTGATGAAAACTCCACCCACAAGGGTCAGATTGTGGCCAATGGAGGCCATGATGACCAATGATGGTCACAATGGTGACAATGTTGAACAGGGTAGAGGTGAACCTACCTTGAAGGAGGTGTGTATAACACCTCAACCGAATCGAAATGCATCATATACAACCTGTTTGGGCCCAGAGGGTTGTTTATGGGCCTTGTTGGGTTCCTTAGGGCCCCATGGGGTCTTGTTGAGCCTCTGGTAAAGAAGTAGAAAGGCACACAAGCAACCAAACCTGTAGTCCAAAACACTAATATGAAAGTGGCAAGGAAGGAGCCATACTATTGAAGTCAAGGCCCATTGGTGTGGTGCCAAAGGTACCAAAAGAACCATCCAATGGGGTGTACTGACGCGTTCCCGTGGGGGGCCGGCCACGGGACGCTGCGGTGACACGCACAGGTGAGCAGGCAGGCAAGGCACTACGCTCACAAGGGCATCAATACGCCTGTGTCATGTGACAAAGCGTTTCAGAATCCTTGCCACTCTGCAAAGAGGGAACGAAAGTATGTACAGCAACACATCAGGATATGTACACATGGGGTTAAGACTGGACTGGGGTAGGGGCATCACAGGACCATAGACACTCAGTCCCAACTCATATCCCAATCCCAGGTCCGACCCTCTCAGTGGCTGATGGGGGCGGGGGCTCAAACACAACCCATGCCCTGCTCAGTCCGGACCCTGAAACCCTGCCAATAGGGGGGGTGTCCCGCCCAGCCACCGGCGAGTTCCTGGGAACCAAGGGGCTCCAAGGCCAACCGACAGTGGCTCCCTATGCTCCCTTAATGGCAGGTCCCAACTCCACTCTGAGCCAGAGATATGGCCCCGCCATTATCACCCAGGAGTTGGTAGCTGAAAATGGGCTGTTTCAGCCCAAACTGAAATTAACTCAAAAATCTCCAAAATTGACCCCTCGTCCGGACCCGCCAGAGGTAGGGACGAGGCAACTGACCCTGTGCCCTTCGAGTACGAACTCCCTGGAGCCCTCACCCAACCTGGTTCCCTCTGAGGTCCCGGCATCAGGGCAACACGGATGAGTCAAGTGGGGCCATGATGCCAAAATCACCAAAATTGGCGTCATTCCCACGCGTGGCTCGCCCGGCCAAGGTAAGGCCAATGGCTCACAGGGTAGGAGGCAGGACCTAGGACTTATATCTGAGTGTACAACTTGGATTTAGGTCCGGGCTCCCTATGGGCTTAGAGAAATGGGGCCGCCAATTGACCACACGGAAGGGGGAAATTGGGGTCCCAAAATTGGGTCATTCTGGCTGCCTGAAATGAGCCAAAATTCGGTGTGCTCCCAATAGTATATCTCCACGCCGGCTTGGAGATCGGATCCGCCATTCCATACGTGATCCACCGGGAGTCCAACGGAGACTCCCATGCCCTTGGCTCTCAAAGATCTCCATGCCACTCGGCGTGGTGACGATCCCAATTGGGTCCACAAATGCAAAAATGGCAAAATTGCCCATACTCAATTTGGCCTAGCGCCTTAACGAAGGCGGCTCCGCTTCGCCCACGCGGTGTGTGGACCATGGGGACCATTACCCATAACACCCATGTCATATATGGTCCATTGGTCCATGCGTCCGGCGTGCACGAGGGTTAGAACATAGTGCACGGCGGGCAGCAAAAGTGGAAAAATGCTCAAAATGGCCAAAAATGCGCACACTCATGGTTGGGGCAAATGAGGCACATGCCCGACTCGGACCGGAGTGTGCCATAGGATTGGTACCAAGTCATGTTGGTCCAACATATCTTTCGGGCGTCGCCCAAACTCCTCCGGTATTGGGTATGGCAGGGTCGCCAAGTGAGCCCATGATTTGGGATAGTCCCAAATCGCCAACATGGCGGCCACGGTATGCCAAGCCTAAGAGGAGTTATTCGCCGGGTCCAAGATATGTTGGGCACCGAAGTATGTACCCTCATATCATACTTGGGTCATGATGTCAATTGAGCGCAACGTTGAGATACACGGTCGCCACTTGACATCATGACGGGCCAAAAATGGCAAAATTGGCACAAGCACACACAAAAGTGCCTTGAAAGGTGCATAATTATATTATAATATCTTCGGCTTGGATCGTGCAATCACTTAATCCTTCTACACACAATGACTTGACACCAATGACCTTCGATCCCACATATGTGCTCCACTTGGGGCGCCTTGAAAGGTTACGAGCGCTGCTTCCCAAGTGGGCACATGAAAATATGGAAAATTCCAAAATACACACCTTGCTCCCAACGCATCGCTTCGGGATCACCACACAAGCTTCCCTTCACGAAGGTTAGGCTTGCAATTGACCGTAAGGAGTATGGAGAAGGGGCTTGCACAATATGAGGTCCATTGGCGGGCTTGGCTTGGAGTAATGGACCCGCCAAATGGGCACACAACACAACACATGGCACATACCACATATTGCCCAAAAATGTAGCTCCCACCACGATATGTCATGCCCCTCCAAGGGCATATCTTTGTGTCAATCGCTCATAGGAACTCAAGGAGAGTTCCTATGCAACACCAACACTTGCGCGCTACACTCGAAAGTTATCTTAACGCACGCAATATCATGGCCAAAGAGTTATAACGCAAACTCTACCTAATTGACCATGATCCATTACACTAGCGCGCACGTGTGGAAACGCAAGGCATATAATGCTTCCTAAATTACGTCGGGAGTATTGTAAATACATCCCACGTTTCCTTATCGTAATTCCTCGCAAGCAACACGAGATATGACCTTCACAAGTGGCCTCACGAATCAACTTTGTTTTGCCCATATCTTTAAGACAAATGGAGGGCAGGATAAAAGGGAAGTTGATTCGTGCATACGGAAGCACGTAGGTCCACTCGAAAGAGGTCAAATCAAGTGCGGGGATGTCGAAGTCGAAAATCCGATTTCGACATCCTGAAAAATTCGGATTAAGGTTGCGAGTATTAATTGTGAAAATTGCGGAAGCATCCATGCAGTTCCTGGCGACTTTGGAGCCTTCGTGACGGATAGCGTTAAAATTTCCATTATAAACAGTTAAACTGGCGGTTACGGTAAAGTCGCGAACCAACCGCCAGCAGTCAAAACAGTGAGTATCGGAACGGAAGCGTAAAAATTGACGGAAACAATATGAAAATAAAACCCTGTTGATTCCTGATATTCTGATACACAAATCTCCGCTGGCGGTGCATCGGTTGCCGATGCGGGGCTTCACGGCACGGAACACGCCGTGCATGGGGTTAGTGGACCGGAGACCGGTTGTATGCCGTAACCTGGCCATGGGGTTCTGGGTACCGCTTCACCCCCCTCCTTAGAGCAAACCCTGGGGGGGCTCGATAACACCCACGCAAGGTAGCGGGTACCCAGGACCACTCCCTGAAAGGGGGGGGGGGGTGTCACATCCTCACTTCAGTATGTCACAGTAAGATAGGTATCCCACAGTGGGATAGGTATGCTGCTGTAACAGCTCGTAGCACATGTATAGTATCAAGTATCAAGTCCCGGGTCCTGGCGGCGATTGTTCGGCATCCAAGGGACCCGTTAACCCATACCAGGCGCACCGGGTGCCGGCTGCTACGGTCACCACCACAGTGGCAGTGGCATACATGGCCAACATAGGCGTCACACGACGGCCGAGGTGGCCCCACAAGTCGAGAGCGACCACAAAGATCCATCAGGCTACCCCAAGCTTCCCAAGGCCCGCCGACTGGGGAGAGTCCCCACGGGTCCTTCCTCGGGCGCACCATGTCCATATCCATACGACGCGAGTCCAGAGTGCCATAGTCGAACTCCTTACGAACCCCAAATCGTAAGGGAACTCCTCCTGAAGGGATCGGGCATCAAGGCCGTCTTTTCCCTCGCCCTACTGCCACGAAGGCCATACATGAGGCAGTCCTCATGCAGTGTGGGCGGAGGCGTCGACTCCTCAAACCACCAGTTTCCCAGGCAGACTGACCGAGGTCAGGAGCACCGGAGGCCGCCATCCGAATGCAAGTGCGTCTGCAAATCGGTAGGCTCACACTGGGACTGACAGTGGCGGACCGCTGGGAGTGTAGTCAGGCAACTGGGCTTCCCGCCTGGCGCCATCAGGATCTCCACACATCACAGCGAATAGGGCAGCACGGTATCACGGGCACTCAAACAGTAGAATCTGTAATCAAGTACTGGTCCAGGCTGGACCAGGCTGTAAGGATATGTACACGGCGACTCAAGGCGCCTCTGTATCCCGATTCGTGGTGAAAAACAGTCCATCCCTCAGCGATGGGCTGATGACACTTAACATACAGATGCACATATCCTGGAGGGCAGAAAAACAAGCAACAATTTGGGTAAATAGGCGTGTAAACACACTCAGAACAGAGCGCCAAACCACGCCACGGTCAGGATAAGGCAAATGCAGGAGGATGGACAGGAAAACGCCTGAGTTCAGGCATATATAGTCTCGAGACACACGTCGACTGGTCTGGATTCCGCAAATGCCATGGAACCAGACCACACACTCAAAAATCGCAATGCCGATGACAGCGGCATCCGTTGCGCAACGTCGTATGGGCTTCAAGGCCCCAAGAGCTCAGAATTATGAAGGTCAGTCGCCCTACCTGGTTTCCCAAGGATTCAGCAGGGGGGGGAGTGACGAGTAGAAGAAGAGAGGGGCCATCCTCCTCTGGATTCAGCAGGGGGGGGTATATGGCCACTCTGTCACCGAAAGATGGAAGAGAGCAAGCAAGTAAGGGACGATTCGTCGGCCTCACAAGCGCTCACAACACATCAGGGGAGAGCCCAGGGCGCCGATCAGGCACCCCTGGCTGCAATCGCCCGGGTGAGTGCTGCCAAGTCCGAAACGTGGATCTTGGTCTTGTGTTTGCGGATGTACTCCATGAAGGGAGTATTGACCCGCGGCACGAACGAGGAGACGGGTTCCCAGGTGTCGTGGGACGGCCCATAGCCTCGCCAACGAACCTTGAACTCCAGACCTCCGGGTGTCGAGGCCTTCGGACGCTGAGCCAGGATCTTCTCGACAGTATAGTCGTCCTGCTCAGCATAGTCGTCGTCCGAATCGGCCTCATGTTTGGCGTAGTCCAGGGACACATGTCGGCCACGGAGGTCGGGTTCCCGCACACGGAGTTGACTCTCGTGGCGCTCCCGGAACTGTCCGTGACCCACCTTGATGCGGTAGGTGTCCTCACCAATCCTGCGGACCACCTCGCCGGGTGTGAACCAGGTTTTGGTGCGGTGGGTGCCCATGGGGCGGGGTCTGATCACCCACACCGGGTCTCCCACCCTGAACTTCTGCGCTGTCGAGCTCGGGGCGGACTTCTGACGCTCAGCATGCTCCTTCTCAAGCTGCTGGCGGATGTCCCGCGCCGTTTGCTCTTGCCGCGCGAAGAACTCCTTGGCATCCATAGCCATGCCATCACCAGACAAGGGAAGTCCCCTACCCAGGGGGTCCCTGCCGAAGAGAATCTGGTGAGGGGACAAACCGCCCGGAGTGGGGGTGTCATGATGGGCCTTCAGAGCAGGCCACATCTCCTCGAACCAGTTCCGACGTGGATTGGTGCTGTGGATCTTGCGCAGCTTCTCGAACAGCTGCCGTCCAGCCACCTCAGCACGGCCGTTAGACCGGCTGAGATAGGCCACGCTCTTGGCATGACGTATCCCCATGAGGGAACACATAGCCTTGAACCAGCCACCAGTAAACTGGGGCCCTCGGTCACTGCAAATGGTGCGGGGGATGTCAAAGACGGTCAGCCAATGACGAATCATCATGACTGCCACCTCCTTGGCAAGCAACCCCTTTTTGCGTGCCGGAACGGCTACAACGTAGCCGCTGTGGCGGTCCACACAGAGAACCACACAGTCAAAGGTCTCCTTGCCAATGTGTACTTCGGGCATGGAGAAGACGTCCATGGCCACGCTCTCCATGGGCTGGTCAGCAACCGGGGTCCATTGGGGTTCCCCCTTGACGTTCCGGTTATCGGGATTGCAGGCCTGACAGACCGAACAACCCTTCCTGACCTTCTTGATGGCGGTGTAGAGAACGATATGGTCGATCTCGAACCGACGCTGCATGTCAAGAGCTTGCTTCTTGACCCCTGGGTGCAGCATGTGGTGGTGCCAAGCTTCACACAGCTCGAGCACCCGGGACTCCGGGACTAGCAGCTTACCATTCCGGTAGAGCTTGCCATCTTCCTTGGTCAGCCCCTTTGGCCACTTCTGCCCGTCGTCAGGGTCGGTCACAGCCCTATACTCGGCCGCAAAGGCCTCAGACTTGGCGTAATCGTCGGTCCAGTCGTCCTGGAGGCAAGACTCCGGGAAGAGGTGCTTGTCGGACTCAGTTCCCACAGGGGGTGCCGGACCGGGCCTTCCGCCCGCGGCACCCACAGGGGCGAGTACACTGACCGTTCTGCTCACCCTCGAAGCGAGGGGGGCATCTGCGGCCATGACGACGAAGCATTTGGCACCCTCCTCCTCCATCAGGCGCTCCATTTCAATGATCCTCTTGGCTTCAGCGGTCTCGGCCTCATCGCCATGGGCAGAGATATCCTGCATGCCCTTGCTGGCGGGATAGGCCCACCTACTGAGACAGTCCGCCACGGTGTTATCCTTTCCAGGAATATAAACAACCGTAAGGTCGAACTTGGCCAAGGTCTCGTGCCATCTTGCCCGTCGGGAGGCGGGACCCGAGGGGGTGTCCACGTGCTCCTTGTGCCACGACTGCAGACTCTGATGGTCGGTGCAGACGGTGACGGGATGGAGGGCTATGTACCCAGCCCATTTCCTGAGAGCCATGACAATGGCATATGCCTCCTTTTCACGGGGCGTCCACGTCCGTCTCTGGCCTTCCGCCAGGACTCGGCTCCAGAAGGCCACGGGCACGTGCCTCCCATCGTCAAGCACTTGCTCCAACACAGCGCCAATGGCGTAGTCGGAAGCGTCGGTGCGCAGGACGAACCCTCGGTCGGGATCCACGAGGTGCAGACCCACTGCGGATAGCAGCGCCTGCTTCATCCCCTCAAAGGCACGGTCAGACTCTTCAGTCCAGACCAAAGCCTTCTTGGACCCCTTCTTGGTCTCCTCTCGGTTGCCCTTGAGCATGGTCGTCATGGGGGCTGCATACTCGGCATACATTTTGATATACCCCGAGTAGTAGTTGCAGAACCCCAGATACGCCCGTAGCTCAGAGACCGTTTTGGGCTTTTCCCAGTGCTCGATCGCAGCCACCTTGCCAGGTATGGGCTTTCGCTGCCCGTTCCCGACTACGTGGCCAGCGAAGACCACCTCGCTTACCGCAATGGTGGCCTTGTCACTGCTGCCCGTGAGTTTGTGCCGAACCAGAAGGTCCAGCACCCGAGTGACGTCCCTCTCGTGTGCCTCCAGGAGCTCCTCGTAGCTCATGCTGGGGTTCCCGGACGCGATGATCACGTCGTCCACGAAGGGGTCCGCACAGTCGCGCACCGGCTCAAGCAGGTTCTCCAGCATCCGCTGAAAAGCCGCATTGCCGTTGGTAACGCCCATGGGCATCACCTTCCACTGGAGAGGTCCAAGTGGGGTGCTCATGGCTGTGCAGGCACGGGACTCCTCGGCGAGAGGCATCTGATGATAACCATGTTTCAGGTCAATCACCGTGAAGATCCTCCGCCGGTGTTGCTTTTGCAGCATGTCCTCAATGAGGGGCAGCGTATAGCTGTCGTGCTGCGTTTGGGCGTTCAGGCCGCGGTAGTCGACCACGAGCCGCCACTCACCGGCAACCTTCTTGGGGACGACGAAGCAAGGAGAGGCCCATTCGGAGTGGCACGGCTCGAGCCAGCCTCTCTGGATGAAGTCACGGAGGATCTTCTCCATGGCCTCTTTCCTCTCGCCCCTCAGGGCAAACTCCCGGTGACGATACACACGGGGGTCCTGCTTCAGTCGTATCTTGGCCTCGCCATACGGTCCACGCACCGGTGGGGGGAACACAGGTTTGCCGCTGAAGAAGGTCTCGCCATACTTCTGCTTCAGCCTGGCCCTCAACGCCTGGATCTTGGGGCAGTCATCGGACTCCGCCTTGGCTTTTCCGGGCACTTGAACCACGGAGCTTACTTGAGGGGTAGCGACCCCGCTCGCTTTCGGCTCAGGCGGTCTTCCCAGGTGGCCCAAAGGGCCATCTCTGGTCTTGCCTCGGAATAGATCGCCGTAGGTGGGTGGGTTACCCCCGATTGGCTCGTCCTGGCTGGACAGGTGGTCCAGTACCCTCCTTACGAAGGTATCTCCATCATAGGAACCAGAGACGATCGAGTCCACTTCCCACCAGGCTTTGTCCTGGCCTTTGCCCTCACGCTGGTTTCCCCAGTCGTGAAAGGGCTGATCCATATACCCCTGAACCAGATCCCACTCCTCTTCAGTGAGGGGCTCTTCCGAATCCGATTCTTCGATGTCAACAGGGGGAACCGCAAAGCATTGCCTCCAAGGCTCCGCTATGATGCGGTTGACACACACGAAGTCCGTGGTGTCGGCCTGATCAAGGCCCCCATCCACATAGTGGAATTCCGTTGGCCATCTCTGGGGTGGCATGGGCTGTCCCTTAGCGTCCTGATAGACACTCTCTCCAGCCGGTAGGACGACCTTGTTCAAGGTCATGTTGGTCAATGAGGCTACCCAATGTCGGGTACTTTCCTCCTCGGTGCATCCCATAGGAACAACCAGCACTGCCTTGGAGCGGTCCTTGCGAATCTTCGCTATCGCTCTTGGAATGTCCCAACGGGGGCAATGGATCCACATCAATCCCTGATGCGGACCCCAGTGCTTCTTCCACGCGGAGTCCTGGGCGCTCCAGTACTTCTCACATACCCGCAGATGGGCGGAGGTTCCTGAAGAGAACGCATCCAGGGCCAGATCCGACGCTCCCAGGTCCGCGACCACTCGGTACGCCACTTCCGGCCTTACGCCGTACTCCTGGTTCGCTGGCCCAGTAGGCTCAGTGTCCAGCGCGGCCACTTCGAGCTGATTGCGTTCGGGGTGGATCCATTGGCATTCCACATGGTGCTCAGGTGACGAAAGCCACGAGAGCTGGTCATCCTGGTACAGGGTCATGGAGGCCTGGGCCGGGAGGACGCCGGAGTCCGTCTCCATCATGAAGTCGTACCCGACGATCATGTCCCAGTCCATCTCGGCCTCGTAGAAGCTACCGTGCAGGAGGATTTCCTTGCCGAGGTCTGGGCGGCTCAGCTCACGATGGTTCACGAACTGCAGCCCAATGGCCGCTTCCTTCGTGCCTCCCACCATGTACTGGCCGTTCGCCACCTTCAGCCTGACAGGCTTCCGACTGTCGGTCAGACACTCTGGTGGAAGTAGGCCAGCCTTGACCAAGCTGACTTGAGCTCCCGTGTCGACCAACACGTCGAAAACCTTTTCCACTTCCCCGCATAGGGCACGGACCTTAAGATGCAACTGCCGCTCGCGACCGACACGGCGCACGGCGTGCAAACTCAGGATCTCCGGCCGTTCCAGAAGCTCCACAAGCGACTGGTGCAGGTCGTGGACAATGGGCTCAGGCTGCCCATCTGCAGCATCCAGCTGCGGTCCGGGTGATCCTCCGATACTCTCGGATAGATCCTGTAGTACATCAAACACGTTCTTGGTCGCGAAGGACGGACGGGTGCAAGGGTTCGTGCCTTCACTTGCCCTCACCCCGCCTCCGCGACTGGGCGCCGGACCGGGCCTTCCGCCCGCGGCAGTCCCCTTGTGCTTATCGACTCCCGACTGGGATGGTTCGGCGCTTCCCACGTCACCATCCTGCGACCGCCCTAGCTGGGGCCCTTGGCTGCAGGGGCTCCGCTAGGGGGCGTCGGTTGTGGAAGAGGGGGTGTTCTCCTCGGCCTCAACGTCGTTGACGCCCTTCTTTCTTCCCCCTTTACCTCCTCCTTTACCCTTCTTGTCCTTGTCCTTGTTCTGGTCATTCTGGTTGTTCTCCTTGTTCTTGTTGTCCGACCTGGGGACCCAGTTCCGCTTGATCTCCTGGATCTCCTTGGCCAACTCGGTCCCCACCGACGACATCAGCTTGGCCAGCTCGTCCTTGTCGACCTCCATTTTGGCTTCCCGGATACCCGCGGGCGCACGCTTCTTCGACCCGTGCGCCTTCTTGTAAGCCTCCGTGTCGGCCTTGTGGACGGGGCATGTTCGGTGGTCATGGTTGAAGCCTTTCTTCCTCCCATAACACACGAAAGAGCCCTGAGGGTGAGCTCGTATGAACTCCCCAAAGGACAGCGGAGGGTCGCCAATGCGGCGAGGATCCCTCTTCTCCTGCTTTCTCCAACCCTGCTGCAGGGGCTTCCAGTTTCCCGGCTTGCTCCCCGTGTTCAGGTTCTTGGCCACGAAGGCACAAACGGCCACTTCGGCGGGCTCATCGTCGTCGTCATCGTCGACGAGAGTCTCATCGCCGCCGGCTCCCGCTGGGTCCATGGCAGATTCCCCGCCAGGTCCCTCGCCAACGTAGTTGACGTCGCGGTCGCCGGGCCTCAACCCGCGGGTGTGGTGGAGGTTTCGGTACTCCTTGAGTACTTCCTCGCCAACCCACTCCAGGATCTCGTCGCAGCTCATCCGCGCCGGGATGGGCTGCAGACGGATGGTCTGGCCGCTCAACTCACAGTCGTCAAGGCGCCACATCGCGGTCTTCTCGCGATCGCCCGAGACGGTGATGAGAAGGGCGTTCCGCAGGGAGTGCCGTTTGACATCCCGGGCCACGTTCTTCTTCGCCCAAGACACCACGTTCGTATGATACTCCTTGGGGAGCATCATCTTGACCGTGTGGTTGGACTTGGCCCTCTTGGATTCCTCCTTGGTGACCCTCTTGATCCATGCTTCCGGCAGCATGGAGAGCAGGCGAGCCTGCTCGTCACCCTCGTTCCAATCCTCCACATTGCGGCGGAAGAGGGTGTATTTCCCTCGGAAGTCACGCCAGTCCCGTAGGCGGATCTCCCGTCCATCATGCTCAAGCTTGATGGACTTCCAGCGCTTGGCAGCCACCTGCGGAGCGTCCACCCGCTCCTGCTCGTTGAGCCACTTCTTGGCGTCCTTGAGGGTCTTGATTTTCCCCTCCTTGGTCGCCACGAAGTATAGCTCGCCGAGCACTTCCGGCAGGCGGTACCTGAACCGTTTGAAGACATATCTCTCCGCATCCGCGGGAGGTAGGTCCTCAGTGACGGTCAGCCCCCAATCGTCCAGCTTCTCCAAGAAGCGGTCGAGGTTGAGGGGGTTGCCGTCGTACATGGGGGGCTTGATGTCCTTCAAGTCTTCCCACACGGCGGCGTCCGCGGCCTTAGAGACCATGAACGCCGGCCGCGAGGTCGACCGAGGTTCCCATCGGCCTCGCCCACGGACTCCCACGGCCGCCACGTCCATCTCCTCCATGGAGTCCCTGTGGCTACGCCGCGGTTCCTCCACGTACGCTGAACCAAAATGTTCACGCCGTACTGCATCCATGTACGCATCCTCATCACGGCGCCGGCGGCTGCGTTCAGCGGCCTCCCGTCGTACACCACGCGGCGGGCTGATGTCGAACTCCTCCAGGTCCAGGTCCAGGTCCAGGTCCAGGTCCTCACCTTCGCCGACATCCCACTCCACGTCTCCTCTGGGGACCTCATCCCTGAGTCCACCATAACGTCCTCCAGCCCTGGGGATTGGCGCCGGGGCTGGTGCCGGGCGTCGGGGGCGTACAGGCGTCCGCGGTGGGGCACGGCGGTTGTGGTAGTCCGCGCTGAGCCACTCATCGCGCCATTCCTCACTGCCACTGCCGGGCGGCACGCGCTCGTTGCGGCGGCCCGCGCTGTGGTGAGAGGGGGCGGTGAGAGAGGGGGCACTGGCGCTGGGGCAACTCCTGGGGGCTCCGCCGGGGGCGTGGGGTCTGCCTGGACCTGGTCCGGGTCCCCAGCCGTCGTCCGACGAGCCAGACTCCAGGGGTGGGTGGTCGCTGCCGACCCTCCCACGGGCTTCCAGCGCATCCAGCCTCTCCTGCAGGCCGCTGACGACGTTGGTCAGCGACTTGGTCTCGGCCCTGGCGATGTCCAGGTCCTTCTGCGCGCGCGCGGCGACCCCGGAGATGCGAGCCATCTCGACCTTGCCCGTGTCTACCTCGCACTCGAGGGCAAAGACCCTCCTGCGGAGGTAGACAATCCACCGCCAGGTGGTATCCGGGTCGCCGTTCCCTGGTGGGTCGTCGGGGTCCCCAGGGGGTCCTCCAGGAGGGCCTCCGCCGGGTCCGCCCGGTCCAGGGGGTCCTCCCCCGCCCGGTGGTCCGCCTCCAGGGGGTCCACTCGGTGGGCGTCCTCCAGGGGGTCCTGATGGTCCTCCGCCAGGGGGTCCCGGTGGGTCTCCGCCGGGTCGCCTCGGTGGGTCCGAGGATGGGCGCTTCCTCGTGATGCCGAACTCCATGTCGTCATCCTCGTCCATGTCGCCCCACCTGGGCGTCTCGGTCACGGAGGACTCGGAGCTCCGGTAGGGAGGAGGGGGATCCTCATCCTCACCTTCCATGGGGACGTCTCCGCCACCTCCGCCCGTCCAAGCCACCACTTGGCGATGTCGACGGCCTCGTTCATCCCCGTCACTGGCGGTGAAGAAGGGGTCACTGTCGTGGGGGTGCCCACCCGCTGGCCTCCGCGGCCTCTCGGGGGTCTTCCCCTTGCCCTTCCTCCGTCGACGGGCGGTGGTGCTACCGCTCCCACTGCTGCCCGTGTCCGCCTCATCCAGCTTCATCCTGGAGGAGGCGTCCCCTTCGAAAAGCCTTCGAAGGGTCTCCACTCGCGATCCTCCCGGGGGAGTCTCGTGGCGGAGTTTGGCCTCTGCCTCCTCCATTGCGGCGGCGGTGGCTGCGGCAGCTCGCGCTTCGGCTTCTTCCCGAGCACGAGCCGCCTCGGCTTCCCGGGCCTGCAGCAGCTGCGCCTTCTGCGCCTCCAACGCCGCCAGCTCCGCCTCCGTCTTGGCCTTCTCCTCAGCGACCTTTCGTCGCGCGGCCTCGATGGCTTCTTTCTTGGCGGCGTCCTCCTGGGCCTTAGCCGTCGCTTCGGCGTGGGCCCTTTCCTCCGCCTCCTTCTTTGCCCTCTCTTGGGCAAGCGCCTCTTCCAGCGCCTTCACCTCGGCCTCCTTGCAGGCAATGGCCTCCTGCGTCAGGCGGGCTTCCTCGTCGGCTGCCGCCAACTCACCGTTGACCTGGGCAGTTGCTGCCCCATGGGCGGCCACGGCCGTGAGTCCGGCCGCAATGGCCGCCACGGTCTGAGCGTGGATGGCCATGCCATGCGCCCACTGCGCAGCCTCCTCCTGGGCGATGCCGTTGGCGCCCTCCACGGCAGCGCTGTACTGCCTGGCCCGTTGCCGGGCAACCCGACGGTTGCAGGGCACCCCACAGGCGCGCTCACATGCGCGCGCCACGTCCCTTTCGGGAGCGACGCTGCTGCTGGAGCTGGCCTGGTCGGCCGGCATCCTCCCGCGGTGGGCCGACTCCACGTCGCTGCTGGGGCCTGCTGGGGCCTGCCGGGCCCTCAGGAGCAGCGGACGGGACTTGCCCTGCTTCTGCTTGGCGACTTGGATGTAGTCGCCAAGGGTGGTGGAGCCGGGGTGGTGACCACCATTTGCCCGTGGGGGACTGGGGGCTGGGGTTCCGCCCTTGGCGCCTTGGGCGGCTTCGGCGGCCAGGGACTCCTGGTACTCCCGCCACTTCCGGTCCCTCTTCCTGTCCCCGGCGGACCGCTTCTCCGTCCCCGGAGACGCGCTGCTGCTGCCCTGCAGCCTGCGCTCGCTCCCCGGTTCCGGGAACTTCTTCTCGATCACGTCCCACAGGGAGACGTTGATCGAGGCGCCCGACGGGTAGGCGTTGGGGTCCTCGTCCTCCTCAATCCCGTCGGGGCGCAGCCCTTCGCCGGGCCTGTCCGGCCGGGTCCACGTCCTCCAGCGCTTGCGGCGGAAGCGGTACTCGTACCCTTCCGCCCGCAGCCACTCCTCCACTGCCCGCAGGCGATCCTCCCCCATGTCCTCGCGGAGCTCGAAGCTCCCGGGCATGCCGCCTTCGCACTGGGGATTGCTGTAGCGGTACTGCTGGTCCCACAGCAATCCGCGCAGCAGGCGCGCCACATGGGGGTGGGGCTGCGGCCACCTCCGACCCGCTTCTTGCCAATTCACCATGGCAGCGGGGGCGTAGTTGATCTTGAGGTCCTTGACGTGCACACTTTCAACTCAACCAACTGGTTGTGGTTGTTGAGGAGGGTGCTGTAGCACTGGATTGGGCGTGCGGCTGGTGCTGGTCAGCCGGTGGTTGTGGAGGTGGTTGACGCGGCCTTGCTGGTCGGCCGATGGGACTCCGGGTCGGCCGATGGGGCTGATGCAGGAGTCCTGGTCTGTGCACCTCTTTCACGGCTGCTGCGCGGTCAGGGCGAAGCTCTGGACGGCGCTGCTGGCTCTGTGACGAACTCGGCGCTGTCGCTGAGTGGCGCTGCGAGCTGCTGCGCTGCGCTGCGAGACGCTGCGCTGCGCTGCGAGCTGCGAACTGCGCCGCGCTGCTGCGACGCGCTGCTCGGGGTTGTTGGCCCCGAGTGGCACGCGAGGGCTGGGTAACCCCGCGGCGGTGAAACGCTTTTGACGCGTTCCCGTGGGGGGCCGGCCACGGGACGCTGCGGTGACACGCACAGGTGAGCAGGCAGGCAAGGCACTACGCTCACAAGGGCATCAATACGCCTGTGTCATGTGACAAAGCGTTTCAGAATCCTTGCCACTCTGCAAAGAGGGAACGAAAGTATGTACAGCAACACATCAGGATATGTACACATGGGGTTAAGACTGGACTGGGGTAGGGGCATCACAGGACCATAGACACTCAGTCCCAACTCATATCCCAATCCCAGGTCCGACCCTCTCAGTGGCTGATGGGGGCGGGGGCTCAAACACAACCCATGCCCTGCTCAGTCCGGACCCTGAAACCCTGCCAATAGGGGGGGTGTCCCGCCCAGCCACCGGCGAGTTCCTGGGAACCAAGGGGCTCCAAGGCCAACCGACAGTGGCTCCCTATGCTCCCTTAATGGCAGGTCCCAACTCCACTCTGAGCCAGAGATATGGCCCCGCCATTATCACCCAGGAGTTGGTAGCTGAAAATGGGCTGTTTCAGCCCAAACTGAAATTAACTCAAAAATCTCCAAAATTGACCCCTCGTCCGGACCCGCCAGAGGTAGGGACGAGGCAACTGACCCTGTGCCCTTCGAGTACGAACTCCCTGGAGCCCTCACCCAACCTGGTTCCCTCTGAGGTCCCGGCATCAGGGCAACACGGATGAGTCAAGTGGGGCCATGATGCCAAAATCACCAAAATTGGCATCATTCCCACGCGTGGCTCGCCCGGCCAAGGTAAGGCCAATGGCTCACAGGGTAGGAGGCAGGACCTAGGACTTATATCTGAGTGTACAACTTGGATTTAGGTCCGGGCTCCCTATGGGCTTAGAGAAATGGGGCCGCCAATTGACCACACGGAAGGGGGAAATTGGGGTCCCAAAATTGGGTCATTCTGGCTGCCTGAAATGAGCCAAAATTCGGTGTGCTCCCAATAGTATATCTCCACGCCGGCTTGGAGATCGGATCCGCCATTCCATACGTGATCCACCGGGAGTCCAACGGAGACTCCCATGCCCTTGGCTCTCAAAGATCTCCATGCCACTCGGCGTGGTGACGATCCCAATTGGGTCCACAAATGCAAAAATGGCAAAATTGCCCATACTCAATTTGGCCTAGCGCCTTAACGAAGGCGGCTCCGCTTCGCCCACGCGGTGTGTGGACCATGGGGACCATTACCCATAACACCCATGTCATATATGGTCCATTGGTCCATGCGTCCGGCGTGCACGAGGGTTAGAACATAGTGCACGGCGGGCAGCAAAAGTGGAAAAATGCTCAAAATGGCCAAAAATGCGCACACTCATGGTTGGGGCAAATGAGGCACATGCCCGACTCGGACCGGAGTGTGCCATAGGATTGGTACCAAGTCATGTTGGTCCAACATATCTTTCGGGCGTCGCCCAACTCCTCCGGTATTGGGTATGGCAGGGTCGCCAAGTGAGCCCATGATTTGGGATAGTCCCAAATCGCCAACATGGCGGCCACGGTATGCCAAGCCTAAGAGGAGTTATTCGCCGGGTCCAAGATATGTTGGGCACCGAAGTATGTACCCTCATATCATACTTGGGTCATGATGTCAATTGAGCGCAACGTTGAGATACACGGTCGCCACTTGACATCATGACGGGCCAAAAATGGCAAAATTGGCACAAG
Source organism: Eutreptiella sp. 'Long Island Sound 2002' (assembly GCA_964036045.1). Taxonomy (NCBI): domain Eukaryota; phylum Euglenozoa; class Euglenophyceae; order Eutreptiales; family Eutreptiaceae; genus Eutreptiella; species Eutreptiella sp. 'Long Island Sound 2002'. Next base: position 12,245,840 of record OZ038397.1, on the reverse strand, counting down.
CACACACAAAAGTGCCTTGAAAGGTGCATAATTATATTATAATATCTTCGGCTTGGATCGTGCAATCACTTAATCCTTCTACACACAATGACTTGACACCAATGACCTTCGATCCCACATATGTGCTCCACTTGGGGCGCCTTGAAAGGTTACGAGCGCTGCTTCCCAAGTGGGCACATGAAAATATGGAAAATTCCAAAATACACACCTTGCTCCCAACGCATCGCTTCGGGATCACCACACAAGCTTCCCTTCACGAAGGTTAGGCTTGCAATTGACCGTAGGGAGTATGGAGAAGGGGCTTGCACAATATGAGGTCCATTGGCGGGCTTGGCTTGGAGTAATGGACCCGCCAAATGGGCACACAACACAACACATGGCACATACCACATATTGCCCAAAAATGTAGCTCCCACCACGATATGTCATGCCCCTCCAAGGGCATATCTTTGTGTCAATCGCTCATAGGAACTCAAGGAGAGTTCCTATGCAACACCAACACTTACGCGCTACACTCGAAAGTTATCTTAACGCACGCAATATCATGGCCAAAGAGTTATAACGCAAACTCTACCTAATTGACCATGATCCATTACACTAGCGCGCACGTGTGGAAACGCAAGGCATATAATGCTTCCTAAATTACGTCGGGAGTATTGTAAATACATCCCACGTTTCCTTATCGTAATTCCTCGCAAGCAACACGAGATATGACCTTCACAAGTGGCCTCACGAATCAACTTTGTTTTGCCCATATCTTTAAGACAAATGGAGGGCAGGATAAAAGGGAAGTTGATTCGTGCATACGGAAGCACGTAGGTCCACTCGAAAGAGGTCAAATCAAGTGCGGGGATGTCGAAGTCGAAAATCCGATTTCGACATCCTGAAAAATTCGGATTAAGGTTGCGAGTATTAATTATGAAAATTGCGGAAGCATCCATGCAGTTCCTGGCGACTTTGGAGCCTTCGTGACGGATAGCGTTAAAATTTCCATTATAAACAGTTAAACTGGCGGTTACGGTAAAGTCGCGAACCAACCGCCAGCAGTCAAAACAGTGAGTATCGGAACGGAAGCGTAAAAATTGACGGAAACAATATGAAAATAAAACCCTGTTGATTCCTGATATTCTGATACACAAATCTCCGCTGGCGGTGCATCGGTTGCCGATGCGGGGCTTCACGGCACGGAACACGCCGTGCATGGGGTTAGTGGACCGGAGACCGGTTGTATGCCGTAACCTGGCCATGGGGTTCTGGGTACCGCTTCAGTACAAGGGCAATGAAGGGTCCATGGGCAAGGGTGGCTAAGCTATGCCCATTAGTGAAGAGAAGGAGGGGATCGGACGGTGAACAACCGGTTTCTTTTACAACCACGGTTGTCAACCATTCCAAGAAGATGTCTTGATCAACCCAACCATTCTCACTACCAATGAAGTAGGCATCACCCACTTTTTCACTAGCAATGTTGCAAGGCCAAGAGCAATTGTTGGGAAGAATATAAGTGGGGGGGCCGGCGCGTCCATTTGCAAACCCCCATCCCACAACCGTAACCCACGTGCGATCCAGGTGAAAGGAGCGACGAGCTTCATGGGCACCACGAGGTGCAATGCCTTTGAGTTTCTTGACATTGTATGAAATAAAGTCTCCAAGCTCATCTAGCATTGCAACACGACTCGCTTGAAGCCCTTGAGGAAAATTTGTGTGAACAAATTGTTCTAGCTCCTTAAAAAAGCCCTTGACCAAATCGGGATCCTGCGCCTTAAGGCGCGAGGATTCCGTTGCTTGGGTGTCCCGGCAGGAAAGAATGGGGTGGCGCCGCAAGAATCTATCCCACCACCCATTGGAAGGCAAGCCATCCTCGGTTTTAAAAACCAACCCTTGGTTTTGAGCAACAATGGCTGCAAACTGGCGAACTTGAAAAGATGACTTGGTGTCATTTTTCCGCCAATGCAAAAGTGCCCAATCGCGGATTTTTTCCTCCGCTTTGGGAGAAAGTATCGCTTGTGCTTCCGAACGGTTTGAGGTATCCGTTGGAAGCACGTATTTGCCCACCCGCCAATCCTTTAGTCTTAGAAATAAGGTTGACCGTGCCACTTGATACTTCAATGCGGCATCTTCAGCCAACATCCCTCCAGGTAGGCCAAGGTCATGCTTGAGGACCACAGCAATGGCCTTCAACATGGGAGCCTCCCTCCGGGTTGGATACAACACGGAATGAGGATGCTCATGTTTCCAAGTCGCCAAATTGGGATTCTTGGAAGACTTGGTTTGGTTGAGCTCCAAATGGCTAGGCATGGTGGCTACAAATCTACACAATTGCAAAATCGGGCATCTCCCTCCCAAGCATCATGACAGGCGATGCCACAATTTTGCAGATGCGAAAATGACAAAAGTGTACTTGACACCAAAGCACCCCAACTATTAGTTAAACCCATAACACTTGCCTCACCCGGTGCCCAAACACCCAAACTGCAACGTGCAAACTTCACATTTGGGCAATGGCCAAATTTGGCCCATCATGTCCGAAGGACATGCCATGCCTAGGGCACATGATGAATGACCAAAGTATCACTTCAGGGTAACAAACCCCCAACAAGTATAGCACGACACCAACACAAAGACTACCCAAAGCGTGAATTAGACAGCACTAGAGGGCTGTAGGCTACCCAACGCAAAAAACGCAACGTCCAACGCAAACAGTGGCACAAAGTTATTCAAATGCGTTTAAGTACAACTCAGTCCAAATTAGTGGGGTTGGGGTAAAAAGGTGCCCTCAAAGGGTAGGAAAGTTCGACAAATTTTCGACGTAAAATCGTCGCTTCGACGAAATTCTAGATAGTGCACCTGGTAAACAGACACTCAAAAAAGACGTTCCCAGCTTCTCGGCGTCTCATCTTCCAGGAATTTCGAGAAAATCTCAAAACTCTGCGCGCCGCGCGTCAGTCCAAGTTAGCGGGGTTTTCCCTTACTTCCCACCAGAACGGCTTGCTCTACTTGTGGTTGTGCCAAATGCCAAATGCGCACGAGCGCTTAGTAGCCTAACAATCTGGAAAGCGCGAAATGCACGCCGAGCAGGTCCACCATCACGTAAAAGTAGAAAATAAAAGTAGATGGACTGTGGAAACCCGGCCGGATTTTAGAAACTGTGCAGGAATTTCGGGAAATACGCCTTGGAGTTGAGGGCGACTATATAAAAGTATATATATAAGTATACTACAAAGGCTAGTGTACTACAAAGTAGATATAGCCATAGAAGATGTATAGGCAAAGCACTATAAGTACAATGATAGTAAAGTAGTACAATAATGTGATGGTATTGTCAAGGCTACTAAGCTAAAGTGCTAAAGATGAAGTACCATGTGAAAGAGTACGATGTGAAGTGATGTCCGGCAATGGTGATGGTATAGTATGGTATGGTATGGCAATGCAGTGAAGATACCTCCGCCCCTTGTGGGTGGTAGACGTGAAGCTGCGCAGTGAGGGTACCTCCGCCCCATGGGTGGTAGGGGTGAAGCTGCTTTTTGGGCATGTGCTTCATGAATCTGTCCAAATCGAATCCAAATGATGAGCCATAGGAGGACAACTGCGCAGCCATTACGCTCACGGCATTTCCGAAATTTTTTGTTGTTTCCGATTTGCTACGACGAGGATGACGTTCTGAACAGGCTGTAGTTTGTTTTGCTGCTATGCCGGGCTACCAAAAGGAGGTTGAGGGTTGGCCGTTCGATCTGCATGTAATACATGATGGTTCTTCTTTTTCACAAGATCTTTGACCATGTATCGGCAGCACCTTTTTGAGGCCATCCAAACTAGTAACCAACAAGTAGTTTCATATTGTATGGAATCTGAGCACCGATTGAAGTTCCGGTGCAAACACTACCTCTGCGTGGCATGTCGGGGGCTCATCATGTTGCCGGATATCATCACTTTGCGATGCGGACATACCGTTTGCATGGATTGTTGCACAATATCATATGAGTCCGTGCGCAAGTGGATCAGGTATCACAAGTCATTGCCAAATGCCCCGTTAGATGGGCTTGTCCTTTGCGCACTTTGCCATGAGCCTTCAATCGTTGCCAAAAGAGTCATGCAGAGCACGTACGGCGTGTTGTACACACACTTCTTGCAACTTAGTGTCAGCGAGCAGTTGTGCTTCCATGTCGAAATCGTCTATGAAAATGAGCGGCGGACCTTGCTCGGCTATTTTAGTAAAGACGCCTTGCTTCCCACCGATCATAGAGGGGCTTGGTCCACAAGTGACGGGCAATGTGGCCGACCTCCCGGCAAAATTCAGGCACCAAACGAGACGTGGCATTGGATGTGCAATTGGTCCATCATCAAACACGGTAGTACCGAGGGGTGGCAATACGCAATCAATTGGCCTGGTACAGGGGTTGTATCAAAAGCTTTCGAGTGGCAACCAAAGTCGGCTCCTTTGTGCCTTGTTCGACGTCGAGGTTGGTACCGGTTGCGGTTGAGGCTGACCCAAATGGACATCACACAAATCGAAGATTTCCGGTTGATGATCCATTTTGGGAGTTTGGTGGCATCCAAAATGCAAACCGCTTCACCAGTTGTCAATGCCGAACACTTGGGTCCGCTTGTTCCCGCCTTGTTCTCCGGTCGGCGCGAGGGGGCTGCGATGCCGCCAAATTTGTCATTTGGTTCGTCTGCAAATTCCGCGGAAAGCTCTAGTTCGCTAGCGAGCCTCGAGATTGCCGATAAGAAGCCTACCATCACGCAAAAGTTGCACAACCTTTGGGAGTTGGAGCGCTCGCCTTCTTATGCGAGTAGCGAAGATTCCGCCCGCTCCGAAAGCGATCTTGGTAGCCCGGCATCTCCCACCTCCCATGTGGCGCCCTTATCGCCGGAAGTACCGGTAACGAATACCGGAAGCTTCCATGATGTCTTCCATGGTGGTGGTGGGCCGCCCGCGTTGGCCGCCACACACGTTAATCTGCTTAGCCCTTTCCCCGTGTTCTTATAGTCCTCGGCTCCCGGGTAATCGAGGTGGGTCAATGTTTCGCCTTTGAAAGAACTCCTCAACCACTTGCCGTCATATGAGGTCGTACTATGGTGGTAAGGTTGAACAAATAATCATGCCAACAACCATGCCGCGCTAACAAGGAGTCTCTGAAGGCAAACGCGCACACACGTGTACAGGGGTGCTAATACCCTTCAATTCTCGCATCCTTACGGAGGAAATAGGCTCGGATCCTTGGTTGCTCCTGCCTTCGGTTATCGTCGGGAAGAGGTATGCCGATCAATTTTTGTTTTTGAAATTGGAGATGCACACGCTACCACGGATGGGTAAAGTGGTTGCGAGTTACTGGAACACGAGAGGTTGGGAGGTTAAGTTAAAGTGCTCCTAGAATTAAGGCATTTGCACCATTTTTTCGCCAAAGTAGTACCCGATATGTATTTCTCCGGCGATATTTTGCGTGGGAATGCAAACCGCTTTGCCCATGGGTGCAGACAACATGGACCACCCCCCACTACCCTTAACCCTTGCGCCCGAACTAGGGCATCGTGGGACCGAGATGCCATTTGTGAGATTTGTGAGTAGTTCCCTTGTGACCTTGACAGTGCACGCGTGTGGTATCTCACTAGCCGGTTGCGAACGGGCGGTAGGCGTCCCACACATTGCACACTCCGCTCCACATCCTGGTAGCGCTTTAGAATCGTAGGTTTTAGTTTGTGGCGGGGTCAAAGCCGATAGCACGTGAGAAGCAAGCGAGCCCGAAATGGGAAGAATGCGGAAACCTATACATGGTGGACAGGTTAATGCACACCGCGCGGTGAGCAATTCATCAGTTCTGTACTCGTTTTCACACCTTTCACACTCAACTTGCGCACATCGATCAGTTTTTCGCCACTTTTTGTCCCAAGGTGGGCATTTTGGACTGAGTCATATCGATATTGTACCCAAGTACACAATGGTGATTCGGGTTGGCTATCACCATGACGTTGTGTGCAAAGGTGCGCACGGTGTCTTGTATCCTACATGTCGACCCCGAGTTGCTAAGTCAACCTCGGGACCCCGCCGGGAACGGCTTCCCAACGACGTGGCTTCAAAATGAGTTGTGGGAAGGGAGCTACAACTAACCCCGAGCGCACCCACAACCTGAATAAGCCCTTGCCGTTTAACGTGGTGCGGTTGCAAGTGGTCGCTACCTTCTCACCTATGGTCATTGCAATGCTAGCGACGGCCAAGTAGCGTAGCCCTCAACACAAGTTGTCCAACCTGTGCACGCAAAGGCCCATCTAATCCCTACCCAGGTCCAACATCTCAGTATTCAAACGGGGCCGTTAAGAGGGCGGTGTGTGCCTGTTGAGCTGATGCACAAAATCGTGAAGGAACTCCCATTTGCTAATCGAGTTGTGGGACATTGTGACCAACTCCAAAACCCCCCCCTCTGCAATGAGCGCGCCAATTCTGCAATCGGATCCCAAATCCTCTTGTCCGGTGGATTTTTTTTCCAGTTTGTGCACCCTCTGTCAGTGTGCTCTCGAGATGGTCCCGAATTGGACCTTAGTGTATACCATGTTGAGGGATGTGCTCTAGGCGTTCTGCCTCGAAGATCACAAAGATCAAGCCTCATGACTGGCAGCGACGTCCCACTCGTGATATTGTGTGTAGCATGCGCGTCGTCTAAGGTCTAGCCCTCCGGCAAAGACTGTATTTTTTGGACTTGGGCCAAGGTGGGCGGGGGTCACGTGGTGGGGTAGAGCATGGTCCAAGCCGAGCGGCTACTTTGTTATATTCTGATGGATTGGTGATGGAAGGGTCCGCTGAGTGACAGACATTGAACATCGTCACTAGGGAGCACTCGACGTAGCGGGGTGGTTTCAAGGGTTTTGGGTGGAGATAGGCTGAATGAGCACATTGGGAAGTGTGGACCTCCAATGCCGGAGCACCGTGCATTTGTGGTTTCTGTTTGTGCCAGTGCTTGTGGGGCTGAAAATGGGCCCTTTCCCGGTGGAAGAGTGCAACGGGTACACGTTAAACATACTAATTTACGACTTTTCACGTGGCCGTGTGCATCTAGCCCGTGCCCGTCATCAAACCAGGAGCACACGCCCACAGACCGCATCCGTGTCTTCTCCAAACAATTTAGGGGGCAATGCTGCGGCCCAAGGGGAATGCTGCTGCAGGTGTTGGCAAGCAATGTGGAAACGCCCTTCGTCCACCTACCAGACCTGAAAGCAGGTGCCGAGGCCATGGGATCATCACCCGAAGTGCCCGGTATTGATATACTATACTGCCCTCCTAGTGACACACAGAGGAAGCAGCAGTCGTCCCTGTGTCCCACCTCTCCCACCACCGGTTGTGAGTCCCGAGCTTTGAACCAACGAAGAGGTGGAACCTCCATTTAATTCCAGGATATGCTTCAGCCCAGATTCCCAAAGCAACTGCGCGATGTCTTCATCCCTCTGCCTGAAAAGGCCTCTTCCCTTAGCGGGTGCAAGACACTGAGCGTGAGCTTGGGATGTTCCGGGGTGCATACTTTAGTGGATTGTTTCTGACCTCAACGGGACAACGCAAAAAGGTTGATCACGGGAACTGCTCGACACGCTGCCTGCCATGCCTCTGCCCATGTGGCCGTTTGATCCTAACGCTTGATCATGCGCCCCCCTTGCCCGACCCCAGTGAATGTGGTCCAGAATGTAAGATAACAGATATGTTCATGACATGAAGATCAAGTTTTTTCTGTGATTTTGAGGCTAGGGATATTGGTTGCTGTCCTGCTATCCACTTTCACCCTTTCTTGTCCTTTGGAGGTGCAGATTGGGGAATCACCTGACAACTAGTGCATTCATGATGCAATGGTCACCGCTTGTCTCCTCTCACGGTGCATGCAAACAACACCTGTGTCAGAGCAACGGTAGGTGTTTCCCTCAAATTTTGGAACTTGAATGTTGCTCTCGCAAGGGGGCCGGGGGGGGGGGGTAGTATCCCTGACCTAGTCCTGCCCGTTGTGCACATGTTGCGCACGCAACCGTGCAGGATCTTCTGCAGGCGTGGTTTGGGGCATTGGCAGGACGAAACTGTGTATGAGGTGCAATAGATGCTGCATGTTTTGTGCAACTTAGAGTTGAGCATCTGTGTTCTTGCGCGCTCTGCAGGGATGGTTACAGGCTTGCAAGTTTCAGTCTGTAGGGCCTCTCTGAAGGGAGGACAGATCTGAGACAGAAGTATAAGTCACTGGCCAAAAACATGTGCACCGGGCGCGGGCCGGGCAATGTTTGCAGTGTGGCGATACTTCGAAGTGCCATAGGCAGGGGCATTGGCAGACAGACTCTGACCCTATGTCAGCCTAAGAGCCACATTTGGTCCTGTGGTGGTCATTTAATGACAAGTGCTGTCTTCTCTGTACAGCCACTTGCCATTTGACACCCTTTCCAGCGATGCCACAGAGATTATGGAGGGTGACGACCATCATCACTGTTGCACAAGCACAGTGTTGTCTAATCATGATGACCCCGTGGTGCCGTCATTGGGCTTTTTGGGGGACCGCTGCCTTTGTGGGGCCAAATGCAAGTTAGCAGCATTTGGAGGTAATTGTCATGGGAAAGTGGGGCTGTTTGATGGTTATGAAGGTGTGGGCTTGAAAGTCACAGCCAATCATTCATAGTGTGCTCTGGCTCATAGCATTGACTGATGTCGCTGATATGGCATGGCTGTTTTGTGTGCCATGTCGGGCTATGCCCCCACCCCCTTCCATGCAACTGGACCCCCCATGCCCAGCCCCCCCCCCCCCCCCCATGGGAACGAAGAAATATGGCCCACCATGCTGATGGACCCCCCGCCTTTTGAAACGACAATGCCCCCCTCTCATGGTTTCAGTTGCTGCTACAAGCCCCTGTAAACGAATAGTAGCCAAATAATCCGGCACCCCTTCAACTGCACCAAATGTCCTCGAAATGGGTGCTGAGAACTCTCTCAACCAGGAGGCTCACTGTAAGGATTTCCCCCTTTTTTATAGCTGAGACCCATATTTATTCTGCCTCAGAAGTTTCCCCCAAGGAAGTTTCCGATTTATATCACCCATGCAACATTCATCCATACCCATGAGTCCGTCTGCCGTTTTGTGCACAACAATGAGCAATGGCAACCCATACGCCTTTTTTTGACGTCTGCAACTGCACCTGCCTGTTGGACAAGGAGGGGCGACCCTCACTCGTTTGCCCCGAGTGTACAGCGCATACCCCCTATGCAGAGCGTCCGAAGAACAGGGAGCAGTGGGAAGGAGAGAACACGAGACCCAGTTGTTCCTATGACTGGGAAGTATAGAGGGGTGCTATGATGGGGGAATGGGCGCGTGGGGCCAGAGTTCCGGATCACCCTGGTGTCCATCAGGTGGTGTACTGGATGTCAGCGCATTTTGGCCCTGGGGTTAGTCACACTGGACTACAGCCATCTGCTTGTCGAACAGCAATGGTATCTGTTCCTCGCAACACAGTCACACTGTGGGGTGGTGAGTTGGGCTACGATTCTACTCTGAACTCCCCTACTCCTGATGGGCAGCAAAACCTTGATCAGCAAAGTAGGTTACTACTCATCAGTTGATGGCTGAGTGCTAAAGGCTGCAAAACATGTCTGTCTCTTTGCATTCTACCACGGGTCTCATCCTTCTGATCCCATGTGCTTGTTTTCCGTGCCCACATTCCAATGAACCATTGATGTCCACATGGTATGACTCATCAAGTTGCCATGTGCGGAGGGAATGTATTCTGTTTCTTGATGTAATTGTTCCGGTGTGGTTTTGTCCGATCGGCCCAACCTGCTAACTGTCACCATGGGTGCGTTTTTTCTGCCCTGCAGTACCGTTGGTACCATTAGTTGCTGGCAGTTTTGGTCATTTTCCCTGCACTGTTGCAACATCCCCAATCTCAACCCCTTTTGGGGGTACCAAAGGTCCCTGTGGCCGCCATGGACAGTTCAGCGCCTGTCTTGACAAAATCGTCCCTTGCACTAAAAATTGTGTGCTGCTGGGTCCAACCTGGGACCAAGTAGAGCAGGATCCCTCTCCTGTGCACTGCACAACGGAGTACAGCATGTATGCAGCAGGTGTTGGGGCATGCGTTGTTGGTGGCCATGGTGTCGCACCCTAAACAACGAATTTTCCGGAACACCCCCTTCTCTAAAGGCCCGTAGGTACCCCCGCCCTTTGTCTTCCCGCACCCAATGTTGTTCCCCAAGGGGGTGGCACCTGCAAATAACAGGGCACATCGCCTGCCTTGAGTTTGGAGCCCAGTGCAGAGTGGGGAGCATGCTCCGGAATTCAAGGTCAATTGGTCCAGGTCCAGAAAGTTCTGCATAAAGCTGAAGATATGCAAATGAATTGAATTTTGCTGCAGGAGAGGGGGGGGCTCCAAGAGTCTGAGTGTAGTGTTTCCTTCGCTGTACATAGCTGATGACTCTGGTTGCCAGTCAGCCTTATTTGCCCGCACCCCCAATTGGAAGTTTAAGCCAGCGCCCAGGGCGACTTGTATTTGGTGTGAACCAAAAGACACCAGCTGTCTGGCGCAGCCATCCTTATGGTTGCATCATTGCTCTATGAAGTAGAACCCATTTCATTTGATTTGGAGGAGACTGTGACTGTCGTATATTTGAGCTGCTGTGTTTGTGTTTGCGCATTTGAGGATTTTTTTCGTGGGGTAAGGAGGTCAAAGCTTTATACCAAGCAAGCCAAGAAGTGAATCATTTTGATTACAATTCTCCCTGAAGCAAAGGCATGCTATGCAATTGAAGTGTTACCTTTGTGACTTGTTCATGCTGCGCATTCATAATCTTTGTGTCCCATCTTTTATTCCCCCCAGAATTGGTGTAGGCTGACGGTGTGGTCCTCCAAACGGGGCTGGGGGGATATTTGGGACCCCCGTGAGATAGGGAATTGTCATGTGAAGGGTGGGGACATCAAAGAAGGAATGGAGGGGTCTACTGGGGTGGATGCCAGAGACATTCTGAAGAGTGCATGGCAAATGTGGTGTGGGTATACCGATAAAATTGATTTGGGACCTGGTTTCAAGGCGGCGTCAAATGTAGGGAGGGTGAGGGGCAGGGAAGTCTTCGAATGGCTGTACACCATCGGAGGAGGGGAGGTACCCCCCCCCCTGGACACCCTCCTCTCCAGACCAAAGTTACCATAGTGGGGAAAAACGAAATTTACAACCGCAGGGATGTGGCCCAGAGGTTTGCGGTGGCAGCTTCCCAGGTTTGTGGTCCTTCCCAAAAACAATCCCAAACTTTTATTTTTTAAAAAATTTCAATACTTAATTCATTTCGGAATTTAAACTAAAAATCATACTTGGTAAAATAAAAATTTTGCATCCTTATCGAATTTTTCTAAATAATCATAATTTATATGAAGTTCTTTTTACTTTATAAAGCCGGATGAATATTAAATCTTATCCGGATTTAAAAGACGAATTTTTCGATCTTAAAAATCGTACTAGTCTATACTGGGGATTACTATTAATTTTTGTTCTTGCTGTTTTATTTTCTAGCTATATTTTTAACTAAATCTATTAAAATTTTATAAAGATAATAGATTTATCGGGGAGATTCTAATTTTTATTCGACCCCTCTTAGAGTTTAAAGTTTAAAGTTTTATTATAGGATTATTATCTATGTCTAATACAGGAACTACTGGGAGAATCCCACTTTGGGTTGTGGGGTGCGATGTGCTGCGTTAAAATAAAAATCTTTATAAAACTCTTTTGCAAGAGCGTTTCCAAAATTATATAAAATTTACTAAATTTACTAAAGCATAATTTAAAGATATCTTTAACAAAAAGATCTTAAGGAAAAATATACCTTTTAAAAAGACTAATGATTTTAATTCTAAGACAGTTTTCCTACAATCTGTCAAAGCAAAAATGAGAATATAAAAAAGTTTTTATTAAAAGCCAAAAACCATCGGAGGAGGGGAGGTACCCCCCCCCCCTGGACACCCTCCTCTCCAGACCAAAGTTACCATAGTGGGGAAAAACGAAATTTACAACCGCAGGGATGTGGCCCAGAGGTTTGCGGTGGCAGCTTCCCAGGTTTGTGGTCCTTCCCAAAAACAATCCCAAACTTGAGGGGACAACTCGTAAGTGGGTGGTGGTTTCTATCAATCCATTGCAAAAGACTTCCCAAAGGAGCTTTTTGGCCCTGTTGTCTTGACTGCAAAGAGGCGGCGACTAGGCTATTTACGCTTCGGGTTGTTCAATAAAGTGATGGGGGTGCTGGATTTCGTCTGCGTGTGCGGGTTGGTGGCCGTCGAAATCGCGATTTCACCTATGACGGCACCACACAAAATGGAATCCACCACGATTTGAAGGATGTAATGGATTTCTTTGGGAATAGGGAAAATCTTGTCGGGCTGTTTTTGGTATCCCCCCCCCCTTTGTATAAGCCACGGTCTTGTCCAAGCTACATCGGTTGTAGGAACCGTACCAATTTGGTACCAAATTTGATTCGGCACAAAGGTAGTGCTGCCACATAAGGCGTGGGTTGGTGACAAATTTGCCAGCTACAAAGAGTCGTCGACACATTTGTTGTGAGTGTTTGCCCACTTGAACCCACATAGCTCTAATCTAATGGGGATGTTTGTGCGTTATATTACCCTTTCTTGCACCAGCTCACCATGCAATCTTCTCTTTCTGAACCTGGGCGTCTACAGCTTTGTCCAAGCTATAGTAGGCGTAGGGACCGTATTGATTTGGTACTTTGCTGTAGCTTATACCACGGGGGGGGGGGGGGGCGGGGTACACACACTTTTGGGTCCCAAACCCACGCCCCCCCTCTCCCCCTTCTACTCCTTCCCAGGGGGGGGGTCCAAGAAGTTAAGGTTTTAGGGTTGGAAGCATGCTGTTTGGATTGCAAGCAAAGGATTCACCAGTTGCTTAAGGGCTCTGCTTTCTGTGGTTGCATAGATTTTCATTGGGTGTCACCATCATTGTGCTGCGGTGCAACAGGTGCTCCGGCGCCAGGAATCAAACTCAGCAGGTGCACTGGAGAGGCAGAGCACTGCACAACATATGAGGCTCATAAAAAGGAAAATGCAAACAACTCTTGCATCATACCAAGTTGGAAACCGGTGTTTGGTGGTTGTGATAGAGTGACCTCTATATGATGGCACAGCGTGCTCTGAATCTAAAGGGGGTGCCCTTAGCGCAGTGCGCGCGCAGTGGTGCACCTATTTGGTCGTTTAGCCATACTAGAAGCCCATACTTTGTGATACTAGGGGCATCATTGGTGTTTAAGAAGTATTTTGCTGCTGCTTCCACATTGGGGATGTGGCATATTTGAAAGTTCACCAATTTCACCCATTTTCATCTATCTTCATCCCTTTGCATACATTTTTTGCTCGACCAGGAGCGGCCCACAATGCTCCCCCCCCCGGAACGGTCCCCGCCGGCAAAGGGGTCAGCCAATACTCATCGCGGCCTCGTGCGTTGGACACAGCCTGTCAACAAGCCGCGAAAGATGTCCCTCGCTACCTCATGGCCCTTTTTGAGGCATGCAAAGAAAGGTTGATCGAATACATCTGCCATATTAATGAGCCATGACTCTTCTGCACAGATCGACAGATGTAGAGAGATGGCTGCTGTCGTCTGGTCTGGTTGACGCCACAAAATGCTGGATGTCGAACGCCCCGCCGAGCTTGAGCCCCCGACGAATGGCTCCATGCTCCATGCGACGAATGGAGCCATGCTGGTGCCCGACTTCGCCTTTCAGTTGGGCAAAGAGAAGCTCAACTGGCAGATCCTGGCGGCGATTGATTTGGAGCGTGTGATACGGGAGGTGGTGCCCTGACCTGCATCTTGCAACTCCCTGTGACAGGTCCAGGTATCAAACTGACAACACCCCGCCATCTCATCTCCCAGAGCCTCCAAAAACAATCGATAATACATGCCACGATACCACGAAAAGGCAACATTCGGTACTGGAGCAGTGTGATTCACACTTCTCAGGAAGACAGCTGATGAAAGAGCCTAGTTGAACTCTGGGTGGTCAGCGGGCCAGTTTCACAAGCAGACCTGTGGAAGAAATCCTCGCCCTCACGGACCCACATGCGGAGGAGGGGAAATGGATGCACATACCATCTCATATTGGCATCGCCGGCACTAGGCACTGCAAGTGACCCGGTGACATGGCCCTGTTGTGTTTCTGATGGCAGTTTTGCGGTAAAGGATGGGAAAGAGAGCTTGGTCATGCGCATCAAAACAAAGTGAAGTGGAGGGCAAGTTCAAGCAGAATGCTGTTGTGAGCAAAACTGGCCCTCAGAGGTACTGGAGGCCAAACCTGCCATGAACTGCCTGCTCATATGTCAGTTGTAAGCATCGCTTTGTCGAAGGACGAGATCGCCGTCTAAAAATCATCTTCCATGCTGCGAACTAAACTTGTAACTAAGAACTTGTAGATAAACTCGTAACCAAACTCGTAACTAACAAGTCGTAACTAAGAGGGGGGGGGGGTTCACAGTTTTTCGCAATTTCCCGTAATTTTTCGCCGTGATGTGCCCACAGGAAAAATGGGGGAACGGGAAAAGTGGGGGGAAATGGAGGGAAATGGGGGGAAATGGGGGTAAATGGGTGGAAATGAGGGTGCAACCGGTCCCCAGTACCCGGGCATGGCGTGGGTAGGGACTGGGGTGCCTATTATCCACTCAACCATGGCTGGGGGTATCATCCCCTACACCATCATAAATCTGGCCAGGGACGTCCCAGCACGGTGCCAATCTGGCCGGTGCCGTCCCTGTTTCTGGCAAGAAACATGTGTCTCAGATGTTTGTGCAGTCGCATATTGAAGGTTGGCTCCTGCAATTATGATGCCAGTGGACCATTTTGTGCGACATAAAGAAAAACTGTTGGGCAGAAGTGTTGTTCCCTGACGCTTCAGGAGGGTTGCTGACGCCGGTCGCAGGTCATCCGGGTCCCTGACCCACTTGCAGGTTCCCAACAGCAGCCTGTGTAAGTTGAATGCACCTGCCCTCCCTTGCGTAAGGACGGCGGAAGTCTGCAGGATCCCGCTGCGTGGTGATGGCACACCTGACCATTTTGCAGACTCACTGTTCAGTCTGAAACACCCAGTTTTTTTTGTTGTGTTTGCCGATCCAGAGGCTGCATGGCAGAGCAGGATGCTTCAGGTCCCAACGGCAGATGTTCAAAGGGGGTTCAAAACCCTTCACCACGAGCACCCTTTGTGTTGTTTAGAGCCCTCAAAAAATGGGGAACCCCCCTGCGACATACAAACTAAATTACCGTCCCCTCAGTTGGGCCTAGGGGAGGAAAAGGGGCAAGGGGAGCAGTGTCGGGGGGGGGGGGGGCGGTGCAGCACAATTGTCAGTGAGACTTGACTGTCAGGATGAAAAAGCTTGATGTGTGTCTTGATGCACTATGGTTGCCAGCCATTTGATGCCATGCAGGTTCTTTTATGCCTTTTGATTTGATGAGATGACACACAGGGAACGACGTAGTATGAAAGTGGGGGCCATGGAGGGAGGATTCATGGAGGATAATGAAACGAACACATGATGTGTCATTGAGAGTTTGAGGCAATGGCACCGAGATCATGAAGTTTGGTAGTATGAGCCTGTGAGCAGCTCGCGTTTTTGGGTTGCGATCAGCAGATATGGTGTGCCTCTGTTCATTACAGTACAAGAGTTGTGCTCGCTAGTGGTCCACATCATACGCAGACTCAAAACACCAGTGGTGGGCCCACAAGCCATGGAAGTTCAGTGGCTGCACACATTTGGGTCGTTTGGGTGTGTAGCGCGGTTGACTGTGTCGCAAGCGAGTGGCAAGATCATGGTGGGAGGAGAATATAGGATGTAGTTTTCTGGCGTTATACCGGATGTTCTGCAGCTGGTTGCCATTGTTTTGTTCCACGAGCTAGATCCTGAGTGGGGGGATGTGGTCAAGTGCTTGTACATTTTGCCAGTAACTGGGCTCAGAGTTTGGAGTTACACGTGATGTCGCGTGCAAACCGAGTTGGCTGGCATAACGTGTGGTCATATGCCGGACCCACAACGGTCTCCAGCGGCCGGGGAGGGAGCAGGAGACCTGAACCTGAACCAATACCTAGACTGGGAAACATTTCATGGTTCCTGTGCCCCCCCCCCCACCCCACCCCACTGGGAGGGTCTATATCACATCCCCACATCCCCATTACCATCACTTGGCAACCGTTCATTGGTGCACAGTCCTACACTGTCACACACCGGGTGTGGCAGGGCATAGGTTTCGGCCGGGCCGGGGGGGCAGAGCAACTGCATCTACACATTGTTCTGCTGCGTTCTGCAGGTGGACATTGATACGTTACAGGCCTGCATTGAAAATATCACCTACTCCGAACTCTGTCATGAAGGTCTCCATTGGGACAGTGCTTGGGTGCTGACGCCACAGGGACGCAGGGGTGGTGCATGGAGGGGCAAGCGACACGCTGAATTGAGCAGACGATGGCAGTCAGTAGATGTTGCTGCAACCACTTGTCTGTTTCATGCAGAGCTGATGTGCTTCACAGCGGATCATTTCATCCAACTGTTCTGTATTTGCCAGCTGACCATCCAGTACCTGCTGCACACACAGTCATACCTCAATGCCCTCTGGTGTGTGGACGCATGCGAATGTGTTTTTACGTCTGGACGTGCATGTGCATGCGCATGGCTGTGTGTACGCACGCATTTCTGAGGGTCCAATTTTCCTTTGAAAGGCGCCAAGTCGTCATATGGGCACGGGCTTACGTTCTTTTGTACGATTGTATGATCGACCTGACGAGTTCACTGTTCAGCAAGAACTTGTGCTGTTTGGTGCTTGTTGCTCTTCATCCGGCGTGTGTGCGCATGCGCGCGTGCCCAACGGATTGAGGCACCAATCCCCTGCGCCCTAACGCCGAGAACAGTTCCCTGCGCTTGGCCGAAGACAACTCTCTGGATCTCCCAAGCTGTGGTATGCCCTCAATGTCAGCTAAAACAGGAGCCACCTTCAGCCCCATACACTGCGTGGGTGTACTCATGGGCCCCTAGGCACGGTTGCGGTTGTGGTCGTTGCTCTCTTGTCAGGAGTTGGTTGCATGGTTGTCTTCGTCGGCTTCTCTCCGTCTACTGCAGTACTCAGCAACAAGCCGAGGTCGAGAAGGTGAAGGCAGACGCTGCCAAATGGAAGACGACTGCCGAAAAGCAGGTGCCACTCTGCGCCACTTGTGTGAGGCTCGGTATGACGAAGTGTGACCAATGCAGAGCTACAGGCACAACCGCAATTCCATATGCGCCAAGCGCCGAGAACGCAGTGCGATGGTTTCATTGCTTGGACTTTCAAAGCAGGGCTGTCCTGCAGGCATCCGCATTGCATTGCCCCTGGCTCACAGGGTGAGGTTTGGGGAGAAGAGTTTCGGCTCGGGAGCAGGCCTCGTTTATAAGAATTACTTTGCAAAGGGGGGGTTCTGGGTCGGTGGGTCTTCAGCCGGGCGGGTGGGTCGAAGGCTCCGGAGCCCCCCCCCCCCCCTGTTATACACCTGCTTTCCTTGTTTACAGAAGCCTTCTCAAGTTGTGTGCGGTTGCTTCTTTTCGCTTTGTCTTCATACGAGCAGCATGCAGAAACCTTTTGTGGTTGTGGGGCATTTGTTGGTTCCTCTGATGGGAGCACTTGAAGAGTGAGAAGGATAAGCATTGGGAGAAAGCAAAGAAAAGTCTGGGCCCGCTCAATTTTCCTAAGGTGACCCTAGCACAGCCAACAGAAACTACAGCAGCCAGCAATGGTTCAAGTTCCAATGGCAGCAACACATCTAGCTCTAGTAGCAGCAGCAGCTCCAGCAGCAGCAGCTCTAGTAGTAGCACCCTTACTTCGGCCATTCCAGCGCAACCAGTGGTCCTACGCAGAGGAACAGTCCTGCACCGCGCAGCATTCCTACACAAAGCAGCAGCCAACACCCACAGGGAATCATGGGAGGGACCCAGGCAGCCAACACCAACAATACCGACAACAGAGCAGCAACAGGATTAGGGCATAGGACAGAAAATACCAAAAAGACAAAAATGCAGAAATATAACAAAATGAAAAAATGCAGCAGAAAATGCACGTCATTTTGTGGGGTTGGGATGCGTAACCCGGGAGAGTGCCTTGTGTTCACCTTGACTTACAATAAATGCGCCCCACAGAATTACAAGAGGGGGGCGGGGCAGGCACGCATTAGAACAGAAAAAATGGAAGGAGCCCCCCCCCACCCGGGGTCCAAACCCCACCCCCTTTCTTCCAATGCAGGTGAAAGTCTGAGTTGGGGTCCTGGAAAATTTTTTACGTTCACAGTTTCAGGTGCAACTTGAGGGTGAATAACTGCCTGGTGGTAGCATCCTTCAATGCTGAACCTTCTTGGGGGCACAACGCTGCGAGGCAGTTGAGAGTCTGAGGGATCTGTAGAGTGTCCAGAGAGCACCAGGAATTAACAGCAAGCATCCAGAGAGCACCAGGAAATAAGCACCCATCCATAGAGCAGCAGGAATCAACAGCAACCATCCACAGCCCACCACCAACATAGGCCAAAATTTTTTTCTGGTCCCAAAACCATTCACGGAGCAGTTGTCAAGGAGGAGGGTCACCCCCCACCCCCCCCACCCCTCAGACCCCCCCCCCTCCTCCGCTCCAATGCGTCCCTGGGGCAGGGTCCGGGTGGGTCCAAAGTCGGGTGGGTGTGTCTCATCCAAAATACCCCCCCCCCCTATAAATGAGGCCTGCTCGCGAGACTTTCCGTTCGCAAATTGGTGCCGAAATTTCCTCCGCGCCATTTTTCTCCCGGTGCTTCACGCCCAGTATGCACTTGTGCAATCCTTCTTGTGCCCGGCGGCCCCACTTTTCAGGTGCGCTGGAGTTTGCCCCCCCCTTCCTGTGCATGGACCTCCCACTGACACATCCGCACTCGGCTCCCCGTCTCATATTCGCCCGCCTCACTGGTCACCCGGGCCCAGCAGAGTGGCGGAGGGGGGCTTCCGTGACCCACGGCGCGGCCAGTCATCAGCAGGTCGCATGACCAGCATGTAGCTGTCGGGCTGTTGAGCACTTGGCGGTGCCCATCTGCAGGCGTCTCTCGCCTGTGACATCAAGGAACCTCTGGTCTTGTGATGGCCGGTAATGAGCCTGTGCTGCAGTGTGCAACAGGCAATCAGGAAGCGTGGGGAGGGGGAGGGAGGCAGTGGGGGAGTCGAGGGAGGGCCGAGCCTGCCTTTCTGCCAGGGTCGTCCTTTGGGACCGAGATTTTTTTTTTGTTAAGGACCGCCCTTAAGGACCGCCCCAAGGGACCATCAACCGCCAACCACCAACCGCCACCAACCGCCAACCGCCAACTGCCGCCAACCGCCAGCGGCGACCAACCGCCAACCGCCAACCACTGCTAACCGCCATCAACCACCAATCCCCAACCACCAACCGCCGCCAACCACCATCAACCGCCACCAACCGCCATCAACCGCCAATCGCCAACCGCCAACCGCCAACCGCCAACCACCAACACATGGTGTGCCCGTGGGCTTTTTTGGGAAACCTGGGTACAGGAACACTTCTTTTTTTTTCTTCGTTAAGGACCGCCCTGCTTTCTGGGCTTTGGTGACTGTTGCGGCTGCAAAACACAAACTGAAGTGCGGGTGCCATTTGTTTGAACCCGACGAGCCTTTTGGATGTCCGCCCTCAGCCCCGTGTCCTGTTCCCAGTGGGGGGCTCCCGACCTCTGCGCCCATCGGTCCGTCAGATCGAAGACAGCGTGCATTTGAAGAAGGAGCTCAAGCGCTACAAACGTACGCTCTACGCCTACGAATTGGCATTTGCCAAGCAGAAGCGGAACGCGCCGCCCTCAGCGCACGTATGTTCTGGTACCAGGACCGCTGCACGCGGGGTGGGGGGCATCAGCGGAACGGACTGCCATGAGAGGCTGTCATCACTTCAGCACACAGCAGCCGCCTGCGGGGGCCAGCGCGGTTCAGGTCGTGAGAGGGATGCCCAAGAGTGTGCTAGCATCCCGACAATCGTGTGGCCTAAGATCCGTTCTGCAGTCCTTTCGACGGTTTGCATTCTTGTCCTTTCTTGCTTTCACTGCGTCAAGAACCAGAAGGTTTCACTTGTTTGCGGTTTGTGCCACCGGCCGAATAGCATCCAACCGTCCGGCAACCGGCGCAGCCCTGATTACCCTGGCCCAGTGCACTTGTGGTGCCTGCTGCTGCTGTGAATGTCTCTGCACGAGCATTGCAAGAAGTCTAGTTCCACCCGCAGAGTCTCTAAGATAATGGCGCTGTTCTCTCAGCGTGCCTGTCCAAAGAATTTCAATTCAACAGAACAATTGTCGGTTACGCCGGCAAACATCCTCTTCTTTTTATCCGAACACACGAAACGGGGACCGACGAGCGAAGTGCAGAGCTCCTCAAGCCCAAATAGAACGATTTGAAGGGATTCTAAGCGCCCACAACCGGAGGAACAGCTGTTGACCCAAGTCAGGTCCTCATCAATGGGGAAGGGGTGTAATTGGAAGTGGAATCGCTATTCATTGGAATTGGAATCATATTATGATCGCTCTTCAAAATAGATTGATCGGTGACCCATTGATAAGTATGCGTTTGATTGAAGCTGGGACCAGCGACAGAATGGCATCCGTGGCTGCTAAGTGTGGGAAGCCCTGAACAAGCAAGGAAGCAGTACGGCCACATTTCCATGCTCGGATGCCGCCGGTGCGGCTGCCTGAGCCACTTGCCCCGGTGTCTTCTGCAGCATTGCAAAGAGTGCAACCGTTACTTTCAGAGCGAACATTACCTGAACAAGCACTACGAACGCCGGCACGGCGGCGCACGTATGCTCTGTCCCCGGCCCCATCCGCAGCGGTAGCGTAGCCCTCTCCCAACCCAAAGAAGCAGGGCAGCACCGCAGCGTCGCCCAATGCCTCCGGCCTTCATGACCCACGGGGCGGGAGGGCGGATGCATTTCTTGCTGCTGACCATAGGCTCAGTGGCAACTGCAATGAAGGGGTTGCCAATACTCCGGCTGTGCACGCCTGAATGCCATAGGTTGGCCATCCTGCACTTGGCCCCATGGGAGGGCGAAAGAAGGTTTGCCCCCTGAAGGAGGGGTGGAGGGATTGTGAAAGGGGCTCTCGTGACAGGCCAGTCCCAAGACGCGAGTCTAAAACTCTAATGATGACTCACCGCCTGCGCTGCGAAGCGGCCTGCAACAATGGTTTCTTTCAAAAAAAAAATCCCACCATGATACATACCTCAAAACGATCACGGGGATCGTTTTGAGCCACATGTGTTGGGGTACCTCAGGACCCCCTCCCCCCCAACCTCCCCCGCCAGCCCGTCGGGGGTCCCCGTCAGCCCGTGGGGGGTTACCCGTCACGTGACCCCTCAAGGGGGGCGAGGTTGTCTGGAAAAGGGGCTCCAACGACCCGCCTGTGCGCGCAAACCTGTTTTCTTCCACACCATTACTGCGCATGTACCGCCTAGCGGTGAGTGTTTTGCGGCACCATAGCGTTGACGGGCCTTTTCATGCGTGGCGCACGTTTGTGGCAGCCTGGGTGAGTGCCCCCCACTGTGACGGTGACGAGAAAAGACGGAAGAAATGGCCAACGGACAGATCACTTGACAGGCTCCATGCACGTCACGGTGATGCCACTGTGAGGGATACTGCCCACGGATGCTGCGCCTGGTCCTGCACGCACTCATTGGGTCATGACGGGAGAGGGGAGTGGCACACGACGCACACCGCACCCTTGACACCGTGCGCCTGAAAGTGCCCTGCCCCTGAGTCCCATTCTTCAAGTCTTGCCTTTGGGATTTGTCCCAAAAGGGCGGTGCGCTTTGCTGAGGAGCTAAATCCTCGACGGGCGGGCGTGTCGGATGTGCGCGAATGCGGGCCCAGGGATACGAGTGGCGAAGTGAGGCGCGTGCCGTGCTTCTAGCGTGCCAATTACTGAGCCCTTACATTGCAGAGCACCCCAGGGACCGCAAGGAGGTCAGGGGCGAGGCAACTAGGGGATGTGCACTGAGTGTACTTGCGGAACCCCATATACACCTCCTCTTTTGGTTATTTTGGCCCATTTCACATAATAAAACGCAGCCCACAACTGCCGCAAATAGGCCAAATTCGGCTTTTCCCTGTATGCTCATTCTACATTCCCCGCATGCCCTTTGTAGTTTCCCTGTTTGCCCATTGTACATTTGCTGTTTACTTCAGGGACTGCACAATGGGCATACAGGTAATGCACCATGCTTTTGCATGGACCATACAATTGGCATACAGGTAATGCAAAAGGGGTATACAGGTAATGCAAAAGGGGTATACAGGTAATGCAAAAGGGGTATACAGGTAATGCAAAAGGGGTATACAGGTAATGCAAAAGGGGTATACAGGTAATGCAAAAGGGGTATACAGGTAATGCAAAAGGGGTATACAGGTAATGCAAAAGGGGTATACAGGTAATGCAAAAGGGGTATACAGGTAATGCAAAAGGGGTATACAGGTAATGCAAAAGGGGTATACAGGTAATGCAAAAGGGGTATACAGGTAATGCAAAAGGGGTATACAGGTAATGCAAAAGGGGTATACAGGTAATGCAAAAGGGGTATACAGGTAATGCAAAAGGGGTATACAGGTAATGCAAAAGGGGTATACAGGTAATGCAAAAGGGGTATACAGGTAATGCAAAAGGGGTATACAGGTAATGCAAAAGGGGTATACAGGTAATGCAAAAGGGGTATACAGGTAATGCAAAAGGGGTATACAGGTAATGCAAAAGGGGTATACAGGTAATGCAAAAGGGGTATACAGGTAATGCAAAAGGGGTATACAGGTAATGCAAAAGGGGTATACAGGAAATGCAAAAGGGGTATACAGGTAATGCAAAAGGGGTATACAGGTAATGCAAAAGGGGTATACAGGTAATGCAAAAGGGGTATACAGGTAATGCAAAAGGGGTATACAGGTAATGCAAAAGGGGTATACAGGTAATGCATGGAGGGGCATGCAGGGGATGTATATCAGGCGTATAGGCAAAGCACAGAGGGTACACAGGGTGCATACAGGGAACGCGCAAAGGGGCGACATGCTGGTCCTGCACACGGGGTATTCAGGGTATACACAATCATTCCCCGTTGTTTGTTAACTTTCCGAAAAGGGCTATTTTTTCGCAATTTTGCTGTGCATCTTGCTGTCTTGCTGATTTCTCTGATTCCTGTGCACACCACATTCTCCTGCAGCCTTTCACGCATCGATGGGGTCTTGCTGATTTCTCTGATTCCTGTGCACACCACATTCTCCTGCAGCCTTTCACGCATTGATGGGGTCTTGCTGATTTCTCTGATTCCTGTGCACACCGCATTCTCCTGCAGCCTTTCACGCATCGATGGGGCACAGCCATATGTCAATGGCACATACCCAGCCCCTGGTCCGTCCCAACGAGCAAGTGCTGGAGCAATCCGCAGCTAGTGCACCCGGATTTTCAGCCTCTGTGACTACACAGCAAGAGGGTGTGTTGGGGCAAGGATCTGGGCTGTGCTTGAGGGGGAGGGAAGATGCAGAGGGGTGAGGGTTGCCGGTCCTGGCAGTGAGAGAATCCAGGGCAGTTAGGGGTGAACAGAAATGTCCGGCGTGACCTTTGTGCTTTATTTTTTTGGCAGCAACCCCGAGACAAAAGACTGAACATGTTGTGCCCACTACGCCAACTTTATGTACTCGGTTTCAAAAAGAGAAAACCACTTAGATTCCATATTTTCTTGTTACTCGGGGTTACGAAAAAAAATCTACAGATGCAGAACACGAGAAAAAGGATGGCCTGATGTTTTCGCTACTTGATTTTGCAACAAAATAAAAGCACAAGGTTTTTTCGTATTTGGGTTTTCAAAAAAAAAAGTTTTACCCAGGTTATGGAAGGTAAAACCCGGGTTACACTGTATTTTGGTACAGAGGGTAAAATCCAAAAAGGATACTTCGATTACAATCCTGTCGTACCCGATAGCCACAATCCGACTCGTTTTTGGACGCGGCCCTGATGTTGCAAGGGTTTCTTCGGTCAAGCCATTAAAACAGACATCCTTGGGCTTTGGGATTGCAGAAAGATGGTTTGTCATTTGGTGGAGTGTTTACACTTTTTCAATTGATACATTAACAGACCCCACATTGTCTTCCTTTGGCTCCGTGTCGCAAGCATGACCCACTAAATGCCATTGCTACTGCAGGAGGTGAAGCATATCGCTCCCTCAGACATTTTGGGTACCTCGGGCATGGGCAAAGCAATGGCGTGGTATGGAGGGCGACTTGAATGTATAGTTTACTTTTTCCGGTATTTGGGTCAACATAAAACAAGTCCTCTCTAGTTGCAGCAACAAAAAACCAGGGCTGGTGGAAATTGTACTTGGGGGGCCCTTGGAGCCCCTGCAAAATTGGGGGGGGGATGCGGAAAGGGGCTCCAAGGGCCACAAGCTTATTTCCCGCCTGAATACCCTCCCCGCCCGCCCTGCCCGCACCACCCGCCCCACCTGCCCCACACGCCCCGCCCCGCCCCGCCCCGCCCCGCCCCGCCCCGCCCAGCCCTGCCCCGCCCCGCCCCGCCCCGCCCAGCCCCGCCCGACCCGGCCCAGCCCCGCCCCGCCCCGCCCAGCCCCGCCCCGCCCCGCCCCGCCCAGCCCCGCCCCGCCCGACCCGGCCCAGCCCCGCCCCGCCCCGCCCAGCCCCGCCCCGCCCCGCCCCGCCCAGCCCCGCCCCGCCCCGCCCAGCCCTGCCCCGCCCCGCCCCGCCCAGCCCCGCCCGACCCGGCCCAGCCCCGCCCCGCCCCGCCCAGCCCCGCCCAGCCCCGCCCGACCCGGCCCAGCCCAGCCCAGCCCCGCCCCGCCCGGCCCAGCCCCGCCGCGCCCGGCCCAGCCCCGCCCCGCCCCGCCCAGCCCCGCCCGACCCAGCCCCGCCCCGCCCAGCCCCGCCGCGCCCGGCCCAGCCCCGCCCCGCCCCGCCCCGCCCAGCCCCGCCCCACCCCGCTGGATGAAAGCAGTTGGGCCGTCACCTCCAAAGGCGGCGGCCCCCTCCCCCAGGTCAAGCACAGGCACGGGGCTTGGGGATATGTTGACCAGCCACGCGGAACTGCTGTGTTTAGGTGCCGGAGTCCACCAATTTTTCCGATGCCCCAAACACTACCACATCGTTTTTGGGGGGCATATCAGAGTGTTTGTGAAATGAAGAACGGTCCCAAGGCCAAGTGCTGCGATCCAAAGCATATTGTTGGCATTCTGCTCACGGCGGTTGACGTTTTCGTCATCGGCGCTTGGCAGTCGACTGGGTACCGTGTTGCTTACCTGCAGTGACGGTCTGCCCTGTGGCCCTCGCCGCAATTTTCTGTGCAGACCCATCCCATCCGTTGATTCCCCTCCTCCCACTCCCCCACCCGCTCCTCCGTATCCAGCGATTCTTGGAATCATCCGCTCTGAAATCGCGAATTTGGGTGCTGCCCAGTCGAACACCGCCGGTCTTGAGGAACTCCACCGCAATCTGCTCACGGAGCAGCAGAAGTCCCACACAGTCCTGCTGGAGCAGGTCAACATGAAGTTCGACGAGAAGAAGAACGAAATCGCGGAGTCTACTCAGAAAGAGCTCAAGGTCATCGAGAGCCAGATTCATTCGCTTCAGGTGTGGCGTGCGGGCGGAGGACGTTTCTTGTGGCTGCCCCCCCCCCCCAAAATAACTCGGCCTCTACACCTCCAGCAGCACATTGTTGCCCTCCGCGGTGCCAAGACCCAGAGTCGGTGCACCGGTGGGTCTTGCACAAGCCCCAGGGCTCCCAGGGCTAGTGACCCCTGTTTGGACTGGCAAACAGAGGGCAGAGCAGCGCAGGGCAAGGGTGTATGAGAACGGCTGACAACTATCGGAGGACCCCCCCCCCCAGACCCAGATTGTCTGGTGGCAAAAACTGAAATTTACCGAAGGCAAAATTGATTTGGGCCATTTTTGGTACGTCAAATTTTGGGCTCCGGACCCCCGCCCCCCTCCTCTTCTAACACAGCCTTGGGGCAAGCCTTCTTTCCCCCAATCATGTCGCAAAGATGGGGTTTCAGGGGTTTCACGGGGCCCCGCTTTTTTTTGCGTTTTTCCTGAACCAACAATCCATCAATTTTTTCCGGTCGGTCTCAGCGGCAAGACTCCCCATCCCCACAAGGTCCGCCGTGCAAACACCCCGTCGCTGCGGCATGCTGGGGCTTTTGTGGGAGGCTGCCGCCCTGCCATGCCTGCCCTGCCCTGCACTCTGAAGTCCTGCCCTGCCCTGCCATTTGAGGCGGGCACGCAGGGGGCAGGGCACGGCGGGGCTGTGGGGGATTGCTGGGCTGGGCAGGGCAGAGGATGTGAGAGCAGGAAAGGCGCAGTGCAGGGCGGTGCAGGGCGCCACACGGCAAGGGTAGGGCAAAAGGGTTGAAGAGTTGCAGTTCTGCGTTGTCCTTCGAAATGGTGTTCTCTTCAGACACGTGTTGCCTTTGTCCTCAGGACAGCTACAGAAAGATCGTTGAGGTATGGACACCTCCCTTTGAATGCCCGTCCCACAGTGCCCCTTCGTTGCCTGTTGCCCCCAACACATATTGACCTGAGCGCTCAGTGTGATAAAGGGGCCCGCCGGGAATCATGGAATGAATGGGCAATCATGTAGGCCATGCGCATGTGTGGGCACAAAGAGAGTAATGAATGTGAGGCCCACAAATATTGCCAGGGCAGTTGGTTTCATGGCTGTGCAGACCGAAATCAGAAGTGCAGAAGGGTGTGGCTCATATGGCCCCGAAACCGGGAGCGCAGAGCCCCGAGAAGCAGGTCAAGGTGTCAACGTAGGCGTGGTGATAGGGAACAAATGCATGGAAGCGGGTTCCGCTTCTTCCCTCTGTACCCCGCCCCCACTTTCTCCCTCTCTCTTTGCCGTGCGTCAGGGTTGCGGGAAAAGTCAAATTCTCGAAAAATTGCAGGTGCCACTACACATCCTAAAAGACAGCCATTTTAGGGCTTTTCGGGGGCCCATGGCCTGGGCTGCATGGGCCTAGCGGCCACCACGTGGGTCTCCATGGGTTCCAGAGTACCCGTATTGCCACCAAATGATCACCCAAACCATTTCTGGGAAACCCCCGGTTCGATTCCCAGGGAGGGGGCACAGATGGAACCATGATGACGGTGTGAACAACGCCCGGAAGTGGTCAGGGAGCAGGGGTGGGGTGATCAAACCAAGCGACGCTAGCCCATGCACGCCCAGGTACACTGCCCTTACTGCCCCATGCCCCGTGGCACTTGTTGCCGCCGTCCAGCCTAAGATCAAGGCCAGTCGGGGCAGCTGAGCGCAAGTGCAGACACACAACAACCGTTGTGCAATGAACATGGGCGTCCGGACTTCACCTCTGGGCAGGCGCGGGAATGGGATTCGACCGCAAGGCAGCAGGCGAAGGGTCTGTCGGAGGGACCCGAAGGCAGGCGAGCCCAGCGGGGGCGGCCGGGGCATGTCCGGACAGGCGTTTTGGGAGCAGGTCATCGGTGGGCGGGTCCTGGCGACCGGGGGTCTGGCACGGCATCGTCCCGAGCTGCGGCGACTGAGAAGGGGAGCACCTCCCGCTCCGTCGGGCAGGCGCGCACGTCCATCGGGCACTCCCCCTCCCCAAAATGTGGGGTGGATGAGCAGGCCATATGGGGGGGGGGTGTCCGTCACTGCAGAGCCCGGCGCGAGGGCAAGCCCCTCCTGAGGAGGTGCTGGGGTCTGGTGCGGGGCCTCTATTGGTTTCACTTCCCCGCCATCGCAAGTCTGCCGCCCCACCGTCTGTGTGACGACCCTCCCATTGCCTCGCTTCCTGCAGCCCCCCGAGGGAGGTCACAAGCACGGCCGCTCCGCGTTGGGTGGCATCGAACTGGTCAACCAGCCCACAAGTATGCCCCCGGTGGTGCAGGCTTCTGTTGTGTCCTTGCTGTGGACCGAGGCCTTGGCTGGTGCCACGGCACCTTCGCATTCTTGTCGCTGTTTCTTCCATTTGCGGACGCCCTCCCAATGGCACAAGGGCTCCAGGTGCATTCTGGCGTCAAGGTTAACGGAGGGCCGCTTCATTATCATCACCATCAACTGTCATCAACCGTCGTCAACCGCCATCAATCTGTGGTCAACCGTCAGTTCCAGAATACAGAACGGTGAGGAGGACCGCCCCCTGCCGTCCAAACCCCCCTCCTCCCTCACCACATGCAACAGCCAGCAAGCTTCCCGGGCCTCGTGTCTGTCGTAAGTTGAGTGATTGTTTTATTCGTCGCAATCCTGGTCGTAGTGCAATTAGGAGAGTCAAGTTTGTCATGTTTGCGCGTACTTGAATTATCATGTTGCGAACATTTCTTGAGCTGTAGTGCAAGTGACAAAGAATTTTTGAGGCACACGGCGGGCCGTGCCACACACAATGCGCGGCCATGCGCTAGCGGTTGTAGTGCGCAGGAGGAGGTCGGCGCCCCCGGATCCTACGCGAGGGCTGGCTGGTGTGAGGAACGTCAACCACCGATTGAGGTCCAGAACACGTCCAGAGACTAGTAACATGGATTTGGCCGACGGACCTCAGGCACGAGCGGACGGGCCCCGGGCACGAGCGGACGGGCCCCGGGCACGAGGGGACGGGCCCCGTGCGACAGCGATGGGATCATGGGTTGCTTGGTGCATTATCCAACAGATCCAGGCATGCTTCAGCCCAAGATCGTTTCTCATCTCGCCTTTGGGAAGTGTCCCTCTGTGCTCTTGCAGGCTCGCATGCCAAGCCCCCCCTGGCCCAGGCCTTTCAGGGGGTCCAGGACCTGCAACGCCCTGTTCAAGCGTTTCTGGAGGTCCAGGACTTGGTCCGCTCGCCGCAGGAGCCGTGCCCACCTCTGCTCGAGATTAGGTGTGCCCTCGCAGGTCGCGCCCGATCGGAACTGGAGGGTGGCAAGCCCGATCTCCAGGCCCAACCGCCAAGCCCCACCTTTCAACCGCATCTACGCATCCCTACCCCCAGTCTCCTGCCTCCAATCCTGCCTCAAGCCCTGGCAGGCGAGCAAATACCGGGGGCAGATCGTTGCAATCGTGAGTATTGGGCTAAACATTCCACTCTCATCCACTGAACGGCACCTCCTCTGCTCTCTCCCGCACTCTCCCCGGCGAAATAATTCCCGTACGACCCCCGCACCCACCCACTGTATATGCCACCCAGTGGACCAGTTCCTGAATTTCTTGGCGGACGGCTTTGTTGAACACGATCAATCGTTCTTCTTCTGGAGCTTACGTTCACACTTAGGGACGGCATCCGCAAAAGGAAAGAAACGCCCCCCTGCCCACCCCCCGAACCCGGGTACCGCCATTTGGGGCCAGCAGAACTGACCCGATCCAGCCCCAGCAGCGGCGGATGGAGGGAGGAGGACGGAGAGAGGCGCAGATCCGGCCTTTGGTTCGTGGCCCGTCGATACTCTACCGGGGCGGGGGGCGGGGATCTGAGGGTGGGTGGGTGGGTGGGTGGGTTTGTCTGAGTTCCCCCTGATTTTGGGAACAGTGCAGTGAGCTCTTCTGGCTGAACGGGTTGCTGCGTAGGCCGTCGACGCTGTCCGCAGGCCGAGGCACTCAAGAGCCTTCAATGTTTCCAGGCGTCTGCGCCAGAAGCACAAAACAAATTGATTTTTCTAGTTTTTTGGTGTGGCTGCGCACAGATTTGGCTTCGAATAAGCGCGTCCCCTCAGAAGTACAGAGCATTGGTCGCACGATGACGGGAGGATTGGTGGGCTTGTCCCACTCCATGGCCACGGTCAAGTCTGCTTTGTTGGCTGCCTACGATTACTGGACCAGCGCCCACAGCTGCAGCGTTCGACGTCCGAATGGGCCCCTGTGCCGGTGTTGAACTTGTGCTTGTGTTGTGGTTTGTGTCGTGTCTGTCCTGATGGGCCGGGCAACAACAGCTCTCAGGAAGCAGGGGCATGTTCCGTAAGGACTGGGGGGGTGCTGCGAAGTACACCCGGTGTCCAGTGCTGTGGGGAGGAAGATGTAGATTGCCTTGCGTACAAATTAGCGGTCCGCAAATCTCAAGTATTCGGTCCGCAGTCATTCGGCGGTGCACCCCATCGAGGGCGGGTGGGTGGTTTGGTCTGGGTGCAGCAGCGCGTGGGCTCGTGGATCACCCAAAGTCCCGGAGAGACCAATGCCACCCCCACCTCTCCATCCCCCCCCCCTCTGCATCGCGCGCATCGCATGTGCACAAGCCATGCGTTCCCGTTGAGACCTCCGCGAGTGTTCTCTGTGCTTTTGCAGGTCTGACGAACCCCTCAGCCCTGCAGAGGTATGCTACGCGTCCAAAACGCTCCCCACGCGCCATCTGATGGTCTAGTCTGCCAATGACTCTGCGCCGTAGCGGGCACCTACCTTTACCCCCCCCCCCCCCTTAGTTCCAGGGGTCTCCCACCTCAGTACTGAAGTTACTGACACGAACACCCGCAATTGGTCAGGGTCAGGGGGGTCCTTTGGGAACTAGATGTTTTTTTAGTTAAGGAACGCTCTTGAGGATCGCCCCAACTGACCGCCAACCGCCAACCACCAACCGCCACCAACCGCCAACCGCCAACCGGCGCCAACCGCCAGCGGCGACCAATCGCCAACCGCCAACCACTGCCAACCGCCACCAACCACCAATCACCAACCACCAACCGGCGCCAACCAACACCAACCGCCGCGAACCGCCAGTCGCCAACCGCCAACCGCCAATCGCCACCAACCGCCAACCGCCAATTGCACCAACCATAGTTGAGCATATGAGTTACATGCGGGCTTGTTGCAAAACTGAAGTTCAGGAACACTTTTTTTTTCTATCAAGGACCCCCCTGGTCAGGGTCAGGATGGCAGGCCGTCCCCATGGCACCATCTCCCTTTTGGCCGTCAGATGGGCTGTCAGTCTGCGGATTGTGGGATCCGATGGGCTTGAGGAAGCTGCCAGAGGAGGGGGGCCCTCTGGGTGTGTGAGGGAACGTTAGCGCGCCGGGCAAAGTTTCAACGGTCACCGTCCCACCTTCAACCGCTTGGGAGCATGCGCCTGTGTGAGATTTTCTGACCTAGCCTAGCACAATGGGTTTTGGGCACTTATTTTATTGCCCAAGAGAGCAACCAATGGTTCCAAGAAAGGAAAATATTGTCATTACGCTCGCTCGCCACCACTTCTTCCAATCATGCATGTATGAGTTGTGCTTTGCAAATGTGAAAAGGGCACCCCAAGCTCGGTATGATGGGGGTGAAGCTGTGGGATAGATGGCCGGAACATTGATTTGGATGCTGGGCGCGCCGGGCGTGCGCCGGGCAAATGTTCCCTCTGATGTGGCAAGTGTCAGTCGATGCCCTTTTGCGTTCACCGCACCCCCCACCCCCCACAGGACACCGTCATGGCGGCCCCTCTGGTGGTGCCCTCCGGCCTGGCCACTCGCCTGCATGCGAAGGACGACAGACGTGCCAGACAAGGTCCGCGTTGCTTGGCCCCGGTGGCTGCGTGTCTGTCAGTGTGTGTGGTGGATGGTCGTTCCTTGGAGCGGGGGGCACGTGTGGTGCCGCACGGATAGAGCCTTTCATCTTCTGCACTGCCTCCCCGTTTATGTGCCGAGGGGACAGAAGGCGGGGCGTTGGAATGTTGAGGGGGCCCAGACAACAGGAGATTGTCAGACAGGAGATCACCTGCAAATGGGCCCCTTTGGACGGCCGACCAGAGACTGCAATGCACCACTGTGGGGGGCACAGCATCCCTGCACGCTACAAGCTACACGTGCGTGAGCAATATACCAGCATGCGTGTGGTTTCCGTGGGCAGTATCCCAGCACCGGTGTGGTGGTGCGTGGGCAGTCCTGGCTCAGAGATTGGGCCGCAACGCAGCCCGAAGCAAGAAGCGCGAAAAAAAAAAAATCCCCGGATGATATCTTCCTCAAAACAGTCAGTCCGTCGTGGCGACCATTTGATTTGAGGTTCATATGTTGGGGTGCCCCGGACCCACCCCCCACCCCCTGCGGGCCCATCCGGGGCTCCCGTCACGGGAGCCACCCTTCCACCCGCGTCTGGTGGTGCCCGGGCAGCACACTTCTTTCCGGGGGGTTGGGGAGGTGCACGCCTTGACGTTGTGCAGGGACTGGGCCCCCATCTTTCGCCCATGCCTTGGACCTCTGCTTGAGCCTTAGGAGACACGTGACACGCGTCAGAGACAAGGGCGCTGAGCGCACTGCGGGTTTTTCGCGGGGGGCACGGGGGTAGTGAACGCGTTGTTGCCTTTGGTCATTGAGCTCATCGGGCAGCACAGGCTCGGCAGTTTGCTTTGTCGATTGCAATCTCATCTCGGCCTTCTGCCGTGCGGACCCGCGGCCCCCTGACTCTTCGCTCTGTGCTGTACCTGCGTCACAGAGATGAACATCAGGGCAGCCACCGAGGACGAGGCCCCCGTTTCGCAGCAGATTGTCGTATCCACACCACCTGCGCAGGTGCTGATGAGGGGATGGATTGCGGGGGAGGGGGTTGTACACGGCCCCTCATGGCATGCGCTGCGGACCATTCTTGCCACACACACAACTGGGGTGCACCCTTTAACTCGATGGTAGTGGGTTTCACTCGCACCATCCACGGGACACACAGACCCCATCTGCAGGAATGCATGCACCGGCCGCACATGTACAGGCAGCCTCCTCCAGAGAAATCGGCAGCCTTTCATGGCATGCGCTGCGACACCGGCATCAGATCGGACCCACTGAAAGGAAGGCGCGTATGAAAGCGTCATGAACCATCGCGCAGTTGGGCAAACGTTGATCCGGTACACTTGCCCAGGGCCCAAGGCCCGGCTGGTGCGTTGAAGGATCCTCTACCACAAGTGGGCAACACAGTGGGCCGGATGCTGGGTTTGCTTGGTGGTGGGGGGGGATCATAGGCCTCCGCGTTCTGTCCTGACCAAACCGTCGCAATCGCATGGTGCGCTGTTGTCACGCCGGGGGTCTGTGTCGAGCATGACGCCGAAGGGGATGTCTCCGGCTCCAACATTGCCATCCTCCGCGTAAGCCAAGAGGGGACCCCCGTGCTCGGCTGCATCTGAATTTGGGGCCGATCATTCGCAATCGACCGCTGTCACCGCTTTAGCCGCTGTGCCATGACGAATCTCTGTTACGCAAGAGAAGGCGGGGCGTGGGGATTTTGACGTGATCTGAAACGGCAACAAAGGACCAGACATGAAACCCCCAGCTCCCTCCTCTTCCGCACCCCCCTCAATAGCGGAGCACTGGGATCCCCTGCACATGCATCAGGTCGCTGCTGCCCTCCGTGCCACAGAAGGCGCCGGCAGCCACCATGGCCGCTATTGACGACGTCTCATCTGACGTTTGCTTTGCCTGCGGGTCTCCCGACCTTAGCTCAAGTCCCTTCAGGGCAGGTCTCTCGGAGACGATGGGTTTCGGGTTCGTGGCCTTTTGGTGGGCACGTACTCCCTGCCGCCTGCAGAGCATATGGTCAGGGCGGCTCTTGAAGATGGGGCTTGTTTGCAAGTAGTTGTGGAGGGATGCAGGGATGGATGGGAACGGGGGCGGAATTCTGGGAGGGAAGAGGGGCCCGGTGTGGAGGGAGATGGGGTGGCATCAGCCTCCTCTTTGCCCTCGAACTCCCTCCACAGTCTCCCTCCATACCCCAACCCCCATCGCTGTTCATGCCCACCCGTCTCCCTCCATACAACCCCTGTCCCTCTCCACATCCTGCACCCCCTTCTCCATCCATAACCCCCCCCCCATCCACCTCCATATGCCCCCCCCCCACCCCCCCTCAATCTCCCTTCTGGAGAAAGTGTTTCAGAGCTTCTCTGCGTGACTCCCCAACTTTCTCATAAAGACCGTGGGTGGCCATCGCGCAGATGTTCGTCTGCTTCGGATGCATTCCTCGTCGAGGGCCTGTGTTTCATTTTGGCCGTCGATCAAAGTTGAGTCGGCACACCACAAATACGTTTGCGCTGTCGCCACTGGGACAGGCATGAGCTGGCCACTTGGGCCGTGTGTCCCGGGGGCCTCGGAAGGACGGGACGAATGGGAGGGGGGGGACAAGGGGGAGCGATGGGCAGCCCCCTGCTTTCGCGTATGAATCGTTTTCACAACCGCTTGACAGGGGGTGCGATTCAGTAGTGGTGTCGGCTGTGTTTGGAGGGTTTTGGTTCCGAATCGGTATTTTGGGGTGTCAGGCGGTCGCCACCTCAACCGCTGTCGGTTACCGCCCACGCGCTGTGGAATCATGGCCCGTCGCCCCCTCCCCCCCCCCACCCACGGGGAATTGGGGAGGGGGGGGGGATTTTCTGAGTGTCCATTTTTCCATTCGCGAAAGGCGCCTATGACAACGTCACTGAAGAGCTTTTTCGGCTGACTCTTGTTGCTCTGCAGGCTGCGCAGGGTAAAGGCTAGCATTCAACAGCTGCATCCCACAGCGGCGTGGGCCTGCGGGTGGGGGGGGCGGGTGATCACACCTGCTGTGGTTTGTACGCACCATCTGGTCTGCTCAGTGTAGGAACTGTCGGTGTTGTAGAGGAGGTTTGTGTTTCAGTGGCAAGGCGCGGAGCGCCGCAACGTGAGGCCGCACCGCGCCGAACCATCAAGAGGGGGGGGGAGGGGGGCTGGCAGGTGTAAGGGGATGGGGGGCTCGGGGGCGACTTTGTGCGTACAACGGCCGCCCACTGCGCAGCGCCCCCCCCCCCCCCCGGTCAACGCCCATCCAGTCCTCGGAGATTCGTGCCAAGGGCGGAACCGAGAGTCGCGGCAGGACGCCCACGTCGTGCCTTGTCTGCAGGATTCTGAAGCGCGACGTACGCCCCCCGCAGAACCCATCACTTCTGCCCAACCGCCGGCGGTTGCGCCCGCGCCGGAGCCCGCGGATGCCGAACCGGTTTGTCACTGTTGCGGTACGGGTCCAGGGGACATGGGGTGTGGGCTGCAGATATGCCCCCCCCTGAAGTGTCGTGCACGACTGCTCTGGGCTGCCTGTTGAGGTGCACACCGGTACACGGAGGCTGGTGCGTCAAAACTCATTTACGCGTGCAGGCATTCACGCGGTTGACGCGCAAACAGACTGTACACGGAAACGCAAACGACGCGCTTCCAGGAAACGGGCCCCTCCGTAATATTACAACACGCGCACAGTGTCTACAACACGTGCACAGTGTGTACAACCTGTGTACAGTGTCTGCAGCATGTGCACAGTATCTGCAGCAAGTGCACCGTGTCTACCAACACGTGCACAGTGTCTGTTACAAATGTGCACAGTGTCTACAACGAGTTCACAGCGGTTACAAATGTGCACCGTGTCTACAACCTGTGCACGATGTCTACCCACAGTCCGCACAGCGTCTACGAACGGTGCGTCGTGTCTCCAGTTTGCAAACGAGTAATACGGATTCATTCAACCCACTTTTCAACGGAGGGGGGATGGCTTCGCACCCTCCCCTCGGCACAGTGACGGCTTCCGTTTCCGCGTAGTGTCTGTGCGTGAATTCACGCGCTCGACGTTTCCGCCGCCTGTTGCCGGGTCACCCAGTGTTTGTAAAGGTCTGGTTTGACGGAATGGGTCGGGAAAGGCTAGAAAGTCGCGCGCCGCGCCTCCCCGTTCTTGGCACAAGTTTGGGCGTTGCCGGGGATGGGCCGTTCCGACCAGTTTTCGTTTTGCGCCTTTGGCCCGTTGCCGCTGCGTGTGACCTCTGTGTCTCCTCCATCGTGCACGTCCCGTGCGGGCACTTGTGGCGGTCCTGTTCGTTCGGGCCGGGGCCATTTCCATGGCTGGTCCACATCGCGATTGCAGATGTGCTGGAGTAGAGAGGGCGGCCCGAGGCACAGGGCGTCGCCCCTCCCTTGTGTCCGCATGTGGCTCGGAGTACAACCGTGAGTTTGCCTCCAGAACGTGCCATGCGTCGCCCCCCGCCCTCTGTCGCCTGCAGCCCCTGCCACCCTCGTCCCCTCCCCAGACCCGCGGGGCGGCGCCTGCTCCCAAGCCACTGCCAGCAACGGCCCCAAGTCGCGGAGGTGTGTCCTCTCCGCCTCCAATTCGGCCCCATTCCAGTCCATTTACCCGCGCATCACGAAACATTGGGTCCGGGCTCAGCTGCCCGCGCGCCATCCGAGGGTGCAGTTGCGGAGGTGGCACGCTCACGCCGCGCCGTGTGGCATGGCAACCGTCCGACCGCTGGTGCCGCTGGTGCCGCTGGAGCATTCATGGGCACATGACAGACATGAGGGCAAGACTATACCAGTGCCACTGCCGCCGACTCCTCAGGAGGTCGCGAGATTGTCAGAAGTTGGACGGTTGCCTATTCAAAGGATCGTGACGTGTCGCGACTCGTTGGCAGCCCCCCGCATCTGAGACCCGGGTCCGGACCCCCCCAAGTGGCCCTGCGCGACCCCCGCCTTCCCCCCGCCACCCCCATCCTCCTATCACCACAGCCTCTGGCGCAGAGGCGGTGAAGGCGAGTTGGGTGGAGTGGAGTGGACTGGGGTTCGGGGGAGGGCCCCATCATTCGTGCTCCAGTCACAGTGAAAGGTGCCTATGCCATGTCACGGATGATGTTCCATTGATCTTTTGTTGTTGCCTCCACCGTAGCCTTTGCGAGGTCGGAGATCACAACATTCGTGCCCCATAGGGGGGGGGACAAAGGGGGCGCACGGGACAGTCCACGTCGTACGGAGATGTGAAATCCTCGTACGGGGGGGGCAGGCGGGTGGGACAGGAGGGGGTGCGCGACAGGAGCACCCAGGAGCGCCAACAGACAGGGGGAGGAGCAACACAGACACACAGAACGCGGGAGCCACACCAAGAGGGAAAAGGGCAGCCAGAATGGAGCGGATGGGAGAGCGTGCGCATGGGAGGCAGCGACAACAAACGGGATGGCCTGGCCAGCCAGCCCCGTCGCTCCCCGGTGCCAGGGCAACCTCTGTTCAACCGGCATCAGGTGGGGGGTGTCTCCCGCAGCCCAGATGGGCTGTTTGCGCAACAGGAGCGGGAGCCCATCAGGGGCAGACTGGTCCTGAGGGGGAGAAGGACATATGGTGGACGGCTGGGACAGCGCGTGGAAGAACAGGGCACCTGGGCCTCACGCACACAGAAACACAGCGAGGCAGGCTATGGACGGCCTATGGACAGAGGCGTGTGGACAGCAAAAACAGTCAAACAACCCCGGCATCCCGCATCCAACGGCGTTTGTGAGCAGACACGCGACCCAAGCCAAGACTCTCGCGGTGGTGACCACGGGATGCTGCAGGCGGTTCGCCCCCGCCCCAACACGCCCCTTTCTTTCCCCTGGCACCCCCATGCACCGTGCCTCCCCAGCCCCTTGTCATGCCTCATGTCTGTCGCCCTTGCAGAGCCCACTGGTGAGGCGGTCGCAGGACCATGGGATCCCCCGCCGGAGGGCGCCACCGTCCTCACAAAGCCGGCGCAGGTGTGCCGGGTCTGCCGCTGCAGTGCAATGCATCGCCGCGGGTCGGGATTCGCTGCCCATGCCCTGAGCGCACGCGGACTGAGCCCGGCGAAGGGGTTTTCTCTCAGGCCCCGGCGCAGAGTACAGGGGGGGAGGGGGGTTCGGGGGCAGTCAAGTTCGTGTGGGAAATTTCGCGTTTCAAATTGGCCGCGCAATTTCCCACACGAAATCCAGGGGCCTCGGCGAGCGGCGCCTGGGGCTCAGCTCCGCCGCGCCTGCAAAGCCCCACACACCACAACATTTCTGGGAGTGTCCGCGAAATTTATGACACAAAATCCGGGGGCCTCCGCGAAATATCCCGCAGCGACACTTACCACCGCGAATTTGACTTGGCACCAAATCCCCAACCCGCTGTAGCGTAACTGATTGTGAGGAAAGGTTGGCTGACGCTTTGCTTTACTGCCGATGTGCCCATGGCATGAATCGTGCGCTGCTGCTGGTGCCGCTTCCGGGTAATTAGCTTTAGGGTAATAGGCTTTGGGGGAATTGGCTTTGGGGGAATGGGCTTTGGGGGAATTGGCTTTGGGGGAATGGGCTTTGGGGGAATTGGCTTTGGGGGAATTGGCTTTGGGGGAATTGGCTTTGGGGGAATTGGCTTTGGGGGAATTGGCTTTGGGGGAATTGGCTTTGGGGGAATTGGCTTTGGGGGAATTAGCACCGCATCAATTTTCCTCAATTTTGGGTGAAGGAAGTGGGAAGGAAGACACCACAATGCATGACTGAGCCCCAGATGAGCCCTAAATGCATATGTCCACTTAGCCATGAGTGAGCCGCAGGTAATGGGCCCCTTACCCCGCGGCGCTGGCGGCGCGCAGTCAGCGCTCCCATTGATCTGCACTTCGATCCATGGTGCACGTTGCTTTTGTTGCGGGTTGTGGGACGTCATTCTTGTTGGCTGTGCTTAGGGTCCTGCGCCCATGTGCAGGTGCTTGCCACAGTGGACACTGCTCCGGATGGACGCACTGTGAAGGAGAAGGTCGAGCTGCTGGAGCGAGGCGTGCCCAAAGAAGGCAGGGCCGAAAGGACGCAAGAGAAGAAGCAGAAGAAGGGCAAAGGGGGGGGATCTGTGGACGGGACGGACAAAGGGAAACGCAAGCACCGAAAGGAAAAGAGTGAGGACGCGGATGAGAAGGACAAAGGCAGGCACAGTGACAAGAAGAACAAGGGCGAGGAGGTGGACAAGAGGAGCCGAAGGGGCTCTGATGAGAAGGAGAAGGGCAAGAGGGTGGAGAAGAAGGTCTGCAAGAACCCTGAAACATCCCCGCCATAGCATCAGTGCCCACAGGCCCGTGTGCAGGCGTGAATTAGAATGTGCTTTTTGGCAACGGTCCCCCCCCGCAGACCCCCCCCCCCCAGACCGAAGTGATCATAGTGGGAAAAAACGAAATTTACCATTGGGAACCATTGGCAACCACTGGGAACCAAATTTGCCATCTTGTCGGGCCATTTTTGGTACACAAATCCCCCCCCCCCCACCACACACACAACACCCCCATTCTAATTCATGCCTGCCCTGATCACCAACCTGTTGCCCTGCATGACCCCCCCAGTGCCCTGCGTGCAGCCTCTTGCGTGACCACCTCGCTGCCGTGCGAGACTCTGTGTGCCTCCGCCCTGCGTGACGACCGCGCTGCTCTGCATGACCGACCTTCCGCCCTGGATTAGCGCCTCTCTGCCCTGTAGCCCGACATGACAACCCCCGTGCGCGTGACCAGGACAAAGCGGACGAGGTTGTCAAGAAAGATCGGAGTGGATCGGCGAATGGCGCCGGGAGTGACAAGCTCTCCGACCCGAAGAATCGCAGGTACGAGGCCGACAACGAGAGTAAGAGCGAAGAGGCCGAGAAGACACGCGGCCCCACACAGCCGCAGACGATGGCTGGGAGCTCGAGTGACGCACACGGCGTTGCGACACCCGGTGTGGACGCGTTTGGCAGTGGATTGGGACGACTTTGGCAGAGGGTACTGGGGCGAAGGGGCCCTGGGGAGTTGTGCAACAAGAAAGGGAAGGGGAGGGCGATGCTGCCCCTCCCCTTTTGATCGGTCCCGGGAAGTCTACCCTCACGGCGCCCCCAGCAGAGATAGCCACAGCGTTGCAGGCCAACAGCGTCGATGGTCGGCACCAGATCTTGTCTGGGGTTTACATCGCGATACTACGGTGCTGGTGGTCGCCTCCTTTGTCATATGTGGCAATGGGAGGCCTGGGGGGGTGCTGTCACGGAGAATGACTGCAAATTTCTGGGGACCAACGTGGCCTTAGATACAAGTGCCACCACCAAAGCCAAAGCCGTGTGTTCAACACTGGCCATCCACAGAAGAGGCCCACCCAGAATGCTGAAAGGGGCTCATACATGACCTCTTCCCCTGGGAGCAATGTTCCCCTGGCCCAGGGATGCGCTCCAGGGGTGAAGTTCATTCTGCCCCCCCTCCCCCCCTCCCTCCCCCCAATCTCTGCCAACGGTTTTGTAACCGCCAGACCCTGCCCCAGAACCGCTGTGGGCACCACTTTTGGAAATCTTCTTCAGCTTCCTGCCCCCCGCCCCTCCTGTGCTCGGGAGGGCCCCTGAGCCCTCCATCTACCCCGTGCCTCTCTAATCCCCGGATCCTCTGCTCCCAGCCGCTGCATGGCAGTGCACTGGACGCGTTGCCCGTCCTGCACAGGAGCCTTGGGTGCACTGCTACCGACAAGTGCCGTGGAGGAAGCCCAGCCACCGACCAGCCTGATTCTGTCTGCCAGACCCGACTCGGCGCGCTTGGGTATGTCTGCATTTTGGGGCAGGCTTTGTCTGTAAGGAATGGATAACTGGGGGGGGGGGGGGTCTGTCTGTTTTGTCTCCGACTCTACGCATGTGCTGCTTTTGATCACGATATTGCCCTCTCTCTACCGCAAAAATGGTCACCTGCACTGTCTTCCCACAGACCTTTTGTGAAAGGCGCCTACGGCCGTTTTCGGCTCTTGACACGCTTTTTCTCTCCTTCTTGTGAACTGCATGGGCTGCTTGTTGTGCTGATCTTGCTTCAATCAACAAACACGTGACAGCTCACACGTACCCATTAGGGTTCTGGGGGGGGTCCCACAGAGGGAGGGCCGCTTATTCAAACTTGGTTTTCCCTTAGCCAAATTTTGGGTCAAGATCTTTTTGGGTGGGTGGGTGGGTCTCAGAGCCACAAGGGACCCCCCCCCTGATAAACAAAGCCTGGTATGAAGTGTCCGTCCCAAGCGTCCACTTGATGGGTACATTTGTGTACGCCGGCACGTCTGCTGAGTTGTATAGAGGACAGCTGCTGGGGGCACCCGGGGCCTGTTGTTCATTGCGAAAGGCTCTGCGCTGTTGCATGATGTGGCCCGCTGCCGTTCCACTATCGGTTATCGCCCAACTGCCGTCGGTTGAGGTCACACGGGTGGAGTGAGGACCCTGTGCAAGACCCCCTGGTGCACAGCCTCCGTGTGTTGTTCTTCTGCCGGAGTGACGGGGCAATGCGGTGGTTCCCTCGAATGATTTGGGGAGCATTTGGCGCAGTGGCCGCATTTCTCTATTTTTTGTGGTGCTCAGATAAGGTGGATGGGCCTGTCGAAAAATGGGGGGAATGTGAAAATAAGTCTGTTTTGCTGCTATTTTCTCTCCTCTTTTCTTGCAGCCCCTTGACTCTGCTGCACCTTGTTAACCCCCCCAAAAAACACCGCCACCACCACCATCCACCCACATCCCCCGTCCCTTCTACCCACTCCCCCCCCCATCATCCCCGCCTCCGCCCCAGTCCCCCCCTCCCCTCCCTCTGTCCCCCTCTGCCATCCCCCCCCCCTTCACCCCGCGGCCTCTGTTCCACCCCGTCCACCCGCCCCCGTTCCCCCATCCCGCCTTTCGGCTGGCCCCTAATCCCCCATCCCCCAGGCAGCGACTTCAGTGGCATTTTGTCCGGGCCCCTCCCTAAAGGAAGCAGGCTCTGTTCATCGGACGGCATCAGAGGCCAGTGCGGTCGGCGGTCATGGGTCTAGAGGAAGCGCTTGGTTGCACTCCTGTAGTCTGCCGACCGCTCCTCCCACCCAGTAGGCGTTCATTCAGCGCCCAGTAGTCGCCCATTAGGCGCCCTCTAGGGCGCCACATTCAACCACTTGTGCTCTATTATGTACTTTTGACCCCCACATTCAACCTTTTGTGATCTATTATATCTTTTGGTCCCCACCTTTCATGTGGGAATTGGCGGGAATTGGCGTGCAACACTGGTAAGGCTCTTCGGGAGAAACGCAGGGTCCGCACGATGTTCGCGACCCGGCAGGCGGCATTGTCCCAGCGATATTGTCGTGTTCAACGCTGAATCAAAGGGTCCTGTGCCTTTAGGTGCAGCCTCTGCAAGCGCTGTGCAGTGGCAAGTGCGCCATCGTGATGACACAAAACGGCAGATTTGTGGGAGGGGGGCCCTCGGCTGTCAACCACAGGCGGCAGTGGCGGAGTGACACGCTGTATGTCGCATGAACCACTTGTGCACTTGTGACGTCACGCGTTGCTCGGCACATGCGCGTCGCTCCGCCGTCGGTGCGTTGGTTCCACGTTCCACAGGGCACGTCCGGGTCCACCCCGCTCTGCGGGGCGCCTTGCCCCGGCAGTTCGCTCCCTGCCCCCGTGCCCCCCCCCCCCCCCCGCTCTGCCCCTTGGTGTGACTGTCTGGCGCTCCCGGGGATGGAGGAGGGGTCTGGTTGGCCAGGGAAGGAAAGGAACCTCCGACAAAACCGGGTGGGAAGAACCAAGGACAACGGTGCAGGGACACCGCAGCGCAAACCACCCTTGCGCCGACACCTGCGTCCAACACAAAGGAGCGCGCGCCACCCGCGGAGGTGCGCACGACACCCGCGGAAACCATGAAGGTGCGTGCAATGCCTGCGTGCACCACCCGCAGTAATTGGGCCTCGCGCACGTGGCAGCCTGGGAAGGCAGGTGGCGCACGACCAGGACGACATGCAGAGGGCGGAGCAATTGGGCCTCACGCAGACGGAAAAGCGGCGAGGCATTTGGTGGACGACCTGGATGCAGAGGGGAGTGGGCAGCTGACACCGTAAAACGACCCCGGCAACAACCAGCACAACCCCCAGTGCGCCAACTACTGGGCTCCGCAAACGGAACCAACACCACAAGGAACACAGGCCGCAGCGGCCGTCAGAACATGGCAACCCGACGCAACATGCGAAGGGAAGAACAGGTGACTGTCCAGGGGCCTGTACAGAAACCGCAACCCGACGGAATGTCACACAAGGGGACTAGCAGACGGCGGTTCGTGGGTAGTCAACCGCCAACGCTTTCTTTTGGGCGGAGCAGAGTGTAGCGGTGCACGTTTCTCTTTATCCCCCGCGCCGCACCGCCCTGACTGGACTGCACACGTTCCTGTCCAGACAGAGGCACCCTGGGTGGCCCATGTCCTGTCAGGCTTCCGGTTGTCCCCCAGCGCTTGCCCTTGCCATTGCCCTTACCGTCGCCCTTGCCGAGCCGCCTGTGTGCCCCAGGCACTACTGTTCGCAAGGGGTGCCCATCAGCATGCTGCACGTTTTTGTTAGATCGAGAGCGGTACATGGATGAAGACGTGCAGCCTCTGAGTGCTCAGCCCAGTCTCCAGCACTCAGACGGCGGGGCAAAGCGGATATCACCAAAGGCGAAGGTGTGGTAACAGTTGCTTTGCAGAATGCCACGACAGCAGTGTGCTGCAGAGGTCGCATGTGCAGGGAGGTGGTTTCACACGTGCAGGAAGGTGACGCCGCCTCCCTGCACCACCTCCTTGCGCACGTGACGTCTCCTGTACCATGTTCGCCCGTTCCTGGAAAGTCGGTGTGCCTTCTTCATTGGGCGCCAGGGCTGTGCGGACGGAACGACGGCTTGGGGCCAAGCTCAGGACGGGCCCCTTTCCGTCACGTCCGTCCGTCAAAGGTCAAGTCCTGCTGCCATTTTGAACTGATTTTGAGGTTCTCGGAGGTGGTCCCCAGGCCGTAGTCCCCCAGGACGAGGCTCTGGCGGTGGTTACGGTACAACGGGGCACAGTAGACCCGCTGCGAGAGGAGGGGCTGCGGGCCCCTCAGCAGAGGCCTGGCCTCGGACATCAGGAGCCCGTCCAGAGACACGCTCCACTTGGGGCCGGTTTGGGGGGTAAACCAAAGATTCGAAGGTGCAGATTCGCCCCACACCCTCCGGACCCGGCCAGGGCCCCCCTGGCGCTTGGGATTGATGGCGACTGCCGGCGGCTACACCCGCAGAGGGCCACACACTGCGACTCGACGGTCCCCCCACGAGGTCTACAAACGTCTTCCCACACCACTCAAACGTCACCTCGTGACATCGCAACCTGTGCACAGAGGTGATCCTGATGAGCTCACTGCGCCCGGCTCCTGCGTGGCACAGGGCCCCGCCCAGTCCCCCGCCTGCCCCTGAGGCGATTCCCAGCCTTTGCATTGGTGCGGGGGGCGGACGGGGCCTCGGGCCGTCCTCCATCGTGCAAAGGGGCCACACATCGCTGTCAAGCTGCACCAGCCAACCGCGGGGAGACCGCGGCGCAGCTCCGAAAATTGGAACAGAGAGTTTTGGCCCATTTTAGGTACGCAAACCGTTTTTTCGCCCCCAGACCCACCGCCCCACCGCCGTAGGGCAGGCGGCACACTGAGGAAAGCCCGAGACTCGGATACGGCCGTTGGGTACATTTCTGGGCGGTCGGCACCAAGCGGGTAGTTGCGCCCTCAGGGCTTTGCCCAGCCACGGGAGGGGGGGCCAGGGCACATGGAGCTCATGCACACGGAAACACAGAGAGACAGGCTATGGACGGCCTGAGGACGGAGGCGTGTGGGCAGCAAAAACAGTCAAACGACCCCCGCAACAACCAGCACAACCCCCAATATGCCAACTACTGGGCGCCGCTGACACGCAAACGGCACATCCTGCCACATTCAGCACAGCCCTGGCACACCAACCACTGGGCTCCGCGAACGCGGAAACGACACCCACGGGAGCACCGGCCGCAGCGGCCGACAGAACACAGCGACCCGACGCAACATGCGGAGAGAAGAACGGGTGACTGTCCAGGGCCCCGTAACAAAACAGCGACCCGACAGAATGTCACACAAGGGGGGGGGGGTGATCTGGACCCACCCGCCCCAAACCAAAAACGTTTTCCTGTCGCCCGGGGGACGGGCCGGGGGCTGTGGGGCAACCCGAAGCCTGACAGGAGAGGGGCTACCCAGGTCGACACCGATGAGTGGGCCCAGGCCCAGTCGTCCACTGGCGTGTCGGTAGCCCTGGGCGTATCCTGCGGGCATCGCCGCGATGGAATGCGGTCGCGGCAGACCATCGGGTCACACACAGGCCTTCGCTTCGTGGAG
Source organism: Eutreptiella sp. 'Long Island Sound 2002' (assembly GCA_964036045.1). NCBI lineage: Eukaryota > Euglenozoa > Euglenophyceae > Eutreptiales > Eutreptiaceae > Eutreptiella > Eutreptiella sp. 'Long Island Sound 2002'. Next base: position 12,201,018 of record OZ038397.1, on the reverse strand, counting down.
TATCCACCCCAACCCCCCGTGGCCGGGCACAGGCCTGGGCACACTGAGGGCGTCGTATGGTCAGGGGTGCACTGGTGTCTTTGGAGGAAGTGGCCGTTTGGGACGAGGGGGGCGGCCTGTTCGAATTCCCGACCGAAACCCCCCCCCCCCCTCCCTCCAGACCCCCCCAAAGTTTTCGAACCCGTGTTTCTCCAATTTGAGATTTTGGAGGAAAGGGTCGGCGCCAAAGGCACCGAAATTTTTTTTTGCCCTTCCTGAGGGGTTTGTTTTTTTACCCTATGTGTGTCTATTCTTAAAATACTCAGAATTTTGTGGAGAATTCAAAACTGTTTGAAAAACACAGAAAAAATTTTGACCCCTGACCTGACCTCCGGGTCTGACCTTGGCTGATTGGAGCCTGCATCAGCTAATGGGCAATTTTTTTCTGCAAAATTTTTTTACCCCATTTGTGTATATTCAAAATGATCAGCGCGTCATGGGGATCATGTTGAGGTATGTATATTGGGGTACCCACTGACCCCCCTCTAGGGACCCCAGCGGCTGACCGGCCGACCCACCTACCCCCCCCCCCCCCGCTCCAGACCCCCAAAAGTTTTCGCACCCGGTTGGGGTCTAGAATTTGAACAGGCCGCCCCCCTTGGTTTGGGGGATTGCGGGACGGCTGCGCGGCACTGTTCTTGTGGCGCGAAGCAGCGCTCGTCGGGCGAAATTGCCTCACCCTCTGCCCCACGGTACTCCCGGCCGATGGTCCTGTTCGATGTGGCTGTCTCACAGGCCCCCTTCCCTCACTCGAGTGTCGAGCCCACGCCAGAACCGCCGGTGCCAGTGGTCAGCCGGTCGAAGGACTCGTCCAGCAACGGAAGCTATTGGGCCCAAAAAGAAGCACAGGAGCAGGTCTGCCACTGGTCCTGGTGGTCGAGGGGGTCATGAGTATGGGTATGGCTATGGCCATGACTATGGGTTTGGGTATGAGTATGGGTATTGGTATGGGTATGGGTATGGGTATGAGTACAGCTTGGACCCTTGTACCGAGAACCATCGCTTCAGCTGCTGGGCCCTATGTTCTCGGTTGCCTCTCCGGGCCCGCAAGGCCTGAGGAGTGGAGCCGCTGCCGCCTTCACGATAGACGGCGGGTGAAACTGCCTTATTAGGGGACCCCGCCAACCCTCCGCCCTCCCCGCTTGGTGCTGCCGCCCGTGCTTGTGGTGTTGTCAGGGGGGACGGGGGACGGGGGGGGGGTGGGCATTGGGGAGAGGCCCTCAGGGGCCGATGGGGGCTGGGGGCACGATGAATGGACCTTGACCGGTGCACTGGGGGTTCGAACCCTCACCCAGGCCACGGCTTAGTGGCGACTTTTACATATACACGGGGGAAGGAGGGGGGGGGCAGAGGCCAAGAAAAGAGTTGATGTACCTAAAATCGACCTCCAATTTGGGCCCCTTTGATAGATTTCATTCTTTTCTTTTGCAAACATTTTCTGATGTGGGTGGGTGGGTGGGTCAGGCGGAGGAGCCCAGGCCGCCATTCGCCCCCTCCCTCGTAACACTAAACCGTGGCCTGACCTCACGGATCAAATCACCAGGGCCGTGTGCTACCACTACACCATGGCGTATCCATAGTGGGGGCCTTGGAGGGCCAATGGCAAAGAGCGGTGGTGGGGGGAGGGGCGAGTGGAAGTGCCCTTGGCCTCCTACGTTCAGAGCACCTCTGTGCCGTTTACGCTCCTATAATTCTTGTGTCACCCTTTGCCTTGGCACCAGCGGCCGGGTTGGGGGGAACACTCAAGGCCACCCCCTCCTGCGGGCATAGCAGTGGAAGAAAATTTATTGGCAAAAGTGAGGGGGTTTGAGCCCCAAGGCCCCATGTGCCCAATTTTTGGGGGGGGGGTGACGGATACCTTGCTCTTTCTCTATTTGCCCACTTCGGATACTTGAGCATCACGTTTTCAATCCGGCTATCGCGGGAAGTGCCAATTTCCCGGCGGAAAATGGGGGAAATGGGAACCGTGAAGACAGTGAGAATTCGAAAATGCGGTGCATTTTTCCTCCATTTCACTCCAATTTTTCTATTGGTGCACCACCCGGGGGGGAGGGGGGGCAAAAAAAAATTCGCGGTATCATCATTTTTCGTCATCCCCCTCCTCCCCTAGGGGGAGGGGGATGGCCCAAAGAAATATCCCCCCCAATGTGCAAAAAAAGTTCCCCACCCCAATTTATTTTACAAAGGAACAATACAAAGGAACCTAGCATGTAGAGGAGGGAGCACTAATCCTCACCTATGCCACAACTAGTGTGCTACCCATGCTATTGTTGTGTTTTCCTAGAAAAACCGAAGGGTCATTTGGACCCATTTTACCCCAAGCCAAAACTCTTGGGGGCCCGAGGCTAGCACCCTCGCTTTGCGGTAGCATAACTTTGGGCCGACTGGGATGTGTAGGGATACCAAATTTGTACTAGCACCATAGGAAATGTTTGGGAACTGGATTTGGTATTGGTATGAAATGTGTATAGCCTACTTCATATTGCACAGTAATAAGCCGTTATTGCGGGTTCTTTCTTTCTTTCCTTTTGTACAAACCTCGTTCAATTTGCAACCTTTCAACTGGTTTTGCACACAACTAATGCCAAGCCCGAGTCTGGGTCTATTGGACATTGGTGGGGTACAATGTATAGGCGTTGTAAGTCTTATAGTCTGTTGGATGTTCCTGCCTTGGGTGTCACTACTTCATATAGATCGTACCACGGGGTCCACCAGTCGCTGGCCTGGGTTCTTGCCCGATGCACTGTGCATGGGGACTCTTCGCGCCGACAAGAGGCTAGGCTGGGGCGCTGCAGCACGATGCGTGCCGAGGGTACTCGGGGGCCTTTGTGCCCTAATATGAATACCAACCGTGTTGGCAATGCACGTTGTTTGCCGAATCATGCCATTGTGCTGCGAAGCATGCTTTGGAAAAGGGGCCACCGACAGCTACATGTCGCAAATGGCATGTTGGAGATGGACTAGTACCCTAGATAGCCAATCAAAGGAATGCCAACTAGTGCCAAAGGCATGTTATGCAGTGGGATCCCCGCGAAAAGGGGGGGGCGGGGCGAAGAGGGCGGGCGGCTCGAGGGCGCATAATGGGCTCCTGATGGGTGTCTAACGGGCACATAATGGGCGCCTAGGGGCTGCCTAGGGGATGCTTGAAGAAGTGCAACAAGGAACCACACTCCTAGAGGAATACCTGGTTTGGGCAGATTGGACCGTCTTGCCCACCACCAGCTTGTCTTTGATGGCTCGCGCGACGCAAATGTCCGAAAGAGTCCTCTAGTTGGACTTCAAAGCATATGTAGGTTGAGCATTTAAGCACCTGACTGGTGACAGCCTGAGTGTGCTGTGCAAAGGCATTCCAGGCCAAACCAAACACGCATACTGGGTGCTTTATGGGTGCATACTGGGTGCTTTATGGGTGCATAATGGTTGCACAATGGGTGCACAATGGGTGCTTTATGGGTGCATAATGGGTGCTTTATGGGTGCATACTGGGCGGCTACTACGCCTGGTGGGCACAATGCTTGATCCTTGGCCCCGCTGATTGGCCACACCTCCCTCGATCGTTGTTTGCTGAGCATTGCGTCAGCAAATTTGGGCATTCCAGACTGCCCTTCGATAGGGCTACAGCCACTAGCTACAGGCACGCAGGCCAGCCCAGCCGCATGACAGGGAAACAACAGCACCGCCACAAGCTTTACCCAACACACAACCCTCAGAGAGCAGAGCGAGAGAAAAGAGCGTGCCACCCTCCCCTACCCAAGACCAGCACCGGCATGGCATTGTCTCACCAGCAGAAAGGTGGGCCTGCACATCTACTCAAGTTCTGCATATTTTACCCCATCTGAGGAGCTTGCACTGATCTTCAATACGCGTTTGATTTTATTCAGGCAGGCAATTGGTGGGTATTACCAAATCTCAAGTTGCTAGAGAGTAGGAATGTGCAGGGAAATACCACTGCCTGTCACTGTGAATCCGAGCTGGGCACTGAATCCCACGGTGATCACTGTAACATTCAGCTAGTTGCCGTGCCCAACTGAGCACCTAGCGGGTAAAGTGCTCAGTCCACCACCGATGGGAGACACCCAGTGATGGGGAATTCCCTGGATCCACATCAGGGGCGGCGAGCACTCAGCAACGTCACCGAAGCTGGATGCCCCGCGCCCGCTAGCAATACCTCAGATGCATTGTTGGTACCCCAGCCCCCTGGTCCATGATACATTTGTCATCAGGCTGATGTTGCTGCACTTGCCCAAGAGATCTCTGATATGATGGGAGACGCTTCCCCCGCCGCAGCGGCTTTCATCAGCAAAATTAAGAAGCCCAGCAACAAGCGCTACTCCCAGGGCCCTCTGTCCAGCGATGATGAGGACACGACCACCGCCCGCACCTCCGCGACCGGCCTGTCCTCCAGCACCTTCACGGGCACGTCCACGTCCGGATCGCACTCCACTTTTAGCGGCAGCAGCACGACGGCGTCCGGCAGCTCTTCGCGGTACACGACGGCGTCCAGCAGCACGACTGTATCATCTTTGAGTGCACCCCACACGGACACACGGGGCTCCACCATGACAACGACGACTTCTTCGGTGTGTGTGTGTGTGTGTGTGTGTGTGTGTGTGTGTGTGTGTGTGTGTGTGTGTGTGTGTGTGTGTGTGTGTGTGTGTGTGTGTGTGTGTGTGTGTGTGTGTGTGTGTGTGTGTGTGCGACGTCCAGATGTAGGCGTCCAGATGTAGGCATGTGAGTGATGCGGCAATGCCAAGCCAACATATCTCCCTCTTAGGTTTAGCGGTGTAGGGATAAGTCGCCAGTGCTTCGCCCATGACTCTACCCAGATGATAATTCGACAGCACATCGGCCTACCCCATCAACGTGGCGCCTAGCCTTTTGACATGTCGGCTCACCGAGACATTGCCGCCCTGTCCTTCCTTGTCCCACACAACAGCAGTGTGTGTGCGTGTTGGCGGGGGTAATTGATGTATTGTCTGTACCTGTGCCTAGGCCCTACAGGCATGTTGGGAGCGCGCAGAGCACTGCGGCTGTATGAGGGGTGGCCTGATTAAGTACAGCCAGTCATGGGGGGTGCTAATCCTGCGACACCTGCGGCGCACAATGTGGGTAATTATCATGGAACAGGGGAAATTGTACCATTTTGTACCTGCGGTTCACTCTGAGTGGACATATGCATTTAGGGCTCATCTGGGGCTCAGTCATGCATCGTGGTGTCTTCCTTCCTACTTCCTTCACCCAAAATTGAGGAAAATTGATGCAGTGCTAGTTACTCTAAAGCCAATTGCCCTAAAGCGAATCACCCTTACCCTGCGGCGCGCAGTATGCGCTCCCATGGGCAAGTGTCATGTTGCATCTTGTCCCTGGTGTAGCATGTAAAGCTGACCCAGCTTTCTGCTGTACTGTTCTACTTCGCCTGTAGTATGAGCCATGCCTCATTTCATCAACAACAACACACACAGCTGCGATTTCAACCACTTTGTGTGTGTGTGTGTGTGTGTGTGTGTGTGTGTGTGTGTGTGTGTGTGTGTGTGTGTGTGCGCGCGCGCGCGCTGCCCGCTAATATTTCCACTCGTAATGCTACAGAAAGGCGTCTAGTCGCCTCTATGGCTCCATGATGTCCTGCCGACTGGGCTTTGGATTGTGACCAGTGCCTGTCCCTGCCTCTGTTTGTAACGGTGCTTGAGCGCCGTCCGATGCGCGTGTGCGTTTTTCACGTTGACGGCACGCGCGCGCGGTTGTGTGTGTGTGTGTGTGTGTGGTGTATGTTGTAATTCGTGTAATTTCTTTTTGCGGTAAATGTGTGTAACAAAAAAATCGTCACGTCGTGTAGTTTTTTTTTTTTTGCGGTAAGTTGGGTAAGCCCGTCACACGCATTGCTGCACAAAAAATGACACGACTAGACAATTTTTTTGTACACGCGTTTACAGCAAAAAAAAATTGCACAACCTGACGATTTTTTTGTACACGCGTCGCCCTATTAGGAATCTTTTTCTTGAGCCTGATTTTGTTTCCAGTGCTGGCACACTGGATGTTGGCCATGGCCCTATCAGGACTCTTTTCTTGAGCCTGATTTTGTGTCTAGTGCCCATGACACCCTGTGAAACTATGTTATATTGGCCCCACACCAGTGCCTTGGTGGCCTGTAATGGTGGCACTAGCGTTGGCCATGGCCGTGTCAGGACTCTTTTCTTGAGCCTGATTTTATTCCCAGTGCTGGCATACTGGATGTTGGCCATGGCCCTGTTAGGACTCTTTTCTTGGGCGTGATTTTGTGTCTAGTGCCAATGACACCCTGTGAAACTATGTTATATTGGCCGAGTCCCAACTAATTGGTGGCCAGGCAGAGTACTATGTGCTTTGTGGACTCGGCGTCCCATCGTTAAGGTCGCTATGGGGTGCCGTACGGAACCGGCGGTTGTACATATTGCGCATGTATTGCAAAGGTTGCATTTCTTTCAATTTTTCAATTTTTTTTTATAATTTACACGACTTACCGCAAAAAGAATTACACGCCCTTACCGCAAAAAAAAATTCAATTTATTTTTCATAATTCGCACGACTTACCGCAAAAAAAAATACACGCACTTACCGCCAAAAAAAATTGCACAACGAGACGATTTTTTTTTACACGACTTACATTTTTCACATGTGTGTGTGTGTCTTGCTGAGTGTCTATTTCCTTTCGGCTGACAGGCGCCTTTCTGGGTGTGTTTTTTCTTTCGACTTTGCTGCGCAGTTGTCGTTGCGTTTCCCATCATGCATCGTGCATCTGGCATGAACACTGTCGGTGGATATGCATGTTGGCATATTGCTGCTATTGTTGCTTCTTCTCATCACGCTTGCCCGCCCATTGTCCTGAAAACAAGTGTCACTTGTCCTTAAAATAAGTGCCCCTGATTTCCCCATGTGCTCAGCTCAACGGAACCAGTTTGTGGTGCATGGCAGAGACAAGGGCACTCGTCCTCAACTAGTGTCGCACTTGAATCCGGGGCTATGGCGCCGCATGATTCCGCCCGCAGCCCTGTATTTAATTGCACGTGGGAGAGGGAGGGGTGCGAAGTTGGGGGTGTGGGGCATGCAATTCAATGCCACCCACCACCACATCGGGGGCTCCCGTTGATCCAAAACATCTGCTTTGCAGGTGAAGCGAGATGACAAGTAACGCCCTGGGGCTCGGTGGTGGATGCTTTTGGGAGTCAGGATACGGCTGTGCCAGCAATCAAACAATCAGCCCCCTTCAAGTGCAGGCCGGCCACAAGGGCATCAGGGGAAGCGAACGTATGCCCGGGCTATTCAACGGCTGTCAACCCAGAACAAACCCCCACCCCCACTTCCCCTGAGGCCTGCTGTCTCTTGGGTCGCCCCCCCCTCCCCCCCTCCCGCTGGGCCGCAGTCTACGGAGGACACGCCCCCTTGAGTATTGCAGTCCTTTGCTGCCCCCTCATCAATTTGGCCTGTTTTGGGAAAATTCGGGCTGCATTTTTATTATTTTGGCCCGTTTTGGCAAAATTCAGGCTGCATTTTCGTTATTTTGGCGCCTTTTGGCCAATTTATGGCCTGCATTCTGATTATTTTGGCCCCTTTCTGGACCCCAACAACTGGCAGTTACGCTTCAACCTCCTTCACATGTATCCGCTGGTTTTGTCACAGGCTCAAGCTCCGGATCTGGCTCCAGCTCTGTCTCCGAATCCGGCTCCGAATCTGCCTCTGACTCTGACTCCGAATCCAGCTCTGGCTCCGCCTCTGAGTCCGGCTCTGAGTCCGACTCCGGGTCGGAGTCTGGCTCGGGCACTGACTCAGACACTGAATCGGAAACGGGGCTGTCGACGTACACGACCGCGACAGGCACGGGCACCTTGTCCTCCAGCATCACTCAAGCCTCGCGGACATCCGGCACCACCGAAAGCTCGGCCACAGGTATTCTGCGTGAGGTACACCAGTCCAATGGGATGGCCGGTGGGGATTCTGTGATTTTGGGGAGGGAATCTGTTGCTGTCAGTATTGCTCTGATAGGGGCTTGTGGGCAGGTGCCAAGGTCGCTTAATGTCAGGGGTTGGTACGGGTCACCGGACAAGGCTCTATGGGTGACGTACGTGGACTTGTGACACCCACTCATCAAGGATATTGAGCGGCTTAGCCGCCCGGAACACTTTCTTGATGCCTTGCTGTCTGCAGACGAAACAGACAACAGGCCGAAAAGCAGATATGCAGTAGGATCTCGCTCTGACATTGCTTTTTCGCCCCCCCCCCCCCCCCACACACACCTTCCAGGGGTGCATGGGGCTGGGCTGTGGGGAGAGGCAGGGCACACGCGTTTTCAATACGTGTCTTGTTGCTATGTGGCGAGGTTCAAAGGGCCCGGAACCGTGGTTTGTTGGTGGCACCTGTACATATGGAGTCTTCCGCCCATCAGCCCCCCTCCCCCCCCCCTCAGTGCAGAACGTGGAACTCATGGTTTGCAGTAGTGGTAGGAGTGTAGTATTGTTGAACCTCGCAGTCTGAGCATGATTGGAATCCGTACCTTGGCACACACACACACACACACATACACACACACACACACACACACACACCAATTTGTATCGTCCCTCCATTCCACATTTTTGAAGTCATGTGCCTTTGAGTGGTTGCAATCCAGTAGCTCTTGAGAGGTGGCTATGTTAAATGTTAAATGTTAAACAAGGTACCAAAGGCCCACCAAAGGTTCCACCTACACCTTCGCCTAGCTCACCTTAATTCGGTATCCCCCTCCCATGGAGGGGTAGGCAAGCTTTTGCAGCCAACGGTGAAGAGGTTTTGCAGTCATCCCATTGGCCAAACCACAGGATGAGTGTGGAAGGTGCGTCCTTGGTTGGGATGGGGGTGGGAGTGGCAGCAAGTTGAGTTATTTGTGGCATCACCAAGACAGATACCATAGGGGATACAACTTGCAGCCCCTTTGCTATGCACCAACTTCCGTCATTCGAACGGTCCACGGACCTTCACTTATTCCCACTTCTGTTTGTACGGCCGCCAAGGAATGATCAACTCAGTGCACACAATATTGCCCTTCCATGGGCCAGTAACACTAGTGGCACAGCACAATTTCCACGCAAATGCATTTGGCCGAGGGGAGCAGCCAGAATGTCCCCTTCTCCCAACAATCTTCTGCATCCCCCCCCCACCCCCCTGCCCCAAATGCGACACCGCAACCCCAGAGGATTGAAAGGTTGAGGCAGAGACAGCACCACGGACCACAGAGACACCTTTGTTGTTTCCCCAAGAGGCAAAATGCCCGGAAATGATGCGCACTGGTGATGTAACACTTGGTGATCCGGAACCTAACCGGGGGGAACGTTAGCGCGCCGGGCGCGCGCCGGGCATCTTTTGTGACCCATGCCCTACCGGTGGACTGTTGCCGTTGATATGTTGGGCAACATTATATGGATTTGCCCCTTGGCCCCCGGGACATCAGCAGATGTTTTGATTTGGGATGGGTATGGACCTTCTCGTACCCGAGGTGATTTCTTTGATTTTGAAGTTGGGGGCCATGATGGTGCTTATAAAGGCCGGATTCATGTCATTGTGCCTCTCATTGGAAGAAAGAATGGCACTTTGACAGCCCGCCAACAATGTTACAATGACGTGCACGGGTGGTATAGGGCACGCATTGAGCAGCTGTTTGCTCGGTTGTGGCACGCAAGATGAGGCAGAGGATGAGGCAGAAGTGTGTGTGTTGTGTTGCCAGAAGCGCTCCACCGTCGCAGTTTGTGATGAGTGTAAGGAGCACTATTGTACTGAATGTATTGACACCCACACTTGTGGGACCAATGTTGTTTGTTAAGTACAATACAGATGACAGTTGGAGTTGCTGAATTCACAGATATTGCTTTATTGTGCAACGTGCTTTGTAGGGAAGGTGTGCAGTGCAATGTGGTCTACTTGGGGGGCTTCTCCATGAGATGGTAAAACTGGGACTGAAGTCGCCCCCACAACACACACACAACACACATGACAGCCCTTGTCTGAGTGCACCGTTCGCTGTAGGCACATTGGCTGGAGGGGCCTCAGTAACTGAGTCCTCAACAACAGGCTTCAGCACCAGTGAGAGCACGGCCACGGGCACCAGCGCAGGCACTGGGATTAGCAGCGGAAGCGGCAGCGCGAGCGGAGCGAGCAGCATGGGCACCAGCACTGGGAGCCGCAGCGGGGCTGCCAGTGGGAGTGTCACCGATAGTGGCACTGGCAGTGGCAGCAGCACTGGCACTGGCAGTGGCACCAGCGGCAGTGGCAGCGGCAGCGTGACTGGCAGTGTCACTGGCAGCAGTAGTGTCACTGGCACTGGCAGTGTGGGGGGTAGTGTCAGTGGCAGCGGCAGTGGCACTAGTAGTGGTACTGGTACTGCCAGTGAGGGAACCAGTGTGAGTGGCAGTGGCAGTGGCAGTGGCAGTGGCAGTGGCAGTGGCAGTGGCAGTGGCAGTGGCAGTGGCAGTGGCAGTGGCAGTGGCAGTGGCAGCATGAGTGGCAGTGGCAGTGGCAGTGGCAGTGGCAGTGGCAGTGGCAGTGGCACTGGTAGCACCAATGGTACCAGGGTTGTCAGTGTCACTGGCAGTAGTAGTGGCAGTGGAAGTAGTACTGGAACTGGAATTGGAACTGGAACTGGAAGTGGCAGTACTGGCAGCAGGATTGGGAGCAGTGGTGGAAGTGGAAGCAGCATCACTGGGAGTGGTAGTGGAAGCAGCAGTGGAAGTGGCAGTGGAAGTAGCAGTGGAAGCGGCACCAGCACCAGTGGCAGCCAAGACAGCCCGCTCGAGCAGGGCCGTCACCATGCGACAGAATACACATCCAGACCTCCATTGCCTTCGACTGCAGTGCAGCCCTTCGGAGCTGCTTCCGACAGCAGTCTTTCATCGGGATCCACAACGTCTATGGGCTCCTCCAGCGCCCACAGTAGCAATGGTGTGTGCCTTGCCATTGCGCATTGGGTTCGTGGCGTGTGACCGTAACGGTGCTGTAGTGCATGCTGCTTTTGTACATTGCCTCCCCAGCCCCGCGCCCAAGCCACCCCAAAGCGTCAAGGGGCATTCCGGATAGAGGGTGTACCGTCCGATGATCGTCCAGAGCGCTGCTCACGCGGGGCCGGGGCAAGGCTGCCTGAGCCAAGGAGCTTGGAAGTCTGCCTTCGCTCCCCCCCCCCCCCCGTCCCCCGCACGCGCACTGGAAGGACGGTGTAGAGTGCACCGAGGTCACCTCGTCGGCAGCCCGACCGTGGCCCGGCAACAACCAGCGACACCGCTCGCGCCTCGCTGCTCGGGTTTTCACTTTGTTCCTTCACACTTTGCAGCACTGCCCGCGAGTAGCGGGCCGTTCAGGATTGGCCTGTCAAGTACTGGGTGTGGCGGATTGTATGTAGCCGCTAGACCGCATCACTCCTGGCCCCACAACCAGCGATTGCGCATAGCAGCCCGGTGGCTGCAGTCCGAGAAACAGTGGCGGGCCCAAAAAATGATATGGAGTACCCATCGCCACAAGCCGTTTCTTGATTGACCAGGCAGTCGTGTCAGTCAGGGTGGTCAACCATGCCCTCTGCATTTGGTGCTCCTGGGACGTGATCAGTTTCATGGGGAGACGGTGTCTCTACGAGTGGGACCGGGGGCCGGTGGCGGTAACTGGAACTTTGCCCTTGAATCTAGTGACGGAGACTGCACTGCCACGCGGGGTGGCTTTCTGTGGTGCCTGATTGAGAGGACCTCAATGCGTGCGTGGTGGGGTGTTTGTGTTGTGGTCCACCAAACGCGCTCGGCCTTTCTGCTGCAATGGAGGCAGAGCCAGCGGCATTGCAGTCGCAGCATGGGTTTGTGGTGGAGACTGTCACCTCATGACACGAACCTCTGCGTATTGACAAACAGATTGACGGCAGCAGACCGAATGACGCCCCTGGCGCTGATGAGCCGTCTGTAGCGCTCGCGATCGCGTGCCCAGATCATGGCACCGTCTAACGGCATTGAAAAAGGAGCAAACTTCGGCGTGCAGTTGGAGGTTTTTGGTGTTTGTTGGAGGTTGCGATACAAGTGGTTATTGGAGGTTGCGTTGGAGGTTGTTGGGTGTTGTAGTCTGCATGTCGCCACGTGAAATGTCCTCTGTCTTGCCTGCACGCATCCAGTGTCAGATTCCAGCGACGAAGCCACGGACAGCGACACCATGTCCCATTCAACCCTGTAGATATCTCGTGAATCTCATAACCCACGGTGGCACCTTCTTGGTTGGCGTGGCGCCCTGCAAGCGGTCTGGAGAATCTACTCATTCGCCATACCCGTACCTGTGGGCTAGAACACCAGTCACAGCATGAGGCAACAGCAGCCCCAACGGCAGATCCAGCGACGACTGGCGCAACAGCGGCTGCAGCACCAGCCCCGACAACAGCGTGCTTGTGACAGCACGCGTCGCTGTTGAGAGCGTCAGTATGATGTGCCCACATTGGAGTCACGTGCCTTCCGAGGCCGGCAGGCTCTGTGTACGTCGCTGCGGCCAACACCGTGAACTGTGCCAGTCGCCTGTGCTTGACATCAAAGACCTGACCTTCTCTTGTGTTATCTGAAAGGCTTCGCACTCATGTTTTGTTTCATGGACGTTTCATCGAACCGATGTGTTGAGGCTGTCCTGAGGTCAGTAGAGTTGGGGTTCGGGTCATCGAGCTGGTGGCACCAGTAAGGTTTTTTCACCCTCTTTAGGGTGTAGCGGGGTATTTGACAGAGGTCCTTATCGAGCTGCTCTGACTAGTGTACATTATATACCCTTCCCAAACAGCTCGGTCGCAATAATTAGTCCTGGTTAGGGGTCGCGGTAGGGGTGAGGTTGCCTCTGTCTCCATGTAGCCATACACTACACAGGGTGCATGGCCTACACAGGAGCCCACGGAGGCATTGATGAGGTCGTTCCGAGCCATGGGAAATAGTGGCCTGGAACATGCATTGGGCTGCTGCACTACCCATTGGGATGGTGTACATCGAAGGTGATCAAGCGTTGCTGTTCCGGATATGATTGGCTGATTGCTGCCCATTCCCCTCCCACCCACCCTACCCCACCCTCTCCCTCTCCCAACACACACGGCCCCTAACGGAGGCCCTCACAACACTCCTGCTTAACACGCTGTGCATGGACCGGCAGCAGCTCAGCAGCAAACAAGGCGAAGATGAGGTAGGTAGGGGGGGGGGGGGGCTGGCTGCTATCTGCAGGTCGCGTGTACAAGGAATTTTTCCCCTGGGGGGGGGGGGGGCGCGGGGTCTGGGTGGCGCTTTCAGTGAGTGAGTGCACCCCGACGCCCCTCACATACCCCTGTACCATGTTCTTCATGCGGACTGGCAAGGCCCGCCCACAAGCACATGGCCTCTATCGCCAGCAATGATCTCAGTTGCAACAGGGCACGCAGGGGCGATGGGTTGTCAGCTCCCAGGACGCTCGCAGCGGTATGCCCTGGATTGCCTGGCCAGCAGTGGAAGCTTGTTACAGAGGCCCTGCACATTGTTATAGATTTGTGGAGAGTTGCCAGTGTGGTGGTGTGCCTCAGCGCCAACCAACCGACATTGTGCCAAGTAGCGACTGAAGTCTGGACATTTGCCCAAAGGAAGCGCGCCGGGCACCCGCCTGGCAAACGATCCCCCGAGATCAAACGGATTAGTGCTGGGCAATCTCCGCAATGCTCTTATTTCTTTCGTTTTTGTTTTTCCACGAAGGACAGCCTCAGGGTTTGGGTGGCGGCATCGCAATTGATTGACAGTGGCCGACGGGAAAGGGGGTTTCTTGGGGGTCAACGGCCCATCAGTTGAATGTTGCTGATATTGATTCTGGAAAATGCCGAGATTGAGAGGGGGGTGGGGGACGCCGTTTCATTTCATGCATCTGCTGACCTCTGTCCACAAGGCGGCGGCGGGCCATGTACGGAGCAGGAGATTGGTCCAACAGAATCGGCCGCATTTCAGTCAGCATTTCTAATATGTGGAAGATCTTCCGCACTCGCAGCACTATGTGACTGCGCTGTGCCATCACTGACCTAACCGCCTGCCCGTAGAGCACCAACACGTGGCATGCCACCGAATGTAGCGGTTTAGCCGTCTTAACACTTGGCCAGAAATCAAAGAGGGGCATTGTCATGATTATCGCTGCAGCCAAGAAGGGAGGACATGTTGCCTGTGCGGCTTCGTCCTTTGGGGGTTGTGCGTGGGCAAAACTACTGCGTTTGGTTACCGTGCCACATGGCTGCGCCTCAGATGGAGTTCTCTGACCCACCAGAAAGGGGCGTTCTGGTCAAATTACCCCCCCCCCCCCCTTGAGATGCGCCCTCATGTAAGCTGTGTTTATTGTCCAGGCGGAAGCAATGTTCGCAATGTTCACGAGTGGTAGCAGTGACACAGGGCCAGGGTACGCATCGTTGCCTGATTCTAGAACAAGCATTGTCATTCTGCTGACACTAGCACTGCACCAATTTTGCCGCCACGCTTGAACGGTGTTTCATTCAGGTGTAGAACCGGCAATGAAGGCTCTGGTTGGCACGTGCAGCCAGATACCTGACCACTTATAAGTTGTAAAGTCTCTTTTGTTGTCAGTTGAAAACCTGATCCCTGTCATTAGATTTCCAAGCACAATCTAAACCCCCTCCACTCAAAGCTGCCCTTGTAGGGCTGAGTATCCACAATGACGCTTTTTTGGTGCCCCATGTCGTGAACTTCCCATCCCCATCCCTCCCGAATTTCGGGTAAAACCCGTGTCAGCAGAACAGAGTGAGTTTGACCCGGAATCAGTCTGTTCGTTCCCATTCGAGCCCTTGAGCCTCCGGAGCTGGCCCAGCATGCCCTGTCTTGCCTTCTTACTGATGACTGTCCTGCCGTGGTCCCCATTCCACTGACCAATTGTTAACAGTTCTACCCCTGGTGATCACTACATTTTGGACGTGATTTGTAGAAGTGAAAATTTTCTGGTTTCAGATGTTTCCGGCGACTTCATTGATATTATCTGCAGCTGCAGTAACACCAACAACGCTGACCACAGCATTCCAAGTCATGTGTACTGTAAATACTGCATCATGCGCCGTCTATTGATCTCCATCAGTCTCTCTCTCTCTCTCTCTCTCTCTCTCTCTCTCTCTCTCTCTCTCTCTCTCTCTCTCTCTCTCTCTCTCTCTCTCTCTCTCTCTGTCTGTCTCTCTCTCCCTGTCTCTCCTCTGTAGAATTGATTTGGTAACTTCCCACCACCACCAGCCCATTTGAGGATCTCGCCGTCCACCATTTGAGAGTGCCACTCTCCACACATCAAAGCATTGCAGGACGTCTGCTGTTGCACAGCGGTGGGGCACTGGTGAATACGAAAAAACCCCCCGTTTTGTACTAAAAAACCCCCCGCTTTGTACTAAAAAAAACCCCGGTTTGTACTAAAACACCCCCCGTTTTGTACTGAAAACCCCCCCTTATTTTACTAAAAAACACCCCCTTTTTGCACTAAAAAAAACCCCCCTGTTTGCACTAGAAAAACCCCGTTTTGTACTTAAGAAAAAACCCCGCTTTGTACTAAAAAACCCCCCTTTTGTACTAAAAAACCCCCCTTTTCACCTCATAAAAAAATTACGTCCGCCAAACAGGAAAAGCTCTTTTTACCATGTCTCAAGCCCTGCCAAACCCGCACACCCTTACCCACGTTCTTTTGGGGTGAAAACTGTCCGTTGCAGCTACTTGCTTCCTCCTTAATGGCACCGCGTGCTCCTGCATTGCTGTATTGGGCCCCAGCTCAGCCCTCCACAGACCCCACCCCCAAAAAGAAAACTGCCACATCCTGCAGGCAATATGAATGCAAAACAGCACATGAGCATGTAATAAAGCTGAAATGCACCACACCACTGATATTCGATTGTACAATTCTTCTATATTTTCACATAACGGCCCCAAAGAAGTCCAGTAGCAGATGTGACACAGAATACTGATCACTGACTCTGTAAGCGTATAATGAAGCTGTCCCATGTCATTCACGATGGGTTGCTTCTTTTGCCGGGTGCTCAGCTCTGTGTGTGCTCCCTGCAGCACCCCCCCCTCCTCTACCACACCCATCTGTATGCAGATATGTGGGTATTTGAGGCATATTTGCATACCCAAAACAGACACCTCCTGCGGGCATTGTGCATTTAAAAAACAATCTAATGAAAATGAGATCTAGCAAACCATTGAGATGGATTGTACAATTTTGCTGTCCTTTTGTACAATGACCTAGTAGAAGTCTAGTAGCAGATGTGACACATAAAAAATGATTACTTGATTCGGTAAGCATATAATGAAGCGTTCCATTTAATCAAATGCGGAAGTGTAGAAATGTGCAAGTGTGGAAGATCATAAAGATGTGACTGAAACATGATCACTGCTCAAGGTATGTGCACAGCAACGGCAGACTTGACTGAACATGAACACTGCTCTAGGCTGAAAATTACAGCAGAAGTCTGGAACAAGGCGGGTGAAATTTCGCGATGGGAATATTTCGCTGTGGGAAATTTCGTATTTCAAATGTGTGCGAAATGAACCCGGCGCGAAATTTAGCCACGCTGCTTAATGACTCTACTTAAATAGTGCATGACTCTGCTTAAATAGTGGTTATGGGTACCATAGATTCCGGACTGGCTTCCAAAAAAAACACACATATTTTGGGTTTCAGGTCACCATGCAAAGCCCTGGTGATGAATTTTTTTACCAAAGATGGTCCGCCCGGTACACTGGCCCGTACAGTGGACAATCCTGGAAGGTGCGAAATTTCCCGCTCAATTTTCAGGCCACTGTGCGAAATACACCCGGCGTGAAATTTTCTCGTGCGAAAAATTCCCCGTGCAAAATTTTGCCCCCCCCCTTTGGCAGATTTGACACGTAATCGTGATTCCGTGATTCTGCAAGCATATAATGAAGCTGTCCCATTTCACTTGACCATCAAATGACACACTGCCATAGAGACTCGAGTGAAACATGATGAAACATGATCACTGCTCAAGGTATGTGCACAGAAACGACAGACCTGACTGAACATGAACACCGCTCAAAATCAGAAGTGAAAAAGTGCCAGGTGACAAAGTGACATGTACCCAGCAGTGTCGCCGACGAATTACTGCAGCATCGAAAAGTGAAAGTGGCAAAGTCACCCACTTACCAAAGACTCATAGAAAAATCAGTTCCTCCTTCGTCAGCTGGCGAATTTCAGCCTTCATCTTGTCCTCACTCACAGCCCTCCAGTGCGAGCACCTTACCCCAACCCTTGAAATTGTGCCCCTTGGTTCTAGCCAAGGTGGCTGAGTACCCTACTTCACAAAGTTCAAGCATTATGTATGATCTGTTCGAATGACATCTCTGCATAGGTCCCCCAGCGAAGGAAGACCCCTGGTCTCTGGGCAGATGAATCTGTGCACATGGGCTGTGGCCAAGGTGGCCGAGTACCCTATTTTAAAACATGAAGATAGTACATGTGATCCTCTGTGATGAAGTCTGTGCATAGGTCTCCCAGCGAAAGAAGACCCCCCTGTTCTCTGAGCAGACAAAATTGTGCACATGGGCTCTAGCCAAGGTGGCTGAGTATCCTTCTGTGTGGTTGTTATCCGTGGCCCACCTAACAGTGACCAACGGGCCACACAAAAAAGCGTGGACTACGAGTCCCTAAACCCAACTCTAGGGGCCACGCAACAAAGCGTGGATTGCGAGTCCCTAACTCCACCTCAACGGGGCCTGCAACAAAGCGGGGATTGTGAGTCCCTAACCCCAACTCAACGCAACAATACTGACCAATATAGGGTTGTGAAACAAACAAACAAGTGGAACACCCCACATTTCACATGGTGTACCGCAATACCTCTCCCGGGGTATCACACGGCCACCAAACGCAGTAAGAAAAAGTGCTTTTCCTATGCTTTAGGGTATACTTTAGTTGTATTAGAGGTGCTCTAAGCGCTCTTGCATTTTTATCTTAGTATTCTTAGGCGGCTCAAGTTGCATGGTCAAAAATGAAGGAAAAGGTAGGAAAATGACAGGTTTCCAAAGGCATCAAAAAATAGTTGTTTTGATGGATATTTTAAAACCGTCGCAAACAAGTATGGCGGAATAAATATATCTATAAGAATGACGTGTCCCATGGGCGAAACAGGGAAAAGTATTGTTTGGTGACCATTCTTTGCGCGAGGCCTCGCGCAAAGACGTTCATTTGTGTCAGATTAATGTGCTACAGCACGACGCATTAGGCAGGGTGTCGAAAAATGGAACCCTGTCGTATTTATACACGTAACTTAGTACCATTATCAGGATTGCGTGATAGAGATGGATCTATTAACGAATAAACTGCAACAATGCTGTACCCCAGAATCTTGAAAAGTATAAATGTTCCGGAACAAACTGCAGTTTCAAGGGCGAGGCCTCGCGCATGGAACGGCGCATGAGAAACATTAAAGTTTCGGTGATCATTGCGCGAGGCCTCGCGCAATGGAGGTCACAAGCGCTCATAGAAACCAAAAATGGAACAGTTCCACCAACTACACAGCATGTGCATTCCCTTGATGCGGCGGCGCTGCATGGGCGCCCATACAGGTCCCGCCGGCATCTCCAGTTTCCATACTGTGGTCACCGCTGGCTTCACTGCCCAACAGCGATGGTAGCACGCCGCAACTGGCTACCGCAATCAAGATTAACTAGTCAAATGTGGGATCACCAGACAGTTACAGTTAACCGAAAATGGTGCATGCGACAAGCGAATCACAGAATAATTGGTCGCGCGAAAACTGTGTGACAGGTTGATGTTTCAAATCAAGAAAGTTTTTCAAACAGCGATCTTTACGTAGATACAGGTACGCCATTATTCTTCACAGCAACAATGCCCCTGCGAAAAGAGGTGGACCTTGAGAAGACAGTGGCCGCAGCATCTGGAGTTTTCCGCGATGTCTGCTCAGAGAAACCGCCGTACCACACGGCAGAAGAACTGTGGGAAGGGCTAAAACAGGGGGACAAGGGTGCGCGATTGTTGTTTGTGTTTTTTCTGCGTCAGCGCAAAAATGAACGGACGCGTTGCAGCGTTGAAAAGGCGATTGCGGCAGAAGGCAAGAGATGGGTTGGTGTTTTGATAGAGGAGGCCTGCCGCCTTTATTTGCTGATGCGCCACCGCGCAGTTCCATACCAGGGAAAACCAAAGTCAGTTGTTGCGGTAGAGGAAAGTAGGGCGCAGTGTCGCATTTTAGCAAGGTCAGGTCTGGCGCGATACAGCGCACCTTCGCTGAAGGAGAAGGCCGCCGCAGTCAGGTTACAGACTACATGGAACAAAATACACCAACGGTGGAT
Source organism: Eutreptiella sp. 'Long Island Sound 2002' (assembly GCA_964036045.1). NCBI lineage: Eukaryota > Euglenozoa > Euglenophyceae > Eutreptiales > Eutreptiaceae > Eutreptiella > Eutreptiella sp. 'Long Island Sound 2002'. The sequence continues at coordinate 12,181,660 of OZ038397.1, read as the reverse complement.
GTGGATGGACAGCTGGTACAACAAACAGTTTACCACAAATTGTGACAAGAACGACAAAAGCCTGAACGCAACAGCGTTGGCTGTGTTGCTACTGAAGGATGCACCGCGCTACTGGCATGGTCATCCTAGCCTGGAAGAGCTTGAACGGCGTGTTCCTGTTGTTGCACGCATGCTGGGGAACACCGAGGGAACATTTGCACGTATCTTGCGTGATCTAGGATTTGCAAGCACGCGACCTGTTGTTCGAAACATTACGGCGCCGCTTGACATTATTCGCCCTGTACCTGCCAAGGGACCACATTGGCGACCCCTTTGTCTAAGTAAAGAAAAGGTGAGCGGCATCGTCTCGCTGCTTAATCTATTGCAATTCACTAGGGACTTGGCGCAGCACACTCGACCACTTGTGCCTGTTTTATGTGATGAGAACATCCATTAGCGCATTTGTAAGATGATGTAGGGTGAAAAAACAACGGGTTCGAATGTCCGGCTTTTCTTGCGGTCACACCCTATATTGTATGGTTTCTGGCACGCGTACAAGTTTTGCGTTACACAAACATTTCGCTCATTTTGGCCGATCGTGACTTTCTTCCGTAAATGTTTGTTGCGCAGCGGTTACACAGTTCCCTGTTTTACCAAGCTGATCACAATGGCGATATCTGTTGGCGCACTGCTGTTGGGTATGGGCCCCCACATACGGCGCCTTAACAGAAAATGTCATTCCCTTGGGCTGGCACGTCCCTGTAAATCGGCGAGGACGCCTCCGTTACGCTGTGTGTAAGGCCATACAGGTTCTATTAACACAATACTGTCCTATGTTACTATACCTAGGTCACCTCGTGAGACAGTGCAATTGGGCCGGAGAGACGGCCAACACGGGTGTTTTTGCTTCTGAGGGATTGCAGATTGTTATGTGTCTGTTAGACCGTTTGAACATGGGGGACACACTTTTAAAATACGAAGACACTGTTGCAAGTGCGCTATTGTGCCACACTGCATGGCACACAACCATGCCTGGACAGGCTTTTGCCGAGGAGTTTTGTGAAAGTCTGCTTTCCAGCCTTGTGACAACGAAGGGCCAAAACAGAGGTGCAGTAACCATTGAAGATGTTGACGATCTGTATCATCTCATCACTATCCGCAAAGAAGGTCACAGGGTGAACATCTGCAAAATCCCCAATTCCTTTGTCAATTCCGTGCGTCAGCGGTTAACTGCTTACTTGAACGCAGAGCGTGTATATGTGCCTTGGGTTAGGTGGTGTGCTGAGCCTACTTGTACAATTCAGGCGCATTGGCCGCGCAGGGGTGTACCTAACTTTCCACCGTCTCTTCTAATTCCAAAGGGTTCTAGGCACTACAAACAAGTCCTTGTGTCTGTGTTGTTGGTGCTAACGCAGCAGGGGCCGCTTAAGGCTGGTTTTAAGCGAAAACTGTCGGAGCTGATCCCCCAACGCAGTGTGTTGGAGGAGCAGAGAGAGGCCAACACACTGCGAAACGTTCGAAGAAGATTGGAGAACATGCAGTGATGCGCGAGGCCTCGCGCAAACAGCATGAAACAACAGGTTATTACACCACCTCTCTTGCGCGAGGCCTCGCGCAAGGTTGACAGTCAAAAACAGTGCCGAGCCCCTTCACTTTTGCATTCTCAACCATACTGTACTCGTATTCGCTAAAAGCACCTCACATATGCATTATCGACGACGATTTTAACCCTTTTCAATGTTATGTTTCCTTCAATACAGGCTTTCTCCTTATCGCAGAATGGCAAGCCCAACCAAAAAAACAGCCGAGGAACGAGAGGATACCGACTATGACCCTGGGACCTCAGGATCGGAGGCTGGAACACCAAAGAAGGGGCGTAAGAAGAAGGAAAAACCAGATCCTGGCTTAACCTTTGGTACTGACATCGAGGACCACCTGAAACCGGACGGGAGGCAGGTGGAGGTTGAGCTGGACAACGTGAGAATCGACCAGGAGAAGACAAAGGGGCAGATTAGACGGAAAGATACGAAGTTACTGCAGAAGCGTATTGAGTCACTCGAAGCAGCACCGCCGACAGGCCAATTACACGTCGTTCTCTGGGAAGATAATAGTATGTTGCCAACCGACTGTTCGCTCTTCTCGTTGCGCGAGCCCTCGCACATAGAAGTGTCTCATATTTGCAGATGGCGATTATTGGTGTGTATCTGGACAGCACAGCATGGAAGCGATTGCGAAGATTCTGGAGAAGCGACGCACAGCGTGTCTGGATCTGCAGCAGTGGCATACTACATGCATCGCCGATATCCTGAAGCCTACGACACCTTGGGCCTTCCGTGCAAAGCTGGCGGGACAAGCACAAGGAAGCGCACAGGACGTTGAGCCAATACCGCTGTATGAGGCAGCAGAACAATAACCTCATTCGATGTGTTGAAGATCAGCGGCGGCGAGGCCTGGCTGACACGTACAGCAATCTGAAGATCGCCATTGTGGGTGCTGTGCAGATGAGTGCCCTGGTTCCAACCGCTGAACTGAAGCAGCCTGGTCAATTCGTATGTTCATTAATCGTTGTTTCGATGCTGTTCGTTGCGCGAGGCCTCGCGCATAACGTTGTCACTTTCAGGACAAAACGTATAAATTGTGGAAAGATTTTATGACGTTTGCCTACTATGCTGGTCCGGAAGCTGTGAAGGGTCTGCAGAAGTTCCGGGACACAGGGGAGAAAGTCACAATGAACGCGCTGAAGAAAATGGACGGGATCCTGTTGCCAGAGTTCTACAAGAAAGTGGCAGAAGTGATGCAGAAAGAAAAAACAACCCTTAAATCCTTGCCGAATTCGATTGACGACATCATCCTTGACCAGTGGGTCTCAATGCATCTGGACCACCCGCACAACGGCCAGTACGTTCGACCTGAGAAAGGTGTGTACCATCCACGCGACGTGGGTTCCGCTTCTGCATTGGTGCGCCGCACGTTCTCCATTTCTGTTCTTTAGCCAAAGACATGCGGACCCGCAAACAGGTGGCTGCACTTGGAAGGCCTGCCCTGAAGGTGACTCTTGGTACATTGGGCTATTGGCGGGAACCTGAAGGCAAAAGTCGCGGTCCATGGCCGGCATGGAAATCCATGATTCGCGCACCACTGTGGTAGGTGGCAGGGAAAGGCAAACCCGCCTCCCTGAAAATCCTCATCGTCCAAAAACTCCTGGGTCAAGAGCCTACCAAGAGCCGTGTGGTCCCCCCAGCTGCTGGCGTTACTGGTGACTTCACGACAGTGGAACAGCAGGATCCTTTACTGTCAAGTCAAACTATCACAATTAAGGCGACCCAAATTGCAGCGTTGGCCCACGATCCCCCGAGGCGGTTTATTGAGATTGACAAGATCCTGATTGTCATCAACGGCGACATATTTGAACATCTTGCTCCTGAGATGATGTGCCCAGCCTGGCTGTATGAAGAGATGGCGCGTGCCGATACCCTTATCTGCGGCTCTCAAACTGTTGTTGACAACATGTTCGACGTGCTGGAGACGGAAACAGATAGGCGTCTCAACGATGATTTCAACGCGCCCTGCATGGCTAACATGTTGCGTGTTCCCATCTTCAGTTGCCCAGTCAAACCGAAGCCTGCAGGGGACCCTACAACGTTTGACGTTCGCTGGTTGCTGAATTCGTCACCGGATAGCTGGTCGAGAAAGGTATAATTCCCTCATTACGTCCGCTCTTTGCGCGAGGCCTCGCGCAATAACTTCTCCCTCATTGCAGATTCCAAATTATCTGACGTTTGGACCTACTCAAGTAGAGGAGATGGATCCTGTTGAATTTGGCGGTCACCTTCCGATAACGACGGTTATGTGGTATTTCGACACTCACCTCTTTTACCTGAAGCAGGATAAGAGCTTCAAGCCTGCGTTTGTGTTCACTGATCATTAGCCGGATCTGGTGTGCAAGATCGCGTCCATCGAGCCGGATTCTCGCATGTACCTTCTTGGTGTTACCTCGGACAATCTCTCCGATTTTGGTTAACAGAGTGCAGACTCAGTTGAACCACGTATTGACACAAGGGTCGAAACTGGACGCGTCTGGTGATTGGGACCAGCAGGCCAACTGGTCAAACCGTGGTATTCCCCTTTGGGTTCGCGATGACAAGGTGGGTTCTGATGCGTTGTTGCTGAAGGAGGAAGAGACTGTTGAGAAAGGTCAAGCTGCAGAAGCACTGGCCCCTGCAAAGCGGAAGTCTACTGGTGGGGAACCAGCCCCCAAGAAGAAGAAGACTGCCCCCAAGCCTCAGGCAGCAAAGTCGGTTACTGGTGCAGAATCCGACGAGAGCGATGGGGATGAAGAGGAGGAGAGCGAGGAAGAAGAGGAGGAGGAAGCGCAGGTCTCCCAGGGCAAGGCAGCGAAGAAAGTGGCAGCGAAGCCGAGGTCCGAGGAAACCGGGGCCCGAGCTCCATTCAAGCAGCCAGCCCGTCAGTCCCAACCAAGAAGCGAGGCCGCAAAGCCACCGCCTAAGGGTAAGACGTCCGTTGCTAAGGCATTGGGTTCTAAGATGCAAACTGTTCCGAACAAAAAGTAATTTCTTCGCTTGTTCTGATATATCATGCGCGAGGCTTCGCGCTATGCATTCCTCTTCGACGACCTTTATGCTGTCACCTTGTGCGGCACATTTTTCTCTGTGATGCATTTTATTGCGCTGTTGTGTTGGTGTTTGCGCGAGGCCTCGCGCAAAGGAGGGGTGCCAAAAAATGCTTCTTGTCTCGCAGCGTGCAACATGGTTTTCGAAAACTGGTTTTCCAAAAGATTGAAAGCTCATGGGTGTTTTTATTGCAAATCATAAGTGGTATAGGAAACAAAAAGTCGTCGTTTTCCCAAAAAAGAACTTCATTTTGGTGGAAATAAATCATTTTCCCGGGCAGTCGGTTTTGTTGAAAATAAAAGAAAATGGACCAGTTAATTGCTTTTCACAGGATTTTTGGTTCTTGTGTTTTAGGTCCGCCCCAAAAGGACTATTTTTTCGCAGTGCCGTGGAGAGGCAGTTTTGGGCGCATTTTGACCATGCAACTTGAGCCGCCTAAGGTATTGGCCTAAACAAAATGCGTGATAACACATTTTGACCTATGGAACCAAACACTAAATCAGGATGTTGTGTGGACCCCTTTATCCCCAAGCTATAAGCACTAAAACGTCTTTTCCTGGGTGACTGAGGCACTGATATACTGAAGGCAGAGCCTATGAATTTATCTATGTTTTGTCATGAATTCTTAGCTATCCTAGTGGTATGCACCCTAGGGGGCTGGTGCACATCTTTTTGAGAGGTCCTGGGTTCAATACCCAGTCAGCCTAGCTAAGTAGGAATATCCCTGTGACATGGCAGTGACCTCAGCGCCACAAGCCATGCCACCTCAGCACCTATGGGACCCAAAAACAAAGAGTGCACATCTCGAGATGGCACTATGGAAGAGAGTGAGCCCTTGGGGCAGTTTTCGAATCAGTTTTTCTCAAACATGTAAAATATTTCATCCTGAGTTGCTTTGAATGTAAAGTGATGTGGTCTATTGTTGATAGTTGTCTTTATCTAACTCTTTGTGACTGCAGCCCTTCATGCTTTGATCCTGTGTATCTTCTACTTGCGCATCTCTGGCTTGGGTTATCCTGGAGTGGCTGTATTTCAACAAATGAAACATTTTCCTCATCAAAAACAAGCAGCAGGAACCCTACACCAGCAGCAAGCAGCAGGAGAGGCACATCAAAAACACAGTGCTGAAAACACTATAAAGCTTTCTGGTAGCAAGAGGCAGACAGTCTCTGCGTACCGGCAGCAACCCCGTGCCGTACATCCAGTGCGCCGAGTACTGTCACAAGCAAGAAGGGCGAATATGGACACAAAGAAGGAGGACACCGACGCGAGGACGGCGCCTGAGGCACCAGTCATGCCAGCACCTGGTGAACCTGGACCTGGACCTAGCGCTGTAACTTCGGTGCCCTTACATGGGCCAGCAGATGTGGTTGATGGCTCGCTGGAGGGACTTCAGTCGGCCTTCAGGGCCCTCTCAGTCGAGGAGGTGGACACCAACCCTGTGAAGAGAATGAGGGAGAGAGAGAAGGATGCTGGAGAAAGCATGGCAGACGAAGGAGTAGACCGTGGGCACGACGTGACGAGTGAGTCAACCTTCGAGGGCGCACCAAGCGCCTCTGGCCTCCACGCATCACCCTCTCCTACAACCACCACACTCCCAACTCCAGACCCAGCCGCTGCAACATCCACACCCGTAACCGGCCCGCCTATGGGTGAGGGCACAGGCTATACTGGTATGCCTACCTACCCTGCCTATGGTGTGGACCCATCTACCACTGCGTTTCCAAAGGCAACTACTGCCAGTGAGCCAGTGTCCTCCAGTTTTGCGCCGCGCTGGTATGCGGCAGACTATCACCATGCTCTACCCGCTACGGGAGCCTATGTGGATGTTCCTGGGTATGCAACCCTGAGTGGGCTGAGGAGAGGCCCTGAGTCATGCGGGAGCAGGAGTAGAGGATCGGGGAGATCCTCCAACAGGTCCCTGACGCGGTCGGAGATCAATGAGGCACTCCGAGGAGCCACCTCTAAAATTGTGGGTGATCTCACTCAAGAGATTCGGGCTACACTGGAGCCCCTGATTCCTCCCCAAGTGTCTCCTACCGTCCTGGGAGTTTCACCCCACCGAGTACAAGCCAACCATCTGGTGGCAGGGTTGACAAACACCTTGGGGAGCCTGAGGAGCCGACCGATGCCGACCCCTGCTGTGATACCGAGAAGCCCTTTCATACCGAAAGCGGCCCAGACTCCCTACAGCCACGTGGGGAATTCCAGGAGAGCCGAGCTGGACCGTCTGGGGCTGACAGCACTAAGGGCAATGGTTGACGTGGAGCCCTATGGCTCTAGTGACCTAGGCGGAGACCCCTCTGACGATGAGCCGCCGTCCATGACTTCTGCTTCGCCCTCGGAGGACAACGACCCTGAGGACCCCGAGAACCCGAGTGGGCGGAAGAAGAAGAAGAAGAGGAAGACCAGGCGCCCTGAGGGACGCAGATCTCAGAAGGCTAAGGCAATTGCCACCTCCAAGATCGTGGTGAACTTGCCTGAGTTCACGGGCAAGGGTCTCAGCGAGTTCGCCGAGAACTTTGGCCGGTTCCTCCGAATGACCGGCCAAACCCACGCTAGTGGGCGAGTCAAGTGTGATCTGCTCCTGCAGTGCTGCAAGACCAAGTACCTGGAGAAGCAGGTCAGGCAGATCGTGACTAAGTCCGCCACCTTTGCCGACGTGTTGGTTGCCTTGGAGAGGCAGTACCCTACCTACGAAACCGACCTCTCCATCAGGGCCGAGATCCAGAACCTGGCCGTGCTGCCCAATAACCCCAAACCTGCCAGGGTCTCCGAGCTACTGGCTGACCTGGATCACTGGGCTGGACGACTGACGCCCGGTTCCTACAGCAGCGACGAGGAGCTTTTCTAGTTGGTGGCTAAACTCCCTTGGGAGCTGTGGGACGAGTGCCGGTCAACGGCAGAGTGCAAGGCTAGAGCCCTCAACTACGATGATTTGTCTGTGCTACTCTTGGAGCTGGCGCTGGAGAAAGAAAGCGACCAGCACCTGAACGCCTACCGTCCTGGAGGAGGAGGTTCTGGAAGCCATGGCAAAGGGTACCAAGGACCCGGACCTGGACAGGGGACTACCCCCAAGCACGCCCGTATCATGGACAATGTCAAGGAGCTCTTCTGGTGTGACGCCACAGATGAGCATGGCCACCTGCAGCACGCCCCTGACTGCGAGCAGCGAGACTGCTTCGTAGTCCAAGGAAAGAAGCAGGAGACCAACACCGGCGCCAAGCCTAAGATGCCGGATCACTACAGGTGTACTATCACCTTTGCCTTCTGTGGGAAGAGGAAGCACTACGAGGATGAGTGCTACCACAAGCAGCGCCTGTCGGCGAAGCTGAAGGGCGAGGATCCTGGCAAATGCCCTGGCAAGGGCGGTGGCAAGGGCAAGGGCAACGACTCCAGCAAGGGCAAGTCGAAAGGACGTGGAAAGGGACACGACAAGAGCCAAGGAGGACGAGGAGGAGGCGCTAACCGCCAGCCAGACAAGGACAACAAGAACCCGGACAAGAACGGAGGCAACCCCAACCCTAATCCAGGGGGGAACTCGGAGCCCTCTGGAGGGCAGTCTGGTCCTACCACACGCTCGCAAACTCAGGCCCAGCTGGAGCAAGGGGCCAAGCGTGAGCATGAAGGTGGTAATGACGGTAACGCCAAGAAGAGAAGCCGTTTCATGAGGATGGCCCGCAAATTGCCGAACAAGTGGTTCGAGGTGACCTGTCCCGCGGAGTTCTGACGGGGACGCTCCGGTGGGGCCCTGGACCTGGTGTTGTGGGTACCTATCCGACTAGGGGGACGTGAATACCTGGGGGTACTGGATACTGGAGCCACCATATCTATAGTGGCCAAGAAAATTTTACCTTGCGGGACCCTGAAGAACACCATGACCACCGCGGCTATACGAATGGGGGACGGACATGTGGTGCACAGCTGCGGGGACTGTGAAGTAGAGGTACCAATGGGCTCCCGAACTATCGCCCATCGGTTCTATGTGATGGACACTGAGGCCTTCGACTTTGTATTGGGGACTGACTTCTTCGTGCAGCACTCCCAGATACAATCCCTGACAGTGCAAGTGCCCTACCTCCTCTACGTGGACCACGGCAATGGCGGAGAATCCGTGCCACTGGAGCAGTTGGAGTATACCTCGAGTTACCTGAGGGTATCGAAGGAGGAGCCCTCGAACATGATGGCGGCCTCCAAAACTGAGGACTATCAACTAATGGGGGAAGTCCTAGACCGAGGTCTGAAGGAGTTGGGTTACTCCAGAGAAGACCTGAGCGTGGAGTTGTTCGCCAGCGACAAGCAACATGTCTTGGACCTTTACTGCAGCAATGGGAAGAACGGCAGCTACAAATTTTACTGGCCCTCTTTCGGGATGGCCTACGGGATCCCCAGGTTCCGTGAACTGGGGAAGGTCTTGACCAAGGTGGCCCTAGAACGTTCCCATATGGTCCTGTGTTCTCCCAATTGGGGAGCCCATGGGGGCAACGAGTACTGGCGAACCCTCCTGGACAGGCTGACTATCAGCTCTGTTTGGTTACCTGATGTGGCCATCTACGTGCCTCTGGGGCGTAAGACGCCCATCGGGAAGCCCGGATGGGGAAGTATGCTCAGCGTGGTGGACGGAGGTCTTACCTCCATTCCCTGAAAGGACCTGGACTCGACTCTGGTCCAGGCTTTACAACGAGAAAGCGATGGACTTGACGCGTTCCCGTGGTGGGCCTGGCCACGGGACGCTGCGGTGGACACGCACAAGCAAGCAGGCAGGCAAAGCACTGCGCTCACAGGGGCATCATTACGCTCGTGTCATGTGACAAAGCGTTTCAGGATCCTTGCCACTCTGAAACAAGAAAACAAAAGTATGTACAGCAACACATCAGGATATGTACACATGGGGTTAAGACTGGACTGGGGTAAGGGCATCACAGGACAATAGACACTCAGTCCCAACTCATGTCCCAATCCCAGGTCCGACCCTCTCAGTGGCTGGCAGTGGCGGGGGCTCAAACACAACCCATGCCCTGCTCAGTCCGGACCCTGAAACCCTGCCAATAGGGAAGGTGTCCCGCCCAGCCACAGGCGAGTTCCGGGGAACCAAGGAGCTCCAAGGCCAGCCGACAGTGGCTTCCTATGCTCTCCTAACGGCAGGTCCCAACTCCTCTCTGAGTAAGAGATAAGGCCCCGCCATTATTCCCTAGGAGATGGTAGCTGAAAATGGGCTGTTTCAGCCCAAACTGATATTAGCTCCGAAAACTCCAAAATTGACCCCTTGTCCGGACCCGCCAGTGGTAGGGACGAGGCAACTGACCCTATGCCCTTCGACTACAAATTCCCTGGAGACCTCACCCAACCTGATATCCTCTGAGGTCCCAGCATCAGGGCACCACGGGTTCATCAAGTGGGGTCATGATGCCAAAATTACCAAAATTGGCGTCATTCCCACGCGTGGTTCGCCCGGCCAGGGCAAGGCCAATAGCTCACAGGGTAGGAGGCAGGACCTAGGTCCTATATCTGAGTGCACAACTTAAAATAAGGTCCGGGCTCTATGTGGGCATAGAGATATGGGGCCGCCAATTGACCACACGGGGGGCTGAAATTGAGGTCCCAAAAGGGGGTCATTTTGGCTGCTCAAAATGAGCCAAAATCCGGGGTATTCCCAATGGTATATCTCCACGCCGGCTTGGACATCGGATCTGCCATTCCATATGCGATCCACCAGGAGTCCAACAGAGACTCCCATGCCCTTGGCTCTCAAAAACCTCCATGCCACTTGGCGCGGTGACAATCCAAATTGGGTCCACAATTGCCAAAATGGCAAAATCGTCCACACTCACTTTGGGCTAGCACCTTGACGAATGTTGCTCCGCTTCGCCCACGTGGTGTGCGAACCATGGTGACCAATATCCATAACACCCATGTCATATATGGTCCATTGGTCCATGCGTCCGGCGTGCACGAGGGGGCTGAACATGGTGCACGGCGGGCAGAAAATGTGGAAAATTGCTCAAAATGGCCGAAAATGCGCACACTCATGGGTGGGGCAAATGAGGCACATGCCCGACTTGGACCGGAGTGTGCCATAGGATTGGTATCAAGTCATATGCGTCCAACATAGCTTTTGGGCGTCGCCCAAACCCCTCCGGTTTGGGGAATGGCAGGGTCGCCAAGTGAGCCCATTGTTTGGGATCGTCCCAAATCGCCAACATGGCGGCCACGGTATGCCAAGCCCAAGGGGAGTTGTTCGCCGGGTTCAAGATATGTTGGGCACCAAAGTATGTACCCTCATAACATACTTGGGTCATGATGTCAATTGAGCGCAACGTTGAGATACACGGTCGCCACTTGACATCATGACGGGCAAAAAACAGCAAAATTGGCGAAAAAACGCGCAAAAGTGCCCTGAAAACTACACAAATATATTATAATATGTTCGGCTTGGATTGAGTAATCGACCAATCCTTCTAAACACAATGACTCGACACCAATGACCTTCGGTTCCACATATGTGCTCCACTTGGGGCGCTTTGGAAGGCCGCGCGCGCTGCCTCCCAAGTGGGCACATGCAAAAATGGAATATTGCAAAAAACACACCTTGCTCGCAACGCATCGCTTCGGGAGCGCTCCACAAGCGTCCCTTCACGAAGGTTAGGCTTGCGAGTGTTGGTTCGGAGTACAAAGAAGGGCCTCGTGCGATATGGGGTCCATTGACGGGTTAGTCTTGGAATGGTGCACCCGCCAAATGGGCACGTGATATGACACCAAATATGGCATACAACCCTACCCTCGCCTTCTACACCCAACCTAGTGGCCTAGAATCAAAGTGTGCCTATATTCTAGAGTAACTTTGGTCCCTTAACACGCATGCAAGTGCTTTGGTCGAAAATCGACCTCCTTTCGGGAAGCCGAATTTTAGCATGCAGGCAAAATATATTGCCAATATATATATGGAGATCATATATGTACTATCCGGGGAAGACAAGTGATATGCCCCGGATGTAGAGGCAAGCAAAGAGGGAGAAAACGCCAACTCAACATACTTCTACACGTACTTGGACGCCAAGTACGTGAGATTGCCCATTTCTTGGAAAACACTCAAAATAAATAACCCTATGGGCCTATGGAGTTGGGATCCTTTGGCCTCATCCTATGACCATGGGGGGCAAAACCTCATACACAGTGCCTACACCTATGATTTTATGAAGTCGCCAGATCCCAAAATTATTGTCGCAGCGGATGCCAAAAAACCAACAGAAACTGTCGCCGCGCGCGCATTTTCACTCGCCGAGAGCAATTTTTGGCTCAGAAATCTGAAAATACGCGATTACGAAGCGCTTTTTGCGCGTACAATCGAAGATACCAACCACCCGCACCTTTTCAATCACGATACCCCGCTCGGAACTGCTCCCAAGTCTCGTAAACGGTCAATTACCTCCCAAAAAGCCACAATTTGGCCTTTTTTTGCCATTTTTTCGTCGGAAAACACATTCTATCTTGTTCCGAGAGGCTGCGGATCAATCAAAGGTGTTCCGTGGAACCACTTGACGATTTCCAAAACATAGCAACATCCACCAAGCCATCAAGCTCTCGTAACGTGCCAATCTACCCCCATTTTTGGCCCAAAATGCCACATTTTGGCCTTTTTTCACCACTCTTTCATCATAAAACACATTCTATCTCTTTCTAAGAGGTTGCGGATCAATCAAAGGTGTTTAATGGAACCACTTGACGATTTCCAAAACATAGCAACATCCACCAAGCCATCAAGCTCTCGTAACGTGCGAATCTACCCCCATTTTTGGCCCAAAATGCCACATTTTGGCCTTTTTTCACCACTCTTTCATCATAAAACACATTCTATCTCTTTCTAAGAGGCTGCGGATCAATCAAAGGTGTTCCATGGAACCACTTGACGATTTCCAAAACATACGAACATCCACCAAGCCATCTACCTCTCGTGACATGCGAGTATACCCCCATTTTTCGCCAAAACTGCCATATTTCAGCCTTTTTTTGCATGGTTACGGTCATAATATTTGGTCAATGTTGTTGCGAGAGTCCGCGAATCTTTCTATTGTGTTCCATGGAACCACTTGATGACGAGGATGTGGGTTAGGCAAATATTGGTACAATTTCCTCTCCTATATTGAAGATTATGACGCGGACGGTGCCAAAAACAGCCATGTTTGGGGGTAGTGATGTGTCCCATGCCCAGCTGCTATGTCTTGTCACGTGCCAACTTGTTGTGTCGCAGGGAGGGTTTCCATACGATGTGTTGCATGTCACACTAGGTAGGTACTCAATCCTTTAAAGTGCCATTGTTATGATATGACGAAGAGCAAGCCCCGCGTGGGCCGTCCCCGATTGGCCAATCCGTCGCTGAAGACCTTGAGGAACAGAGCTAGTGCCGCAAATGCAAACCTTAAAAGGGCACTTCCCCAGTTGGTGACTAATGCCAAAGCTCGGAATCAAAAACGTGTCAAAAATCGACAACGTGCGGAGAAAAACCCTCCCCCAGAGGTTATTGTACGCTCCTTATTGGCAAAGCATGCGGGCAAATCGACATGGAAGCAGTTTATCGATACCAAGCAGGATATCAGCGACGATCAACATCTAGGCATTTACCGCAACAAGGTTACTCGCTTGGCCAAAAGCTTAAGGGCCAATGTTGGTGGCGTGGTGTTCACGCGGCGATCGAGCCGACTCGACCCATGGAAGGCCATCCCTCTCTACTTGCAAATAGCGAACCGCGACCACTTGCACCATGAAGGTACATACAAACGCAGCATAAACATCTTCATTGATGGTTGCGAGGTGGCGTGTTACAAACCCGCTGGTGTGGTTACTCTATCTCTTACTCTACCAACGTTACGGGTTCCACATCAAGTTAGTGCTGTGCTTCGCCTGTGTCATTGGATGGGCACCGAAGAACCTAACGAGTTGAAGCTGCGGCTACGTAATCTGAAGCTAAAGGAAGTATTGACTGACGCTCAAAAGGGTGCATTTGATGGGCATAGGTATCGAATCACCATGAACTTGGATTGGAGCCTTCTAACAAAAATCTTGTGTTGGGAGCAGAGTGGTCACGAGAAAGCATGCTGGGCCTGTGTTGCGCTCCGGCGGCATTGGATGTATTGTGACTACATGAAACAACCACAAAGGCCATTGGAATCCTTCTTTGGTGGCGTATTGGGCTTTTTCTTGTCCCTCTTTGAGACAATTGACGATATCATCTATGACGTCGTCCATTGTCTTGCATTGGTACTCCGCAACATGTTGTTGCACGCTTTGGATATATGGGTGCAAGATATGAGCGCTAAGTACCCACACCTTGTTGATCCGGGATTGTTGGGTCGTTTGCGGGATGTGTACAACAAGCATCTCGAACGGTGTCCGTATAGACCTCCGGACAAGCGCGGCCCTGAGTACAAAGGTTGGTCTCCTGGAGGAAATATGTCAAAGGAACAAATTTTGTACAATGACAAATTCTGGGATGACCTGTGCGCCGTTCTTCCAACGGCTGCACATGGGCTAGATTTCGGCGCAAAACACCCCGGTGTGCCAAGTGGAAGCCCCTTGCAATGGTACTGTAGAGAGCTCCGCCGCTTGTGCGTGCAAATGTGTGCCTGGAAACCCGAAGGAGTTGAGCGGCGCACTGCTGACTGTGACCGTTTGCACCGGGTGTATCAGGCCCTTGGGCTCCCGACGGAAAGGATCACGGTCCAATGTCACTTCTTCCTCGCCCACTATGAGCCGCGGTTGCGTAGGCATGCAAACTTGCAAGGTGGCAGTAGCGAAGGTGGCGAGCATGCACATCAGACGGTGCATAGAATTGTTGCCGTGCGGAAGTCCAAGCCGAATCACAAATGTCCAGAAGGCATGAAAGAATTTGGACGGGATGCGGCTTTGGATCTAGCACTATGGGCTGAAGGTGAGATCCACCTTGAAAACGATTGTGACCACGCCATTGCATTGCCAAGTATGAGCTTGCAACAACTACTTCTTGTTTTGTGCTGCGTTGCGTTGTTTGTTCAAGGGTCACCAAGGCAAATATATCGTGCGGCACATCTCATCGTTGGATTGGGAAAATGACATATCACCCCCCCTTCCCCCCCCCCCCCCCAAAAGTGTTTCTTCCGCCTACCACAAGTGAACCCTGTCTTAGGCTTGGCAATCATGTCCGGGGAGGCAGATGTACGCGACCACAAACGGTTTTGCTCCAAAGCCGAAGCCCTCAAATACCATATCAGTGATGTTTTCCGGGCGGAGGAGGAACCGGCTGAGGAGCATACCGCAGTGAAGAATGATTTGCAAATCAATTCGGTGGCCTTTGGGCTCAGTGGTCGCGTACGGGAGAAAGGCACACCACCCACCGCACCCACCCTCTTTCAAGTAGCATGGAAGGGGAAGGTTACTGGGAAAGTGTTCCCCAATGGTGAGATCGAGCTTCAGCATTCGGATGGGCCGAATAGGTACAAACCAGAGCACGTGCTACCGAAGCTCATTTATGGGATACGTGAAATCTCGCCCGCGGTAGCAATTCTGTCCGAAGACGCAAAGGCCGCTCATGCCGTAGCAAATGAGGTTGGAGAATCTTCCAAAGAAAGGATATAGTGGGCGAATTTTTCAATTTTTAGGCATAGTGTGCAACTCCCATCTCCCAATGCGGTAAATTAGACCAGAACACAACAACACCGCAGAGCACAACACCGCAGAGCTCTTTTTCCTTTTGCCTATAGGTCCATGAAGTCAACAGGCGAAGGCCCACTTTGCCTGCAGCACCCCAGGGCCCACGGAGGTCGGATCGCGTGCACCTTGCTGACGCGGCGCCCAAGAAGGATGATGGTGCGAAGAAGGATGATGGCGCCAAGAAGGATGATGCTCGCAAGCGGGATGCTGCACATGCCAAGGAGCTCAAGGCGCACGCAGCTGCCGCCACTGCTGCACATGCCAAGGCCAAGGCGGAAGCGAAGCTCGCTAAGGTGGCGAATGCAAAGGCGGCCAAGGCATTGAAGGATGCGGCCAAGGAGCGCGCCGAGAAGGAGGCTTGCAAGAAGGAATTGGCTTCGCAAAAAAGTTTGCTGGCGGCAAGGGCCAACCGCCTGAGTGAGATGGAGAAGGAATTGGACGACCTAAGGCGTAGTAAGAGTTCGGACAAGAATTCGGGTGCAAGCACGGCACAGGGCATGGGCAATGAGCCCCGCCATGGCGTGGTGCAGGGCACGAACATGGGAACGGGCACCGGGCAGGGTCATGGCATGGTGCAGGGCACGAACATGGGAATGGGCACCGGGCAGGGTCATGGCATGGTGCAGGGCATGGTGCAGGGTGGTGGTGCGGGACAGGCCATGGGAATGGGGATGGGGATGGGGATGGGGCCAAGCATGGGCATGGGCATGGGCATGGGCATGGGCATGGGTATGGGTATGGGGCAAAACTCAAACATGCCTATGGGCCCGAACATGGGCATGGGGATGGGGTCAGGCATGGGCATGGGTGTGGGCATGGGACAAAACCCTAACATGCTGATGGGCACAGGCATGGGCGTTGGCGTGGGGCAGGGCATGGGCATGGGTACGGGTATGAGTATGGGGCAAGGGATGGGTATGGGTACCGGGATGGGGCAAGGGGTGGGTATGGGACAGGGCATGGGTATGGGACCTGGGATGGGTATGGGTGCGGCAATGGGGCAAGGCATGGGTATGGGTATGGGTATGGGCATGGGGCAGGGCATGGGCATGCACCAAAATAGGTGGTGCTGAGCCCAGGCTTAGATTTCGGATTCATAAATTCCCTGCTGTTGTAGTTTCAAAGGCGTCTTTCTCTGTGTATGGTGAATTGTACCAGTGGAGGATGGAAGTCTCCGTCTCAAAAGCATATTCATATGCCACACACAAGCAAAAAGGTGAGGAAGGTGTGAAGACAACAGTGCCTTCTGTGGCTGCACAGCTGCTCCACTTTCTGTGGCAGTGCTTTAGTTTACCATTTATTTTCTGCGTCCAACAATCACTGCATGGTTCATCCTGTATTTGATTGTGACAGGCTCCGAAATCTACCACAATGCAAGATTCCATGGGCAATGACTATGCTGTGCCAAAGAGTGGCCTATTGTTCCACAAGAGTGTCTGGATAGTGTCTGGATCTCATTTACATGCAGGCCTCTCCCACTTGTCTATTGTCTGTTGTCTGTTGTCTGTTGCCTGCCGTCAGTTGAGCGTTGTCGTCCATTGTATGTTGTCTGTTGTCTGTTGTCTGCGGTCTGTTGTCTGTTGCCTGCCGTCAGTTATACGTCGTCGTCCATTGTCTGTTGTCTGTTGTCTGTTGTCTGTTGTCTGTTGTCTGTTGTCTGCGGTCTGTTGTCTGTTGCCTGCCGTCAGTTGTACGTTGTCGTCCATTGTTGTTGTCTGTTGTCTGTTGTCTGTTGTCTGTTGTCTGTTGTCTGTTGTCTGTTGTCTGTTGTCTGCGGTCTGGTCTGTTGCCTGCCTGTTGTCTGTTGTCTGTTGTCTGTTGTCTGTTGCGTGTCGCCTGAGGTAAATTGGACGTCGTCCAGTGTTGTCTGTTGTCTGTTGTCTGTTGTCTGTTGCCTGTCGTCAGTTGAACGTCGTCGTCCAGTCGTGACTAGCTCTATTCCTGCGATTCATTCAGAGTTCCTTCAGACGTGGAATCTTGGGGGTGTCCGAGTGCATGTTCCAATTTGCTGATGTGTTGCACGTCTCAGGAGTAAGAAAGTTCATACAGACCAATTTCTGGATCGAATTCAATCAGCATTCTGCATCCTGCGATTCATTCAGAGTTCCTTGAGACATGGAATCTTGGGGGTGTCCGAGTTGATCAGCTTTGCCTTCGCCAATGTCAGCTTTGACTCCATTTGTCCATTGGCGGCATGTTCCAATTTGCTGATGTGTTGCACGTCTCAGGAGTAAGAAAGTTCATACAGACCAATTTCTGGATCGAATTCAATCAGCATTCTGCATCCTGCGATTCATTCAGAGTTCCTTGAGACATGGAATCTTGGGGGTGTCCGAGTTGATCAGCTTTGCCTTCGCCAATGTCAGCTTTGACTCCATTTGTCCATTGGCGGCATGTTCCAATTTGCTGATGTGTTGCACGTCTCAGGAGTAAGAAAGTTCATACAGACCAATTTCTGGATCGAATTCAATCAGCATTCTGCATCCTGCGATTCATTCAGAGTTCCTTGAGACATGGAATCTTGGGGGTGTCCGAGTTGATCAGCTTTGCCTTCGCCAATGTCAGCTTTGACTCCATTTGTCCATTGGCGGCATGTTCCAATTTGCTGATGTGTTGCACGTCTCCGATGAGTTTGTTTGTGCGCCTGTTGTATCTGTGTCAAATGGGAAGGATACATGTTGCAATTTGCTGATGTGTTGCACGTCTCAAGAGTAAGAAATTTCTGGAGCCCGTCTTCGCCAAAATTTGACATTTTTCGTCAAAAATGGGCCAAAAAAGGCCATTTTTTTGCCAAAAATAGGTTTTTTGCCCTGTTGTGGACTGGCAACGACCCCCCCCCCCCCTATTTTGAGGGTGCCCAATACAAAAAAACACGTCTCAGGAACAAACAAGTTCATACTGACCAATTTCTGGAGCCCGTCTTCGCCAAAATTTGACATTTTTCGTCAAAAATGGGCCAAAAAAGGCCATTTTTTTGCCAAAAATAGGTTTTTTGCCCTGTCGTGGACTGGCAACGACCCCCCCCCCCTATTTTGAGGGTGCCCAATACAAAAAAACACGTCTCAGGAACGAACAAGTTCATACTGACCAATTTCTGGAGCCCGTCTTCGCCAAAATTTGACATTTTTCGTCAAAAATGGGCCAAAAAAGGCCATTTTTTTGCCAAAAATAGGTTTTTTGCCCTGTCGTGGACTGGCAACGACCCCCCCCCCCTATTTTGAGGGTGCCCAATACAAAAAAACACGTCTCAGGAACGAACAAGTTCATACTGACCAATTTCTGGAGCCCGTCTTCGCCAAAATTTGACATTTTTCGTCAAAAATGGGCCAAAAAAGGCCATTTTTTTGGCCAAAAATAGGTTTTTTTTGCCCTGTGATGGACTGGCAACGCCCCCCCCCCCCTATTTTGAGGGTGCCCGATACAAGAAAAAACGTCCCAGGAGCAAACAACCTCATAAAGACCAATTTCTGCAGCCCGTCTTCGCCAAAATTTGACATTTTTCGTCAAAAATGGGCAAAAAAAGGCCATTTTTTGGCCGAAAATAGGTTTTTTTGCTCCGTGGGTGACTGGCAACGACCTCCCCCCCCTATTTTGAGGGTGCCCAATACAAAAAAACACTTCTTAGCATCAAGAAAAGTCATACAGACCAATTTCTGCAGCCTGTCTTCGCCAAAATCTGCCATTTTTTGTCAAAAATGTGCCAAAATTTGCCATTTTTTGGCCCGAAACAGGTTTTTTCGCCCTGGCGGGGACTTCCAAGACCCCCCCCCCTATTTCAAGGGTGCCCGATGCAACAAAAACGCGTCACAGGAGCAAAGGAATGCACATGGACCAGTTTTGGCAGCCTCTCTCCGCCAAAATGTCACATTTTTCGTCAAAAATCAGCCAAAATTAATTTTGGGATGAGCCTGCTTCATAAAATCATAGGTGATGAGGCACGTTAGTTCGTCCTTGGGCGCTTGAACGCCCGTAACCCTTGTTGTTTCACTTGGGGGTTCAAAGCGCCTTCGGCCGCCCAGATTTTCTGGGAAAAATCTGGGACGCGATGCGTTATATCAAGGAAAAAATTGCGGATCACTCGAAGAGTGTTTCATTCTTGACTTCCGAAAAAATCGTCTTACAGGATCATCTAATGCAGTGCACGGAACGGGCGACGTCAAGCGGCGATTTCACGACAATTAGAAATCGCGGTAGAAATCGGGTATTTCACCGATTTCTAACCGCAAATCGACCAAGACAGTAAAATTATGGTAATTCCACATCGATTTAATGGTTAGAAATCGGATTCCAGATTTCGCGGGTTAGAGAACAGGGATATCCCGCTGACAGCCGGTGTCAACGGCTTCCGCACGGGTGTGACGGCTCACAGGCCTCCGGGCCATGAGCCATAAGGGGTGTGACGGCTCACAGGCCTCCGGGCCATGGGCCATAGGTTCTGGGTACCGCTTCAGACTCACCTTGGGTGACTTGAAGGATCGGCTACCACCTCAAGATGCTATTGAGACTATACCCGGGGGAGATGAATACGTCGTTGCTAACACCAACGCCCCCAACTCTCCCTGCCATGTACCTGTTCCTGATGGAGTCTCTGAGTGTGGACTGTCTGAGCTTCGCAGCTCTATTCACTCAGATGACGAAACCGAGCATGACGCCTTCTTTGTGCAGACATGCGTGGAGGAAGTGGAGAACGCCGAGTACGTCGCCCCCCTGAAACCCCTACTGTCCATGAGGGTGGAAGACCCCGTGGACGAAGAGTCAGACCCCCGATCCAGGCTAAGGGAGCACGTGGACTCCAAGAGGAGGTTGGTGGCGAAAAAGCTATGCTACGCTAAGCCTACCCGCAGCTCCTGGCCACTGAAGCAAGGACGTATGGGAGATCTATCCCAATTGAAGGAGGACCTCGAACAGAAGATCACCACCTGGCAAAGGGAGGTAGATCTTAAGCTCATGAAGAGCGTGTGGGGTGCCCATGTGAGGACCCCAGAGGAGGACGACCTCTCGGAGGAATGTGTATGTGAACCCCCCCGAGTGTGCCTATGTTGCCATCGTCCACCGGAGATGGTTGAACAAGACCTACTATACGCCTATCAAGGGTTGAAAGATACTACCAAGGGCGAAGAGTCGGTGGAGGATCACCTCCCGGCTTCCATTATCCAGGGGGCAAGCAACTTACACTCTGACGATGACAGGGAGGACAAGATCAAGCTATTGGACCCGCGAGTGCAGAAAATGTAAGAAAAAGTGCTTTTCCAATGCTTTAGGGTATACTTTAGTCGTATTAGAGATGCTCTAAGCACACAGGCATTTCTATCTTAGTATTGGCCCAGCCAAAAGTGGTGATAACACATTTTGACCTATGGAACCAAACACTAAATCAGGATATGGAGTGGACCCCTGAATCCCCTAACAATGTGAGGCTATTCATCGTTTCCTGAGTTGACTGAGAACTGACATATCCAGGGCAGAGCCTATGAACTTATCTATGTTTTCTCATGAATTCTTAGCTATCCTAGTGGTATGCACCCTAGGGGGCTGGGCACCTCTTTTTGAGAGATCCTGGGTTCAATACCCAGTCAGCCTAGCTAAGTAGGAAGATCCCATGTGACATGACAGTGACCACATCGCCACATGCCCTGCCACCTCAGCACATATGGGACCTAGAACAAAGAGTGCACATCTCCTGAGATGGCACTATGGAGATTGAGTGACCATGGGGCAGTTTTCCAACTCTTTTTCCAAAAACATTTCAGCTATGTTTGTGAATATGCAATCTGATGTGCCCTGAGTTGCAGTTTCTGTGAATATTCTTACATCTTTCACTGTTTACACTGCAGCCCTTCATGCTTTGATCCTGATTCTCTTCTTCTTGCACACCTCTTGCTTGGGCTATCCTGGATCGGTTGTATTTCATCAAATAAAACATTTTCGTCATCCAAAACAAGCAGCAGGAAACCCTACACCAGCAGCAAGCAGCATGAGAGGCACAACAAACACACAGTGTTAAAATCACTATAAAACCTTCTGGTAGCAAGAGGCAGACTGTCTCTGCGTACCGGCAGCAACCCCGTGCCGTACAACCAGTGCGCCGAGATCAGTCATATATAAGCAGAAGGGCGAACGAAGATGGACACAAAGAAAGAGGACATCGACGTGAAGACAGTGCCTGAGGCACCAGCAATGCCAGCACCTGGTGAACCTGGACCCGGACCTAGCGCTGTACCATCGGAGCCCTTACATGGGCCAGTGGACGTGGCGGAGGATTCGTTGGAAGGACTCCAGTGAGCCTTCAGGGCCCTCTCAGTCGAGGAGGTGGACACCCATCCTGTGAAGAGAAAGAGAGAGAGAGAGAAGGATGCTGGAGACGAAGCAGACGAAGGAGCAGACCAAGGGCACGACCCGACGAATGATCCTACCTGTGAGGGCGCACCAAGCGCTTCTGGCCTCCACGCATCACCCTCTCCTATAACCACCACACTCCCAATTCCAGACCCAGCCGCTGCAACATCCACACCCATAACCAACCCGCCTATGGCTGAGGGCACAGGCTATACTGGTATGCCTACCTACCCTGCCTATGGTATGAACCCACCTACCACTGCGTTTCCTGAGGCAACTACTGCCAGTGAGCCGGTGACCTCCAGTTCTGCGCCGCGATGGTATGCGGCTGACTATCACCATCCACTACCCGCTACTGGAACCTATGTGGATGTTCCTGGGTATGCACCTGGGTATGCAACCTTGAGTGGGTTGAAGAGAGGACCTGAGTCTCTTGGAGGAAGAAGTAGAGGATCGGGGAGATCCTCCAACAGGTCCCCGACGCGGTCGGAGATCAACGAGGTACTCCGAGGAGCCAACTCTAAAATTGTGGGCGACCTCACTCAAGAGATTCGAGATGAACTGCAGCCCCTGATGATACCGCCCCAAGCGTCACCTACCACTGTGGGAGTGTCACCCCATCGAGTACAGGCCAACCACCTGGTGGCAGGGCTGACAAACACACTGGGGAGCCCGAGGAGCCGACCGATGCCGACCCCTGCAGCGACACCGAGAAGCCCTTTTGTACCGAGAACGGCCCAGCCGCCCTACAGCCACGTGACGAATTCTACGAGAGCCGAGCTGGACCAGCTGGGGCTGACAGCCTTGAGGGCAATGGTTGACGTGGGGCCCTATGGCTCTAGTGATCTTGGCGGAGACCCCTCCGATGATGAGCCGCCGTCGATGACTTCTGCGTCGCCCTCGGAGGACGACGACCCGGAGGACCCCGAGAACCCAAGTGGGAAGAAGAAGAAGAAGAAGAGGAAGACCCGACGCCCTGAGGGACGCAGGTCTCAGGAGGCTAAGGCTATTGCCACCTCCAAGATCGTGGTGAACCTGCCTGAGTTCACAGGCAAGGACCTCAGCGAGTTCGCCGAGAACTTTGGCCGGTTTCTCCGATTGACCGGCCAAACCCACGCTAGTGGACGGGTCAAGTGCGATCTGCTCCTGAAGTGCTGCAAGACCAAGTACCTGGAGAAGCAGGTCAGACAGATCGTGACTAATTCCGCCACCTTTGCCCATGTGTTGGTTGCCTTGGAGAGGCAGTACCCTACCTACGAAACCGACCTCTCCATCCGGGCCGAGATCCAGAACCTGCCTGTGCTGCCCAACAACCCCAAACCTGGCTGGGTCTCTGAGCTGTTGGCTGACCTGGATCACTCGGCTGGATGATTGACGCCCGGTTCCTACAGCAGCGACGACCTGCTTTTCTGGTTGGTGGCTAAGCTCCCTCGAGAGCTGTGGGACGAGTGCCGTTCAACGGCAGAGCGCAAGGCTAGATCCCTCCGCTACGAGGATCTATGTGTACTACTCCTGGGGCTGGCGCTGGAGAAAGAAAGCGACCAGCACCTGAACAACTACCGTCCTGGAGGTGGAGGCTCTGGAAGCCATGGCAAGGGGTACCATGGATCCAGACCTTGGCAGGGGACTACCCCCAAACATGCCCACGCCCGTATCATGGAAAACGTCAAGGAGCTCTTCTGGTGTGATGCCAGAGACGAGCAGGGCCACCTGCAGCACGCCCCTGACTGCGAGCAGGGAGACTGCTTCGTAGTCCAGGGGAAGCAGCAGGAGAAGAAAACAGGCGCCAAGGCGAAGCTGCCGGATCACTACAGGTGTACAATCACCTGTGCCTTCTGTGGGAAGAGGAAGCACTAAGAGGATGATTGCTACCACAAGCAGCGCCTGTCGGCGAAGCTGAAGGGTGAAGATCCTGGCAAAGGCTCAGGCAAAGGTGGAGGCAAAGGCAAAGGCAACGACTCCGGCAAGGGCAAGTCGAAAGGACGTGGACAAGGGCAAGACAAGAGTCAAGGTGGACGAGGAGGAGGCGCTAACCGCCAGCCAGACAAGGACAACAAGAACACGGACAAGAACGGAGGCAACCCCAACCGTAATCCAGGGGGGAACTCCGAGCCCTCTGGAGGGCAGTGTGGTCCTACCACACGCTCAGAGACGAAGGCCCAGAAAGAACAAGGGGCCAAGCGGGAGCACGAAGGTGGTGATGACGGCAACGCTAAGAAGAGAAGCCGTTTCATGAGGATGGCCCGCAAGCTGCGGAACAAGGGGTTCGAGGTGACCTGTCCCGCGGAGTTCTGACGGGGACGCTCCGGTGGCACCCAGGACCTGGTGTTTTGGGTACGTATCCGACTAGGGGGACGTGAATAGCTGGGGGTAT
Organism: Eutreptiella sp. 'Long Island Sound 2002'; assembly: GCA_964036045.1. Lineage (NCBI taxonomy): Eukaryota > Euglenozoa > Euglenophyceae > Eutreptiales > Eutreptiaceae > Eutreptiella > Eutreptiella sp. 'Long Island Sound 2002'. The sequence continues at coordinate 12,157,657 of OZ038397.1, read as the reverse complement.
TGGATACTGGCGCCACCATGTCTATAGTGGCCAGGAAAACTTTACCTTGTGGGACCCTGAAGAACACCATGACCACCGCGGCTATACGAATGGGGGATGAACATGTGGTGCACAGCTGCGGGGACTGTGAAGTGGAGGTACCTATGGGCTCCCGGACTATCGCCCATCGGTTCTATGTGATGGACACTGAGGCCTTCCACTTTGTATTGGGGACTGACTTCTTCGTGCAGCACTCCCAGATACAATCCCTGACGCTGCAAGCGCCCTACCTCCTCTACGTGGACCACGGCAGTGGCAGAGAGTCTGTGCCACTGGAGCAGTCGGAACATACCTCGAGTTACCTGAGGGTATCGAAGGAGGAGCCCTCGAACATGATGGCGGCCTCCAAAACTGAGGACTATCAACTAATGGGGGAAGTCCTAGACCAAGGTCCGAAGCAGTTGGGTTACTCTAGAGAAGACCTGAGTGTGGAGTTGTTCGCTAGCGACAAGCAGCATGTACTGGACCTTTACTGCAGCAAGGGGAAGAATTGCAGCTACAAATTTTACTGGCCCTCTTTCGGGATGGCCTACGGGAACCCCAGGTTCAGTGAACTGGGGAAGGTCCTGACCAAGGTGGCGTTGGAACGTTCCCGTATCATCCTGTGTTCCCCCGATTGGGGAGCCCATGGGGGCAACGAGTACTGGCGAAACCTCCTGGACACGCTGACTATCAGCTCTGTTCGGTTACCTGATGAGGCCATCTACGTGCCTCTGGGGCGTAAGACGCCTATTGGGAAACCCGGATGGGGGAGTATGCTCAGCGTGCTGGACGGAGAGAAAGATGTCCTTGATGAATGCCCTAGATATTTTGATGAAGTCCTGCAGGTTTTAAAAATGAAAACCCAAACCAAAGCAGCAAGTAGAGCAAGAACAGGATGTGGATCGAATGAATGAATAGTTTTGAAATCCAGTGTAACACAGAAGGGCTGCAGATAGACAATGCAGGTATAAACACAAAGATTCAATCACAAACGGACAATACAAAAGATTTTATATGAAAACTGGACTGACTCTGGCCTCCAAGATAGCATCAGGCACTTCATGTGCACTCTTTTTGGGTGAAATGGTGCTGGTTAGGAATGTGGGGCATAGATGTAAGGCCAACACAGAAAATGACTTGGCCAAGCAACTGAATTCAGAAACAGTTAAAACGTAGAACCACAATAAGTAGTAGAAACATTTGAGTATAGGGGTCTTGGGGTGGGAGACCACTAGGCTTAACCTCCAAGGCCTAAAGCATGAAATGCCTATTTTATTTCGGTACATCCTCCATGAAGGAAGGTACCTCCGCTCAGTTGAGTGGTAGGGGTGAACTTCATGGGGGGGGCTAGGGTTACAACCCTAGTTACTTTGAGAAAGTGTACTTTAGGCTTCAAAAGAGAGAGATAAAAATACTTAAGTTACTCTTAGCATCAACAAAAGGGTTTTCAAGGGGGGCTTGGCCTGGATCAAGCCCTCCAAGAAAGACATGGCAGTGACTTTTTCTTACTCCCCCCTGGAGTACTAGTTAGCTAAGCTAGTAGGACCAAGGAAAAAGGCTCAAATATTCCCAGAATTACCTCAGAAAATGCATGAAACTTACCAAAAACATCCTCATCAGTTCATAGAAGCCTATCACACTGTAGGTACCCTCGAAAAACAGTGTAATGTACCGTGAATGATGTCCCTTCGATGGGGCATTCCTCAAAAGTCGCCGGCGTGCAACGAAAACCTTTGGTAAAAATGTGGCCGGAGTGGGGTTTGAACCTGGGACTCCCTCCCTGGAACACATGTGCTTGCCCACTAGGGTACAGTCGAACGCTCCGATGCGGACGGTGATCGCTGTATAAACAGCGTTTCAGTAAACGTCCTGACCAAGGGCCAGGGCGGAGCAATACTCCCAATGGAGGACACAGATCTCCAGGAGCTGAAAAAAAATAGAAAATGTAACCAACAGGGAGTGATCTCTGCGGTTTAGCGAATGGGGTAGCGATTTGACAAGTCAAATGGCTAAAAATTGACGAAATCACGCGAGAAATCGTCATTTTTACACCAAACACAAAGTCGCAGACAAGCGCAAAGGAAGCGGACTTCAAAAACAAGGTTGCGCAAGCGTAAACGGCTTTTGAAAAAGAAGCTATGAGCCGTAGTTTTTAAAGTTCTAAAGGAAATTTTTGCACAGTCGCATCAAAATTTTTATAAACTTTGGGGAAAAGTATTCAAACTGAACCCACATCACAGAGCAGGTGGACAATGCACCTCTCAGGTATGCCAATGTCATCTCACACGCATGCATTGCGTTCGTGGTGGTTGCTTCGTTAAAACGTTAGGGTTGTCAACGCTGTGTTTGTTGGGGGTTCGGGCGCTCATCTCCTTTGCTCTGCACAGGTCAAAACAGGAATGAAAGGTATGCGATGCGAATGGAGCGCGCAGCGCGCACGTAGGGTTAGAATATGCGCTGTGCTCGCGATGCATGTGCCAAATTGAGGCATTCACACGCTGTGACGCTTTCCCTGTACCCCAATTCATCCTTGTTCTCTCTTCACAGGTAAGAAAAGAAAGTGTTTGTTCGTGTGTAGCCGTAGCGTTAAAGTAGGGTTGCTTAAAACGCTTAGGCTTGTTTATAACTCGCAATAGGGTTGTTTTGCGTTCGCTTCACTTTGGCATTCACACGATGCATGGTGAGTAAGGTAGGTTAGCCCAGGAGGAGCTCACCTTCTGGTTGAGTCAGTGTTATGGTTCCGCCTCCCTTCCCTGCATACGTGCACATGATGCGTTAAAGGGTAGGCCACGCGAAATGCGCACGGTAAACCTTGTTTAGGTTACCCAGGGGCTCCTCGGTACGTTCTGTAAGAGAACCTGAGGAGTCTCTTAACGCTTGCTTGCTTGACAGGGGTGTTTGAGGACAGTGTATTATAGGTCACACTGAGAAGCGTATAATATGTGGAGTGTGGCTTGGTTCCTCAGCCGCAAACACCCCTTCATTGGCCTTTGTTGTACAGGTGGGAGAGGCTCAAAGTGATTGGTGCACGCAGCAGCTGTCTTCGGCGGCTATCCCATTTTTCTGCCCCAGCTAAACAGGGGCGCTGATCACACAATCAATTGACTGTGCCTCAGCCAGGAGTGGCGAGGGCAGTTCGACTCCAGCGACATCCGCGCTGTGCACACAACAAGAGCACCCCTTCCCTCCAAGCCCTAGCAGGGAAACATGTTGTGACTTCCCTGTTAGGCCACAGTTGCTCAGCAGCGCTGTGTTCTCGCGTCTTCTTCACAGGAGGGTCATTAGGACCCGAGACCTCATTCACAGCAATACCAAGTAGCGTGTGTAGGGGTTAGGGTCAGCAGGCCTGGCAGGAGTTGAGTGCAGGTGATGAGTGCTCACCCTGCCTTCGAAGGCCGGAGCTGGCGTTAGTGAGTGTAGTGTAGTGGTGTCTCCTGTCCCGCGTGCTTTTCCTCGTGGGCAGGGGAGTGCGTTAGCTTTTGGCCTGTAGCAAAAATGGGCGTTTTGTATGCCCTTAGCACACTTGGCCACCCCTCCCCTCTAGTAGGTAGGGCTTTTGCCGTCTTCCCCCAAGGATATGCGCCAGCACAGAAATTGGGCGCCATAGGAGTGGTAATAGTACCTGATTAGGACCTTCGGTCCGACGTCAGCGAAGCCCGGTCTCCGGGAGCCACGCCGGGGAGAGAAGTGAGACACACACAGACATACGTAGCACACATAGGGGTATGGTAAACCCTGTAAGGAAGGGTAGAACCCCATGGGTCTGGACCAGTCAGGGGTCCTAACTGTGGGCTCGCTTGTCCCCAAGGAGGGAAGACACACCTTGCCTCATAACACCTCGCTTGTCATTCCCCCCTGGTGTAGTAAGCCACCGTTCTTCGTTGGCTCCCCAAGGTCATTACATCAGAGCAGTCCTCATGCAACACGTGGGCAACAAGGCATACACTCGCTGCGTGGCTGCAATCATGATAAGCGGCCACCTGGCCCACGCTGGAAACCACAGGCATGGGTCTGCAGGGCACAGACAGGGTCAGTGCAGTGCTCAGTAAGCAGCAGTCTGTGAAAAACCAATGGCCTTCGGCCACGGAGTGGTTGTCATGGGGGGCTAACGGTCCCGTCCTGCGATGCAATGCGGGGCAACTGTGACAACTGCTCTTACACCCATACACAGGCACGTCTGCAGAAGAGTGCTCACTGCACCTGTCAGTAGACTGACACAGGGAAATTAGTTTCGCTTTTTACGCTGGGACATAGTCTCAGCAGGGCTTAGGAGCTGCCCCTCGTTGTTCTCAACGAGGTAGGTGCGGAAGATGGGGTCGATACTCCCGTCTGGTTGTATGAAGGCTGACATAGGTTCCCAGGTCGCCTCAGATAACCCATAGCCATCCCACAGGGTTAGGAACTTCCAGCCCTGTTTATACCTGTGGCAAGCCATACCTGCAACCACGTACTAACCATCGACTGCCATCTCATCGGCAGTCATCTCTTCGAGTTCGTCTGCCTCCTCTGGACTGGCAGCGTTCTCTAGGTCTATACGCTCGACCTCACTGTCACTGAGGCGCCACTCATCCCAACACAAAGCGTCAGGGGAGTGATAGTGCCTCAACTGTTTAGGTGCACACAGCAGTTCACCACCTAGACGTGCACTGCACCTGACATGGATCCTGGATCCATCTATCCTGATGATACGATAGGGTCCAAAAAAAGGGTCCTGTAGGCAGTTACGTGGCCAGGAGGGTAGGCGTGAATGGTGTACGAAAACAAGATCACCAACCTTGAAGCTGGCAGGTCGCCGTAGACGGTTCCGTCGGCTCAGTTCACGGTCACGAATGTGTCTCAGGTTAGTCCCAACCTTATTAGCCAGAGACTGCTTGTGTTCCAGCCAATCTCCCACAGGGCTCTTGAAGTCCTCAGGAAAGGGGGTTTTGAAGAACCAAGCAGGTTGTCCTCCATGGAACAGTTCGTGGGGGGTGAAACCCGTAGAGGAGCTCCGCTGTGAGTTCATGGTCAGCACTGCCCAGGGCAGTAGGCGTACCCAGTCCTTGGTACGCTCCTGTTTCATCAGAATTCTTAAGTTTTGCTCCACCACACGGTTCTGTCTCTCACAGAGAGGGTTAGACGTGTCGGTATAGGGCACACCTGTGGTTACCTCCACGTTGAGGGCATTTAGCACTCGTTTGTACCACCCAGTATCACTGCGGATGCGTACATCCTCATCAGAGTGCACCTGCTTAGGTGCTCCATAGGGTTTGAACCATTGTTCGACCAAAACTTTCATAGTCTGCTCACCTGTGATTGTCTTATTGCAAGGGAACACACGGGTGAAGCGAGATAGGCCACAGGGGACCACTAGGCAACTATCATAGCCGCCGAAGCGTGGTAGGCCGTGGATGAAATCCACGTAGAGAAGAGAGTTAGCACCAAAGGGTATGGGTAAGCTGGAGATCAGGCCCCTATCCCTATTGTCGCTCTGCTTGCTGGCATGACAGCCACAAGCATCCACAATGGTCTCCATACGCGACCTCAGTTCAGTCAGGGTTAGACCAGAGTGGAAACACTCACGGAAGAAGTCCACTGAGCGATTAGCGCCAGTGTGACCAGAACTGAGATGAGACCACTGTAGGCACCCATCCAGTCGTGCCTCAGGCACCACGATTCGGTCCTCGTAGAAGAGGTACTGATTGTTTTTATACCACTGGTGCCCGTCAATGACACGGGGTTCGACACCAGTGCTGAGGGTTTGGAGAATTTCTTTGTACTCTGACTGATAGTCGGTCAGACTCCAACCCTCCAGGATTCCAGCAGTGCGCATGGACAGGTCAAGCTGGACATCCATACGCTGGAAAGCCTCTCTGGCGAGCGCCTCAGAGCTCTCACCTATAAGCGCATCGAAGTTGTTGCGCGATATATAGTCAATCAGTTCATTCTTTATTCCGGGGATATGATGCACTGTCAGCCTGAACTGGCTCACGTAAGTCCACCACCGCTTTAGCGTAGCTTTCTTTGGTGGTGGGCCCTTCTGAAAAGACTTCACAGGCTCCTGGTCACACAGCCAGACAATAGGGTTAGATCCCAGGAGTCGGGATTGTGACGAAAGCACCAACATACCGGCCAGGAGTTCCTGGTCATAGGTGCTGTAATTGGAACGCGCATGGTTTCATTTCCAATTCCAGTGTCCCAGTGGCACCAGTCGCCACTCACTGGTAGGATAGTCATGTTTCAACGAACCATCACGGTTCAGTCCACTAGTACAATAATGGCAGTGGGTTAGTTCAGCGGGGTTAAGCTCCTGCCATTGGTAGATCGTACCACCCCCCCCTACATCACTGGCATCAGTGATCAGGACTATCTCGCCCTCAGGGTGGGGTACTCCCAGGCAGTTGGAGGAGGCAATCTTCTTCTTCAACTCCTGGAAACACTCTTCCTCTCTGGCGGTCCACCTCCAGGGAGTAGTTTTCTTGATTAGGTCAGTGAGGGGGGCAGAGGAGTAAGTAAAATTGTGGATGTGACGCCGATAGAAATTATATGCGCCCACAAAACTCCTCACGTCGTGTAGACCCTTCTTAGGGTCATCGCGAATCTGCATGTCCTGTAGGGGCTGCATCTTAGACGCGGCTGGTTTCCACCAACCATACCCCACGTCGAAACCCAAATATTCCATCTCCTCTTTCATAAACTCACATTTTTCGAGTTTGATTCGGAGATGGTTTTCTTGACAAACAATGAAAAATTCACGGAGCAGAAGGACATGGTCCTCTTGCGTATTAGTACCCAAACTCACGTCGCCGATGTGAGCCTCCATTTCTGCACCCCGAGAAATCAACTCCTGTACTAGAGGCCTACGCCTCAGTATGTACAAAATTTTGTTGATTAGCTCCTGGAAGAGCGCTGGGGCATTAGCCATCCCAAAAGGCATAACCTTCCACTTAAAGACACGGCCCTTAAGGGTTATAGAAGCCAGCAGCGCCTGAGCTGCGGCGGTTAGGTCCACCTGCCAGAAACCAGAGCGTTTGTCCATTTTGGTCTTGTACCTGCATTTGGCAATACGCTCCAGGGTATTTTCCATGTTAGGAATACTCCCCGAGTGGTTCTGGGTTTTCTTGTTGACCTCACCATAGTCAACAACCAGTCGTAGGGCAGTCGACCCTGGTTTGGCAACCAGGAAACAGGGACTGCAGTGATTGGGGTAGTCCCCCTGCTTATATTCTTCAACGAGGCCAGCATCAATACATTCCTGGATCTGGCGCTCGATTTCTTCAACCTGTTCCTGTGGAGCGGGATAAGGACGACGCCTCACTCACGTCTTTTCAAATTCAGGTCTCAGTTTCGAGTCCATCTGGACCAGTTTTTTACAAGAGAGGGGAGGCGGCAAGGCGCTGAACACCTCCTCATAGGTTATCAGCAGTTTATTCAGTCGGGGGTCAAGGTTAAGACTCTCGAGTTTCTGCAGGAAATCCTCCTCAGCATGGAGGTTGCTCTTTCCATATTCTTTTTTTTCCTGCCGATCAGCAGTCTTGGCAGGCACAGAACCATCGTCCCACTCAGGGGGACATTGCTGCCCATAGCGCAGAGAATACACTAGCGGTATCTCAGGATCAGGCAGCGTATAGGAATCATCGTCCTCCTCAGACCAGATGGAGGATTTCCAGGTCTGTCTGAGGTATTGCAGCCGCTCTTGGCGCTCAATACCTTCGGCCTTCAGGTACAACAGCCGCCAGAATTCCTGAGTGTCATGCTCAGACAATGGCATGTTATTAGAAGCAGGCCGTGCCAGAGCATCAGCACTCCGGGCCACGGGTTCAGCTGTGTGCATAGGCTGCATTTGTAGCACTGGCTTCCCAACAGGAGAAGTGGGCTCAGGGGTTGACTCTGGATCTACCTCCTCTAGCAACAGCTGAGCTAGGAAGGCACTGTGTTTTAGGTCAACGCAGCTGGGGTCAACAGGAGGGATAGTGCTGGCGATCTCAGACAGCTGGTCGTCAGCATCCTCTTTTACAGCTGCAGGTTCCAGATAGTCATCGGGAGGCTCACACCCTGTAAGTGTGGCAGATAGGTGCTCAGGAGATCGATTTTTGAGATAAGAAAGGGTCAGGCCACGATTTTCGGCCATGACCTCTTTCAGTAGCACCTGGTCTAGGTCACACAGGGGTACAGGATTGAGAGATCCATCGACGATGGACAGGAAACTGGCCCACTCAGGGGCCTGCATAGCTGTGTCTGAGTCCTCAGGCACATAGATGGGGCCGTCGGGGAGTTGCACTCTTCCCACGGTCATTCCATCTAGCATACGGCGCCAGTGAGCATGTTCACCAGAGCAGCCCCAGTCAGGGGTGCACATGACAACCCTTCCTCCCTCATAAGCGATGTTGGTTAGAACCTTCGCGAGCAGGGAGAAGGGAGGGTTAGCATACGCTAGGCCCATTGCTTTCCAGAAGAAATGGAAAGCATTGTTCAATTGTTTCGAGCAGTACAACTGCATGATGTGCTGTTGTTGGCTTGCAAACAATTCCACCTGGATCTCATCCAGGTTTACCTGAAGGGCCGCCAGTCCATTTTCAAGAACGTGACGGGCCAATTGGTAGTTTCCAGTACGATAGTTAGTCTTGGATGCGTAGCGCAGCCCAGACTCTTTTTGTCCTGACAGCTCCAAAGGTACAGAGAACAGCCCACTGCCAAAGTCGCAGTGCAAAGAATAGGGGCGCTAGAGGGACAGCATTTTTACCTGGGGGTTTCTTCGTAGGAAGTCTGTACCAATGACGATGTCAAAGGCGTCGGTGTCCAGCACTCTGCGGTGTTGGGTCACGGTTTCGTCGCCCAGGCATATAGTCACATCGACCTCCCCCAAGGAATGGATGGTACGCCCATCCCCTATCTTATGGCCACGGTCTTAGTTTTCTTGAAAGTCTTTAGCAGGCGCCGGGCCACTATGGAAAGTGTTGCACGGGTGTCAAGCACCGCTCGAAAAACTTGATCCCCGATTTTCACGAGGATCCAGAAAACCAAGTCCTCCTCTTCAGAGCCGCCCCCCTACTCCTCATCAGGGAACTTGACATCCACCCCTGCAGCTATGAGGGACCAGGCCATCGAGGCCAAGCGCCTCTTCTTGGAGTTAATCCCCTCAGGGGTAGCGTTATCCCCCTGGGGGCGCTTCTTGGGATCACCTGCGGCAGGAGGGGGTGTAGCAGCTGGAGAGGGTGTAGCAACGGGCGCTGATGAGCGCCTCTGGGGGTTAGGGGGTTCATTTTTGCCACCCCCCTTGCCACCTCCTTTACCACCTTTATCCCCATCCTGGGGGTTTTCGGTGGGTGTTTGGGTCTTCTGGCGTTCGGCCTCCTGACGCTTGAGTTTATCACTCTCGCGTTTCTTTATGTGACATTCGTCTTCGTAGTGACGACGTTTGCCACAATAACCACAGGTGATGGTACACCTGAAAGGATCCTGATGGGTCACAGGTTTCCCATCCTTAGTATGCTGCTGTCGTTTCATCTGCAGCATACAGCTACTGCGGTGATCGCAGTCAGAGGCATGACAAGGCCCCCCCTTGTCATTGACAGGTTTGCAGTAGAACAGAGGGGGTGTGCCTGCATCAGGTTTAACCTCATTCATGGCACGTAGGTTACCTCTTCCTTTACCACCTCCCTGGTTGGTGTTAGTGGGATTTTTAAGCCCTTTCCCTTCGCCACGTTTAGGGGTAGGGTTACCCCCTCGACCCAAGTGCTTCTTGAGGAATTTCTCCATGTGGGAGTCATTCTCCCTCTCAAGAGCTAGCTCAATCACGAGGTCCACCAGTTCATCGTACGAGTGGGTCCGACTCTTCCTCTCAGAGGCAGAGCGGCAATCATCGCACGTACGTTGGGGGATCTTACTCATGAGCCACAGGTGGGGCTCAGTGGCTCCGTAGGAGCCCACGTTCATTCGCTAAAACAGATACTCCAAGTCGCACACGTATTCAGAGATTCGCGCAATGGAAGGAAACTCAGGGAGCATAGGTAGCTCCTCTATCTGTGTGCGCACACTGAGGTCAGTCTCATAGACTGGGAACTTTTTCTGCAACCTCTGGAGTACCTCTGCCCAGGTGGAACAGGTTTTCACAATCTGTTTCACCTGTTTTTGCAAAAATTTCTTTTTGCATGAGCGTTTCAACAGTGAGCATTTGGTGGCCACATACACATGGGATTGGCCAGTCAGCAAAAGAAACTCAGCAAATTCTTCTGCCCATTCGGGCAGATTTTTTGGGGTCGAACTCCGGCAGTTCCAGCTGGATGTTCGCCTGGGCAATAGGTCTGCCCGTCTTCCCACCCCCCGGAGTTAGGCCAGAAGGTGATACGCCGGCAAGAGGTGCCAGGGCTGACAGCCCTCTTTTCTCAGTCTCTGTCACAGGCACGTCCTGTAGTTCAGCCATGGCCACTGTCCTGGCACGGGGGTGAAAGGGGCTGGGGCGGGTGACCTTAGGCAACAGCCTTGAGACCCTTGATCTCTTAACATCTTCGGCCAGGGTACTCAGTCCGGGGGAGGGGGAGGACAACTCTGGCTTGGGTAAGGGTTCTGCAATACCCAGTTTCGCCTTAACGGCCTCCGATAGGGCCGTCACATCTGGATCTTCTGATCCAGACAGAAGTTTGGCCAGCAGTTCGGCCGTATGATCCAGGGCACCGTAGGTCGGCCTTGGATGATGTTGTCCCTCAACTCGAGTCGGGCCTACTTCGGGAGCCCTTTCGGGTTGGACAACATGCTCTTGGATACTCGGGTCTCGGTCGTCTTGGCAGGGATGCTGTCTCGGCTCTGTCGGACGGCGGGCCAGAGTGCGTGTAGGACCCTAGGTCTGTACGTGGTCTGGATCCGTGTACTGCCAATGGCTCCTCCACATCTTCTCCACGAATGGATTTGTAGTACTCCTCATGGAGGATGTATTCATCCATTTTCTTCCTCAGTTCCTCGTATTCCTCAGGGCCTCCAATCGCTGTTGAGGATGATGCCGGACAGGCGTATCGGGAGACTGAGGCTGCTACACGCCTGTGGAGATGATGCAGGCTGTCACCACCGTGGGCCGCTAAGGCCTCGGTGGTAAGGATTGTATTTTCTTCCGCCCTTCTGCGATCTGGATCTCCTTGGGACCCAGATGCGACACTGAGATGTGGTGCTCGGTAGGGTGGTTCACTCATAGGGTGGGCCATGCTGCCCATTTGTACTTGGACAGTTCTTATGGGCCAGGTCCTGACGCTTGGCGTGGACATGATGAACTTGTTGTTGAGCCTTGTGTGCTGCACTTCTTCTCAGGGTCGGTTCAGAAGGTCACAAGGGACTGTCTCTGCTACCGGAAAGATGTGCTTGATTAATGCCCTAGATACTTTGATGAAATCCTGCAGGTTTTTGAGTTGAAAACCCAAACCAAAGCAGCAAGTAGAGCAAGAACAGGATGTGGATCGAATGAATGAATAGTTTTGAAATCCAGTGTAACACAGAAGGGCTGCAGATAGACAATGCAGGTATAAACACAAAGATTCAATCACAAATGGATAATACAAAAGACTTTATATGAAAACTGGACTGACTCTGGCCTCCAAGATAGCATCAGGCACTTCATGTGCACTCTTTTGGGTGAAATGGTGCTGGTTAGGAATGTGGGGCATAGATGTAAGGCCAACACAGAAAATGACTTGGCCAAGCAACTGAATTCAGAAACAGTTAAAAAGTAGAACCACAATAAGTAGTAGAAGCATTTGGGTATAGGGGTCTTGGGGTGGGAGACCACTAGGCTTAACCTCCAAGGCCTAAAGCATGAAATGCCTATTTTATTTCGGTACATCCTCCATGAAGGAAGGTACCTCCGCTCAGTTGAGTGGTAGGGGTGAACTTCATGGGGGGGGCTAGGGTTACAACCCTAGTTACTTTGAGAAAGTGTACTTTAGGCTTCAAAAGAGAGATAAAAATACTTAAGTTAGTCTTAGCATCAACAAAAGGGTTTTAAGGGGTGCTTGGCCTGGATCAAGCCCTCCGAGAAAGACATGGCAGTGACGTTTTCTTACTCGGAGGTATTACCTCCATCTCCTTGGAGAATCTGGACCCGACTGTGGTCCAGGCTATACAACGAGAAAGCGATGGACTCGCCTTGGATGACTTGAAGGATCGACTACGACCTCAAGATGCTATTGAGACTATACCCGGAGGAGATGAGTACGTCCTGACTGACACCAACGCCCCCAACTCTCCCTGCCATGTACCGGTTCCTGATGGAGTCTCTGAGTGTGGACTATCCAAGCTACCTAGCTCTATCCACTCAGAAGACGAAACTGAGCACGACGCCTTCTTCGTGCAGACCTGTGTGGAGGAAGTGGAGAACGCCGAGTACGTCGCCCCCCTGAAACCCCTACTCTCCATGAGGGTGGAAGACCCCGTGGACGAAGAGCTGGACCCTCGATCCAGGCTAAGGGAGTATGTGGACTCCAAGAGGAAGTTGGTGGCGAAAAAGCTATGCTACGCTAAGCCTACCCGCAGCTCATGGCCACTGAAGCAAGGACGTATGGGAGATCTATCCCAATTGAAGGAGGACCTCGAACAGTAGATCACCACCTGGTAAAGGGAGGTAGATCTTAAACTCATGAAGAGCGTGTGGGGCGCCCATGTGAGGACCCCAGAGGAGGACGACGTCTCGGAGGAATGTGTATGTGAACCCCCTCGAGCGTGCCTATGTTGCCATCGTCCATCGGAGATGGTTGAACAAGACCTCCTATATGCCTACCAAGGGTTGAAGGACAGTACCAAGGGCGAAGAGTCGGTGGAGGATCACCTCCCGACGTCTATTACTCAGGGGGCAAGCAACTGACACTCTGACGAGGACATGGAGGACAAGATCAAGCTATTGGACCTGCGGGTGCAGAAGCTTATAAGGACCTATCTGGAGGTGTTCCGAGAACTACCCCCTCCAGCCTCATGTGACAAGCTGGTACAGATGGACCTCAAGCTGAAACCCGAGTTCGTGGGTCACAAGATCCGGAGGAGACCCTATCCAGCTCCTAAAGAGCAGGCCGACGAGATTGAGTGACAGATACAAGAATGTATCGACGCTGTCCTAGTCCTGGAGTACAAGGACGGGGACTGCCCCCTACACTGCAGCCCCTGTTTCCTGGTGGCTAAACCTGGGTCTACAGCCAAACGGCTGGTAGTGGACTACGGAGAGCTGATCAAGAAAACGCTGAACCACCCAGGGTCCATTCCCAATAAGGAGTCTACCCTGGAGAGGATAGCCTCCTGTTGCTACAAGACCAAGATGGACAAGAGGAGCGGATTCTGGCAAGTGGACCTGACGCCCAACGCTCAGGAGCTACTGGCCTTCATCACCCCTCAGGAGAGGGTGTTCAAGTGGAAGGTCATGCCGTTTGGCGTGGCTAACGCACCCGCTCTATTCCAAGAGCTGATGAACAAGATCTTGTCCATCCTACGAAGAAGACCTAAGGTGCAGGAACTTATATCCCGTGGGGCCCAGATGGAAGCACACATCGACGATGTATGCCTCGGGACCAATACCCAGGAGGACCACCTAATCCTCTTGGGTGAGTTCTTTGCGGTCTGCCAGGAGAGCCACACACGACTCAAGCTGGAGAAGTGTGAGTTTAGCAGGAGACCATGCAGTACCTGGGGTTTGACGTTGGCTATGGGTGGTGGACCCCAGCGGCCTCTAAGGCCAAACCTCTGATGGATGCTAAGGTACGACACGAAGACCCCAAGAAAGGACTTCATGATGTACGCAGTTTCATTGGGGCGTGCAACTTCTATCGCCGCCATATCAAAAACTTCACCTACACCAGCGCCATTCTGACAGACTTGATCAAGAAGAGTACTACTTGGCGCTGGGGCCCACAAGAGCAACAAGCGTTTGATGAGCTCAAAGACAAGGTGGCCAACGCTAAGTGCTTGGGCGTGCTCAGGGAACAAGGGGAGATTATCCTGGTGCCCGACGCCAGCAATGTGGGCGGTGGTGGAACGTTGTTTGAATGGCAAGCACTAGAGAAGGAGGAGTTCGACTCGGCCATCTCCCAATGGGGGACGGAAGGTCTAAACCGAGATGGGACCCTCAAGCACAGCTACCCTGACGACAAGTGGCTCCTAGTACCTCTGGGCCACTGGAACTGGAAGTGGAACCAGGCCAGGGGGAACTACTCCACTTATGAGCAGGAATTGCTCGCGGGTATGCTAGTGCTATCCTCACAAGCACGACTGTTGGGGAGTAACCCTGTGGTCTGGCTGTGCGACCAAGAACCGGTCCGCAGTTTCGTGAAGGGCCCCCCATCTGAGAAGGCCAAGCTACGGCGCTGGTGGACCTACCTCAGTCAACTACGGCTGACGGTACACCATATCCAGGGAGTGAAGAACGAGTGTGCCGACTACATCAGCCGCAACAACTTCGACGCCCTGATTGGTGCCCGGTCTGAAGCGCTGGCTAAGGAGGCGTTCAGCCGTATGGACGTCCACTTGGACCTCAACATGACGATGATACGGCCCCTGGATGGACTCCAACAATCGGAGTACCTGAAGGAGTTTGGGGATATCTACAAGCGCCTGGAGAAACGCCTTGAACCCCTCCTGGTCACCCAAGATCAGTGGAAGAGGGACAAGAGCTACCTCTGGCACGAGGACCGCATCGTGGTGCCTAGTGACAGAGTCCCAGCGCTGCTGAAGTGGACCCATGAGTCGAGCGGTTATGTGAGTGCTGACCGTACCCTGAGGCTATTCACGCAGTGGTTCCACACTACGTGGACTGACGACCAACTGCGGAAAACCCTCCAGCCTATCGTGGACAAGTGCCCGTGCAGGTCCTGCAAACCAGGGGATATCAGGGTCAGAGGTCTCTACTCGACCCTGCCCATCCCTCACTGTGCTAACAGTGTTCTATACGTGGACTACACGGAGATGCCGAAGTTCGGGGGCTATGACTTCGCCCTCGTGGTAACCTGTGGGTTGACCAGGTTTACCAGGGTGTTCCCATGTACCAAACACATTACCGGGGAAGAGACTATCAAGATACTCCTGGAGGAGTGGTTTTATGTCTATGGGGCGCCCAAGGAGATCAACTCCGATGCACCTATGATTTTAGCAGCTGTTTTTTCCCAAAATTCAAAAAGTCGACAAAAAGGGGTTTTTCGCGAGAAAAAACCTATTTTTTTGGTTTCTACGGCCCCAAAATAGGCAGGGGGTCCTCCTACCCGAATTTTGTCCAAAAATATCCAAAACCATGAAATTTGGCCTATTTTGGGGTATTTTTGCCTGCTCTGGGCTGGTGCTGCAGAACAGTGCTGCACACCAGTGTACCTGCCTATAGAGGATTTTCGACGGAAATTCCAATTTTCTTTGGATTCTCTGTCCCCAAAATAGGGATGGGAGGGTTCCTCCCACCCGAGCTTTCTCCCAAACCACCAAAGACCCTGGAATTCGGCCTATTTTGGAGTATTTTTGTTTGCTCTGGGGTGGTGCAGCAGAACAGTGCTGCACACCAGTGTACCTGCATAGTATAGTATAGGCACGACAAAACCATGAAAATAGGTTTTGTACCCAAAAAGATCAAAAGTAACCTTTTGTTTTAATTATACACCCCCCAAATAGCAGGGGGGGGGGGTTCCTCCTACCCCATTGTTCCCCAAAAAAAACAACCTAAGCCTCAAACATGTGTATGTACGGTGATAGGCACGCAAAAGCCTACCTATGAACCATATGGAAATGGACCACAAACGGTGCAAAATAGGGCCAAAAACACCTGAAATGTTCATCGCTCATCCCATTCTTATGCACATACTATCATATGTAGTTCTTTGGCGTATTTCGCTTTTTTGCAACGAGCACCCTCCAATCGGGAGGGGGGGTGGTTCAGCTGCTTGTTTCAGGCTAAAAAAAACAAACAATTTTTGATAAAAAAATGGCTATTTTTCGTCGATTTTGTTGAAAAATGGCAGGTTTTTGGGCATAAGAATGCTGTAAATTGTGTTTGGGCAATCGGTGTGTCCACAAAGCATGCTTTTGTGCATCCAGCACCCTCAAAATGGGGGGGGGGGGGGCTCTGCAAATGCCTGTCTGAGGCCAAAATACTCAATTTTTGACCAAGGAACGGCCATTTTTGGCAGTTTTTCCATGAAAAATAGCAAATTTTGGTGCATACAGATGCTGTAGATTGTGCTTTCGTAGTCCGTGCGTGCATACAACTTGCTTTTTTTGCATGCAGCACGCTCAAAATAGGGGGGGGGGATCCTTCAACTGCTTGTACGAAGCCAAAAAAAGTCAATATGTGACCAGAAAAGGGCCATTTGTGGCCGTTTTTTTCGTGAAAAACGGGAAATTTTGGTGCGTACGGGTGCTGTAAATTGTGTTTGCGTGATCTGTGTGTCCCCACAACCTGCTTCTTCGTATCCAGCACCCTCAAAATAGCGGGGCAGTCTTCAACCGCTTGTCTGAGGCCAAAAAAAATCATTTTTTGACCAAGAAATGGCCATTTTTAGCCGTTTTTTCCATGAGAAATGGCAAATTGTGGTGCATACGGATGCTACAAAAGGTGTTTTCGTGACCTTCGTGTGACCACAACTTGCTTTTTTGCATCCAGCACCCTCAAAATAGGGGGGGGGGGGGCTTCAACTGCTTGTACAACGCCAAAAAATCAATATTTGACAAAAAAAGGCCATTTTTAACCGGTTTTCATGAAAAATGGCATATTTTGGTGCGTACGGATGCTGTAAATTGTGTTTGCGTGATCTGTGTGTCCCTACAATCTGCTTTTTCGCATCCAGCGCCCTCAAAATAGTGGACAGCCCAAAAATCCCAACTTTTGAGCAAAAAATGGCCATTGTTGGCCGTTTTTTCATGAAAAATGGCAAATTTTGGTGCATACGGATGCTGTAAATTGTGTTTGCGTGATCTGTGTGTCCCTACAATCTGCTTTTTTGCATCCAGCACCCTCAAAATAGGGGGGCAGTCTTCAACCGCTTGTCTGAGGCCAAAAAAAATCATTTTTTGACCAAGAAATGGCCATTTTTAGCCGTTTTTTCCATGAGAAATGGCAAATTGTGGTGCATACGGATGCTACAAAATGTGTTTTCGTGACCTTCGTGTGACCACCACTTGCTTTTTTGCATCCAGCACCCTCAAAATAGGGGGGGGGGGGGGGGCTTCAACTGCTTGTACAACGCCAAAAAATCAATATTTGACAAAAAAAGGCCATTTTTAACCGGTTTTCATGAAAAATGGCATATTTTCGTGCGTACGGATGCTGTAAATTGTGTTTGCGTGATCTGTGTGTCCCTACAATCTGCTTTTTCGCATCCAGCGCCCTCAAAATAGTGGACAGCCCAAAAATCCCAACTTTTGACCAAAAAATGGCCATTGTTGGCCGTTTTTTCATGAAAAATGGCACATTTTGGTGCATACGGATGCTGTAAATTGTGTTTGCGTGATCTGTGTGTCCCTACAATCTGCTTTTTTGCATCCAGCACCCTCAAAATAGGGGGGCAGTCTTCAACCGCTTGTCTGAGGCCAAAAAAAATCATTTTTTGACCAAGAAATGGCCATTTTTAGCCGTTTTTTCCATGAGAAACGGCAAATTGTGGTGCATACGGATGCTACAAAATGTGTTTTCGTGATCTTTGTGTGACCACAACTTGCTTTTTTGCATGCAGCACCCTCAAAATAGGGGGGGTGGTCCTTCAACTGCTTGTACAAAGCCAAAAAATCAATATTTGACAAAAAAAGCGCCATTTTTAACCGGTTTTCATGAAAAATGGCATATTTTGGTGCGTACGGATGCTGTAAATTGTGTTTGCGTGATCTGTGTGTCCCGCCAATCTGCTCTTTCGCATCCAGCGCCCTTAAAATAGGGGAGAGCCCAAAAATCCCAACTTTTGACCAAAAAACGGCCATTGTTGGCCGTTTTGTTCATGAAAAATGGCAAATTTTGGTGCATACGGATGCTGTAAATTGTGTTTGCGTGACCTGTGTGTGACTACAACTTGCTTTTTCACATCCAGCACCCTCAAAATAGGGGGGGGGTCTTCAACCGCTTGTCTGAGGCCAACAAACTCAATTTTTGACCAAAAAACGGCCATTTTTGGCCGTTTTTTCATTGAAAAACGGCAGATTTTGGTGCATACGGATGTTGCAAATTGTGTGAGTCACGATCTGTGTGTCCCTACAATCTCTTTTTTTTGCATCCAGCACCCTCAAAATAGGGGAGGGGGGTCCCTGACCTGTTGTTCAGGGGGCAAAGGCAACATTTTGGACCCATGGTACAGCCTGAAACATGGGGGGGGGGGGCTTTGGATAATCTTTTTTTCAAACGCAACAAATGATGCCCAAGACGTCTTCCTTGTGGAGAAGGGGACCACCTTGAGAAATACAGAACCTGCATCCATCCCTGTGTGCACCATGGTCCGCACATGTTGACTGATCATTTGAGGACATTTGGAAAGAGCAACAACTTGAGCATGAAATTCTGGGCCAAATTGTGCACTGAGTAGTGCCTGCACTGAGTAATGCATTTGCCTCATGCGGTCCCTCCCTCCTCCAAGGAGCACAGCATTCCTGCACCCAAGGCCAATACTCATACTGCATTGGACTGTATGCACTGGCTAGCAGAGGTTTGCTCGACGGCTTGCCAAACAAGATAATCTGAAACCCCAGAATTAAATTAAAGACCACGGTCTCCATGCTCCCCAATAGGAGTGGGATTTGTTTTCAGATCCAGGAGGCCTCCATGGAGTAGGCCAGAACGGATGCCCCATAGAGAATGTTCCCAGGTATGGCCAAAAAAATCAGTAAATACAGAGGTCCTGCCAAAAGACAGTGCAGTGTGCACAGTGCATGCGTACGGTGTGCACAGTGCGCATGTTCACAGTGCGTGTGTGAAGTGTGCGGAATGCGTGCATGCGCACAGTGCAAATGTTCACAGTGTGTGCGTGCAGTGTGCACAATGCGGGCGACGATGAGTGCGTGCAGTGTGTACAATGCGTGCGTGCAGCGTGCACAGTGCGTGCGTTCAGCGTGCACAGTGCATGCGTGCAGTTTGCACAATGCGTGCGTGCCGTGTGCACAGTGCGTGCGTGCAGTGTGCACAGTGCGTGCGTCCAGTTTGCACAATGCGGGCGTGCAGCGTGCACAGTGCGTGCGTGCAGTTTGCATAATGCGGGCGTGCAGCGTGCACAGTGCGTGCGTGCACACTACAAACATTTTCATCAAGCCCCCATCCCCCATTTGGTTGCGTTAACGCCACCCTGCAATCGACGCTGCCGTAACCATTTGCCCAAATATCAAAAAAGCTGTCATAATGGTTGCCATGATAGCAACCACTGCCGCCATCGCTTTTCCTAGGGATGAAAAGTTGAAATGTGTTGTGAGAGGCGTTGAGGGACTCACTTACCGCCATGCCAGCGACCGCGCATCACAGGGGGTAGGTACCGAGGGTGGCAGAAACTGGATTCCTGCTTGCACAAAACAAAATTCAAAAAACAGTGAGACCCACAGACTGATCACTGTATTCTGTCATGTGTTGCGGCCATGCAACTTTTTCGCATGAAATGGAATCCCTGCATGCGGTGGCACTACGTATTCCTACTGCCTTGATAACCAATGCACAATGCAACAATGTACCGCTTCAATGATCGTAACCACAACATTTCCAATCCACTCAATGAGCCCAAAGTTTTCGAGACGTGCATGAGATGTGCATGAGCACAAGGAGTGCTGCAAAGAACAAGAGGGTGCCCCAGTCAACGTGCTCCAGCAAGGCTCCCTCTCTGTGTCTGCCAGCAGCACCAGTGTCATGAATCCAAGGATTGCAATCCAGAGAGCTTCAAATGCAGCGTGCACAGTGCGTGCGTGCAGCGTGCACAGTGCGTGCGTGCAGTGTCCACAATGCCTGCGTGCAGCGTGCACAATGCGGGCGTGCAGCGTGCACAATGCGTGCGTGTAGCGTGCACAATGCGTGCGTGCAGTCTGCACAATGCGTGCATGCAGTGTGCACAATGCGGGCGTGCAGCGTGCACAATGCGTGCGTGCAGTGTGCACAGTGCGTGCTTGCAGTTTGCACAATGCGGGCGTGCAGCGTGCACAATGCGTGTGTGCACACTACAAACGTTTTCATCAAGCCCCCATCCCCCATTTGGTTGCGTTAACGCCACCCTGCAATCGACGCTGCCGTAACCGTTTGCCCAAATATCAAAAAAGCTGTCATAATGGTTGCCATGATAGCAACCACTGCCGCCATCGCTTTTCCTAGGGATGAAAAGTTGGAATGTGTTGTGAGAGGCGCTGAGGGACTCACTTACCGCCATGCCAGCGACCGCGCATCACAGGGGGTAGGTACCGAGGGTGGCAGAAACTGGATTCCTGCTTGCCCAAAACAAAATTCAAAAAACAGTGAGACCCACAGACTGATCACTGTATTCTGTCATGTGTTGCGGCCATGCAACTTTTTCGCATGAAATGGAATCCCTGCATGCGGTGGCATTATGTATTCCTGCTGCCCTGATAACCAATGCGCAATGCAACAACGTACCGCTTCAATGATCGTAACCACAACATTTCCAATCCACCTAATGAGCCCAAGCTTTTCGAGACCGTGCATGAGCACAAAGAGTGCTGCAAAGAACAAGAGGGTGCCCCACTCAACGTGCTCCAGCAGGGGCTCCCTCTCTGTGTCTGCCAGCAGCACCAGTGTCATGAATCCAAGGATTGCAATCCAGAGAGTGTCAAATGCAGCTTCAGCACATTCTTGATGTTACTGATTCCCATGAAACAGTACCCTTGTAGCCAGGTCCCAAAATAACGCGGTACATGCACATGTTGTATCTTGGACACGCGGCACCTTGAACAGGAGGGGGAGGAACGCCGCCAAGGCCTCTTGCATCCTCATTACCAAGGCGTCATCCGGCCTCAAAGCCTCAACGGCGGCATATGAACCGACGGCAACATGTATCGGCGACTGGCCCCGTGTGATGCACAGAAGGCGATGCAAAGCTCATCAGCGTGTCTTTCACAATGCCGCCTTTCGCAATGAACAGACTTCAACTTTCCTTTTGCGCCAGCGCTCATTCGGGCAGGAGTGCTCACAGTGGGTCAGTCTTTGGAGGATGACTTGAACGAGCGTCTTCGCCCCCACGTGGCACCCTGTTTATCGCAAAGGGATCGCAGAATTTGCTGCATCTGCAGTACGGAACGAGTAAGAAAAAGTGCTTTTCCATTGCTTTGAGGCATACTCTAGTTGTATTAGAGATGCACTGAGCATCCAGGCATTTCTATCTTAGTATTGGTCTCACCAAAAGTGGTGATAACACATTTTGACCTATGGAACCAAACACCCAATCAGGATATGGAGTGGACCCCTTAATCCCCTTTCAATGTGAGGCAAATCATCTTTTCCTGAGTTGACTGAGAACTGACATATCCAAGGCAGAGCCTATGAATTTATCTATGTTTTTCCATGAATTCTTAGCTATCCTAGTGGTATGCACCCTAGGGGGCTGGGCACCTCTTTTTGAGAGGTCCTGGGTTCAATTCCTGGTCAGCCTAGCTAAATAGGAAGATCCCATGTGACATGGCAGTGACCTCATCGCCACATGCCCTGCCACCTCAGCACATATGGGACCCAAAACAAAGAGTGCACATCTCCTGAGATGGCACTATGGAGAGAGAGTGACCATGGGGCAGTTTTCCAACTCTTTTCCAAAATATTTCAGCTATCTTTGTGAATATGCATTCCGATTTGACCTGAGTTGCAGTTTCTGTGAATATCCAATCATCTTTCACTGTTTACACTGCAGCCCTTCATGCTTTGATCCTGATTCTCTTCTCCTTGCACACCTCTGGCTTGGGCTATCCTGGATTTACTGTATTTCAACAAACAAAAGCGTTTCATCTTCCAAAACAAGCAGCAGGAAACCCTACACCAGCAGCAAGCAGCAGGAGAGACAAAAACACAGTGCTGAAACCACTATAAACGTTTCTGGTAGCAAGAGGCAGTCTGTCTGTGCGCACCGGCAGCAACCCCGCGCCGTACATCCAGTGCGCCGAGTACAGGCACATATAAGCAGAAGGGTGACTGAAGATGGACACAAGGAAGGAGGACGCCGACGTGAAGACAGCGCCAGCGCCTGAGGCACCGGCAAGGCCAGCACCTGGCGCTGTACCTTCGGCGGAGCCCTTACATGGGCCAGTGGAAGCGGCTGAGGACTCCCTGGATGGACTCCAGACGGCCTTGGGGGCCCTGTCTGTCGAAGAGGTGGTCTCTCAGCCTGTGAAGAGGAAGAGAGAGAGCGAGAAGGATGCTGGAGACGAAGCAGACGAAGGAGAGGAGCAAGGGCAAGACCTGACGAATGTCCCTACCTTCGAAGGCGCACCAAGCGCTTCTGGCCTCCATGCATCACCCTCTCCCATAACCACCACACTCCCAGCCGCTGCAACATCCACTCCCATAACCAACCCGCCTATGGCAGAGGGCACAGGCTTTACTGGCATGCCTCCCTACCCCGCCTATGGTATGGGCCCACCTACCACTGCGCTCCCTGAGGCAACTACTGCCAGTGAGCCGGTGGCTTCCAGCTCTGCGCCGTGATGGTATGCGGCTGAATATCCCCATCCACTACCCGCTACTGGAACCTATGTGGATGTTCCTGGGTATGCACCTGGGTATGCAACCTTGAGTGGGTTGAGGAGAGGACCTGAATCTCTTGGTGGCAGGAGTAGAGCATCGGTAAGATACTCCAACAGGTCCCTGACGCGGTCGGAGATCAACGAGGTGCTCCGAGGAGCCACTTCAAAAATCGTGGGCCACCTCACTCAAGAGATCCGAGAGAAGCTGGAGCCCCTGATGATCCCGCCCCAAGCGTCACCTACCACGGTGGGCATGTCACCCCACCGAGTACAGGCCAACCACCTGGCGGCAGGGTTGACAAACACCCTGGGGATCCTGAGGAGTCGACCGATGCCAACTCCTGCACCTATACCGAGAAGTCCATTCGTACCGAGAACGGCCCAGCCGCCCTACAGCCACGTGACGAACTCGACGAGGGCCGAGCTGGACCGGCTGGGGCTGACAGCCTTGAGGGCTATGGTGGACGTGGAGCCTTATGGCTCTAGCGATCTAGGCGGAGACCCCTCCGATGATGAGCCGCCGTCGATGACTTCAACTTCGCCCTCGGAGGACGATGACCCGGAGGACCCCGAGGACCCGAAGGGGAAGAAGAAGAAGAAGAAGAAGAAGAAGAAGACCCGACGCCCTGAGGGACGCAGGTCTCAGGAGGCGAAGGCTATTGCCACCTCCAAGATCGTGGTGAACCTGCCTGAGTTCACAGGCAAGGACCTCAGCGAGTTCGCTGAGAATTTTGGCCGGTTTCTCCGATTGACCGGCCAAACCCACGCTAGTGGACGGGTCAAGTGCGATCTGCTCCTGCAGTGCTGCAAGACCAAGTACCTGGAGAAGCAGGTCAGGCAGATCGTGACTAACTCCGCCACCTTTGCCGATGTGTTGGTTGCCTTGGAGAGGCAGTACCCGACCTACGAAACCGACCTCTCCATCAGGGCCGAGATCCAGAACCTGCCCGTGCTGCCCAACAACCCCAAACCTGGCAGGGTCTCTGAGCTGTTGGCTGACTTGGATCACTGGGCTGGACGACTGACGCCCGGTTCCTACAGCAGCGACGACCTGCTGTTCTAGTTGGTGGCCAAGCTCCCTCGAGAGCTATGGGACGAGTGCCGTTCGACGGCGGAGCGCAAGGCTAGATCCCTCCGCTACGAGGATCTATGCGTGCTACTCCTGGAGCTGGCGCTGGAGAAGGAGAGCGACCAGCACTTGAACAATTACCGTCCTGGAGGAGGAGGTTCTGGAGGTCATGGCAAAGGGTACCAAGGGTCCCGACCTGGGCAGGGGACTACCCCAAAACACGCCCACGCCCGTATTATGGAGAACGTGAAGGAGCTCTTCTGGTGTGATGCCAGAGACGAGCAGGGCCACCTGCAGCACGCCCCTAACTGCGAGCAGCGAGACTGCTTCGTAGTCCAGGGGAAGCAGCAGGAAAAGAACACCGGCGCCAAAG
Organism: Eutreptiella sp. 'Long Island Sound 2002'; assembly: GCA_964036045.1. Lineage (NCBI taxonomy): Eukaryota > Euglenozoa > Euglenophyceae > Eutreptiales > Eutreptiaceae > Eutreptiella > Eutreptiella sp. 'Long Island Sound 2002'. The sequence goes on along the minus strand of OZ038397.1, from coordinate 12,133,574 downwards.
CGAAGCTGCCGGATCATTACAGGTGCACCATCACGTGTGCATTCTGCGGGAAGCGGAAGCACTACGAGGATGAGTGCTACCATAAGCAACGCCTATCGGCGAAGCTTAAGGGTGAAGATCCTGGCAAAGGCTCAGGCAAAGGTGGAGGCAAAGGCAAAGGCAACGACTCCGGCAAGGGCAAGTCGAAAGGACGTGGTCAAGGGCAAGACAAGGGTCAAGGTGGACGAGGAGGAGGCGCTAACCGCCAGCCCGACAACAAGAACAAGGACAAGAACGGAGGCAACCCCAACCCTAATCCAGGGGGGAACTCCGAGCCCTCTGGAGGGCAGTCTGGTCCTACCACACGCTCACAAACGCAGGCTCAGCAAGAACAAGGACCCAAGCGTGAGCATGAAGGTGGTGATGACGGCAACGCTAAGAAGAGGAGCCGTTTCATGAGGATGGCCCGCAAACTGCGGAACAAGGGGTTCGAGGTGACCTGTCCCGCGGAGTTCTGACGGGGACGCTCTGGTGGCACCCAAGACCTGGTGTTTTGGGTACGTATCCGACTAGGGGGACGTGAATACCTGGGGGTATTGGACACTGGCGCCACCATGTCTATAGTGGCCAAGAAAATTTTACCTTGTGGGAGCCTGAAGAACACCATGACCACAGCTGCTATACGCATGGGGGATGGACATGTGGTGCACAGCTGCGGGGACTGTGAAGTGCAGGTACCTATGGGCTCCCGGACTATCGCCCATCGGTTCTATGTGATGGACACTGAGGCCTTCGACTTTGTCATGGGGACTGACTTCTTCGTACAGCACTCCCAGATACAATCCTTGACGCTGCAAGCGCCCTACCTCCTCTACGTGGACCACGGCAGTGGCAGAGAGTCTGTGCCACTGGAGCAGTCGGAACATACCTCGAGTTACCTGAGACTATCGAAGGAGGAGCCCTCGAACATGATGGCAGCCTCCAAAACTGAGGACTATCAACTATTGGGGGAAGTCCTAGACCAAGGTCTGAAGGAGTTGGGTTACTCTCGAGAAGACCTGAGTGTGGAGTTGTTCGCCAGCGACAAGCAGCATGTACTGGACCTTTACTGCAGCAAGGGGAAGAACTGCAGCTACAAATTTTACTGGCCCTCTTTCGGGATGGCCTACGGGAACCCCAGGTTCTGTGAACTGGGGAAGGTGCTGACCAAGGTGGCCTTGGAACGTTCCCGTATGGTCCTGTGTTCCCCCGATTGGGGAGCCCATGGGGGCAACGAGTACTGGCGAAACCTCCTGGACAGGCTGACTATCAGCTCTGTTCGCTTGCCTGATGAGGCCATCTACGTGCCTCTGGGACGCAAGACGCCTATTGGGAAACCCGGATGGGGGAGTATGCTCAGCGTGGTGGACGGAGGTCTTACCTCCATTCCCTGGGAGGATCTGGACCCGACTCTGGTCCCAGCTATACAACGAGAAAGCGACGGACTCGCCTTGGGTGACTTGAAGGATCGCCTACGACCTCAAGATGCTGTTGAGACTACACCCTGAGGAGATGAGTACGTCGTGACTGACACCAACGCCCCCAACTCTCCCTGTCATGTACCTGTTCCTGATGGAGTCTCTGAGTGTGGACTATCTGAGCTACCTAGCTCTATCCACTCAGAAGACGAAACTGAGCACGACGCCTTCTTCGTGCAGACCTGTGTGGAGGAAGTGGAGAACGCCGAGTACGTCGCCCCACTGAAACCCCTACTCTCCATGAGGGTGGAAGACCCCGTGGACGAGGATCTGGACCCTCGATCCAGGCTCAGGGAGTATGTGGATTCCAAGAGGAAGTTGGTGGCGAAAAAGCTATGCTACGCGAAGCCTACCCGCAGCTCATGGCCACTGAAGCAAGGACGTATGGGAGACCTATCCCAATTGAAGGAGGACCTCGAACAGAAGATCACCACCTGGCAAAGGGAGGTAGATCTTAAGCTCATGAAGAGCGTGTGGGGCGCCCATGTGAGGACCCCAGAGGAGGACGACGTCTCGGAGGAATGTGTATGTGAACCCCCTCGAGTGTGCCTATGTTGCCATCGTCCACCGGAGATGGTTGAACAAGACCTTCTATATGCCTACCAAGGGCTGAAGGACACTACCACGGGCGAAGAGTCGGTGGAGGACTACCTCCCGACGTCTATTCAGCGGGCAAGCAACTTACACTCTGACGAGGACATGGAGGACAAGATCAAGGTATTGGACCTGCGGGTACAGAAGCGTATAAGGACCTATCTGGAGGTGTTCGGAGAACGACCCCCTCCCGCCTCATGTGACAAGCTGGTACAGATGGACCTCAAGCTGAAACCCGAGTTCGTGGGTCACAAGATCCGGAGGAGACCCTATCCAGCTCCTAAAGAGCAGGCCGACGAGATTGAGCGACAGATACAAGAATGTATCGACGCTGGCCTAGTCCTGGAGTACAAGGACGGGGACTACCCCCTACACTGCAGCCCCTGTTTCCTGGTGGCTAAACCTGGGTCTACAGCCAAACGGCTGGTAGTGGACTACGGAGAGCTGAACAAGAAGACGCTGAACCACTCAGGGTCCATTCCCAATATGGAGTCTACTCTGGAGAAGATAGCCTCCTGCCGCTACAAGACCAAGATGGACAAGAGGAGCGGATTCTGGCAAGTGGACCTGACGCCTAACGCGCAGGAACTACTGGCCTTCATCACCCCTCAGGGGAGGGTGTTCAAGTGGAAGGTCATGCCGTTTGGCGTGGCTAACGCACCCGCTCTATTCCAAGAGCTGATGAACAAGATCTTGTCCATCCTACGAAGGAGACCTAAGGTGCAGGAGCTCATATCCCGTGGTGCCCAGATGGAGGCTCACATCGACGATGTATGCCTCGGCACCAATACCCAGGAGGATCACCTAATCCTCTTGGGTGAGTTCTTTGCGGTCTGCCAGGAGAACCACACACGACTCAAGCTGGAGAATTGTGAGTTCATGCAGGAGACCATGCAGTACCTGGGGTTTGATGTTGGCTATGGGTGGTGGACCCCAGCGGCCTCTAAAGCCAAACCCCTGATGGATGCCAAGGTACAACACGAAGACCCCAAGAAAGGACTTCATGATGTACGCAGTTTCATTGGGGCGTGCAACTTCTATCGCCGCCACATCAAAAACTTCACCTACACCAGCGCCATCCTGACGGACTTGATCAAGAAGAGTACCACATGGCGCTGGGGCCCACAAGAGCAACAAGCGTTTGACGAGCTCAAAGACAAGGTAGCCAACGCTAAGTGCTTGGGCGTGCCTAGGCCAAAGGGGAGATTATCCTGGTGACCGACGCCAGCAATGTAGGCGGTGGTGGAACGTTGTTCCAATGGCAAGCACTAGAGAAGGAGGAGTTCGACTCGGCCATTTCCCAATGGGGGACGGAAGGTCTCAACCGAGATGGAACCCTCAAGCACAGCTACCCTGACGACAAGTGGGTCCTAGTACCTCTGGGCCACTGGAACTGGAAGTGAAACCAGGCCAGGGGGAACTACTCCACCTATGAGCAAGAATTGCTCGCGGGTATGCTGGTGCTATCCTCACAAGCAGGACTGCTGGGGAGTAACCCTGTGGTCTGGCTGTGCGACCAAGAACCGGTCTGCACTTTCCAGAAGGGTCCCCCACCTGAGAAGGCCAAGCTACGGCGCTGGTGGACCTACCTCAGTCAACTACGGCTGACGGTACACCATATCCAGGGAGTGAAGAACGAGTGTGCCGACTACATCAGCCGCAACAACTTCGACGCCCTGATTGGTGCCCGGTCTGAAGCGCTGGCTAAGGAGGCGTTCAGCCGTATGGACGTCCATTTGGACCTCAACATGACGATGATACGCCCCCTGGATGGACTCGGACAATCTGAGTACCTGAAGGAGTTTGGGGATATCTACAAGCGCCTGGAGAAACGCCTTGAACCCCTCCTGGTCAACCAAGACCAGTGGAAGAGGGACAAGAGCTACCTCTGGCACGAGGACCGCATCGTGGTGCCTAGTGACCGAGTCCCAGCGCTGCTGAAGTGGACCCATGAGTCCAGTGGGTCCATCTGGGTGCTGACCGTACCCTGAGGCTGTTCAAGCAGTGGTTCCACACTACGTGGACTGACGACCAACTGCGGAAAACCCTCCAGCCTATCGTGGACAAGTGCCCGTGCAGGTCCTGTAAACCAGGGGATATCAGGGACAGAGGTCTCTACTCGACCCTGCCCATCCCTCACTGTGCTAACAGTGTTCTATACGTGGACTACACGGAGATGCCGAAGTTTGGGGGCTATGACTTCGCCCTCGTGGTAACCTGTGGGTTGACCAGGTTTACCAGGGTGTTCCCCTGTAGCAAGCACATTACCGGGGAGGAGACTATCAAGATACTCCTGGAAGAGTGGTTTTGTGTCTATGGGGCGCCCAAGGAGATCAACTCCGATGAGGACGTACGAGTACGCTCAGATACTGGCTGGTACAAGAGGGTCCTGAGATCCCTCAATGTCCAGGTGTCTACGGGGATTCCCTACTCTCACACGAGCAACCCCCTATGTGAGCGACAGATCCGTGTCCTGAAGGAGAATGTACGGATATGGTGCAAAACTGAACGCACCAGAGACTGGGTGAGACTACTCGCCGTCATATCCTTGATGATGAACTCCCAAGAGAGTTCAGCTACTGGCTACTCGCCCCATGAGCTGTTCCTAGGGCGCCCGGCATGGTTCCTACATGCCCCCTATCCAGAGGTCACCCATTCTTCTGTGGGTGAATGGGTCCAAGAGCAACAAGCGAAGGTGGACAAGGCCAAAGCTATGCTCCAGAGAGTGAGGGAGCGTCAGTGGAACAAGAAGAACAAGCACCGAGTACCGGCCACCTACCAAGAGGGGGACTGGGTGCTGGTGCACCAGAGTCGACTACCCGCCTGGCCAGGCTCTACCAGCGATGACCCATACTTCGGGCCGTACAAGATTCTATCAGTGGATGGACACCGTATCACCGTGCGGTGTTCTCCCCGTCTAGGGGGGACCCTGGTGTGCGCTGCTCAACACCTGAAGCGCTACTATGATCCTGAAGACCTCTGTGGGGAGGAGTGGGAGCTGAACGACGAGGAAATCGCCGCTCTGGACCTACAAGGGGCTGCCAGCCCTATGGAAGTTGAAGGTGAACTCCCAGACATGAACGCCGAGGAGATGGCTAAGGAGGGCTTCTACCTGGTGAAGTCTGTCCTACGCGACCGCTATTGCCAGGGTTGGCGCTTCCTCACCCTCTGGGAAGGGTTTGGAGTCGAAGAGGCCACCTGGGAGCCCTTCTCTGCATTTGTTCTACCTGAGGGACGCCTAAACTCAGTTCTGGTGGACTACTTGTCCCAGAACAACCTTGGTGAGTTGCTGAGGCTCGCTGAGACGCTTGCCTCCAAGACTAAAGCTAGGGACTGAACCTTACCCTTACCTGCCAAAGCGTATGTGTGAGTTTGCTATTCCTAAGGTCCTGAGAGCAAGCCGCAGAAGTGGTGTCCTAATTATACCCAAGTCTGCATGCTTACTAAACCTGGAGGGTTGGCTTATTGATGCCACGGGGTACGCCCCGGGTCTCCCCCCCCCTAAGCGCCCAATTTCTGTGCTGGCGCAAAACCTTTGGGGAATGCCCAGCGTACTAATCCAGGTATTGTTTTCCCTACCTATCTGTCTACTACAGGGAGGGGTGGCCAAAAGCTATGAAGGCATGAAAACGCCGTTTTGCTATGTGGCCAAAACACTGACCTAACCACTGCCACAGCCCACCAACCCTGCTAAAATTGCAGGAAACGGGTGGGACAGTGACACATGCGCTACAGGTCCTACACACCCTACAGTGGCACCATCCTGGTGGGCGAGCACTGCGCAACTGGCTCAAGCCCCAGCTCAGGACTACCACTCCTACACGCACACTCTACTTGGTGTTGTTGAAGAACATGTCGTGGGTCCTAGCGACCCCCCTGTGAAGTGACAAGAGAACACAGCGCTGCTAAGCAACTGTGGCCTAACAGGGGACGCCACAACGCGTTTCCCCTGCTAGGGCTTGGAGGGAAGAGGTGCTCTTGCGTGCACGGCGCAGATGTCGATGGAGTTGGACTCCCTGCTCTGCCACAGGAAGAGAGGAGTTACTTGTTTGTGTGATCTGCGCCCTTGTTTAGCAGGGCATGAAAAAAATGGTATGCTGGTAAACCAAACACCCTACCTGCCCACCTGTAAAGCAAAGGCAAATGAAGGGGCGTTTGCGGCGGAGGAACCAAGCCACTCTCCACGTATTATACGCTTCTCAGTGTGACCTATAATACACTGTCCGCAAACACGCTGAAGAATCAGCTACCCCTGTCAAGCAAGCAAGCTTTAAGGGACTCCTCAGGTTCTCTTAAAGAACGTACTGAGGAGCCCCTGGGTAGCCTAAACAAGGTTTACCGTGCGCACTTCGCGTGGCCTACCCTTTAATGCGTGTGTGAATGCGCGAGCATGCACGAGTATTTTGGGCAAACCTGCCCATCTGTACCTCAATCACGAACTCCACCAGGGGGTGGCCCCGCCTGGGCTTACTCACCTCACCTACCGCTGGAGAGAGAGAGCAAGTGAGGGGCGCACGTGAAGAACGTTGCTATGCACTTGTGTGTATGTCTAATCACCCTGATCTGACCTCTAATCATCTGCAATCTTTCTAATCAATCCCTCTATCGCGTTCTATCGTTGTTAGCGCTGCTACAAGACTCGTTCACGGAGACACGAGACGAGCAATGTGTATGCGGCATACGAGACGAGCATACCTGTAGTTTATACCTGATTCATTGAAGTCTTTTTCGTTGATTTTTGAATTCTTGAATTTTCGATACTTCTATTAGTGTGGGTGGAATCTGTATGTTTTTTTATTAATGTGTGTCTCGTCATTTTCAAGACTACGTGAGACATACGTTTATAATTCCATTATTTCTTCATTTTCCGGCGCTTCGCTAGGAGCCGCTCCTGCGCGCCGCCTTTTTATGCATATGAATTTCTTGATTTAAAAAATCTAGAGATGACTATAATTTTTATAAAAATGTGCTTCTGATGCACAATTGGATTCTGCTCAGGTGTGTTGTTTCAGAAAGATTCTAGGCCGTCATTTGACGGATTTTGGTGTCGTCGCTTCGTTTTTGCGTGGATTCGTCCATAATTCTCCCATTCCTGCCTCTGCAGATACCCACGCGCAGCCTCGCTGAGTAGGCCGTGTTCGGGCCGAAACGCAGGTGCCTGGAGAGACTGAGCAGAACCCAAGACCCCACCAAGGGGCAATTTAATTTTTTCACGACTCCCTTCGCCCTAAGACAGGTCACAGGTCGCCAGCAGGTTTACGAGAACCCATGCGAGTGTGTATATTGTGTCTTGCGTTGGGTTTGTGTCGCGCTGCGTCTTGGAGGGAGGGATGCACATGCACATGTTTTGGCATGCTCCCAAACTAACCCAACCAAGCCACAGGAGCCCCGGCAGCGCCATGAGCGCTGAGTCTTCTGTAGGAAATGTTACAAACAGAGCAGCAAAAGAGCGCCAGCCATGGTGAGCGCCCATTTTCCTGTGTGAGGGAAACTATAGGTATTTTAAAGTAGATGTGGAAACCAAGGAAAGGCCAAGAAAAAATCCCCTTTTCCTAAAATGCGACAGTGGTGGCCACCGCAGCACAAGAAGGGAGTAAGAAAAGGTGCTTTTCCATTGCTTTGAGGCATACTCTAGTTGTATTAGAGATGCACTGAGCATCCAGGCATGTCTATCTTAGTATTGGTCTCACCAAAAGTGGTGATAACAAATTTTGACTTATGGAACCAAACACCCAATCAGGATATGGAGTGGACCCCTTAATCCCCTTTCAATGTGAGGCAAATCGTCTTTTCCTGAGTTGACTGAGAACTGACATATCCAAGGCAGAGCCTATGAATTTATCTATGTTTTTCCATGAATTCTTAGCTATCCTAGTGGTATGCACCCTAGGGGGCTGGGCACCTCTTTTTGAGAGGTCCTGGGTTCAATTCCTGGTCAGCCTAGCTAAGTAGGAAGATCCCATGTGACATGGCAGTGACCTCATCGCCACATGCCCTGCCACCTCAGCACATATGGGACCCAAAACAAAGAGTGCACATCTCCTGAGATGGCACTATGGAGAGAGAGTGACCATGGGGCAGTTTTCCAACTCTTTTCCAAAATATTTCAGCTATCTTTGTGAATATGCATTCCGATTTGACCTGAGTTTAAGTTTCTGTGAATATCCAATCATCTTTCACTGTTTACACTGCAGCCCTTCATGCTTTGATCCTGATTCTCTTCTCCTTGCACACCTCTGGCTTGGGCTATCCTGGATTTACTGTATTTCAACAAACAAAAGCTTTTCACCTTCCAAAACAAGCAGCAGGAAACCCTACACCAGCAGCAAGCAGCAGGAGAGACAAAAACACAGTGCTGAAACCACTATAAACCTTTCTGAACGCGCCGTTCCAGCATGCCTTGCATCGAGTCCACCCCACAAAACAAAAGGGGTTAAGAGGCGATGGCCAAGAGAATAAGATGCGCGCAGTGTGCACAATGCGTGCGTGCAGTGTGCACCGTGCGTGCGTGCATACTTCGTGTACTCGAGGAACGTTTTGGCTTCCTTAACCCATCCCTAAAACCCTTTCCCATCTCTCTCCATTGCAAGGTCGTGCAGGGCCACCTGGCTGGCGTTGTTCATGGCATCATTTCGGAATGCTTGGATACACACCCGCCCTGTGCCCCGAAGCCCCCCCAACATGCACAAAGCCATGAAGAGCCTAGAGGACACCAGCATGATATAGAACAACCATCAAGGGGCCTAGAGGACACGAGTGCAATATAGAACAACCATCAAGAGCCTAGAGGACACCAGTATGATATAGAATAGGCATCAAAGGCCTAGAGGACACGAGTATGATATGGAGCAGCCATCCAGGGCCTAGACGACACGAGTATGACATAGAATAGCCATCAAGGGCCTAGACGACACGAGTATGATATAGAACAACCATCAAGCGCCTAGAGGACACGAGTATGATATAGAACAGTGATCAGGGGCCGAGAGGACAATAGTATGATATGGAACAGCGGTCAAGGGCCTAGGGGACAAGTGTATGATATAGGACAGCGATCAAGGGCTTGGAGGACACGAGTATGATATAGAACAACCATCAAGGGCCGAGGGGGCAAGAGTATGATATAGAACAACCATCAAGGGCCTAGAGGACACGAGTGTGATATAGAACAGCCATGCCGGGCCTATAGGACACAAGTATGATTTATGGAACATCCGAGAGGACACGAGTATGATATAGAACAGCCATCAAGGGCCTAGAGGACACGAGTAGGTTATAGAAGAGCCATCACGGGCCTAGACGACGATAGGGTGATATAGAACAGCGGTGAAGGGCCTATGTATAGTGGACACGAGTATGATATAGAACAACGATCAGGGGCCTAGAGGACACGAGTACGATATAGAACAGCCATCAAGGGCCTAGAGGACACGAGTATGATATAGAACAACCATCAAGGACCTAGGGGACACCAGTATGATATAGAACAAGCATTGAGGGCCTACTATATAGGTGCTTGGAAGGGGGCGTGTGAACCCCTTTCCAAACCACCTTCCCTTGTGGTGGGATGCAGCGTTCTAGGGCGTGGTGCGGAACCCCTAGTTAGAACGCAATTTCTGGAACACCTACCTACCCTCAATTTTGGGGCAAACCACCTAAAAAAAGGGATTCAGCACCCCCAAAAACCCCCACCCCCTTTCTTTCCCCACATAACCCTCATTGTAGGGGTGGTTTTTGGGGGGGGGGTCAAAGAGTTAGAGCACAGTTAGAACAGAGTTAGAACGCAGTTAGAGCACCTTGCTCTAACTAGTTATCGCGCTAGTTATCGCGCGATAACTCAGTTATCGCGTAGTTATCGCGGGTAGTTATCGCGCACCCCTCCTCCCTCCCTCCCTAGGACAAACAACACAAAACACTTGGCACAAAGCATGTGTGGTCGTTTTTCATACAAAGTCATCAATGTCTGAGGCCTTGGCTGCCTCCAGTCCCAAAAGCCCTTGCTCCAGGGCGTTCATGGACATGCAATGGTGCATGTGGCGGAGGGACACACTTGGCCTCACCAAGGACCAACCCTTAAAACAATTTTTGGGCCTCCTTTTGTAAGGCCCATGCCGATACTCCGTTGGGATGGAGGAAAACTGAAAAATGTTCCTCCATTTCTCGGCAAAAAGGGTGGAATGTGCCAAGCACCAATGGATCCACCTGGTGGGGGACCAACCTGAGTCTCCCCACGCTTTTGAAAATTTTGTGGTCAACGCACGGTGGCGTTCCACTTGGGTTAGAGTGTACAACCCCCTCACCCTCCAAAGCTCATACAAACCCTCAATGCATTTCACCATGACATGCACAACAACCCATAACATAGGTCCCCCAGGGGTCCTCACTGTGGGGACATGCTCTTTGAGACAATCCACAAATTGCCTTTGGAAGGGGGGGGGGTTAGGAAAACTTTGGTGCTTGTTAGATCGAAATCTTTTTCTGTGGCCCTCGAGGCCGAAGGGAGGCGTTCCCTGAGAGGGATGCCTGAGGTCTCATCCTTGAGGGCTTGTTTGAAGGCCTGCAAAGCTGCAAGAGCTTGGGCCTTACCAGGGGTACCAGGGGGGAGGGCCTGAAGGGTGGTCTCAATGCGCCTTGCAATGCCGTTTAGGATGCGGCATGCTGCATGTTGGTAGTCCCCCGGCCGCCTATCAGGGGTCACACTTCTCAGGAATGCCCCCCATCTTGAGGTGGACTCCACCCCCCTTTGCTCAACAATCCCATTGGGGTCTTTGCACAACCAACACTTAGACCCAGCCCCCCCCATTGCTTGCATCCCCTTCCCATCCCCTGTCAAAATGACAGTGCAAGTCAAAAATTGGTTTTGAAAGAGGACAACATCCTCTTCCACATCCCTCACCTCTTGGTTGAGGTTGGCAGAGATGTCCAGGATTCTCAAAAAAGCCTGTTCATCCCCGCCATCCATGCAAAACCATGAGGCCCATAGCTTCACCTTCGAATCATATTTTGCCCCCCCCCCCCATACATTAACCCATACATCCGCACGGGTAGAGGATGCCTTCCACAAGGAAGTCGCATCAACTGAAATAACAACAATGGCAACGCCACTAGGGGGGGGTTTCCCGATAACTCGGTCCGTAGATATTGCATTTTGCACAATTGATTGTAAAGGCACATGGGCAGCTGCCCTATTGCGGCCTGTGGTAGACTTTACAATGGTTGTTTGGGGAAAGTATGGCATGATCCGTTGCCGAACGGTCCTTAGGTCCCGTTGTGTGCAACGGCGGGGCATTCGCAAAAGGGCCCGTTGGGAGAGATGCATGCTGCATGCCATGCGTAGCATGCTCAGGGCCTCATGCTCCTGAGCTGTTAATGCAAGATGGCCGCCAAGTGGGCCAGACAGGGCACTGCATGCCCCACCACTTAAAAAAACTTCGCCTTTGGTGTTGGTGCCACACACAACGTTTGGGTCACCCAATAGAACTCGCACCAGCCGCTGAACCGCCTTCAAACGCCGCCGCCGGGCCTTGGGGCACCGCAGATCGGTGTACCGCCGGAGGTTAGCTGTGTTGAGAGCCCGCAGGGCCTCATTGACAGCACTATGCAGGAAGAATAAGAGGACCTGGGCACGAAATGAGGGAGGGTTTTGAAGCAAGGGCCCAAAAAACACACGCGATAACCCACGCGATAACCCCCGCGATAACTAGGTTATCGCGCGATAACCCCCGCGATAACCCCCCGCGATAACTAGTTAGAGCGCGATAACCCCCCGCGATAACTAGTTAGAGCACCCAGTTATCGCGCGATAACCCCCGCGATAACTAGTTAGAGCAGGGGTTAGTGCGCACTAACTGGAGGGGTTAGAGTAAGCGTTGGGCACCCTAAAACCTTCACAAACGTTGATTTTGCACCCAGGAAACCTTGGAGATGTCTACAATGTGCAGGCACGGGGTATATGGCGCCACAATCACAAATTTAAATCAGTGTAATGGACATGTTCCGGGCTAGTTGCCCCTCCTCAGAGTACACAATGACGAACCATGCTGGGCATCCCACCAAAGCAGAAAAAATAGAAATAGTGAACAATAATCGAATCAGAAATTACACTAGCTGGAGGGGTTAGAGGAAGCATTGGGCACCCTAAAACCCATGGACACCAGCTGCTGCTTCCCCACAGGTGTGCAGTGCAGAACCCCCCCCGCACTATGAAAAATCACGCTCCATCGCTCGCCCTCCCATGGCAATGGAGAGTGTAGTGCCCTGGTGTTGAACAACACCGGGGCTTGGGGGGTGGCGGTGCATGCCCAACCCTCCACCGCCCTACCCTTGCACACACGGGTGTGCTGCTTTTTTTCCCTCATGGAGGGAATCAGCAGGCCACCACTCTCCACCCAAAACTCACCCCCCGTGAAAGACCCCACACACACAATAAGCGCCATGGGCGCCCCATCCCGCAAATGGGAGTGGAGGCCCATGGTGTCCGTCCCTTGGGGGCGAACAATTTGGATGCTACACCATGTGAACCATGGTGGAGCATTGGAGGTGCAATACCCATTGAGGTCTGCAACCAAGGGGGTGAGGGCAGGCCTGAGGGTAGCAGCGGCCATGTGGGTCGCCCTAAAATTAGAGGGGTTGGGTTTCCCACTTCCCACGAGGCCGAAGTGGCACATGTCCACTTGGGCCCCATATCGCTCCTCCCCACGAAAAATGTCCTTGGGCAACCCCCTTAGCAAACACACGAGTCATTGGCTCGCACTCCTACTCCCGCTACCCTGACTCTGCAACCCTTGCGGTGCCAGCCCCTGCTGGGCGGTGAAGGAGGCACTGAGGGTGGAGGTGAGGCTGCGCACCTGCGCCTCAGCCACCCCCAAGCGCTGCTGGAGGTCATCCCCCCTCCTTCGCTGCCCCTCCACCTCCAACCTAAGCTGGGCCGCCTCCACCTCCGCCTTCCGCCTCCCCTCCTGGGCCTCCCTCAGGGCCTCCCTCATCGCCTCCACCTCCTCCCCCCTCTTGGCGGCCAGGTTGAGGGCCTGGTCCAGGGCACGCTGGGTGTTGCCCTGGGCCTTTTCAGCCTTCGCCAAGGCCGACTTGTGGTCGGCTGACCGACTCTTGGCCAGTGCGGCCTCGACCCCCGTGGCGGCCGCCTGCTCCACCAAAACCTGGCAAGCGTCCGTCACGTGGGTGGCCACACTGGCCCCCAAGTCCTCCACGTCCAGGGCCTCATGGGGGGGCTGGGCCGCCGCCACCTTTGCCACCTTCGATGGCGTGGGGGAGGGCTTCGGGGCGGGGATTTGGCCCTTACCCCTAAGGGGGGGGGGGCATCCGGCTCAACCACCACCACGTCTGGTCCCCGCTTCGTCTGGCCTTTTCCCGGCCTTCCCCCCTTGGGTGCATACTGCCGAACCCAATCGGCAGTGGCGTCCACCACAGAAGGGGGGGGGTCATACCCACCAACCTGGTGGATGTCCCCCCCCCTGTGCAGCTTCTGCCACACTTCCCTCCCCGTATACTCCCCCTCCCACAAAAAACACACTATCAAAAGGAAATAAGATTTCCTTTCGGGGGGGTCGCTCATCCCAAACAAACACAAAAAAGCCGCAACCGTTTCCCCCTCTGCGGCATTCGGCCACTTGGCCATTTCCCCCCCAACCCACACATAGGAGGGGAGGGTGAGGTTGGTCTTCCTCTCCACCCCCCCCTCCTTCTCGGTGATGGTGACCTGCCGGTACCATCCCGTCCCCCCCATCCTGCAGGCCTCATCCCCAGGCTCCCCCCAGCGCCACGACGCCCCCTCCGGCAGCCTCTTCTCCCCCTCCAGCTCCAACCGGGCCGCCACTGGCTTGGCAGGCCGTGCCCCTGCTGCTTCTGCTGCTCCGCCTGCTGCCTCGGCTGCCTGGGCGTCGTCCTTGACGAAGATACGGGGCAGCTGCAAGATGGTAGCCTGAAAAAAACAAAAGAAACAAAAAAAAACACGCGATAACCCGCGCGATAACCCCCGCGATAACTAGGTTATCGCGCGATAACCCCCGCGATAACCCCCCGCGATAACCCCGCGATAACTAGTTAGAACGCGATAACCTAGCGCGATAGCTAGTTAGAGCACCTAGTTAGAACGCGATAACCTAGCGCGATAACTAGTTAGAGCAGGGGTTAGAGCAGGGTGTTGTGGGAAGTTTTCACACCTGGTGACATGGACACATGCCTTGGCCCTCCTTCTTGGCGTCGTCCAGCACCAGCCCCAGCCTCCGCAGCCACACGAAGTCCGTGACGGCCGCATACTCCCCCACCTGCCGTTACTCCACCACCTGGGCCACCCCCTCCACCTCAGGGGCCACCCTTGCCACTCCCCCAAACAACCCCCTCCTCACCACCAAAATGGTGCCCGCCGGCACCTTAATCCCAACATGCCCTTGCAAGGTGGGCCACGGCAGTGCCTCCCCATGGCACACCTTGGCCAAGGGGCACTGATCGGGGTGGCCTGCGACCGCCCCCGCCTCCTCATTACTGAGGGGGGCAATCACCTCCCTCCCAATCACCCACCCCGACAACAAAAAATGCCCTGTGGTTGTTCCCACCGGGAACAAGCACTGAGCAGATTGCTCAATGCTGACCTCATTGGGGTCCACCACCACCTCCCCCTCCTCCCCCCCCTCCACCTCCTCCCCCTCCTGGCATGGCACACAAAGCCCATCTTTGTGGGCGGTGCACAAAATCAGCCGATTGCATCCGTAGCAATTGGCTACCACCTTCCCCCTACACCTAACCGCCCCATCACACTGGCCTGTCCTGGCCACCCGGCCACCAGGTGCCCCCAGCTGGGGCCTTTTAATGGACTGCGTCACGTGCAGGTTGGGGAATCGAAGATTCCCCCCCTGGGTAAGCTCAATGGCAAAAAAAGCCATGAGGCGGGGGTCCCTTACCCCAATGGGGGAGGCCTTGGGAATCCCCGACCCCCTGTGGACATCAAGGGGATAAAAAAAAACCAGTGCCCCTCTTGAATGGCACAGCCCTCTCCACCCAAGGGTCAGGGAACCCCAAACTGCTGGAGGGCACAAAAAGAAAATGTGACCCTTCCTCCTCCTCATGATTATGGGTTAGCAGAATAAGGCGATTGACAATCAATGTGCCTTCAGGAATGGTGTAGGGGGGGGCGTCGCGATGGAGGTGCTGGGGGGTGTGGTCATAGCTCGAAATTTCGGCCATGTCAAGGATGGTGCAGCTCCATCCGACCCCCCCCACCACAGTCTTCTTTGCGGTCTCAAGCACACGATCTGCCACCCTTTTGAGGACTGGCAGATCATGGAGCATCTGGGGGTTGTGCTTGTGGTGGTTGGCACCCCCATAGTTGCCATACAATGTGCGGCGGGTCCCAGAATCTTGGGGCCTGCCGAAAATGGGGGGGTTCTCATTGAAAATGGGTGCCTTCTCTGAGAGAGGCACCCTATCCAAATCATCCAAAAGACTTTGCAGCTGAATGTCACTCAAGAAATCGTATTCCAGGAGGTGGTTGACCACCAGCTTTCCCCCCACCGTGAGCACAAGGTCATTGGGGTCCCTATTAAAGGCCCCCAAGGGCTCGGCGGCAACCACCTCCTCCGCCTCCCCAATAAGGGGGGGTGTTGCCCCAAATGGAAAAAGACTCACCCCCTGCCCCGAAAAAATGTTGGGAGTGGTGACCCCATACCACTCACGCTCCCACTCCCTTGTGGGGCAAAGGGAGTGCATGGGGAGCTTGTTTTCGGGGTCGTCAGTGCAGACCCGGCGGGTTTTGTGGGTGAGGGGTTGGGGGAACCAACCATCCGACTTCCCCTTCCCCTTACCCGGTCGGATCCTTACCTTCTGGACACTGATCATGAGGGGGTTGTGGGGCTTCTCCTTCCTCCCCCCAGCCCCCCACCCCCCCGCATCCTCCTCCTCCTCCTCCACTTCCTCCTCCTCCTCCTCCTGACCCACATAGAGGGTCGTCTTCGTCCCCGCACCCTTCTCGGCATGAGCGGTGACGGACTCCACCACCGCGTCCACATCCTCGGTATGAAGCTGGATCAAAAATCCAGCAACCCCTGGATTTACCTCTAGCAACTCGAAGATGTAGTTGCTGAGAACCAGGGGGTCTCGCTAGTCCGCCATGAAGGGGGACTTTGGACAAGGAGTCCAAAGTCCACACCATGTTCAAAGCGGGTCGCCACAGGGCGCCTCACATTGGCATCACCCATCGTAAACCCCTCAGGACCGCCAAGGCGACGGACCCCAAGGAGCTTTTGATGGTGCTCGCACCAAGCGTGGGCAGCAGCAAGGGCCATTACGAAGAATATGAAAGCTTAGAGAGCTAAAGCGAAAAGGGGAAACATAAAATGAAGCGCGATAACCTACGCGATAACTCGCGCGATAACTAGTTATCGCGCGATAACCCCCGTGATAACCCCCGCGATAACTAGGTTATCGCGCGATAACCTACGCGATAACTAGTGCTCTAACCCCGTTCTAACCCCGTTCTAACTAGTTAGAGCACACAAAGATCAAATCGCAAAAAGTGCAAAAAGGGCAATATCGAGCAAACGAAACATGGAAGGCACATTGTTGCATCATAGTGCACCGATGTAACATGTGAAATTCCGGGTTCCAACCATATTAACAACACCCAAAATTGGGGGGGTTCCGCACCACGCCCTAGAACGCTGCATCCCAGGGGTCCCAACCCCCTTCCCACAGTGGAGGACACGATGAGGTGCAAAACTTGCAAAAGGCAAACATGATTGCCGCGCATCCGGCTGTACAAGGAGTAGAAGCTAGAAGCCAAGGGAGAAGCGGCGAAGCCCCACCCACGGGTGACGAAGGTTCGCAAACGTGCATGGTTGCAAAGTCCCGACGGTGTCAAGGTGAAGGGGTGCAACATCTTCAACGCAGTGTGGAGCACAAAAGCGCGACCCAGAACGCACCAAGCGATGGCCTAGGCCTTGAAGCAAGAGGGACTGAGTCCGGGCGCCAAGCTACGACAGAACCCAAGGGAAAGGCAACCTCACGCCGCGAGATGGGAAAAGGAAAGGAAAGCAAGAAGCCCAATGCAAAAGAGAGTCTCATTCCATTGACACAGCAAAGGTGGGGAGGAGACGATCCTCTAGCAACCGAGATTCACACTGGGGAGCCGCGGCCCCCAGTGACTCAGCAACAAGGCACAACGATTGGGTCTGAGGTACGGCCGTGGACAGACCTCCGGACCCCCTGCCCAATGGAAACGGCACCGCTGTCACCATTGGATGCGCCCTGGCTACAACAACGGGCAGCGAGCTTTCTCGCCGGTGTGGTAGAGGGCAAGGCCAAACAACAGGTAGGGGGAAGGCAACCCCCGCAATGTTTCAGCTAGGGTGGTGACCGACACCAACCACAAAAACCCAATGAAGCCTACACGCGCACGGAGTTCTTCTCAGGGGGTCCAATAGGGCCTTAGCGAGATGCCCAATGTGGCAACGCAAGCCCACTGGGGGCGTTCTCAAGGGAGTGACCACGGCAGTAAGTCCCAGCGTGCTGGCACTGAGAAGCGAGCAGGGGAGAGACATCTTCTTAGCGTAGTGAGTCAACCAAAAAAGGGACGCACCACATTGTCAAGCACCCAGACCAAGCCAGGATAAGGGTGCTAGCAAGGGGCCCATCACACCTCAACCCAAAACAGGGCAACAACCTCATCCAAGCAACAAGTCGCTCCTATGTGGAGGTGGTCCAGGGAGTCGCACCAAGAAATGGGCCAACCATGGCAACTGGCCCACCCCACAACACCCACTACAATGCATACCCCCGCGCAGCCACACACAGCTCACAAGACCCATCTGCCCGTGGAGCATCAGCCTTTCTTCGCTCTTCAACCTACAGCACCCAGCGCGCTACCCAACACCCACCGCGAGGAGGAACCGCCCACTCCCACCCAAGAACAGACAACACCCACCACGGCCCACAACCATGTGCACCATGCGTGGGAAAGGGGACGCAACACGCGCAACAAAGCCACGGACAACCATCCAGGGCCTAGAGGACACTGGCTTGATATTGAACAACCATGAAGGGTCTAGAGGACACGAGTATGATATAGAACTACCATCAAGGGTCTAGAGGACATGAGTCTGATCTGGAACAGCTATCAAGGGCCTAGAGGACACAAGTATGATCTTCAAAGACATGAGGCTGGCCAGTGACGCTACACATGGGTTATCAGTAGAGGTGGTAGCAAGTGGCTGCATGTGCAGAATCCACAGCTGTCACAGCCCACGGCGCAACCAGGTGCACACGTACCGGGCAGAATTGCGCGAGCTGGTACAGCAAAATGCAGACAAAAAGGGAGTCTATGAGTTCTACGCTAGAGATCTCAACCGCCACGCCGTGGAGCGCCCAGACACGCGGCTGCACTGTGCAGCGCATGGGCTGAGAGTGCACGACAGCACGCAGGGACGCCTCCACTAAGACTGGTTGATGGTGACAGCACAGCAGACAAGTGCAGCCACAGTAGGGTGTGACCGCCCGGTGGCAGAGCACTCAACAATCTTGGCATCCCTAGCAGTGCAGCCCCAAAGAAGAGGAGGTGCATCCCAGTACAGACCGGTTAGTGTGAATGCATGGAAGGAACACCATAAGCAAGCGGCAACAGACATCCTGGAGGTAGTGTCGCAACCAAATCTGAGGTATTGGCAGCAGTAGAAACAGAGAGGAGGCAGGCCAGAGACGGAGCGGCTGGAGAAGCGTTGATGCGTAGGTTAGCGCAAACCACCCAAGTAGCACAAGAGAAAGAAGTGCTGTAGTGGGACGTGCGGCGCCACAACGCCAAATAGCTAGCCTTGGTGCGCAATAGAGAGGTGCTATAGGCGGCTAGCTTGGGGACAGAAGCTGTGGTCATTATCATATCCAAAGCGGGCGTGCCATTTGCGAGCATCACACGCCTCTGGGACTCAGAGCAGCATACAAGGCCCCAGGGTTAGAGAGGTAGCCGGCCAGGAAGCCGCTAAACGGCATCTGCCCACGCCAAGCCCGTTGTCAAGGGAATGGGTCGAGCGGCACAGAGGGCCTAACATACAAGAGGTGTCGGAAGAGCCTACGCTAGTTCAGCAGGCCATGACACTCTAGGCGGGCAGGCGCTCACAGGGGCGCATCTGAGATGGCACACAGCACGAAGTGCAGGCCGATGAGTATTAGGGCCTCATCAGGGACCTCACGTCCAGCACGGCGGTCATGGAGTGGTAAGTCCCCGGACAGGTACGGTCTGTACACCTGCCAGCGCCATGCGTGCACAATGACGGAGGACATGCGTAGTCTGCCCACTGAAGTGCACAAGTGCATTCATTGCCCCATAGTGAAGAAACCGGGGGTGGATCTGAACAGGTGCACACGACCCACCCTTATGGAATCAGGTTTAATGCGTGACATGCAGCGGCTGACAGCGAAGAGACTACAAGGGGTGACGACCCCACAACAATTTCAATGTTGTCCGTAAGTGGTGTACAAAGGTGCCTCGGCCGTACACCGACACAAGCTGGCTTACTACTTGCAATTCTAGCACCTGGGCCGGGCTGTGTTACCGTCGCGGTTTGACGCAGAGTATTGCTATGCACTTGGATTGACGGCCGGGGGCTTGATCTCAGCTGCTCTCACGTCCGTGAGGGCGTCCGTCACCAACCTGTTTTTTTGAGGCATGGCGGTTTCCCGCCCAAAGTGTAACAACAAACTGAGTTCAGTGCTGGGTGGGTGGCAGTGACATAGGAATCTCCCATGCTAATCCGCCATTTCCCTAATTTACAGAGTAAATGAACACTGAAGTGCCGGAAAAAAACTGAGTATCTGAATTCCTGCCCTGAAAAGTTGAAGGTGCAATGCACTGCCCTAATGGCACCAGAGGCTTGCAAAATTTCTAGGAGGCCACACAGTGGCTGGCTGCAGGGACCTGAAACCTCAGTAGAAAATCCTGCTGCTCAGAAAATGTGGTCGGGGTGGGAATGACTTGTTGTGCCAATGTTAAAAAGAAAGCGAAAAAGCAAAGAAAAACCAACCGTATCCTCACACCACCCTGCAGGGCATGCACTGGACCATTGATGCAAAGAAACCGCTTATCATAGCATCCCACAGTGTCCCATGGTGTCTGCGGCGATGGAAGCTTGAAGTACAGCAGTGCTGGGTGTTGGTCTTGAATTCTAATGTATCAGTTTGACTGAGAGATAGTGTATTTACGGCGTCTGAGAAGTAGTTCGGCATGTCGTGCAGAATATGGCTTCGATTCTTCAAGTGAGTCGTTGGCGAATTGCCAAGCATCCCAAAAGGCGTAGTTGTGATTGTCATCGTGGATCGCTTGTTTCAGTTTTTGGAGTAATCTTTGATCTTTGAATCCCCAATCGTTTAATGAACAGTACTTGGTAGGGATCTCTGCTTGGTCGTGTGCTTGATGGTTATTCTGATGTTCGAAGAATTCAGTATCGTTGCCTCCCATGAATTCGTAGTCTCTCTGGGCATCGGTTTGTTGCGTGTCAGCGTGGTAGCTGTCGTCCTCTTCTTCGGAGTCATCTTCTAACCTTGGTATGGAGTTGTGCGTGCCTTTGGATTCTCGGTCTCGAGGTGCGCTTCCTTCGGTTTGCGATTCGCTTCCGCCGTCTTCATCCTTGGATTCTTGGTCTCGAGATTCGTTTCCGTCGTCCTCATCTTCGGTTTGAGGGTCATCTTCAGACATTGTTGCTGGTAATTTGTTCATCTCGTTGCATTCTTTGTCCTTGCCGTGTGTGGATTCATCGTGACTTGATGTCTCTGAGGGCGGCGAGGAGGAAGTTTTAGGTGACTCTTGACTGCGTGTTGACAGTGGCGATGTCCATTTGCGAGCGTTGAGTGAACTTTGATATTCGATGATCTTGGCTGGTATCGGTTCTTTTGATGGAGCGTGTTCTTTTCTGCGAGCACGGCACAATTCGCAACACAGTGGAACATTGAGTGATCTTGATAAGAACCAGTTGATGGTATCAGGAGAGAGGCGGAATTTTTCCGAACAGTCCTTGCAAGTGGTTTGATGATCGGTTCGCTCCTTGTCATAAAGCACTCGAGGGTGCAGTTTTTTATGTACTTCGTGCCAGCTGTCATTTGCGGAGCTTGTGCTTCCTGCATTGCTTCGGAGTACAGGCGGTGATGTGGTCGATTGTTCTTGAATTACATTGATTGAGACATTGCTGCTTGGTGGTGAAGCGGGCTCTGAAGGCTGCGCTTGGCGTGGAGTTGTAGCTCGAGTTTGTGGCGCTGTGGATGAGGAGGTAGTTAATGGAATATATAGATCGAATGGTCCAGTGACTGCAGGGCGGGTAGGAGAGATACCTTGGTCGGATTTGGCAGTCGTTGTTGAACGCTCTGCGACTGGATGGTGTGGTGGCTGAGTCTGAGCGACATAGTGTCTTTGGGAAACGGAAGGTGAACAAGCATAGGGATTTCGAGTGTGAATATACCAGCAGCGATCTCCAAAGCGGCATGAGTTTTGGAACGGACAGGTTTTATTCTTTGCTAAGTGTTTAGAAGCTGCTTTCAGGGTCATTACTAAGACTTCTAACAGCGAGTCTTCTGGCAGCAGCGTTAGCGCTTTTGAGAGTGTCTGAATAATATCCGAGGTCGACATTTTAGGTTACCGTGATCTGGCGATGTCGGGTCTTCGAGTAATTGAAACGATTGTCTTCTGTAGTGGTATTTGCCACTGGCGCGGCGCTTAGTTGCAGTTGCTGGCCTCATCAATCTGAGATTGCGATAACATTGTTGGGGAAAAAAAAACGCGCGCGCGCTGCCTGTTCCGTTGTGTTTTGACAATAGCTAAACCAAGTAAAATCAATCCTTGCCACGTTTTCAAAAGACACTTCCCAATTGGCAGTCCTCAATGTAACACGGCAGCTGTACTCGGGCACAATAACCTTGAGTGAATCCCAAATCCGGACGCGTTTCGCTGTAAATTACAACCTCATCAGCTGTCAAACAATGAATATGCACAGAATGTGTCCAAATTTATTCACAACCATCCATTCATTCGAATGAGCAACGATTCTACAGATCATATAACAAACTCCACAATTTCACATTCCCTACTCCTCATTCCTTAAGCATGATCTCGCGACCCTTGAAGAGTGGTGCGCGCGCTCTTGCGGAACAAAGCCTTCAGGTTTTTAAGTGGTTTGAGGATAGCGAACAAATTCATATGATTCATAAACTGCAGGCGCCTTTTTAACACATAACAAGCGCGCGCCCACGACATCGGCACGCCCCCATGGTGTTCTGCATGTAAAACATGTGTTGTCTTAAAAAAAGGGTCCCTCCCCCCTCCTCTGACACCATGAGTATCCACTTTCGCCTTTCGCCACTCAAACGGCGTTCGGAGGCCACCTCCACCGTCCGACTCCTGATTTCTGTTTGTCTGCCTTGGAGCAGGAACGCCTTTCCTACACCCCGAGTACGCCTGCCTGTCTGCGAGACCCGGTGAAGATTGAGTCCATGGGTGAGAGTCAACGTGCACGCCCCAAGGACACCGTGATCATTCAGCAGAATTTCCCGAAGACCTACCCGACCCACCAGCCCGAGCGGCACGCCCAAGCCCCCACAGCACGGACCCAGCGAGCCACCCACACCTAACCGCACCCCCCAACCACCAGCCGGCCACACTCCGGCCCGCACTCCGCACCACGACACAGGCCAGGCTGACCTCCACTGACCCACCGCGGCACCACGCGAGACCACGGCACACCGCACCACAGCGCGCCACAGTGCAACGCACCACAGCACGACGCGACGCGACGCGGCACAGAGCGGCACAGCACGACACAACTGACCCTAACCTGAGGGACTAACCGAAGCCAGCCACCGCACACCCTGGAAGGCGCCGCGCCACCACGCCACACACCAGCACCGCAGGCCACACACGGGGCCACAGCGCGCCAGGCGACAACGGTGGCGGACCACCCAGAAGATTACAGCCGGCACCGCAGAGGGGAAAGGACACGAACAACCCCAGCCCCCTAACCCAAAACCACAAGCAGCCGCCTGGCGCAGCCGCCCAGCGGGCAGAGCCAGGACCTAACCCGGCAAGAGGGGGCGCCGAGCCCACCGTGTACAAAGCCCACCCGACCCATGGGGCCGGAACGCGGCCACACAGAACGCAACTCAAGACAGCAGCCCGGAAGACAACACTGAATGCAGGCCAGTGCGTGCCCCAGCCCAGGGAAGGCAGAGGGGGGAACAGGCAAGCCCCCCCCCCCCAAAGAAAAAAGGAGGGGGGAGGGGGAAAAGGCACGAAAACAGCCCACAGCCGCCAAACCGCCCGCCAACACCACCACAGGCGGCCAAGCCCCCCCCCAGAAGGCACCGAAAAAGGGACCCCCACAGAGGCACAGGGGGACCACCCACCAAAAACCGGCAACACCAAGCCAGTAACAGCGGACCATGGGGAAAAGGGACACGGAAAAAAAAAAAAAAAAGAGAGCCACCAGCCCAGCCCGAAAGAAAGGGGATGGAGGGACAGGGACCACAAAGCCCGGAAAAAAAAAAGAAAAGAAAAAACCAAAGCGCAAAAAACACACCCCGACAACCCAGCCAAGAAGGGCTGGGCACAGGCGAGACCCGGGCCCAGCACACACGCCCACACCGCACGCCGGAACCGGAAACGGCGGGGGGCAAGCGGGGCGCCCACGAAACCACACACGTCCCAAAAGCAGGCCGAAACCGAAGCCCAACCACGAACACCACAAACAGCTGACACTAGAGGGACAACACCACAAACCGTGCCCAAACACACCCACCCAAGACCCCAGCCAGGACTGGCGGGGTTAACAGAACCCGCACCCAACCGCCAACCGGACCCAAACACAAACGCCACACAACAGTAGGAAACCCAGTGCCCACAGCCCGGCGCTGCTTTGGGACTCGAGGCGGAGCGTGCGACACCCAAGCGCCTCGGAACCCTAGTACCAAGAACGTGCATGCACGCCTTGGGAACGGGATACGCCAGGAAGTCCGGTGAACCCCTAGGGTTCCGCCCAAAGGAGGGGACGTGCGCAAGCACGGGGGCACACCCTCCCGGCGAGACAAGCATGTCACGGGGCCGCTTTGTTGGGGGCCAACAGTCAGGTCTAGCGGGAAGTAAGCCGCCTCCCCTCTTCACGCGCGAAGCCTCTTCCTGTTCGTCACAGGGGCGACGCCAGGGGGAACCATGGGGCGCCTCTCCACGACCGAGTGCACCTACCTACCTACCTACCTCACACGCCTCTGGGACTCAGAGCAGCATACAAGGCCCCAGGGTTAGAGAGGTAGCCGGCCACGAAGCCGCTAAACGGCATCTGCCCACGCCAAGCCCGTTGTCAAGGGAATGGGTCGAGCGGCACAGAGGGCCTAACATACAAGAGGTGTCGGAAGAGCCTACGCTAGTTCAGCACGCCATGACACTCTAGGCGCGCAGGCGCTCACAGGGGCGCATCTGAGATGGCACACAGCACGAAGTGCAGGCCGATGAGTATTAGGGCCTCATCAGGGACCTCACGTCCAGCACGGCAGTCATGGAGTGGTAAGTCCCCGGACAGGTACGGTCTGTACACCTGCCAGCGCCATGCGTGCACAATGACGGAGGACATGCGTAGTCTGCCCACTGAAGTGCACAAGTGCATTCATTGCCCCATAGTGAAGAAACCGGGGGTGGATCTGAACAGGTGCACACGACCCACCCTTATGGAATCAGGTTTAATGCGTGACATGCAGCGGCTGACAGCGAAGAGACTTTAAGGGGTGACGACACCACAACAATTTCAATGTGGTCCGTAAGTGGTGTACAAAGGTGCCTCGGCCGTACACCGACACAAGCTGGCTTACTACTTGCAATTCTAGCACCTGGAGCAGCCCAGGCCGCTCACCCCGCTCAATGGGGACCAAAGCAATGCCTACGGACGAACAGACCTAGGTGTGCTAGAGCACCAGATGAGGCCCGACCCACTGCTTCGACCGGCCATAGAAACAGTCGGGCTTCCATAAAAACTGGCACAGGCGTATGTGGACATGGACCATGGTACGTCGCCACCATACGCCATAGCCACGGGCCTCATACAAGGGGCAGGGATGGACCCCTACTTCTACGTGCACTAGACAAGGATGATGCTGCCGGCCATAGAAAGAGACTGTGTAGGAGTGCAGCTCAAAATGGCGGTTACATGGGTCACCATTAAAAGTCGGCTTAGAGTGGATGACTTGCTACACGTGGGGACCACAATGTCGGGAACAGAGAAAGAGGCAGCCAAAATAGTCACAACCATGAAGGAACTCAACGGGCGCCCGAACTCAGACAAATCTGGGCTAATTAGCATGGCTCCACGGGCCAAGGGAGTGCAGATCCAAGCAGCCACCATACAGGTACATGGGGATACCATAGAGGCATCAGGCCCCCGAGACTACTTTAAGTTGGCGGGGGCGCCAGTGTTATCCGGAGAAAAGCGAATTCTCAGAATAAACCCTTATCCGGAGAATAGCGGCAAAATGGCCGTAAGAAGCCGAGAAATGGCGATCCCCAGCTGTGAACACGGGATTCGAACCGCCGCTATGACAGGGGATTGGCTGCATTGCATGAGGGACTTTCGAAATCGCAGATAAAAAAGGGATTTCAATTGTCAAAATTTTTTCCGATTTTGGGATGCATTGTCCACCGGCGATTTCGTTTTACTTCAATTGATTAGCATAATAATTTTTCCTCGTTACTATTGGCAATTTCCTGATACCCCATCGGTATCACTAGTGGTCAACGTTTTTCTTTCCCCGGTTCGAATGTTGCTCGGTGAATTTTGGCGCCGACTTGCTTTATGCACCACTTGCTTTTTTGCACGATAGCTGCGTTGCACAAATTTGGGGAGCGGGGTTTGAACCGGGCATTAAAACATCAGGCATATTACCGATGGAGCCACGCAACAGATAAATCGCCAGCAGACAATGCATCCCAAATTCTGACAATTGAATTTCTTTTTTGCCTGCTATTGGATCTCTTTTGTCTGCTATTTGGAAACCCTCAAGGTGCCAGTGCTAGTTTTGGTTTTGGTTTTGTTTTGGTTTGGTTTGTTGTGTCAGTGCCCGCTAGCTCAGCGGCGGTTCGAATCCCGTGTTCACAGCTGGGGATCGCCATTCTGGCGGCTGTGCGCCGCAATTCTCCGGATAAGGCTTATCCGGAGCATTTGCAATTCTCCGGATAACACTTGCGTGGCGGGGGCAACGTGAGCATTGTGGCCGGACCCCTAGATGACACTACCCCTGTACCTGCCCCTACGAACGCCTCGTAGCTTCATCTTTGGAGAGGCAGCAGCAAGGTGCCTTGGCACGCCACACCCAGGCAAGAAGCTGTGGGTGGCAAGAGTCACAGAGCTTTTCAAGGGCCTGCAGTCATCGCACCCGTGGGTGAGAGGCTCCATCATGAGGGAAATGATCAGACCAGAGGGCCCAGAGAAGGGGGAGTTAAGAAGAGTTGGTAAACGGTTAGTCTACGCCACCGCCACCACCACCACCACCACCACCACCTAGATTCTTACGGTGACTGTTTGTGCCCAAAGATGCACACTTTGAACCAGAAAGTGTTCTTTGTGCTTTGTCTATGGATCAAGAACCACTCCCAGGGCGTCACCCATTTCACATTTAGGGCTGGTTTACTTTGGCGATTACTAAGGCAAAAAGCGCAATGCAGCGGACGAAATTGATCTACCATTGAAACCAGACCGGGTGGTCAGGAGCAGAGGTCGCAGTGGCATGGGCAGCAACATTGCTTGGCACCGAAGACATAACGATAGTGTTGACTGAATAGTATCCTGCAAACAGATATGGTACACATAGCCAATGAAATACCTGATATGCACATATGAGAAATCCACCCTATCATCCACTAATTCATATATCTACTAAACATCCATGATTGCCTTATCTATCCCACATCCTATGTTCCTAACAAGGAAATGGAATATGATATACCCTATCCCACATATATCCCATATATAGGGCCAAATAATGCTCCCTTAGGGGTAAAATGCCAGGGTAGGGTTGTGACCTGCTTCACCCCCCCACTTAAAACGACTGCCACGGGCAGGAAGTACATGCCCAAGAGGAACGTAGCAGTCACAAACAGCAGCAAATCACAGGTTAGCAGATGCCTCCCGTGGGGAATCGAACCTACGCCAAGCAATCTCGGAGCCGGCCGCACGGCCGCTGAAGCAGCTCCGATCGGTGGGAATCGAACCACCGCCGAAATACTCAAATTGACGAACGGGATCCCGCAGGTCCCGCAATAAGTAGTAGGCGAAATCGCGAGCTGTTGCGCGTAGAGTCTGGTCCCTGCGTGTCGCATGAGGCATGTGGGGTCCAGCAGGTAAGGGCAGGTAGTTTTTCAAAGAATTAAAACTAAAGGCAAAGTGAAATCACACTTTTGAACAAAACTGAAGGTAATGGTACATGCGACGCGGCGCGACGCGACAGTGCCAAATTTTTACTTTTGACAAAGAAAAGCCAGCAACAGGGACAGGAGACACTGACAGCAACTTAGGACTGTGCCTGCAGCAGGGAGCACGTGGGGA
Organism: Eutreptiella sp. 'Long Island Sound 2002'; assembly: GCA_964036045.1. Taxonomy (NCBI): domain Eukaryota; phylum Euglenozoa; class Euglenophyceae; order Eutreptiales; family Eutreptiaceae; genus Eutreptiella; species Eutreptiella sp. 'Long Island Sound 2002'. Next base: position 12,105,916 of record OZ038397.1, on the reverse strand, counting down.
AACAAAAGTAGAGGTCAGGGATGCAGGACTGACTTGTGCTCGCCACTGTCTTGTGCATGCTTAGGCCACTTAACAAACACGGCCACGATGGCCCACCGTGCGCGCGGTAGCTCACTAATTAGAGGAAAGAGGTCACGATGGCCTCAGGGTAAATGATCGACGATCATTTAGGCACAAACCAAAACACGGGTACGATGCCCACACCTTGCACCCACGTGCTTTAGATCGTTTATGAGGGCTTGATGTGCTTGATGTTCTTGATGTGCTTGCCCGTAACGCTTGTAGTAATGAGTGAGCTCTTGCTTGTAAGATGTAAACTTGCTTGCTCACTTGCTTGTAAACGTCCAGACAAGGCCTAGCCAAAGGCCCACTTGTCAAACTGACCCGACACACAACAAAAATGAAACGAGGGCCGGTGTGCCTTGTGTGTGGATTGCCGGAAACCAGCCACGGCTGTGGCTAAATGCTACGGGCACGGCTCAGCCAAGGGCCGTGTCCGTGTGGATGCTTAATTTAGCATGTGTGTCACACGTGATGCACCACGTAGACGGTAAAGGAGGAGGTACGGAGATGGGATGAGGGTGTGAGTAGACACACTTAAATAGACAAACCTCATAACCATGTAATAATAACCTGACCTCACTGCTAACCCCTCACCTAGGAGCCATACTACGTATATATATCATATATACACATAATAGAGCGATGCACACCGACAAACACAAGACACACTTGTGCGCGCACACCCATTGGCAGGGCCCGGGGGCACACACTCGCCCGGAGGGCATCACAGAGTGTGGGTCTCGCGGTGGCGGCCTTGGGGCACGTGATGGTGGCACTCCACACATACGGCACGTGCAAGAGCTTCCACAAACTACTCACGTACACACAACAAACAGTAAGCATATCCACAATAGAACACGTGTATAGATACGCCACCTTGTTGCTTGGTGTTCGTGTGTGTCTTGGGGGCGTGCGTATAAACACTTAGGTTAGCTTGCGTGTTACCTTTGTCGGTGGGTGTGCCACCGGCGGGCCGTAGCGCAGGGGGTCACCTCCAGGTTGCAAATTGGGGAGGTCGCCCGTACGGTCCCGCTGGTGTATCAGCCCACCCTGCTCCCCGGGGGCACGATGACACGCCCCGAAGGAGTTTTACTCCCCCAACCCCTCTACACCGTGTATGACGGATTCATGTTTACACCTCCGTGTGTAAACTTGGGCCGGTGTACACGGCTACAAAACCCCAAAGGTAGGTGTCAACCTAGGTCTTGCTTGTTCGGGGGGCGGGTGATAACCAACGTAATAGGCAACCATATAATCCCGTAACTAAATTAATGGCATGCGCACACACACGCTACCATTGGCCACGGGCACACCCGGTTTTGGTGTGTCTCGGACAGAGAGACTCGTGTGTGTTGTGGAAATCCAAGTCCACGCACGGGTCTCTATAAAGAAAAATGCCACGCCCATATCCCAACCCGTTTGGTTGGGTGTTGGGATAGAGGACCCCTCGGGTGTTGTGGAAATCCAAGTCCACTCGTGGGGAACTCTAGAGAAAACATTAATATACATATTCTCTCATAAACATATGCATGTGCACACTCGCCCTTTTCATCATATTGTTTGTTCCCTCTCGTTGCAGGCAGGAATTCCCCCGCGAAATTCATCAAGGACATGAAGAGCACACCCAGCCAGCATGCGGCCCCATGCAATGGCAATGGAGGGTACCCATAGCGGGCACGCATAGCGACCGGGGACGAATACCCAGGCGGCGGAGACGGCCCAAATCCGCAACGCCACTCTCTGCCTTTGAAGACCCCACCCACTCATAGAGTGACGGGGCAAAGGCACCCATTGCAATTCATATTAGAATACTCGTATTGTAGAGGACGACCCCTCCCTCTAGGCTTAAGTCCTCGCCGTATGTAGTGGCAATTTTGCACGCCACGAAATTTTTTCCACGTAATGTGAGCCACACGAGTACTTCGTACCTTGTATACCTACCCTCGTGTGGACAAGGGCAAATTGGTGGAAAACCATCACGCCCAACACAAAAAGGGAAAATGGGTTGTACCCGCCAACCCAACGAAGTTTTCAAGCCTTCGCCATTTTGAGCAAATGATTTAGCTCGTTGGCTTGGGTCACGGGTCAGGGACGGTCGTGGGGTCGTGGTTTCGGTACGGGGCGGCACTCCGAAACCTTGCAAACACCACCATGCGCACAACCCGGCAGAGTCTTCGGGAAGTGCTTGCCACGTTGTTAGCACCCTTGACAGGGGGCGTCATCGTGGGCAGGACTGACGGCAGTAGTCCTGGTGGTGGTAGGAGTGCTCCAGTAAGGCCCAAGGATAGGGGTTTGAATGGCATTAAGACCCCCGAAAGAACACGTCCCACTTCCGCCCCAGGCTATATGCCACGCCACCCCACCCCAAGGACTCTCAAGCCTTTAGCGGTGAGAGAGGTAGACGGTGGGGTAAACCTGCGGTACCCACCGCCCTGCTCCGGTGGGGATTTTTGTAACCGAGGAGTGCGCCGTGCATGCACATCTTCTTTCCTGTCTCCCACCGCTTCTCGCTCTCTCCTCCCTTCCCCAAACAATAATATATCCATATTGGTTAGGGTTTTCTTTTCGTGGCACGCTCATGAGAGCGGTCCACCAAGGTGGGCAAGGATGTCAACGGTTTGGGTGAGATTCTGTTTCTGCAAGTAGTCTCTCCAAACTTTGTTGTAGGATGGTAAGAAGGTTTCAACGGGTTCCTCGGTATCCCGATCTTTGGTATAACCCTCCCACCGCACCTTGAAGAGAAGTCTCTTGCGGTAAGTACGGTGACTTAATATTTTCTTGACATTATAGCTGTCCTCCTCAAACTGGGAGGGCACCCTAGCAACCTCCTGCGTGTAATTTAGAGGCACGGGGGAGCGAGGGGAGTTGACCGTTTTCATTAAACAATCAACGTGGACGTCAACTAACCTCCGTTGGTCCACTTGAATAACATAGAGGTCGTGCGCCTTCTTGGCCCCAACCTCATAGGGCCCATCCCAATAGGGACAAGTCTTATCGCCAAGATTTTTGCGTTGGCGACGGACCCATACGCGGTCCCCTTTTGAGAAATTGGGGGACATCCTCCTACTCTTATTATACTTACGAGCCATTGTCTCTTGCACTTGAATCATAGCCCTCCGTGCAAGAGCAATAAGCTCCTCACGCCGTTGGAAGTAGTGAGCGGCGTCTTGGGCCACCCCCTTAGGCTCAGCAAGAGGAGGCCCCTTAGTACGGTTGTGTTTACCAAACACAATCTCGTTAGGTGTATAACCTGAAGGACCTGTAGTCTCATGCCACGCTCGTACAACGGCGGGCAAAACCTCTACCCAATTAGTTTTCTTTCTCTTCAAGGTAATGGCTTTAGCAACGGCACGCCTTAGCTGCTTGCCAGTATTTTCGGCCTTGCCATTACCTTGGTGCCTACCCGCGAGACACATAGTCGAGCGGGCACCAATCTTAGAACAAAGGGTTTGGAAATATTGGCTCACAAATTGTGGCCCACGGTCGGAGCATATTTCACGAGGGGCTCCGAACCTATCCACCCAGCGCTCCATTACCAAATGGGCCGCTCTTCTCCCCGTTAGCCCTTCATCCTTGTCTTCATGACGGGGTTTAGGAATAGGGATCGCGATGAGGTAGCCGGAAAGCCGGCATACACATAGGAGCATTCGGTCATACACCTCTCCATCGTGGGAGGTGGAAGGGTAGTGAAACACATCAAGCGCTATGGAGTCCATGGGCTCCATAGGTATAGGCATAGGGGTCATGTACCCTTGCTTGCGCTTGGTGTCATGCGTGTGAATGGCACATGAGGGACACGTTTGACATTGCAGTTCCACTGCTTTGTACAACCCCTCACCTTCCACGCCATGGTTAATTTCCTTCCAGTGTTTTTCCACACTGGAGGTAGTTAAGTGAAATGCATCATGGTATTCAGCTACGAAACGATGCACTAGCGGCGTAGGAACACACCACCGTCCATTACGGACGAGCTTGTTATCCACCAACCTCACTCCATCTTGGAAGATCCCATTCAAGGCATCCTGCCACATTTGTTTGTAGCGTTGACAATTTGCGTAGTGTTTAGCCCAATTTATCTCAAAAACATTGGGAGCATCCTCCCCATGTATAGGAGTTGCTTTCTTGTGGGACTTCCAAGATTTTTTTATCTTGACAATTCGCTCCAGTCTCCGAAGCTTTCTCTTTTGCTTCGTCCCCCCCCCCCACTGGAGGCGAAGCCAGAGGGGGTGGATCACACGCGGGTGCCCCTTGAGCCCGAGGCGCCGCTTTAGACCTAGTAACAACGGGCGCCACAACCGCCCTAAATACAAGGGGGCGGGCGAGAAGTTCCTCCTTCTCGGCCGCCATCATGTCCCGCACATCCCCGGCCGCTTGGGCCGTCCCATGTATGGACACATCACCCAACGCCGGGTTAGCAGGGTAAGCCCAACGGGACAAGAAATCACCCACGGGGTTCACTGGCCCCGGAGTGTAAACCACATGGAGGTCGAATTTAGAGAACAATTCATGCCAACGTGCTTGGCGTGGAGAGGGACCCCCCACGGTTTTGAGGTCCTCCGTAGCCCAATTTTCAAGGCTACGGTGGTCCGTACGGACCTCCACGCGCTTGTTCCCCACCCAACCATGCCATTTTAAAAGCGCCGCCACTATGGCGTAGCATTCTTTCTCCCGAGGGCTCCAATTCAATTGGCTGCCTGACAATTTGCGGGAGAAAAAGGCAAGGGGGCGTAGGGCACCATCGGGACCTTCCTGCTGTAGGGCCGCCCCCACCGCCCAATTACCAGCGTCCGGGGTGAGGACAAAGTCCTTATCCCAATCGGCTAGTTGGAGGGGAACAATATCCGTAATAGCACGCTTGAGCTTCAAAAAGGCCTCGTTAGCCGAAGCATTCCATGTTAGGCCTATCTTTTTGCCATTCTTATGCTTAGGCAAATCCTTCAACATATTAATCAAAGGGGTAGCTATGGAGGCGTAGTGTTGGACATAGCCCGAATAATAGTTGGCGAGCCCCAAGAACCCCCGGAGCTCCCGAACATTATCCGGTTTGTCCCAACGCTCAAGCGCCAACATTTTCCCTGGCGCCGGCCGACGTGTGCCATTTTCCAACACATGGCCACAAAACTCAACCGAACGAACAAAGAAATCGGTTTTGCTAACCGAAGCAACCAACTCCTCTTTTCGTAGCCTATCCAACACGGCACGCACGTCGCGGTCGTGGTTAGCCAATAGCTCCTCCTCCGTCGCACCGGAGGAACCAATAATAATATCATCGATATATACGTCCGCACAATCCAAACCCTGCAAAACATGGTCCATGACCCGTTGAAAAATAGCGGGCCCATTCTTGATACCCATAGGCATAACACGCCATTGGTATCGCTTACCCGCCAAATTCATGGCGGTCTTAGCCCGGGATTCAGGGTGAAGGGGAATTTGATGAAACCCTTTACTCAAGTCCACAATAGTGAAAATCTTGTGTTTGGACTGATTTTCCAACATGTTTTCTATGAGGGGGAGGGGGTGTGCGTCGGGCAAGGTAGCCTCATTAAGTTGGCGGTAGTCCACCACGAGGCGCCATTTTCCTTTCTCTTTTTTGGGCACAACGAAACCGTTGGACGCCCATTCGGAGGCAGGGCACGGCTCAATCCAGCCACCAGCCAAAAAGTCCTCCACTATTTCTTGCTCCGCCGCGGCACGCTCCCCCACCGACCGTATAGGCTTCACGGACTTGGGTTTGGCGTTCGGGTATAGGTCAAGTTTAGCAAACCCCAACCGCTCCGGTGTTCCTGGTCCGGACGGAGACGAACCTCCCCACTAAAAACATCCCGCTCATAGTCCGCGAGGATGCGCCTCCTCATGAGCTCCACCTCCGGAGACACAATAGGCTCTTGGGTGGTGACAATGCCACCCACACGAGAAGCCGCCAACAATCGTGTGGCGCCTTTACGTTTTCGGTAACGCTTAACGGTAGTGGCCCTCCCACCCAATAACTCTCGTTCAATTTTCGCAATGCGTGAACGCACGCATTCTTGTGCCTCCAAATCTTCGGGGGTAGGATCAAGAGTAACGGGTGCGAGGAGTTTTTTATGGGTCGCCTGATACGTGAGGGTGCGCACCGAAGCCAAATGGTTAGGCACCCTTTCATCCTCCGACTCTTCCTCCGAGGTCATGCCCGGCTCGCCATCCGTGTTCGGGTTAGAGACGGCCGGTGCCAAAACGGAGGCCACATGACATTTAGTGGCCGCCAAATTTTCCTCCGCAATACCACCGTCCACATATAGCGCCACCGTGGACCAACCCCGTTGAGGAAGGGGCGTGAGGTGGTCATTCTGATAGAGACAGGCTTTAGTCTCTGGCCCAGGAAGGTGGTACCCTTGCAAAGTAATTTCCATAAGGGGTTTCCACCACTCCCTATGTGTCCACTTCGGCCCTACGACGATGGCTCGTAGTTTTTCTTGCCGAATTTTCCGAACACAATCGGATAACCGATGATAGGGAGGGCACATCCAATACAATTTGGAGGGGTCCGCGGGAGTGGAAAAGAAATCTTCAAGCGGCGAAACCCAACGGGTAGCCTGAGCCATACCCGGGACCCTATTGAAGGCGTCCACGTCGGGGTTTTTGCCAAATTGTTTTTTGACACGTGCGGCCCAATATGGCGTGAGGCCATAGTCAGACTGGGTCCACATGGACCCATCACGCCGCGTAGGTAGAACATCACGGGCAAGGGCTTCGGGAGCAAATTCAACGAGCTCCAAAGCACAAGCCCGGTCCTGTACGGGGGCCACGGAGGAAGCGGTCAAGGCATAGGATATGTGTTTCTCGGCCTCAACACGGTTAGGCGGTTCGCCACCAGGGGGCGTAACCACAATGGCCGGGGCAGGGTGCGTAGGAGCGACCGCCCCAATGACTGGAACGGTTAGGCCCCACACGGACTGACGTGACACCTTACCATGAATGGGTTTCACCAAAAATGGTTTGCCGGTTCGTGGAGCCTCACGGAAGTCCTCAATCCAAAAACAGGGGTGCACTGGATGGTGAGAGTACAAACAATTGAAACGGGCAAAATGGCTCACACAATGTTCCTAACCCCATGGGTGCCCCAAAACCATATCCCAAGGTAAATTCGGGACAAGGTACGGGGACACGCCATACTGGGCAACACGAGGAAGTGAAACACTACCATCCACAACCCCCGTAAATTGAATTTTGACGTCTATTTGCTCGTCCCCCCCCGGCAAAGGCGTCTCATTATCTGCTTGGAGTAGGCGCCTCCGTTGAGGAGATTCATATTTTTCGGAGAGTTGATCTCCAAAAACATTGGGGTTGGCCAAAGCGACCGCTTGGCACCCAAAATCCACCAAAACACGGAGGGCCTTGCGTTCTCCATTGGGCAAAACAACCTGAACGGAAAGTTCGGTTTGAATCTCACTAGTCACTATATGCCCCTTCATGACTCTCGATGGAACGAGAGCCACGGTAGTGTCACAGGAGTGCCCGAGGTTTTCTTCTTTCGAAGGGGGCGCCTCTGGGCACTCCTACCAACGTCCGCGCCCGTTCGGCGCTGCCTTGCCTCCTTTATCGCCCTTGCCGCCGCCACCCTTATAACCACCACCACCCTTATCACCACCGCCACCCTTATCGCCACCCTTAGGCTTACCACCTTTAGACTTACCCGCAATGTTCCAATGAGTGTCATTGCACGGAGAATTAGGCTTACACGTCCAAAGGGTGGTATTGGTGGCACCCCAATCAATCCAAGACATGTCCATATCCGTTTGTTTACGTGTTTTCCAATGTTTGGAACACGGAACCCAAAAGGTAGGTGGCGGTTTAGCCCCGGGGTCGACGGGTTTCTTCGCCGGAGGTTTAGAGTGACCCACGGCGTTGACGGAGGTGTCAGCGGGTTCGGAGGTGTCAGGGTCCGCCGTAGCCTCCGCATTAACCGCATTCACCGCGGTTTTATTGTGAGAAGGGCGATGAGTGTACGTCACCGTCGTCTTGTCTCCTTTATTGAGGCGTTCGAGAGCTTCCCTCTCCGACACGCTTTTATGGGCAAGGGCGTAGATTTCCGCAGGCTTCAAACGAGGCCTACGTTGCTCCACTTTCATAGTGTAGCCGCGTGTGTGAGGTGTGTTGTTGAGTTTCAAGATCCACTCCTGGAGAGCCGGGTCTTTGCAGTCAACTCTCACCCCCGGCCCCGAATAGGAAACAATCTCAGGAACCGTAGTGCAAGCTTGAGCGCTATATTTCCTGAGTTCTTTTTCGAACGGGGCGCGACCCGGCGAAGGGTCAAGGCCACTAAAATCCACCACATAGCTGTCTGGGCTATTCTTAGCCTCTTGCTTGACGACCTTCTCCTTGATCCACGGGGGCTTGCTTAGGAGCTGCTCCCGGATCACGTGGGGACGAGTCTCATTGCTCAGAGGCAACAAACGTTGCCAACGAGCATAGAAATCTTCAAGGTCGATGAGGGTCACTTGCCCTCTAACCACCCTGGGGGTGAGGGCTCGCCACCTTTCATCAGCCCTTGAGGGGTCATACTCGTGGAAACGTTGTTCCAAAAAGTCCCACAACTCTTTGAGGGTGGGGGCCGTGCGTGTGTGGTGGGTGGCCTCGGCAACCCGGGCGTTGATGATCGCCTTTAGCCATGGGGGCAAGGTACTCAAAATCATTTTTGCCTCGTTGGCCTTTCGGTACATGGGATCACACACCCCCAACCATTGTTGAAGCTTCTCCACCCACTCGTCGTAGCACTCTAGCTGCCCATTAAATTGCGGTTTAGGCATATCACTATCCTCCACCGCTTTGGTGTAACTATTTTGCACCATAGGCATTTGGTACGGGTGGTAAGCAGGGGGAGCCATGGTTGGGGGTGCACCTCCACTTGCATTTGGTGCAACCCTCACTGGAGAGACGGTACACGTATCCGTAGGATGAGAGGGCGTGTACGAAGGTTTCCCAGGGGAAGTGAAAACATTTTTCGTGAGGGGATTAATGTTCCCCAACGAAGAGGTGTTCTCCTCTTCATTGGCCCACGGGGCCGTAGGCTCCGTGGGGTGTTCTTCGCCCTTAGGCGTCGCCCTCCACTCGGGAACAGCACGTTCCTTCTGCTTTTCGGCGATTCCCCTCCACGATGTAGGTTCTTGGGGGTGGGGGTGTTCGTGGTGTTCTTCCCCCCCCCTCGGCCACCCCGAATCCGGACAAGCGTTCGGATGGTAGATGCAATCGTGGGATGGGTGGACGGAGAAAGGAAGGACAGACCCACCACCGGATGAACCGGATGGCGCGCCCATGGGCGCCGTAGGCGCCGCCGGTGTAGGTTCAGGAACGGGCGGAGGCGCCGATGGCGGGGGTGGGACCACCGTAACGGGTTCCGCAGGCGTGGAGTACCAGTGGTCCCACGCATCGATCCTAGATGCAACGGCGGCGTAACGTGTAGCGAGCGACTCCACTGCGCTAAAGCACTTAGCCGTGTTGCCGTTGGACATCTTAAGATGATCCGACACACTAGCCTCCACCGCCTTAGAATCCCGTTGGTAGCCCTGAACCACCGCGTCAAACTTAGCCAACGTAGACAAGATTTGGGTCATCCGTTCCCCGTAGGACTGACTGATGCCAACGGTAGAGGCTACTGCCTGAGAAAGTTCCTGATGGGATCGCTGCAACTCCAGATTCTGATTTCGCAGGTCCCTCACCTGTGCCATCAGAGATTGGATGCACGTTTCGTAGTGCACCACACACCGGGGACAGCCACAGGTGTGCTGTAGGTCTTCCTCCCCCCGTGTAGGAGTGGGGCCCCCAGAATGTCGAAAGGATGGACCCCCCCATCCACGAGGAGGAGATGACCCACCACCGCCCCCCCCCAGCAGCCCCCCCTGCCACGGAGGGACCAGAGGGCCCCCCCGCAGGGCGAGACGGGGGTGTGGGGCGCGCAGCAACAGGCGCTGGCGCCCCCCCACTAGAGGGATGTCCCCCCCCCGAACCCCCACCACTAGATGGCCGAACCAGGTGCGGGATTCCTTGCACGTGCTCGATGTAAGCCACCTGGCGGTGGCGGGTTGACAGCGGAGGGGGAACATGACCAACAGCATTCGGTCGCGGCGGTGGGGGTGGGGAATCGTCCACCACAATATACTGTGGTGACTCATGAACCACCATAGGTGATCGAGTTCTCGGATGGGAAGCAAAAACAGGCTCCGATCCCGTTGCAACCCCTGGATCCCCCCCCCAATTGGGCAGTTGGGGGTCCTCCGTAGGAGATGTATTTGTGGGGGGAGAGACCAAATTTATTGGGAGGGTTGCTGAACCTCCCTCCACCTGATTCCCTCCCCCCCAGCACAGATTGTTGACCTTCGGCATTGCCGGAGAATCATCCACTAGGCATTGGAGATGTAGTACCGGCCCGGTCCTCCGTAGGCTCCGGAGATTCCACGACAAGACACGGGCGGTTTTTGACGCCGCTCATAGGCACCGGGGACTCTTCCACAGCAATGAACTGAGGGGCCGGAGAGTCCTCCACCGTGATGTAGTGGGGGGCCGGGGATTCTTCCACAAGCATGGGGCGATCCCTGGTCCCTGACATAGGTTCAGGAGGTGCAGGCGACGAGGCAACGGAAATAGGGGAATGATGGAGTTCATGACGTTCCAACACTCCAATCTCCTCCTCCTCATCGTCGTTCCACTGCTCCACCGCCAGGGGGAACCACTGGTCACACTCATCCTCCTCGATTTGCGTGGGGGATTCCTCGATGATCGTAGGATTTAGCCTGGATCCGCTCGGGGGATTGGGATACGCTCCCAAGGCAGGAGATTCCTCCACCAGGGAGGGAAACCGCCGCGATCCACTCATTGGAGTGGGCGACGATTCCACCACAGTGGGGTTCTGCCTAGTCCCCGACAGGGCTTGCTGGATCAGGGCCACGGCCTCTCGAGCCGGACCCAGATGGCCATGGGGATCAGGCGTGAGCGCGAGTACTCGACGGTTTTCAGCGTCGAGTTGGTCAACAATGGGGCTGATGGGCCCTGCCGCAAACAGGTTTTTATCTGACCTGAGGCTCTGGCAACCCCCCTAGCGACGGAGGAGTGCCAGAGTCGACCACGATAGGCCCCATTGGCGAAGCCATCGTACCCCAGTCGGCAGCGCGTGAGGGCGCAGCGTTCGTACGCTCGATCACCCCAGTAGATAGGTCGATTACTGCCCGATTCTCGGCGCTAGTAACGGTTCCCGAGCCCATAATAGGCGATTGTGGTCCTCTTATCGCTCCCTGAGGGTGGCCGTCTATTTCCCCCCCAACCATCCCAGGTACACCAGCTGGATTTCGAGGATGGGGGGCCCCGATGGGAACATTCGGGGATTTCAGAAACTTAGGATTTGTAGCCACTTGGGGCTTGGCCCGTTTTTGCGGCCCCTGCCCGGTCGATGGGGTCAGGGCCGAGGAGGTCCTGAGAGTGGGGACCTGGACACCCTCAGCTATCCCTCCCGGGGAAGAGATTTTAATTTGAATTTGGTCCACGATGTCTTGGACCGATCGCTTTCCGCGATGCCAAACGCCCAACAGAGACGAAAAATTTTCGCCTCTGCTACCATGAAACCAGACCGGGTGGTCAGGAGCAGAGGTCGCAGTGGCATGGGCAGCAACATTGCTTGGCACCGAAGACATAACGATAGTGTTGACTGAATAGTATCCTGCAAACAGATATGGTACACATAGCCAATGAAATACCTGATATGCACATATGAGAAATCCACCCTATCATCCACTAATTCATATATCTACTAAACATCCATGATTGCCTTATCTATCCCACATCCTATGTTCCTAACAAGGAAATGGAATATGATATACCCTATCCCACATATATCCCATATATAGGGCCAAATAATGCTCCCTTAGGGGTAAAATGCCAGGGTAGGGTTCTGACCTGCTTCACCATATCGTTGTCCTTTTTACCACTATCTTCGCCAATTCTTAGGATGACTCTTTGTGCCCAAACATGCGCATGTTGAACCAAAAAGCACATTCTTTGTGCGGTGTCTATGTATCAAGAACAACTCCCACAGCATCACCCCTTTCCCTTGTCGGGCTGTTTTGAAGCGGACGCCCGTTCTCTAGCATATCCCCGTCTGTTTTACCACACTCTTCGCACATTCTTACAGTGACTCTTTGTGCCCAAACGTGCGCAATTTGAACCGGAAAGCATCCTTTGTGTGTTGTCGATGGATCGAGAACGACTCCCATGGCATCACCCATTTCACTTGCAGGGCTCCTTTGCTAAGGCGATTGCTACGGCGAAAAGCGTGATGCATCGGACGCCTTTTCTCTAGCATATTGCCGTCTCTTTGATCACTATCTTGGCAGATTGTTAGCGAAACTCTTTGTTCCCAAACATGCGCACTTTTGAGAGGAGGGGGGGGGTTGCAGGACGGTGTATGCCGCAAGCAGTGGAGTAAGAAAAAGTGCTTTTCCAATGCTTTGAGGCATACTCTAGTTGTATTAGGGATGCACTGAGCATCCAGGCATTTCTATCTTAGTATTGGCCCCACCAAAAGTGGTGATAACACATTTTGACCTATGGAACCAAACACCCAATCAGGATATGGTGTGGACCCCTTAATCCCCTTTCAATGTGAGGCAAATCATCTTTTCCTGAGTGGACTGAGTACTGACATATCCAGGGCAGAGCCTATGAATTTATCTATGTTTTTCCATGAATTCTTAGCTGTCCTAGTGGTATGCACCCTAGGGGGCTGGGCACCTCTTTTTGAGAGGTCCTGGGTTCAATTCCCGGTCAGCCTAGCTAAGTAGGAAGATCCCATGTGACATGGCAGTGACCTCATCGCCACATGCCCTGCCACCTCAGCACATATGGTACCCAAAACAAAGAGTGCACATCTCCTGAGATGGCACTATGGAGATAGAGTGACCATGGGGCAGTTTTCCAACTCTTTTCCAAAACATTTCAGCTATCTTTGTGAATATGCAATCCGATTTGACCTGAGTTGCAGTTTCTGTGAATATCCTTTCATCTTTCACTGTTTACACTGCAGCCCTTCATGCTTTGATCCTGATTCTCTTCTCCTTGCACACCTCTGGCTTGGGCTATCCTGGATTTACTGTATTTCAACAAACAAAAGCTTTTCATCTCCAAAAACAAGCAGCAGGAAACCCTACACCAGCAGCAAGCAGCAGGAGAGACAAAAACACAGTGTTGAAACCACTATAAACTTTTCTGGTAGCAAGAGGCAGACTGTCTCTGCGCACCGGCAGCAACCCCGCGCCGTACATCCAGTGCGCCGAGCTGTCACATATAAGCAGAAGGGCGAACGAAGATGGATACAAGGAAAGAGGACGCCGACGTGAAGACAGCGCCTGAGGCACCGGCAAGGCCAGCACCTGGTGAACCTGGACCTGGACCGTGCGCTGTACCTTCGGAGCCCTTACATGGGCCAGTGGAAGTGGCTGAGGACTCGTTGGATGGACTCCAGACGGCCTTCAGGGCCCTCTCAGTCGAGGAGGTGGTCACTCAGCCTGTGAAGAGGAAGAGAGAGAGCGAGAAGGATGCTGGAGACGAAGCAGACGAAGGAGAGGAACAAGGGCAAGACCTGACGAATGACCCTACCTTCGAAGGCGCACCAAGCGCTTCTGGCCTCCACGCATCACCCTCTCCTATAACCACCACACTCTCAATTCCAGACCCAGCCGCTGCAACATCCACTCCCATAACCAACCCGCCTATGGCAGAGGGCACAGGCTTTACTGGCATGCCTCCCTACCCCGCCTATGGTATGGGCCCACCTACCACTGCGCTCCCTGAGGCAACTACTGCCAGTGAGCCGGTGGCTTCCAGCTCTGCGCCGCGATGGTATGCGGCTGAATGTCCCCATCCACTACCCGCTACCGGAACCTATGTGGATGTTCCTGGGTATGCACCTGGGTATGCAACCTTGAGTGGGTTGAGGAGAGGACCTGGATCTCTTGGTGGCAGGAGTAGAGCATCGGTAAGATACTCCAACAGGTCCCTGACGCGGTCGGAGATCAACGAGGTGCTCCGAGGAGCCACTCCAAAAATCGTGGGCGACCTCACTCAAGAGATCCGAGAGAAACTGGAGCCCCTGATGATACCGCCCCAAGCGTCACCTACCACGGTGGGAATGTCACCCCACCGAGTACAGGCCAACCACCTGGCGGCAGGGTTGACAAACACCCCGGGGAGCCTGAGGAGCCGACCGATGCCGACTCCTGCAGCTATACCGAGAAGTCCTTTCGTACCGAGAACGGCCCAGCCGCCCTACAGCCACGTGACGAACTCTACGAGGGCCGAGCTGGACCGGCTGGGGCTGACAGCCTTGAGGGCAATGGTGGACGTGGAGCCTTATGGCTCTAGTGATCTAGGCGGAGACCCCTCCGATGATGAGCCGCCGTCGATGACTTCTGCCTCGCCCTCGGATGACGATGACCCGGAGGACCCCGAGGACCCAAAGGGGAAGAAGAAGAAGAAGAAGAAGAAGAAGACCCGACGCCCTAAGGGACGCACGTCAGTAAGAAAAAGTGCTTTTCCGTTGCTTTGAGGCATACTCTAGTTGTATTAGAGATGCACTGAGCATCCATGCATTTTAATCTTAGTATTGGTCCAACCAAAACTGGTGATAACACTTTTTGACCTATGGAACCAAACACCCAATCAGGATATGGAGTGGACCCCTTAATCCCCTTTCAATGTGAAGTAAAACATCTTTTCCTGAGTTGACTGAGCACTGACATACCTAAAGTAGAGCCTATGAATTTATCTATGTTTTTCCATGAATTCTTAGCTATCCTAGTGGTATGCACCCTAGGGGGCTGGGCACCTCTTTTTGAGAGGTCCTGGGTTCAATTCCTGGTCAGCCTAGCTAAGTAGGAAGATCCCATGTGACATGGCAGTGATCTCATCGCCACATACCATGCCACCTCAGCACATATGGGACCCAAAACAAAGAGTGCACATCTCCTAAGATGGCACTATGGAGAGAGAGTGATCCTGAGGCAGTTTTCTAACTCTTTTCCAAAAACATTTCAGCTATCTTTGTGAATATGCATTCATATGTGACCTGAGTTGCAGTTTCTGTGAATATCCAATCATCTTTCACTGTTTACACTGCAGCCCTTCATGCTTTGATCCTGAATTACCTTCTCCTTGCATACTATTGGCTTGGGCTATCCTGGATTGACTTGGCTTTACTGTATTTCAACAAACAAAAGCTTTTCATCATCCAAAACAAGCAGCAGGACACCCTACAGCAACAACAAGCAGCAGGAGAAGCAAACACACAGTGCTGAAAACACTATAAACGTTTCTGGTAGCAAGAGGCAGCCTGTCTCTGTGCACCGGCAGCGACCCCGCGCCGTACAACCAGTGCTCCGAGCAGGCAAATATAAGCAGAAGGGCGGATTAAGATGGATCCAGGAAGAGTGGACGCCGACGTGAAGACAGCGCCAGCGCCTGAGGCACCGGCAAGGCCGGCGCCCGGCGCTGTACCTCAGCGGAGCCCTTACATGGGCCAGTGGATACGGCGGAGGACTCCCTGGATGGCCTCCAGACGGCCTTCGGGGCCCTGTCCGTCGAGGAGGTGGTGGTGCAGCCTGCAAAAAGGAAGAGAGAGAGCGAGAAGGATGCTGGAGACGGAGCAGACGAAGGAGAGGAGCAAGGGCAAGACCCGACGGATGTCCCTACCTTCGAAGGCGCACCAAGCGCTTCTGGCCTCCATGCATCACCCTCTCCCATAACCACCACACTCCCAGCCGCCGCAACATCCACTTCCACAACCAACCCGCCTATGGCAGAGGGCACAGGCTTTACTGGCATGCCTCACTACCCCGCCTATGGCATGGGCCCACCTACCACTGCGCTCCTTGAGGCAACTACTGCCAGTGAGCCGGTGGCTTCCAGCTCTGCGCCGCGATGGTATGCGGCTGACCATCCCCATCCACTCCACGCCACTGGAACCTACATGGAAGTTTCTGGGTATGCTCCTGGGTATGCACCTGGGTATGCACCCTTGAGTGGGTTGAGGAGAGGACCAGAGGCTCTGGGAGGCAGGAGTAGAGGATCGGGAAGATCCTCCAACAGGTCCCTGACGCGGTCGGAGATCAACGAGGTGCTCCGAGGAGCCACTTCGCAAATCGTGAGTGACCTCACGCAAGAGATCAGGGAGAAACTGGAGCCCCTGATGATCCCGTCTCATGCGTCACCTACGACGGTGGGAATGTCACCCCACCGAGTACAGGCTAACCACCTGGCGGCAGGGTTGACAAATACCCTGGGGAGCCTGAGGAGCCGACCGATGCCGACTCCTGCAGCAGTACCGAGAAGTCCATTCGTCCCGAGAACGGCCCAGCCGCCCTACAGCCACGTGACGAACTCGACGAGGGCCGAGCTGGACCAGCTGGAGCTGACAGCCCTAAGGGCTATGGTGGACGTGGAGCCTTATGGCTCCAGTGATCTAGGCGGAGACCCCTCCGACGACGAGCCGCCGTCCATGGATTCTTCTTCGCCATCGGATGACGAAGACCCTGAGGACCCCGAGGACCCCAAGGGTAAGAAGAAGAAGAAGAAGAAGAAGAAGACCCGACGCCCTGAAGGACGCCGAGCTCAGGAGGCGAAGGCTATTGCCACCTCCAAGATAGTGGTGAACCTGCCTGAGTTCACAGGCAAGGACCTCAGCGAGTTCGCTGAGAACTTTGGCCGGTTCCTACGACTGACCGGCCAAACCCACGCGAGTGGGCGAGTGAAGTGCGACCTGCTCCTGCAGTGCT
Source organism: Eutreptiella sp. 'Long Island Sound 2002' (assembly GCA_964036045.1). Classification (NCBI taxonomy): domain Eukaryota; phylum Euglenozoa; class Euglenophyceae; order Eutreptiales; family Eutreptiaceae; genus Eutreptiella; species Eutreptiella sp. 'Long Island Sound 2002'. The sequence continues at coordinate 12,089,057 of OZ038397.1, read as the reverse complement.
GCAAGACCAAATACCTGGAGAAGCAGGTCAGGCAGATCGTCACTAACTCCGCCACCTTTGCCGATGTGTTGGTTGCCCTGGAGAGGCAGTACCCAACCTACGAGACCGACCTCTCCATCAGGGCCGAGATCCAGAACCTGCCCGTGCTGCCCAACAACCCCAAACCTGGCAGGGTCTCCGAGCTGTTGGCGGACCTGGATCACTGGGCTGGACGACTGACGCCCGGTTCCTACAGCAGCGACGACCTGCTGTTCTGGTTGTGCGCCAAGCTCCCCCGAGAGCTATGGGACGAGTGCCGTCTGACGGCTGAGCGCAAGGCTAGATCCCTCCGCTACGAGGATCTATGCGTGCTGCTCCTGGAGATGGCGCTGGAGAAGGAGAGCGATCAGCACCTGAACAACTACCGTCCTGGTGGTGGAGGTTCTGGAGGCAAAGGGTACCAAGGGTCCCGACCTGGGCAGGGGACTACCCCCAAACACGCCCACGCCCGCCTAATGGAGAACGTGAAGGAGCTATTCTGGTGTGATGCCAGAGATGAGCAGGGCCACCTGCAGCACGCCTCTGACTGCGAGCAGCGAGACTGCTTCGTCGTCCTGGGGAAGCAGCAGGAGAAGATCACCGGCGCCAAAGTGAAGCTGCCGGATCATTACCGCTGCACCATCACGTGTGCATTCTGCGGTAAGCGGAAGCACTACGAGGATGAGTGCTACCATAAGCAACGCCTATCGGCGAAGCTTAAGGGGGAAGATCCTGGCAAAAGCTCAGGCAAAGGTGGAGGCAAGGCCAAAGGCAACGACTCCGGCAAGGGCAAGTCGAAAGGACGTGGTCAAGGTGGTCAAGACAAGGGTCAAGGTGGACGAGGAGGAGGCGCTAACCGCCAGAACGACAACAAGAACAAGGACAAGAACGGAGGTAACCCCAACCCTAATCCAGGGGGGAACTCCGAGCCCTCTGGAGGGCAGTCTGGACCTACCACCCGCTCACAGACGCAGGCCCAGCAAGAACAAGGAGCCAAGCGTGAGCATGAAGGTGGTGATGACGGCAACGCCAAGAAGAGAAGCCGTTTCATGAGGATGGCCCGCAAATTGCGGAACAAGGGGTTCGAGGTGACCTGTCCCGCGGAATTCTGACGGGGACGCTCTGGTGGCACCCAAGACCTGGTGTTTTGGGTACGTATCCGACTAGGGGGACGTGAATACCTGGGGGTACTGGATACTGGGGCCACAATATCTATAGTGGCCAAGAAAATTTTACCTTGTGGGAGCCTGAAGAACACCATGACCACCGCCGCTATACGCATGGGGGATGGACATGTGGTGCACAGCTGCGGGGACTGTGAAGTGGAGGTACCTATGGGCTCTCGAACTATCGCCCATCGGTTCTATGTGATGGACACTGAGGCCTTCGACTTTGTACTGGGTACTGACTTCTTCGTGCAGCACTCCAAGATACAATCCCTGACGCTGCAAGCGCCCTACCTCCTGTACGTGGACCACGGCAGTGGCAGAGAGTCTGTGCCACTGGAGCAGTCGGAACATACCTCGAGTTACCTGAGACTATCGAAGGAGGAGCCCTCGAACATGATGGCGGTCTCCAAAACTGAGGACTATCAACTATTGGGGGAAGTCCTAGACCAAGGTCTGAAGGAGTTGGGTTACTCTCGAGAAGACCTAAGTGTGGAGCTGTTCGCCAGCGACAAGCAGCATGTACTGGACCTATAGTGCAGCAAGGGGAAGAACTGCAGCTACAAATTTTACTGGCCCTCTTTCGGGATGGCCTACGGGAACCTCAGATTCAGCGAACTGGGGAAGGTGCTGACCAAGGTGGCCTTGGAACGTTCCCGTATGGTCCTGTGTTCCCCCGATTGGGGAGCCCATGGGGGCAACGAGTACTGGCGAACCCTCCTTGACAAGCTGACTATCAGCTCGGTGCGATTACCTGATGAGGCCATCTACGTGCCTCTGGGACGCAAGACGCCCATTGGGAAGCCCGGATGGGGGAGTATGCTCAGCGTGGTGGACGGAAGTCTTACCACCATCCCCTGGGAAGACCTGGACCCTACTCTGGTCCAGGCTATACAACGAGAAAGCGATGGACTCGCCTTGGGTGACTTGAAGGATCGCCTACGACCTCAAGATGCTGTTGAAACTACACCCGGAGGAGATGAGTACGTCGTGACTGACACCAACGCCCCCAACTCTCCCTGCCATGTACCTGTTCCTGATGGAGTCTCTGAGTGTGGACTATCTGAGCTACCTAGCTCTATCCACTCAGACGACGAAACTGAGCACGACGCCTTCTTCGTGCAGACCGCGGTGGAGGAAGTGGAGAACGCCGAGTACGTCGCCCCACTAAAACCCCTACTCTCCATGAGGGTGAAAGACCCCGTGGATGAAGAGCTGGACCCTCGATCCAGGCTCAGGGAGTATGTGGATTCCAAGAGGAAGTTGGTGGCGAAAAAGCTATGCTACGCGAAGCCTACCCGCAGCTCGTGGCCACTGAAGCAAGGACGTATGGGAGACCTATCCCAATTGAAGGAGGACCTCGAACAGGAGATCACCACCTGGCAAAGGGAGGTAGATCTCAAGCTCATGAAGAGCGTGTGGGGCGCCCATGTGAGGACCCCAGAGGAGGACGACCTCTCGGAGGAATGTGTATGTGAACCCCCTCGAGCGTGCCTATGTTGCCATCGTCCACCGGAGATGGTCGAGCAAGACCTTCTATATGCCTACCAAGGGCTGAAGGATGCTACCGCGGGCGAAGAGTCGGTTGAGGACCACCTCCCTACGTCTATTCCAGGGGCAAGCAACTTACACTCCGACGAGGACATGGAGGACAAGATCAAGGTATTGGACCCGCGGGTACAGAAGCTGATAAGGACCTATCTGGAGGTGTTCGGAGAACTACCCCCTCCAGCCTCATGCGACAAGCTGGTACAGATGGACCTCAAACTGAAACCCGAGTTCGTGGGTCATAAGATTCGGAGGAGACCCTATCCAGCTCCTAAAGAGCAGGCTGACGAGATCGAGCGACAGATACAAGAATGTATCGACGCTGGCCTAGTCCTGGAGTACAAGGACGGGGACTACCCCCTACACTGCAGCCCCTGTTTCCTGGTGGCTCAACCTGGGTCTACAGCCAAACGGCTGGTAGTGGACTATGGAGAGCTGAACAAGAAGACGCTGAACCACTCAGGGTCCATTCCCAATATGGCGTCTACCCTGGAGAAGATAGCCTCCTGTCGCTACAAGACCAAGATGGACAAGCAAAGTGGATTCTGGCAAGTGGACCTGACGCCCAACGCGCAGGAACTACTGGCCTTCATCACCCCTCAGGGGAGGGTATTCAAGTGGAAAGTCATGCCATTTGGCGTGGCTAACGCACCCGCTCTGTTCCAAGAGCTGATGAACAAGATCTAGTAAGAAAAAGTCACTGCCATGTCTTTCTTGGAGGGCTTGATCCAGGCTAAGCCCCCCTTAAAACCCTTTGTTGATGCTGAGACAAACTTAAGTGTTTTTATCTCTCTTTTGTGGCCTAAAGTACACTTTCTCAAGGTAACTAGGGTTGTGACCCTAGCCCCCCCCATGAAGTTCACCCCTACCACTCAACTGAGCGGAGGTACCTTCCTTCATGGAGGTCATACCAAAATAAATCAGGCATTCCATGCTTGTGGGCCTTGGAGGTTAAGCCTAAGTGGTCTCCCACCCCAAGACCCCTATACTCAATTGATTCTACCACTTATTGTGGTCCTACTTTGTAACTGTTTCTGAATTCAGTTGCTTGGCCAAGTCATTTTCTGTGTGGTCCTGACATCTATGCCCCTCAGTCCTAACCAGCACCATTTCACCCAAAAGAGTGCACATGAAGTGCCTATTGCAACCCCTCGGAGGCTAGAGTCTGACCAATTTTCATATAAAACCTTTTGCATTATTCATTTGTGATTGAATCTATGTTCATATACCTGCTTTGTCTATCTGCAGCCCTTCTGTGTTACACTGGATTCCAAAACCAATCATTGATTTCATTGATTCGATCCATATTCAGTCCTTGCTCTACTTGCTGCTTTGGTTTGGGGTTTTCAACTACAAAACCAACTTGCAGGAATACATCAAAAGACCTAGGGCATATTTCAAGGACATCTTTCCGGTAGCAGAGACAGTCCCTTGAGACCTTTTGAACCGACCCTGAGAAGTGCAGAACAAAAGCTCAACAACAAGTCCATAATGTCCACACCAAGTGTAAGGACCTGGCCTATCCGAACTGTCCAAGTACAAATGGGCAGTCTGGTCCACCCAATGAGTGAACCACCACACCGAGCACCACATCACCTCAGTGGCGCATCTGGGTCCCAAGGAGATCCAGAACGCAGAAGGGCGGAGAAGAATAAAGGCCTTACCACCGAGGCCTTAGCAGCACACGGTGGAGACAGCTTCAGTCACCTCCACAGACGTGTGGCTGCTTCAGTATCACGATCCAATTGCCCAGCTTCATCCTCAACTGCCATTGAAGGACCTGAGGAATATGAGAAGCTGAAGATGAAGATGGATGAGTACATCATGCACGATGAGTACTACAAATCCATCCGTGGGGAAGATGGAGAGGAACCACTGGCTGTACATGGGTCCAGACCACGTACGGATCTAGGGTCCTACTCACACTCAGGCCCTCCGTCTACTGCATCCCTGCCAAGACGACTACGACCTGAGTACCCAACCCCAAGGGCTCCCGAAGTGGGCCCAACACGAGTCGAAGAACATCATCCAAGGCCAACCTACGGTGCCCTGGATCAAACGGCCGAGCTGCTGGCCAAATTCCTGTCTGGATCAGAAGATCCAGATGTGACGGCCTTATCAGAGGCCATTAAGGCTAAACTGGGTATTGCAGAACCCTTACCCAAGCCTGAGTTCCTCTCTCTCTCTCCAGGGCTGAGTACCCTGGCCGAAGATCTCAAGAGATCGAGGGTCTCAAGGCTGTTGCCTAAGGTTACCTGCCCCAGCCCCTTTCACCCCCGTGCCAGGACTGTGCCTATGGCGGACCTACAGGACGTGCCTGTCACAGAGAGTGAGAGAAGAGGGCTGTCAGCCCTGGCCCCACTTGCCGGCGTGTCGCCTTCAGGCCTAACTCCGGGGGGTGGGAAGATGGGCAGACCAATTGCCCAGGCGAACATCCAGCTGGAACTGCCGGAGTTCGACCCTAAAAACCTGCCTGAATGGGCAGAAGAATTTGCGGAGTTCCTTTTGTTGACTGGCCAATCCCATGTGGATGTGGCCACCAAATGTTCACTGCTAAAACGCTCATGCAAAAAGAAATTTTTGCAAAAACAGGTCAAACAGATTGTGAAAACCTGTTCTACTTGGGCGGAGGTACTCCTGAGGTTAGAGAAAACATTCCCAGTCTATGAGACTGACCTCAGCGTACGCACACAAATCGAGGAGCTACCTATGCTCCCGGAGTTTCCATCCGCTGCGCGAATTTCTGAGTATGTGTGCGACATGGAGTACTTATTTTCGAGGATGAATGTGGGCTCCTACGGAGCCACTGAGCCCCACCTGTGGCTCATGAGTAAGATCCCCCAGCGTACGTGGGATGATTGCCGCTCAACCTCTGAGAGGAAGAGCAGGACCCACTCGTATGATACACTGGTGGATCTCTTGATTGAGCTAGCTCTTGAGAGGGAGAACGACTCCCACATGGAGAAGTTCCTCAAGAAGCATTTGGGACGAGGTGGTACCCCTACCCCTGAACGTGGCGAAGGGAAGGGGCATAAAAATCCCACTAACACCAACCAGGGAGGCGGTAAAGGGAGGGGCAACCTACGTGCCATGAACGAGGTTCCAACTGATGCAGGCACCCCCCCCCTGTTTTACTGCCGACCTGTCAATGACAAGGGGGGACCTTGTCATGCCTCTGACTGCGATCTCCGCAGTGGCTGTATGCTGCAGATGAAACGTCAGCAGCATACTAAAGATGGGAAAACTGTGACCCATCAGGACCACTTCAGGTGTACCATCACCTGTGGTTACTGTGGCAAGCGTGGTCACTATGAGGACGAATGCCACATCAAGAAACGCGAGAGTGACAAACTCAAGCGTCAGGAGGCGGAGCGCCAGAAGAACCCGACGCCCGCCAGAAATCCCCCGAATGGGGATAAAGGTAAAGGAGGTGGCAAGGGGGGTGGTAAGACTGGACCCCCTAACCCCCAGAGGCGCTCATCAGCGCCCGTTGCTACGCCTACTCCTGCTGCTACACCCGCTCCTGCCGCGGGTGTCCCCCAGAAGCGCCCCCAAGGGGATAACGCTACCCCTGAGGGGAATAATTCTAAGAAGAGGCGCTTGGCCTGGATGGCCAAGGCCCTCATTGCTGCAGGAGTGGATGTGAAATTCCCTGATGAGGAATAGGGGGGCGGCTCCGAAGAGGAGGACTTGGTTTTCTGGATCCTCGTGAAAATCGGGGATCAGGTTTTTCGAGCAGTGCTTGATACCGGTGCAACACTTTCCATAGTGGCCCGGCGCCTGCTTAAAACTTTCAGGAAGACCAAGACTGTGGCCATAAGAGTAGGGGATGGGCGTACCATCCATTCCTTGGGGGGGGTCGATGTGACCATATGTCTGGGCGACGAAACCGTGACCCAACACTGCAGAGTGTTGGACACTGACGCCTTTGACATTGTCATTGGCACTGACTTTCTAAGAAGAAACCCCCAGGTTAAAATGCTGTTCCTACAGCGTCCTTACTCTTTGCACTGCGACTTTGGCAGTGGGCTATTCTCCGTTCCTTTGGAGCTGTCAGGACGAAAAGAGTCTGGGCTGCGCTACGCAACCAAGACGAACTATCGTACTGAAAACTACCAACTGGCCCGTCATGTTCTCGAAAATGGACTGGCGGCCCTTCAGGTAAACCTGGATGAGATCCAGGTGGAATTGTTTGCGAGCCAACAACAGCACATCATGCAGTTGTACTGCTCGAAACAAATGAACAATGCTTTCCGATTCTTCTGGAAAGCAATGGGCCTAGCGTATGCTAACCCTCCCTTCTCCCTGCTCGCGAAGGTTCTAACCAAGATCGCTTATGAGGGAGGAAGGGTTGTTATGTGCACCCCTGACTGGGGTTGCTCTGGTGAACATGCTTACTGGCGCCGTATGCTTGACCGAATGACCGTGGGAAGAGTGCAACTCCCCGACGGCCCCATCTATGTGCCTGAGGACTCAGACACAGCTATGCAGGCCCCTGAGTGGGCCAGTTTCCTGTCCATCATCGATGGATCTCTCAATCCTGTACCCCTGTGTGACCTGGACCAGGTGCTACTAAAAGAGGTCATGGCCGAAAATCGTGGCCTGACCCTTTATGATCTCAAAAATCGATCTCCTGAGCACCTATCTGCCACACTTACAGGGTGTGAGTCTCCTGATGACTATCTGGAACCTGCAGCTGTAAAAGAGGATGCTGACGACCAACTGTCTGAGATCGCCAGCACTATTCCCTCTGTTTATCCCAGCTGTGTTGACCTAAAACATAGTGCTTTCCTGGCCCAGCTGTTGCTAGAGGAGGTAGATCTAGAGTCAACCTCTGAACCCGCTTCCTCTGTTGGGAAACCAGTGCTACACATGCAGCCTGTGCACACAGGTGAACCCGTGGCCCGGAGTACTGATGCTCTGGCACGGCCTGCTGCTAATAACATGCCCTTGTCTGAGCATGACACGCAAGAACTCCGACGGCTGCTGTACCTGAAGGCCGAAGGTATTGAGCGCCAAGAGCGGCTGCAATACCTCAGACAGACCTGGAAATACTCCATCTGGTCTGAGGAGGACGATGAGTCCTATACGCTGCCTGATCCTGAGATACCTCTAGTGTACTCTCTACACTATGGGCAGCAATGTCCCCCTGAGTGGGACGATGGTACTGTACCTGCCGAAACTGCTGATCGGCATAAAAAGAAAGAACATGGAAAAAGCAACCTCCATGCTGAGGAGGATTTCCTTCAGAAAGTCGAGAGTCTTAACCTTGACCCCCGCCTGAAGAAACTGCTTATAACCTATGAGGAGGTGTTCGGCGCCTTGCCGCCTCCCCTATCTTGCAAAAAACTGGTCCAGATGGACCTGAAATTGAAACCAGAATTTGAAAAGACGCGAGTGAGGCGTCGTCCCTATCCCGCTCCACAGGAACAGGTTGAAGAAATCGAGCGCCAGATCCAAGAATGCATTGATGCTGGCCTCGTTGAAGAGTACAAACATGGGGACTATCCCCATCACTGCAGCCCCTGTTTCCTTGTTGCTAAACCAGGGTCGACTGCTCTACGTCTTGTTGTAGACTATGGTGAGGTCAACAAGAAAACCCAGAACCACTCAGGGAGTATTCCTAACATGGAAAACACCCTGGAGCGTATTGCCAAATGCAGATATAAGACCAAAATGGACAAACGCTCTGGTTTCTGGCAGGTGGACCTAACCGCCGCAGCTCAGGAGCTGCTTGCCTTTATAACCCCTAAGGGTCGTGTCTTCAAGTGGAAGGTTATGCCTTTCGGGGTGGCTAACGCCCCAGCGCTCTTCCAGGAGCTTATGAACAAAATTTTGTACATACTGAGGCGCAGGCCTCTAGTACAAGAGTTGATTTCTCGGGGTGCAGAAATGGAGGCTCACATCGACGACGTGAGTTTGGGTACTAATACCAAAGAGGACCATGTCCTTCTCCTCCGTGAATTCTTCACTGTCTGTCAAGAAAACCATCTCCGAATCAAACTCGAAAAATGCGAGTTTATGAAAGAGGAGATGGAGTATTTGGGTTTCGACGTGGGGTATGGCTGGTGGAAACCAGCCGCGTCTAAGATGCAGCCCCTACAGGACATGCAGATTCGCGATGACCCTAAGAAGGGTCTACACGATGTGAGGAGTTTTGTGGGCGCCTGTAATTTCTATCGGCGTCACATCCACAATTTTACTTACTCCTCTGCACCCCTCACTGACCTAATCAAGAAAACTACTCCCTGGAGGTGGACCTCCAGAGAGGAAGAGTGTTTCCAGGAGTTGAAGAAGAAGATTGCCTCCTCCAACTGCCTGGGAGTTCCCCGCCCTGAGGGCGAGATAGTCCTGATCACTGATGCCAGTGATGTAGGGGGGGGAGGTACGATCTACCAATGGCAGGAGCTTAACCCCGCTGAGCTAACCCACTGCCATTATCGTACTACTGGACTGAACCGTGATGGTTCGTTGAAACATGACTATCCTACCAGTGAGTGGCGACTGGTGCCACTGGGACACTGGAATTGGAAGTGGAACCAAGCGCGTTCCAACTACAGCACCTATGACCAGGAACTCCTGGCCGGTATGTTGGTGCTATCTTCACAATCCCGACTCCTGGGGTCTAACCCTATTGTCTGGCTGTGTGACCAGGAGCCTGTGAAGTCTTTTCAGAAGGGCCCACCACCAGAAAAAGCGAAGCTAAAACGGTGGTGGACTTACCTGAGCCAGTTCAGGCTCACAGTGCATCATATCCCCGGGATTAAGAATGAACTGTCTGACTATATATCGCGCAACAACTTCGATGCGCTTATTGGTGAGAGCTCTGAGGCACTCGCCAAAGAGGCTTTCCAGCGTATGGATGTCCAGCTTGACCTGTCCATGCGCACTGCTGGAATCCTGGAGGGTTGGAGTCTAACCGACTATCAGTCAGAGTATGAAGAAATTCTCCAAACCCTCAACACTGGTCTCGAACCCCGTGTCATTGACGGGCACCAGTGGTATAAAAACAATCAGTACCTCTTCTACGAGGACCGAATTGTGGTGCCTGAGGCACGACTGGATGGGTGCCTACAGTGGTCCCATCTCAGTTCTGGTCACACTGGCGCTAATCGCTCAGTGGACTTCTTCCGTGAGTGTTTCTACTCTAGTCTAACCCTGACTGAACTGAGGTCGCGTATGCAGACCATTGTGGATGCTTGTGGCTGTCATGCCAGCAAGCAAAGTGACAGTAGGGATAGGGGTCTGATCTCCAGCTTACCCATGCCCTATTGTGCTAACTCTCTTCTCTACGTGGATTACATCCACGGCTTACCACGCTTTGGCGGCTATGATAGTTGCCTCGTGGTCACCTGTGGTCTATCTCGCTTCACCCGTGTGTTCCCTTGCAATAAGAAAATCACAGGTGAGCAGACTGTAAAAATGTTGGTCGAACAATGGTTCGAACCCTATGGAGCACCTAAACAGGTGCACTCTGATGAAGATGTACGCATCCGCAGTGACACTGGGTGGTACAAACGAGTGCTAAATGCCCTCAACGTGGAGGTAACCACAGGTGTGCCCTACACTCACACGTCTAACCCTCTCTGTGAGAGACAGAACCGTGTGGTGGAGCAAAACTTAAGAATCCTGATGAAACAGGAGCGCACCAAGGACTGGGTACGCCTAGTGCCCTGGGCAGTTCTGTCCATGAACTCACAGCGGAGCTCTTCTACGGGTTTCACCCCCCACGAACTGTTCCATGGAGGACGACCTGCTTGGTTCTTCAAAACCCCCTTTCCTGAGGACTTCAAGAGCCCTGTGGGAGATTGGCTAGAACACAAGCAGTCTCTGGCTAACCAGGCTGGTAGTAACCTGAGGCACATTCGTGACCGTGAACAGAGCCGACGGAACCGCCTACGGCGACCTGCCAGCTTCAAGGTTGGTGACCTTGTTTTGGTACACCATTCACGCCTACCCTCCTGGCCACGTAACTGCCTACAGGACCCTTACTTTGGACCCTATCGTATCATCAGGATAGATGGATCCAGGATCCATGTCAGGTGCAGTCCACGTCTAGGTGGTGAACTGCTATGTGCTCCTAAGCAGTTGAGGCACTATCACTCCCCTGACGACTTGTCTTGGGATGAGTGGCGCCTCAGCGACAGTGAGATTGAACGTATAGACCTAGAGAACGCTGCCAGTCCAGAGGAGGCAGACGAACTCGAAGAGATGACTGCCGATGAGATGGCAGTCGATGGTTACTACGTGGTTGCAGGTATTGCTCGCCACGAGTATAAACAGGGCTGGAAATTCCTTACCCTGTGGGATGGCTATGGGTTGTCCGAGGCGACCTGGGAACCTATGTCAGCCTTCATAGAACCAGATGGGAGTATCAACCCCATCTTCCGCACTTACCTCGTTGAGAACTATGTCCCAGCGTAAGAAGCGAAACTAATTACCCTGTGTCAGTCTACTGACCCTGTCTGTGCCCTGCAGACCCATGCCTATGGTTTCCAGCGTGAGCCAGGTGGCCGCTTATCAAGATTGCAGCCACCCAGCGAGTGTTTGCCTTGTTGACCATGTGTTGCATGGGTACTGCCCTAATGTAATGACCTTGGTGAGCCAACGAAGAACGGTGGCTTTCTACACCAGGGGGGAATGACAAGCAAGGTGTTATGAGGCAAGGTGTGTCTTCCCTCCTTGGGGACAAGCGAGCCCACAGTTAGGACCCCTGACTGGTCCAGACCCATGGGGTTCTACCCTTCCTTACAGGGTTTACCTTACCCTTACCTGCCATAGCGTATGTGTGAGTGTGCTAGTCCTAAGGTCCTGAGAGCAAGCCGCAGAAGTGGTGTCCTAATTATACCCAAGTCTGCGCCCTTGCTAAACCTGGAGGGTTGGCTTATTGATGCCACGGGGTACGCCCCGGGTCTCCCCTCCCCTATGCGCCCAATTTCTGTGCTGGCGCAAAACCTTGGGGGAATACCCAGAGTGTTAGTCCAGGTATTGTTTTCCCTACCTATCTGTCTACTACAGGGAGGGGTGGCCAAAAGCTATGAAGGCATGCAAAACGCCTGTTTGCTATGTGGCCAAAAACACTAACCTAACCACTGTCACAGCCCACCAGTCCAGCTAAAATTGCAGGAAAAGGGTGGGACAGTGACACACCCCCTACAGGTCCTACACACCCTACAGTGGCACCATCCTGGTGGGCGAGCACTGGGCAACTGGCTCTAGCCCCCACTCAGGACTACCACTCCTACACGCACACTCTACTTGGCGTTGCGAAGGTGAAGTTCTCATGGGTCCTAACGACCCTCCTGTGAAAAGGACGAGAGAACACAGCGCTCCTAAGCAGCTGTGGCCTAACAGGGGACGCCACAACGCGTTTCCCCTGCTAGGGCTTGGAGGGAAGGGGTGCTCTCGTTGCGTGCACAGCGCAGATGTCGTTGAGGTCGAACTGTCCTCGCCAGTACTGGCTGAGGCACAGTGATATGATTTGTGATCAGCGCCCCTGTTTTGCTGGGGCAGAAAAATGGTAGCCGCCGAAGGCAGCTGCTGCGTGCACCAATCACCCTAACCTCTCCCACCTGTACAAAAGAGGCAGATGAAGGGCCGTTTGCGACTGTGGAACCAAGCCACACTCCAGGTATTATACCCTTCTCAGTGTGACCTATAATACGCTGTTCGCAAACACGCTGCAGATGCAGCTACCCCTGTCAAGCAAGCAAGCTTTAAGAAACTCCTCGGGTTCTCTTAAAGAACGTACCGAGGAGCCTACCGTGCGGTTTACCGTGCGCAATTCGCGTGGCCTACCCTTTAATGCATCATGTGCACGCAGGGAAGGGAGGCTTAACCACAGACTCAACCAGGAGGTGAGCTCCTCCTGGGCTAACCTACCTTACTCACCATGCATCGTGTGAATGCCGCATTGAAACGAACACAAAACAAACCTAAGCGTTTTAAGCAACTCAACTTGAACGCTACGGCCGCACACGTACAAACGCTTACCTGTGAAGAAAGAAACAAGGGTGGATTAGGATACAGGTGAAGCGATACAGCGTGTGGATGCCTAGATTAGGCACATGCATCGCGAGCACAGCGCATATTCTAACCCTACATGCGCGCTGCGCGCTCCATTCGCATCACATACCTTTCACTCCTGCTTTCACCTGTGCAGAGCACGAGAGATGAACACCCGACCCCCCAACGAGCACAACGTTAACAACCCTAACGTTTTGACGGAGCAACCAACACGAACGCAATGCGTGAGTGTGAAGTGACACAGACATACCTGAGAGACGGGTTGTTGAACTGCTCTGTGATGCGGGCTGATTTTGAATACTTTACTCTGAAGTTTATAAAAATTTTGATGCAACTGTGCAAAAATTTTCTTTAAAACTTTAAAAACTACGGCTCATACCTTCTTTTCCAAAAGCCGTTTTCGCTTGCGCAACCCTTTTCTTGGCGTCCGCTTCGTTTGCGCTTGTCTGCGACTTTAAGTTATGTGTAAAAATGACGATTTCCCGCGTGGTTTCGTCGATTTTCAACGATTTCACTTGCTAAATTGCAGCCCCTTCCGCAAAACCGCAGGAATCACTCCCTGCTGGTTCCATTTCCTATTTTTTTCAGCTCCTGGGGGTTTGTGTCCTCCATTGGGAGTATTGCTCCGCCCTGGCCCTTGGTCAGGACGTTTACTAAAACGCTGTTTATACGGCGATAACCGTCCGCATTAGAGCGTTCGACTGTACCCTAGTGGACAGACACATATGCTCTATACAGGGAGTCCTGGGTTCAATTCCCACTGCCCCCACACTCTTTCCAAAAGTTTTCGCCTCACGCCGACGACTTTTGAGGAATGCCCCTTCGAAGGGACATCATTCACGGTACATTACACTGTTTTTCATGGGTCCATACAGTGTGATAGGCTTCTATGAAGTGATGAGAATGTTTTTGGTAAGTTTAATGCATTTTTTTTGAGGTAATTTTGGGAATATTTGAGCCTTTTTCCTTGGTCCTACTAGCTTGATCAACTAGTACTCCAGGGGGGAGTAAGAAAAAGTCACTGCCATGTCTTTCTTGGAGGGCTTGATCCAGGCTAAGCCCCCCTTAAAACCCTTTGTTGATGCTGAGACAAACTTAAGTGTTTTTATCTCTCTTTTGTGGCCTAAAGTACACTTTCTCAAGGTAACTAGGGTTGTGACCCTAGCCCCCCCCATGAAGTTCACCCCTACCAGTCAACTGAGCGGAGGTACCTTCCTTCATGGAGGTCATACCAAAATAAATCAGGCATTCCATGCTTGTGGGCCTTGGAGGTTAAGCCTAAGTGGTCTCCCACCCCAAGACCCCTATACTCAATTGATTCTACCACTTATTGTGGTCCTACTTTGTAACTGTTTCTGAATTCAGTTGCTTGGCCAAGTCATTTTCTGTGTGGTCCTGACATCTATGCCCCTCAGTCCTAACCAGCACCATTTCACCCAAAAGAGTGCACATGAAGTGCCTATTGCAACCTCTGAGGCTAGAGTCTGACCAATTTTCATATAAAACCTTTTGCATTATTCATTTGTGATTGAATCTATGTTCATATACCTGCTTTGTCTATCTGCAGCCCTTCTGTGTTACACTGGATTCCAAAACCAATCATTGATTTCATTGATTCGATCCATATTCAGTCCTTGCTCTACTTGCTGCTTTGGTTTGGGGTTTTCAACTACAAAACCAACTTGCAGGAATACATCAAAAGACCTAGGGCATAATTCAAGGACATCTTTCTGATCTTGTCCATCCTACGAAGGAGACCTGAGGTGCAGGAGCTCATATCCCGTGGGGCCCAGATGGAGGCTCACATCGACGATGTATGCCTCGGGACCAATACCCAGGAGGATCACCTAATCCTCTTGGGTGAGTTCTTTGCGGTCTGCCAGGAGAACCACACACGACTCAAGCTGGAGAAGTGTGAGTTCATGCAGGAGACCATGCAGTACTTGGGGTTTGACGTTGGCTATGGGTGGTGGACCCCAGCGGCCTCTAAGGCCAAACCCCTGATGGATGCCAAGGTACGACACGAAGACCCCAAGAAAGGACTTCATGATGTACGCAGTTTCATTGGGGCGTGCAACTTCTATCGCCGCCACATCAAGAACTTCACCTATACCAGCGCCGTTCTGACGGACTTGATCAAGAAGAGTACTACTTGGCGCTGGGGCCCACAAGAGCAACAAGCGTTTGACGAGCTCAAAGACAAGGTAGCCAACGCTAAGTGCTTGGGCGTGCCTAGAGCACAAGGGGAGATTATCCTGGTGACCGACGCCAGCAATGTGGGCGGTGGTGGAACGTTGTTCCAATGGCAAGCACTAGAGAAGGAGGAGTTCGACTCGGCCATTTCCCAATGGGGGACGGAAGGTCTCAACCGAGATGGAACCCTCAAGCACAGCTACCCTGATGACAAGTGGGTCCTAGTACCTCTGGGCCACTGGAACTGGAAGTGGAACCAGGCCAGGGGGAACTACTCTACCTATGAGCAGGAATTGCTCGCGGGTATGCTGGTGCTATCCTCTCAAGCACGACTGTTGGGGAGTAACCCTGTGGTCTGGCTATGCGACCAAGAGCCGGTCCGCAGTTTCCAGAAGGGTCCCCCACCTGAGAAGGCCAAGCTACGTCGCTGGTGGACCTACCTCAGTCAACTACGGCTGACGGTACACCGTATCCATGGAGTGAAGAACGAGTGCGCCGACTACATCAGCCGCAACAATTTCGACGCCCTGATTGGTGCCTGGTCTGAAGCGCTGGCTAAGGAGGCGTTCAGCCGTATGGACGTACACCTGGACCTGAACATGACCATGATACGCCCCCTGGATGGACTCCAACAATCTGAGTACCTACAGGAGTTTGGGGATATCTACCGGCGCCTGGAGAAACGCCTTGAACCCCTCCTGGTCGACCAAGACCAGTGGAAGCGGGACAAGAGCTACCTCTGGCACGAGGACCGCATCGTGGTGCCTAGTGACCGAGTCCCAGCGCTGCTGAAGTGGACCCATGAGTCCAGTGGTCATGTGGGTGCTGACCGTACCCTGAGGCTGTTCAAGCAGTGGTTCCACACTACGTGGACTGACGACCAACTGCGGAAGACGCTCCAGCCTATCGTGGACAAGTGCCCGTGCAGGTCCTGTAAACCAGGGGATATCAGGGACAGAGGTCTCTACTCGACCCTGCCCATCCCACACTGTGCCAACAGTGTTCTATACGTGGACTACACGGAGATGCCGAAGTTCGGGGGCTATGACTTCGCCCTCGTGGTAACCTGTGGGTTGACCAGGTTTACCAGGGTGTTCCCATGTACCAAGCACATTACCGGGGAGGAGACTATCAAGATACTCCTGGAGGAGTGGTTTTGTGTCTATGGGGCGCCCAAGGAGATCAACTCCGATGAGGACGTACGAGTACGCTCAGATACTGGCTGGTACAAGAGGGTCCTGAGATCCCTCAATGTCCAGGTGTCTACGGGGATTCCCTACTCTCACACGAGCGACCCCCTATGTGAGCGACAGATTCGTGTCCTGAAGGAGAACGTCAGGATATGGTGCAAAACTGAACGCACCAGAGACTGGGTGAGACTACTCCCCGTCATATCCTTGATGATGAACTCCCAAGAGAGTTCAGCTACTGGCTACTCGCCACATGAGCTATTCATGGGGCGCCCGGCGTGGTTCCTACATGCCCCCTATCCAGAGGACACCCATTCTTCTGTGGGTGAATGGGTCCAAGAGCAACAAGCGAAGGTGGACAAGGCCAAGGCTATGCTCCAGAGGGTGAGGGAGCGTCAGTGGAACAAGAAGAACAAGCACCGAGTACCGGCCACCTACCAAGAGGGGGACTGGGTGCTGGTGCACCACAGTCGACTACCCGCCTGGCCACGCTCTACCAGCGATGACCCATACTTCGGGCCGTACAACATTCTATCTGTGGACGGTCACCGTATCTCTGTGCGGTGTTCTCCCCGACTAGGGGGGACCCTGGTGTGCGCTGCTCAACACCTGAAGCGCTACCATGATCCTGAAGACCTATGTGGGGAGGAGTGGGAGCTGAACGACGAGGAAATCGCCGCGCTGGACCTACAAGGGGCTGCCAGCCCTATGGAAGTTGAAGGTGAACTCCCCAACATGAACGCCGAGGAGATGGCTAAGGAGGGCTTCTACCTGGTGAAGTCTGTCCTACGCCACCGCTATCGCCAGGGTTGGCGCTTCCTCACCCTCTGGGAAGGGTTTGGAGTCGAAGAGGCCACCTGGGAGCCCTTCTCTGCATTTGTTCTACCGGAGGGACGCCTAAACTCAGTTCTGGTTGACTACTTGTCCCAGAACAACCTTGGTGAGTTGCTGAGGCTCGCTGAGACGCTTGCCTCCAAGACTAAATCTAGGGACTGAACCTTACCCTTACCTGCCAAAGCGTATGTGTGAGTGTGCTATTCCTAAGGTCCTGAGAGCAAGCCGCAGAAGTGGTGTCCTAATTATACCCAAGTCTGCGCCCTTGCTAAACCTGGAGGGTTGGCTTATTGATGCCACGGGGTACGCCCCGGGTCTCCCCTCCCCTATGCGCCCAATTTCTGTGCTGGCGCAAAACCTTGGGGGAATACCCAGCGTGCTAATCCAGGTATTGTTTTCCCTACCTATCTGTCTACTACAGGGAGGGGTGGCCAAAAGCTATGAAGGCTTGAAAACGCCGTTTGCTATGTGGCCAAAACACTGACCTAACCACTGCCACAGCCCACCAACCCCGCTAAAATTGCAGGAAAAGGGTGGGACAGTGACACACCCCCTACAGGTCCTACACACCCTACAGTGGCACCATCCTGGTGGGCGAGCACTGGGCAACTGGCTCTAGCCCCCACTCAGGACTACCACTCCTACACGCACACTCTACTGGGCGTTGCGAAGGTGAAGGTCTCTTGGGTCCTAGCGACCCTCCTGTGAAATGGCAAGAGAACACAGCGCTACTAAGCAACTGTGGCCTGACAGGGGACGCCACAACGCGTTTCCCCTGTTAGGGCTTGGAGGGAAGGAGTGCTCTCGCGTGCAAGGCGCAGATGTCGATGAAGTCGGACTCCCTGCTCTGCCACAGGCGGAGCGGAGTTACTTGTTTGTGTGATCTGCGCCCTTGTTTAGCAGGGCATAAAAAAAATGCTGCTGCACCACTCACCCTACCTGCCCACCTGTAAAACAAAGGCAAATGGAAGGGCGTTTGCGACGGAGGAACCAAGCCACACTCCAGGTATTATACCCTTCTCAGTGTGACCTATAATACACTGTTCGCAAACACGCTGCAGAAGCAGCTACCCTTGTCAAGCAAGCAAGCGTTAAGGGACTCCTCAGGTTCTCTTAAAGAACGTACCGAGGAGCCCCTGGGTAGCCTAAACAAGGTTTACCGTGCGCACTTCGCGTGGCCTACCCTTTAATGCGTGTGTGCATGCACGAGTATGCGACAAGATCGTGGGCAAACCTGCCCATCTACGCGTCAATCTTGAGTCCACCAGGGGGTGGCCCCGCCTGGGCGTACCTACCTTACCTACCGCTGGGAAGTGAAGCAAGGTGAGAGGACAAAAGGGGCGCACGCGAAGAACGTTGCTATGCACTTGTGTGTATGTCTAATCACCCTGATCTGACCGCTAATCATCTGCAATCTTTCTAATCAATCCCTCTATCACGTCCTATCGTTGTTATCGTTGTTGGCGCTGCTACAAGACTCGTTCACGGAGACACGAGACGAGCAATGTGTATGCGGCATGCAAGACGAGCATACCTGTAGTTTATACCTGTTTCATTGAAGTCTTTTCGATTGATTTTCGAATTGTTGAATTTTTGAAGCTTCTATTAGTGTGGGTGGAATCTGTATGTTTATTTATTAATGTGTGTCTCGTCATTTTCAAGACTACGTGAGACATACGTTTATAATTCCATTATTTCTCCATTTTCCGGCGCTTCGCTAGGAGCCGCTCCTGCGCGCCGCCATTTTATGCGTATGAATTTCTGGATTTAAAAAATCCAGAGATGACTATAATTTCTATAAAAATGTGCTTCTGATGCACAATTGGATTCTGCTCAGGTGTGTCGTTTCAGAAAAATTCTACGCCGTCATTTGACGGATTTTGGTGTCGTTGCTTCGTTTTTGCGTGGATTCGTCCATAATTCTCCCATTCCTGCCTCTGCAGATACCCACGCGCAGCCTCGCTGAGTAGGCCGTGTTCGGGCCGAAACGCAGGTGCCTGGAGAGACTGAGCAGAACCAAGACCCCACCAAGGGGCAAATTTAATTTTCTTTCGACTCCCTTCGCCCTAAGACAGGTCACAGGTCGCCAGCAGGTTTACGAGAACCCATGCGAGTGTGTATATTGTGTCTTGCGTTTGGGTTGTGTCGACGCTGCGTCTTGGAGGGAGGGATACATATGCACATGTTTGGCATGCTCCCAATCTAACCCAACCAAGCCACAGGAGCCCCGGCAGCGCCATGAGCGCTGAGTCTTCTGTAGGATATGATACAATCAAAGCAGCAAAAGGACGCCAGCCATGGTGAGCGCCCATTTTTCAGTGTGAGGGAGACTGTAGGTATTTTAAAGTAGATGTGGAAACCAAGGAAAGGCCAAGAAAAATTCCCTTTTTCCTAAAATGCGACAGTGGTGGCCACCACAGCACAAGGGGGGAGTAAGAAAAAGTGCTTTTCCATTGCTTTGAGGCATACTCTAGTTGTATTAGAGATGCACTGAGCATCCATGCATTTTAATCTTAGTATTGGTCCAACCAAAACTGGTGATAACACTTTTTGACCTATGGAACTAAACACCCAATCAGGATATGGAGTGGACCCCTTAATCCCCTTTCAATGTGAAGTAAAACATCTTTTCCTGAGTTGACTGAGCACTGACATACCTAAAGTAGAGCCTATGAATTTATCTATGTTTTTCGATGAATTCTTAGCTATCCTAGTGGTATGCACCCTAGGGGGCTGGGCACCTCTTTTTGAGAGGTCCTGGGTTCAATTCCTGGTCAGCCTAGCTAAGTAGGAAGATCCCATGTGACATGGCAGTGACCTCATCGCCACATACCATGCCACCTCAGCACATATGGGACCCGAAACAAAGAGTGCACATCTCCTAAGATGGCACTATGGAGAGAGAGTGATCCTGAGGCAGTTTTCTA
Source organism: Eutreptiella sp. 'Long Island Sound 2002' (assembly GCA_964036045.1). Lineage (NCBI taxonomy): Eukaryota > Euglenozoa > Euglenophyceae > Eutreptiales > Eutreptiaceae > Eutreptiella > Eutreptiella sp. 'Long Island Sound 2002'. The sequence goes on along the minus strand of OZ038397.1, from coordinate 12,069,155 downwards.
ACTCTTTTCCAAAAACATTTCAGCTATCTTTGTGAATATGCATTCATATGTGACCTGAGTTGCAGTTTCTGTGAATATCCAATCATCTTTCACTGTTTACACTGCAGCCCTTCATGCTTTGATCCTGAATTACCTTCTCCTTGCATACTATTGGCTTGGGCTATCCTGGATTGACTTGGCTTTACTGTATTTCAACAAACAAAAGCTTTTCATCATCCAAAACAAGCAGCAGGACACCCTACAGCAACAACAAGCAGCAGGAGAAGCAAAAACACAGTGCTGAAAACACTATAAACTTTTCGGTCTCAGGAGGCGAAGGCTATTGCCACCTCCAAGATCGTGGTGAACCTGCCTGAGTTCACAGGCAAGGACCTCAGCGAGTTCGCTGAGAATTTTGGCCGGTTTCTCCTATTAACCGGCCAAACCCACGCTAGTGGGCGAGTAAAGTGCGATCTGCTCCTGCAGTGCTGCAAGACCAAGTACCTAGAAAAGCAGGTCAGGCAGATCGTGACTAACTCTGCCACCTTTGCCGATGTGTTGGTTGCCCTGGAGAGGCAGTACCCGACCTACGAAACCGACCTCTCCATCAGGGACGAGATCCAGAACCTGCCCCTGCTGCCCAACAACCCCAAACCTGGCAGGGTCTCTGAGCTGTTGGCTGACCTGGATCACTGGGCTGGACAACTGACGCCCAGTTCCTACAGCAGCGACGACCTGCTGTTCTGGTTGTGCGCCAAGCTCCCTCGAGAGCTATGGGACGAGTGCCGTTCGACGGCGGAGCGCAAGGCTAGATCCCTCCGCTACGAGGATCTATGCGTGCTACTCCTGGAGCTGGCGCTGGAGAAGGAGAGTGACCAGCACTTGAAGAACTACCGTCCGGGTGGTGGACGTTCTGGAGGCCATGGCAAAGGGTACCAAGGGTCCCGACCTGGACAGGGGACTACCCCCAAACACGCCCACGCCCGTATCATGGAGAACGTTAAGGAGCTATTCTGGTGTGATACCAGGGACGAGCAGGGCCACCTGCAGCACGCCCCTGACTGCGAGCAGCGAGACTGCTTCGTAGTCCAGGGGAAGCAGCAGGAGAAGATCACCGGCGCCAAAGCGAAGCTGCCGGATCATTACAGGTGCACCATCACGTGTGCATTCTGCGGGAAGCGGAAGCACTACGAGGATGAGTGCTACCATAAGCAACGCCTATCGGCGAAGCTTAAGGGTGAAGATCCTGGCAAAGGCTCAGGCAAAGGTGGAGGCAAAGGCAAAGGCAACGACTCCGGCAAGGGCAAGTCGAAAGGACGTGGTCAAGGGCAAGACAAGGGTCAAGGTGGACGAGGAGGAGGCGCTAACCGCCAGCCAGACAAGGACAACAAGAATAAGGACAAGAACGGAGGTAACCCCAACCCTAATCCAGGGGGGAACTCCGAGCCCTCTGGAGGGCAGTCTGGTCCTACCACACGCTCACAAATGCAGGCCCAGCAAGAACAAGGAGCCAAGCGTGAGCATGAAGGTGGTGATGACGGCAACGCTAAGAAGAGGAGCCGTTTCATGAGGATGGCCCGCAAACTGCGGAACAAGGGGTTTGAGGTGACCTGTCCCGCGGAGTTCTGACAGGGACGCTCTGGTGGCACCCAAGACCTGGTGTTTTGGGTACGTATCCGACTAGGGGGACGCGAAGACCTGGGGGTATTGGATACTGGCGCCACAATATCTGTAGTGGCCAAGAAAATTTTACCTTGTGGGAGCCTGAAGAACACCATGACCACCGCTGCTATACGTATGGGGGATGGACATGTGGTGCACAGCTGCGGGAGCTGTGAAGTGGAGGTACCTATGGGCTCCCGAACTATCGCCCATCGGTTCTATGTGATTGACACTGAGGCCTTCGACTTTGTACTGGGGACTGACTTCTTCGTACAGCACTCCCAGATACAATCCCTGACGCTGCAAGCGCCCTACCTCCTCTACGTGGACCACGGCAGTGGCAGAGAGTCTGTGCCACTGGAGCAGTCGGAACATACCTCGAGTTACCTGAGGCTATCGAAGGAGGAGCCCTCGAACATGATGGCGGCCTCCAAAACTGAGGACTATGAACTATTGGGGGAAGTCCTAGACCAAGGTCTGAAAGAGTTGGGTTACTCTCGGGAAGACCTGAGTGTGGAGTTGTTCGCCAGCGACAAGCAGCATGTACTGGACCTTTACTGCAGCAAGGGGAAGAACTGCAGCTACAAATTTTACTGGCCCTCTTTCGGGATGGCCTACGGGAACCCCAGGTTCAGTGAACTGGGGAAGGTGCTGACCAAGGTGGCCTTGGAACGTTCCCGTATGGTCCTGTGTTCCCCCGATTGGGGAGCCCATGGGGGCAACGAATACTGGCGAAACCTCCTGGACAGGCTGACTATCAGCTCTGTTCGCTTGCCTGATGAGGCCATCTACGTGCCTCTGGGGCGTAAGACGCCTATTGGGAAACCCGGATGGGGGAGTATGCTGAGCGTGGTGGACGGAGGTCTTACCTCCATCCCCTGGGAGGATCTGGACCCGACTCTGGTCCAGGCTATACAACGAGAAAGCGACGGACTCGCCTTGGGTGACTTGAAGGATCGCCTACGACCTCAAGATGCTGTTGAGAATACACCCGGAGGAGATGAGTACGTCGTGACTGACACCAACGCCCCCAACTCTCCCTGCCATGTACCTGTTCCTGATGGAGTCTCTGAGTGTGGACTATCTGAGCTTCGCAGCTCTATCCACTCAGATGACGAAACTGAGCACGACGCCTTCTTCGTGCAGACCTGTGTGGAGGAAGTGGAGAAAGCTGAGTACGTCGCCCCACTAAAACCCCTACTCTCCATGAGGGTGGAAGACCCCGTGGACGAGGAGCTGGACTCTCGATCCAGGCTAAGGGAGTATGTGGATTCCAAGAGGAAGTTGGTGGCGAAAAAGCTATGCTACGCGAAGCCTACCCGCAGCTCATGGCCACTGAAGCAAGGACGTATGGGAGACCTATCCCAATTGAAGGAGGACCTCGAACAGAAGATCACCACCTGGCAAAGGGAGGTAGATCTTAAGCTCATGAAGAGCGTGTGGGGCGCCCATGTGAGGACCCCGGAGGAGGACGACCTCTCGGAGGAATGTGTATGTGAACCCCCTCGAGCGTGCCTATGTTGCCATCGTCCACCGGAGATGGTTGAACAAGACCTTCTATATGCCTACCAAGGGCTGAAGGACACTACCACGGGCGAAGAGTCGGTGGAGGACCACCTCCCGACGTCTATTCAGGGGGCAAGCAACTTACACTCTGACGAGGACATGGAGGACAAGATCAAGGTATTGGACCCGCGGGTACAGAAGCTTATAAGGACCTATCTGGAGGTGTTCGGAGAACTACCCCCTCCAGCCTCATGTGACAAGCTGGTACAGATGGACCTCAAGCTGAAACCCGAGTTCGTGGGTCACAAGATCCGGAGGAGGCCCTATCCAGCTCCTAAAGAGCAGGCCGACGAGATTGAGCGACAGATACAAGAATGTATCGACGCTGGCCTAGTCCTGGAGTACAAGGACAGGGACTACCCCCTACACTGCAGCCCCTGTTTCCTGGTGGCTAAACCTGGGTCTACAGCCAAACGGCTGGTAGTGGACTACGGAGAGCTGAACAAGAAAACGCTGAACCACTCAGGGTCCATTCCCAATATGGAGTCTACCCTGGAGAAGATAGCCTCCTGTCGCTACAAGATCAAAATGGACAAGAGGAGCGGATTCTGGCAAGTGGACCTGACGCCCAACGCACAGGAACTACTGGCCTTCATCACCCCTCAGGGGAGGGTGTTCAAGTGGAAGGTCATGCCGTTTGGCGTGGCCAACGCACCCGCTCTATTCCAAGAGCTGATGAACAAGATCTTGTCCATCCTACGAAGGAGACCTAAGGTGCAGGAGCTCATATCCCGTGGTGCCCAGATGGAGGCTCACATCGACGATGTGTGCCTCGGGACCAATACCCAGGAGGATCACCTAATCCTCTTGGGTGAGTTCTTTGCGGTCTGCCAGGAGAACCACACACGACTCAAGCTGGAGAAGTGTGAGTTCATGCAGGAGACCATGCAGTACCTGGGGTTTGACGTTGGCTATGGGTGGTGGACCCCAGCGCCCTCTAAGGCCAAACCCCTGATGGATGCCAAGGTACGACACGAAGACCCCAAGAAAGGACTTCATGATGTACGCAGTTTCATTGGGGCGTGCAACTTCTATCGCCGCCACATCAAAAACTTCACCTACACCAGCGCCGTTCTGACGGACTTGATCAAGAAGAGTACTACTTGGCGCTGGGGCCCACAAGAGCAACAAGCGTTTGACGAGCTCAAAGACAAGGTAGCCAACGCTAAGTGCTTGGGCGTGCCTATGGCACAAGGGGAGATTATCCTGGTGACCGACGCCAGCAATGTGGGCGGTGGTGGAACGTTGTTCCAATGGCAAGCACTAGAGAAGGAGGAGTTCGACTCGGCCATTTCCCAATGGGGGACGGAAGGTCTCAACCGAGATGGAACCCTCAAGCACAGCTACCCTGATGACAAGTGGGTCCTAGTACCTCTGGGCCACTGGAACTGGAAGTGGAACCAGGCCAGGGGGAACTACTCCACCTATGAGCAGGAATTGCTCGCGGGTATGCTGGTGCTATCCTCACAAGCACGACTGCTGGGGAGTAACCCTGTGGTCTGGCTGTGCGACCAAGAGCCGGTCCGCTGTTTCCAGAAGGGTCCCCCACCTGAGAAGGCCAAGCTACGGCGCTGGTGGACCTACCTCAGTCAACCACGGCTGACGGTACACCATATCCAGGGAGTGAAGAACGAGTGTGCCGACTACATCAGCCGCAACAACTTCGACGCCCTGATTGGTGCCCGGTCTGAAGCGCTGGCTAAGGAGGCGTTCAGCCGTATGGACGTCCACTTGGACCTCCACATGACGATGATACGCCCCCTGGATGGACTCCAACAATCAGAGTACCTGAAGAAGTTTGGGGATATCTACAAGCGCCTGGAGAAACGCCTTGAACCCGTCCTGGTCAACCAAGACCAGTGGAAGAGGGACAAGAGCTACCTCTGGCACGAGGACCGCATTGTGGTGCCTAGTGACCGAGTCCCAGCGCTGCTGAAGTGGACCCATGAGTCCAGTGGTCATGTGGGTGCTGACCGTACCCTGAGGCTGTTCAAGCAGTGGTTCCACACTACGTGGACTGACGACCAACTGCGGAAAACCCTCCAGCCTATCGTGGACAAGTGCCCGTGCAGGTCCTGTAAACCAGGGGATATCAGGGACAGAGGTCTCTACTCGACCCTGCCCATCCCACACTGTGCCAACAGTGTTCTATACGTGGACTACACGGAGATGCCGAAGTTCGGGGGCTATGACTTCGCCCTCGTGGTAACCTGTGGGTTGACCAGGTTTACCAGGGTGTTCCCATGTACCAAGCACATTACCGGGGAGGAGACTATCAAGATACTCCTGGAGGAGTGGTTTTGTGTCTATGGGGCGCCCAAGGAGATCAACTCCGATGAGGATGTACGAGTACGCTCAGATACTGGCTGGTACAAGAGGGTCCTGAGATCCCTCAATGTCCAGGTGTCTACGGGGATTCCCTACTCTCACACGAGCAACCCCCTATGTGAGCGACAGATCCGTGTCCTCAAGGAGAATGTAAGGATCTGGTGCAAAACTGAACGCACCAGAGACTGGGTGAGACTACTCCCCGTCATATCCTTGATGATGAACTCCCAAGAGAGTTCAGCTACTGGCTACTCGCCCCATGAGCTATTCCTAGGGCGCCCGGCATGGTTCCTACATGCCCCCTATTCAGAGGACACCCATTCTTCTGTGGGTGAATGGGTCCAAGAGCAACAAGCGAAGGTGGACAAGGCCAAGGCTATGCTCCAGAGAGTGAGGGAGCGTCAGTGGAACAAGAAGAACAAGCACCGAGTACCGGCCACCTACCAAGAGGGGGACTGGGTGCTGGTGCACCACAGTCGACTACCCGCCTGGCCACGCTCTACCAGCGATGACCCCTACTTCGGGCCGTACAAGATTCTATCAGTGGATGGACACCGTATGACCGTGCGGTGTTCTCCCCGTCTAGGGGGGACCCTGGTGTGCGCTGCTCAACACCTGAAGCGCTACTATGATCCTGAAGACCTCTGTGGGGAGGAGTGGGAGCTGAACGACGAGGAAATCGCCGCTCTGGACCTACAAGGGGCTGCCAGCCCTATGGAAGTTGAAGGTGAACTCCCCAACATGAACGCCGAGGAGATGGCTAAGGAGGGCTTCTACCTGGTGAAGTCTGTCCTACGCCACCGCTATCGCCAGGGTTGGCGCTTCCTCACCCTCTGGGAAGGGTTTGGAGTCGAAGAGGCCACCTGGGAGCCCTTCTCTGCATTTGTTCTACCTGAGGGACGCCTAAACTCAGTTCTGGTTGACTACTTGTCCCAGAACAACCTTGGTGAGTTGCTGAGGCTCGCTGAGATGCTTGCCTCCAAGACTAAAGCTAGGGACTGAACCTTACCCTTACCTGCCAAAGCGTATGTGTGAGTGTGCTATTCCTAAGGTCCTGAGAGCAAGCCGCAGAAGTGGTGTCCTAACTATACCCAAGTCTGCACGCTTGCTAAACCTGGAGGGTTGGCTTATTGATGCCACGGGGTACGCCCCGGGTCTCCCCTCCCCTAAGAGCCCAATTTCTGTGCTGGCGCAAAACCTTTGGGGAATACCCAGCGTACTAATCCAGGTATTGTTTTCCCTACCTATCTGTCTACTACAGGGAGGGGTGGCCAAAAGCTATGAAGGCAGGAAAACGCCGTTTTGCTAAGTGGCCAAAACACTGACCTAACCACTGCCACAGCCCACCAACCCTGCTAAAATTGCAGGAAACGGGTGGGACAGTGACACACGCACTACAGGTCCTACACACCCTACAGTGGCACCATCCTGGTGGGCGAGCACTGCTGCAACTGGCTCAAGCCCCCACTCAGGACTACCACTCCTACACGCACACTCTACTGGGTGTTGTTGAAGAACATGCCGTGGGTCCTAGCGACCCTCCTGTGAAGAAGACAAGAGAACACAGCGCTGCTAAGCAACTGTGGCCTAACAGGGGACGCCACAACGCGTTTCCCCTGCTAGGGCTTGGAGGGAAGAGGTGCTCTTTTTGCGTGCACGGCGCAGATGTCGATGAAGTCGGACTCCCTGCTCTGCCACAGGCAGAGGCGGAGTTACTTGTTTGTGTGATCTGCGCCCTTGTTTAGCAGGGCATAAAAAAAATGGTATGCTGCTGCACCAATCAGCCTACCTGCCCACCTGTAAAGCAAAGGCAAATGAAGGGGCGTTTGCGGCGGAGGAACCAAGCCACACTCCCCGTATTATACGGTTCTCAGTGTGACCTATAATACACTGTCCGCAAACGCGCTGAAGGATCAGCTCCCCTGTCAAGCAAGCAAGCGTTAAGGGACTCCTCAGGTTCTCTTAAAGAACGTACCGAGGAGACCCTGGGTAGCCTAAACAAGGTTTACCGTGCGCACTTCGCGTGGCCTACCCTTTAATGCGTGTGTGAATGCGCGAGCATGCACGAGTATTTTGGGCAAACCTGCCCATCTCAACCTCAATCACGAATTCCACCAGGGGGTGGCCCCACCTGGGCTTACTCACCTTACCTACCGCTGGAGAGAGAGAGCAAGTGGGCACGTGAGGAGCGCAAGCAAAAAACATCACTATGCACTTGTGTGTATGTCTAATCACCCTGATCTGACCTCTAATCATCTGCAATCTTTCTAATCAATACCTCTATCGCGTGCTATCGTTGTTAGCGCTGCTACAGGACTCGTTCACGGAGACACGAGACGAGCAATGTGTATGCGGCATACGAGACGAGCATACCTGTAGTTTATACCTGATTCATTGAAGTCTTTTCGTTGATTCTCGAATTCTTGGATTTTTGATACTTCTATTAGTGTGGGTGGAATCTGTATGTTTATTTATTAATGTGTGTCTCGTCATTTTCAAGACTACGTGAGACATACGTTTATAATGCCATTATTTCTGCATTTTCCGGCGCTTGGCTAGGAGCCGCTCCTGCGCGCCGCCATTTTATGCGTAGGAATTTCTTGATTTAAAAAATCTAGAGATGACTATAATTTTTATAAAAATGTGCTTCTGATGCACAATTGGATTCTGCTCAGGTGTGTTGTCTCAGAAAAATTCTACGCCGTCATTTGACGGATTTTGGTGTCGTCGCTTCGCTTTTGCGTAGATTCGTCCATAATTCTCCCATTCCTGCCTCTGCAGATACCCACGCGCAGCCTCGCTGAGTAGGCCGTGTCCGGGCCGAAACGCAGCAGCCTGGAGAGACTGAGCAGAACCCAAGACCCCACCAAGGGGCAATTTAATTTTTTTACGACTCCCTTCGCCCTAAGACAGGTCACAGGTCGCCAGCAGGTTTACGAGAACCCATGCGAGTGTGTATATTGTGTCTTGCGTTGGGTTTGTGTCGCCCTGCGTCTTGGAGGGAGGGATGCACATGCACATGTTTTGGCATGCTCCCAAACTAACCCAACCAGGCCACAGGAGCCCCGGCAGCGCCATGAGCGCTCAGTCTTCTGTGGGAAATGTTACAAACAGAGCAGCAAAAGAGCGCCAGCCATGGTGAGCGCCCATTTTTCTGTGTGAGGGAAACTATAGGTATTTTAAAGTAGATGTGGAAACCAAGGAAAGGCCAAGAAAAAATCCCTTTTTCCTAAAATGCGACAGTGGTGGCCACCACAGCACAAGGGGGGAGTAAGAAAAAGTGCTTTTCCAATGCTTTGAGGCATACTCTAGTTGTATTAGGGATGCACTGAGCATCCAGGCATTTCTATCTTAGTACCTGCCCCACCAAAAGTGGTGATAACACATTTTGACCTATGGAACCAAACACCCAATCAGGATATGGAGTGGACCCCTTAATCCCCTTTCAATGTGGGGCAAATCATCTTTTCCTGAGTTGACTGAGTACTGATATATCCAGGGCAGAGCCTATGAATTTATCTATGTTTTTCCATGAATTCTTAGCTGTCCTAGTGGTATGCACCCTAGGGGGCTGGGCACCTCTTTTTGAGAGGTCCTGGGTTCAATTCCCGGTCAGCCTAGCTAAGTAGGAAGATCCCATGTGACATGGCAGTGACCTCATCGCCACATGCCCTGCCACCTCAGCACATATGGGACCCAAAACAAAGAGTGCACATCTCCTGAGATGGCACTATGGAGATAGAGTGACCATGGGGCAGTTTTCTAACTCTTTTCCAAAACATTTCAGCTATCTTTGTGAATATGCAATCCGATTTGACCTGAGTTGCAGTTTCTGTGAATATCCTTTCATCTTTCACTGTTTACACTGCAGCCCTTCATGCTTTGATCCTGATTCTGTTCTCCTTGCACACCTCTGGCTTGGGCTATCCTGGATTTACTGTATTTCAGCAAACAAAAGCTTTTCATCTCCAAAAACAAGCAGCAGGAGACCCTACACCAGCAGCAAGCAGCAGGAGAGACAAAAACACAGTGTTGAAACCACTATAAACTTTTCTAGTGGCGGGGAGACCCGCTGTGCGGCTTTCCCGGGGGCGGGACCACCGATGCATGGATGCGCGGGGCATCTCTCTTCGGCGGTTGACACCGGGTGCCCGCTTGCGCCTCGACGGCGGAACCCGCCTCCGGCTGGCCGCCGCGTCACTGAGCACGCCTCCCGGCCAATTCCACGCCCCTTCTTGCTAGCGCGCGGGCTCCGGCTTGGCGCATTGCTTGGGCTCCTCGCGCAAGCCGTAGTGGGGCCGTAGTTGCTGCCGCACGCGGGCCCAGGGTCGGGGTGTGCACATCTGTGCGGGCTGCCAATAGCTAAGCCCGGAGGGTTGCGTTCTCATACATGACCTTTTGCTAGAGTTGCCGCTCTACCACATGCAACAAGTGCTGCTCTGGCGTCGGTGGCGGGGCGGGCTCCACACTCCAGCCCACAGGAGCGCACGTCAACACGTCCCTACTAGTAGGTGCCGCCAGCGCCGCCGGATGGCGAGGAGGCGACAAAGTCGTCGATGAGACTTGGCAAAAAGCTTTTCTAGCGGCGCTTGGACGCCACACGTGACGGCTGCCCGCTCAATATTGGCAAGTTGGTGATTCCCAAAGCATTGTTCGCAAATCGGTGCCAACACCGAGCAAATTGCATTGTGTACTTATATTCCTCTTATTGTGAACCTGCACGTGGTGAGGCCACCTCAGCCAATCCACAATCACTTTTGCATCCCCGTGTGTTACCGCCCTGTGGGGCAGTGATCACGACCCAGCCGTCATGGCTGGTGCCTATGCAAAAACACTTTTTGTCCAATAGGCCAAAAGGCCAAAAAAATGGTCATTTTGCCTCAAAACCACCCAAAATGATAGAAAAACGGCTTTGTGGGGCAACAGCGATTGCAATCTGAAATGCAAAGTTACACAATGGAAATGGGTTGGTGTGAGCACAGATTTGCCCAGAGCACCTGATTAGCAGGCTTGAGGTTTTCATGACCATGTGTATCTATGGTTGCTTTTGCAGTCCCCACCAATAATGAGACATTGTGATTTGAGCGAATTGACGTGGGTAGCAACGATACAGGTATGTGATAAGGGTCATGGTTGGTGTTGGCTGTGGTTTATTGCATGTCATGTTGGGTGTTCAATGTCTACACAACGGTGCATGATGTCCACCCAATTGGAGCAAATTCACATGTGCTTTATCCATGATAGGTCAGATCTGATGCCGTTGTTGCATTGTGTGCCATGAAGGGGCGTGCATGGCCAGCCGCGCCATCCATCTCTTCGTCAGTCATTTCATTGTTTGTATCTGTGGTTTGTGCTAATTTGCACCATGTGCAATGCTGATGCACAGTGTGGTTAGATGTTATGGACAGCTGGTGTGTGCATTGGACTGCAATGCAGAGTCCAACGCCCGTCCTTGGTAGTTGAACAATGCAAGGTGCTGGCTGGAGTATTCACATCAGTGGGTTTTTGCCAACAGAGTGACATGCCAATATACAGTGCTTCATCAGTTGGCAGACCTGCTGCAAGGTATTTGCGAAGTAACGGATCCTTTTGGCCTTTTCAACAAGTGCCCCAGAATTCAACACTTTGCATGGGGGAGAGGCGTCTGGTGATGATGGTAGTTGTATTCCCGGGTGCCTAGGTATCATGCTGTTTGTCTGATCTGATGCTTGTTGCTCCACTGCACCACGGTCCATGATGACAGGCAAATTGAGCAAATTCACATGTGCTTTCTTTCTGATAGGTCAGTCTGAGACCGTTGTCCACATTGCACGACTTCGAGGGCTTGTACAGCGTCTTTATGATCCCCACTGCGTTGGTGGGCCGTACACTAATATATGGTTTGCACAGGTTGTATGATGGTTGCAGGCACATCCACACAGTAGAGAAATACCATCATGGTTGGAAGTTAGCTCTTATTGGTAGCCTAGAATTTCGAGCCATACAGGGTGGCCAGTGGCCATACAGTACACAGGATGAGTTTAATTAATGTGTGTGGGTATTTCAACCATTCAATTCTGGAAACCGGCGGCCTGCGGCGGGGGATGGTGGTATTCATAAGCATGAGGAAACAGCACCTGATTAGCAGGTTTGACGTTTTCATGATCATGTGTGTCTGTGGTTGCTTTTGCAGTCGCCACCAATAATGAGACATTGTGATTTGAGCAAATTGACATGGGTAGCAACGATACGGGTATCTGATAAGGGTCATGGTTGATGTTGGCTGTGGTTTATTGCATGTCATATTGGGTGTTCAATGTCTACACAACGGTGCATGATGTCCACCCAATTGGAGCAAATTCACATGTGCTTTATCCATGATAGGTCAGATCTGATGCCGTTGTGTCCATTTTTTTTTAGGTTTACTTTGTTCCAAAATCTCAACCCTTGGATGGCTGTAGCTTTGCAACATTGCATTCCTCAAGCCCACAACCTCCGGATGCACTTCGATGAGGCAGAGGCAGTTGCACCGAAACCGCCCATACGAAGACCGCTCCCACTGGCTGCTGGATATCTGCTTGGCCTCGCATACATCCCAACAAGCTTTATTGACTCGTTGAACTTGGGAAGTATAATGGTGGTTGTCTCGCATGTTGGCATGATTTGTCTCGGAGCTGTGCACCTCAGACGAGCTGCGTCCTCCTTCGACAACGCCATCCTCACTGTGGCAATGAAGGTGCAGTGCTATGCCGCGGTATTGGATGGACTTGTGGTGATGTTGGTGACCGTCCTGAGAATTCGCCCTCATGCGCTATTTGGATGTTGGGGGCACATGGCCATTTGTGGCCCGATCCTGGTAAGCGGCAAGGTTTTTCAACTGGTCTTCCTGTTTGAGAACCATTACATGCTGTCGCAGGAGCGCCATTTCCATTTTCTTGATGTTGATGAGCATGGGCTTGCCAGAATTTGGGGGGAGACCAAAGCCCGTATATGCAACCCTGCGGGCGTTGTGGGCTGCCTTTTGTTTTCCATTGTCGTTCCCTCCTATTTTGCCATGTGGCTGACGGTGGATTTCACACCCGATTGTGTGTACATTGGCAAGGACCCTTGCAAGAACATTTACTTCATCAGTGTCACCCTCCTGGCTGCATGGGTGCTGCTATTGTACATGTATCAAGGCTACATTTCCTATCAAAAGCAAGACAGCATCCACAAGGTGACCACAAACCGGCTGTTACTGGTTGTTGCCATCTGCCTCACCCCTGCGTGGGCTGCGGATTTCTATGTTGTTTACTTTGCCTACTCCTTTCCTTTGGCAGCCTGCCTGAACTGCTGTGCGTGGTTCTTAATCACGGGGATCCTGGCCATGCAGTATGCCTCCGACACGATCGCCCCTCTGGGGCTCCAAGCAGCCACGTTCTTGGACGAATCTTGGGCAGTAATCCGCACGTGTGAGCAACACCGAGCGCTTCTGCACTGGAAGCCTACGAAAGGGAACTTTAGGGATCTGGTTGTAGATCCTGATCCTCGGTTGGAGTTTCTTTCGAAGAAAGCCCCCAATTTCCTTGTGAGTGCTCTTACGAATCCTTTTAGGGGGTCCATTAGGGGGCCTATCAAGCGGTCCATTAGGGGGCTCATTAGGCGGTCCATTAGGGGGCCTATTGGGCGGTCCATTCGGGGGCTTATTAGGCGGTCCATTGGGGGGGGGGGGGGGGGGCTATTAGGGGGTCCATTAGGGGGTCTATTAGGCGGTCCATTAGACACCCATTAGGCACCCATTAGGCGCCCTCATGGCGCCCGGTAGGTCCCCATCATGCGCCCGGTAGGTGTTCTCTTGGCGCCGTCTGGGTGCCCATTAGGCGCTCGTTGGGCGCTGTCTAGGTGCCCATCATCCGCCCTCTAGTTTCCCATTAGGCAACTATTATTAATAGAAGACCATTAGGTGCCCACGAGGCGCCGTCTAGGCCCCGTGTGGGTGCCCATTAGGCGCCCATCAAGCACCCATTGGGTGCCCTCTTGGTGCACTCTAGGTACCCATTGGGTGCCCATTGAGCGTCCCCTTGGGGGCCTATGGCGCCCATTAGGTGCCCATTAGACGCCCTCTAGGCGCCCATTGGGCACTCTCGAGGCAGCCATTCGTCACCCATTAGGCGCGCATTAGGCACCCATGGGGCGCTTTGTAGTTGCCCATTAGACGCCCATCAGGTGCCCCATTAGGCGCCCATTAGGCACGGTCTAAGCGCCCTCGGGGGGGGGGGGGGGGCTTCGGCTCCACCCATGTGCCCATTGGATGCCCTCTAGGTGCCGATTAGAAGCTCTTTAGGCACCCAATAGGCACCGGTCAGGTGTTCTCTGGTCCCCCGCCTGGGTACCCACTGGGCGCTTTCTAGTTGCCCATGAGACACCCATTAGGCCCCCTCTAGCAGCCCATTCGGCACCCTCCAGGCACCCATTAGGCGCCTTCTAGACGCCCATTTGGCACCGTTGAGGCCCTCGTTACATGCCCTCTAGGTGCCCGTTACAAGCCCTGCAGGCGACCATTAGGTGCCCCCTAAAAGCCCATTAGGTGCCCTCTAGGTGCCCATTCGGTAACCCTAAAGTGCCCAGTAGCTGCCCATTAGGCACTCTCTACTGCCCATTACGCGCCCATTAGGCAGCCATTGGGTGTCCTGTAGGCGCCCATTAGATGCCCTCTGGGCGCCCAGTGGGCACCCCCTAAGCCCCCACTAGGCGCCCATTAGACCCGCGACTAGGGCACCATGAGGCGCTTGTTAGGCGCCCTTCGGCAACCTTTCGGCGCCCATTAGAGCCCCCCCGGGGGCACATTCGGCGCCTATTACGCGCCCCCTGGGCGGCCAATTTCCTCTTTTTTTGGGCAGATACATTTTTATTCTTTTTGGCCAATGGGGCCATTTTCAGACCTCTGCATTTTTAGGATATTTGGCTGTTCTTGGCGGTTTCTGGGCTGCTTCTTCTTTATTATTTCCCCCCATTTTTGTGTTTTCCTCGTTTTGGCCATTCTCAGGCGGCTGTATTTTTATACTTTTCTGGCCGTTTTCACCAGTTTTGGGCACCTGCAGCCATTATTGTTTTCCACCGTTCAGGCCATTTTCCCGCGGATGCATGTAAGGGAAAACCCCGCTAACTTGGACTGAACCGCGACGCGCAGAGTTTTGAGATTTTCTCGAAATTTTTGGCAGATGAAAGGTTGAGACGCTGGGAATGTCTTTTTCAGGTGTCTGTTTACCAGGTGAGCTATCTGTAATGTCGTCGAGTCGTCGATTTCGCAGTGTAATTTGGTCAAACTTTCAGACACTTAGAGGACCACTTTTTACCCCAACCCCACTAACTTGGACTGAGTTGTATGTAGACGCATTTGAATAACTTTGTGCCACTGTTTGCGTTCGAAGTGGTGTTTTTTGCATTGGACAGCTTGCAGCTGTCTAGTCATGTCGAAAACGTGGTTTGAGTTGTCTTTTGGTTGGTCCTGTGTTGTACTTGTTGGGGGTTTGTTCCCTTAAAGTGAAACTTTGGTCATTGGTCATGTACTCTGAGCATGCCATGTCCTTGAGACATGATGGGTTGGATCTCGACATGTCCCATGTTTCGAGTTTAGAAGTTCGTTTTTGGGTGTTTGGCCACAGGGTGACGTACGTTTTATGGGTTTAACTCGCGGTTAGGGTCCCTTTCCATAGGTCACAAGTTCGTTGTTCGGCCGTTGGGGTGTTTGGACCAATTCTGCACATGTTGGCTGGGAGGGAGATGTGCAATTGTGAAGATTGTTTGCTTTTGTTCTGTTGTGTTCAAGAGGTCTTTGTAGCACCAAAAGGCACCGGTGACCAAGGAAGGCTCACACTAAGGCCCACACAAAAGTCCTTGGAGGTCTTGGAGTGGCACACTTTGGGAACAACAAACCACCTCAAAAAGTGGCCACTCCGAGCTACACCAACGACTACAAACGAGTGCCAACCTTACTTGGTCACCATTTTTGTTTGATACCTTTCCTTGTTATGGAAAGGGGCGTCAATATGGAAAACAAGCTTTCCAAAGGTGCACACTATCCTTACTTTGTGTTGCCAAACACTTGTTGCCACCAAGAAGTAGCCATTCAAAAGAGGGTCACTTTTCTACCCCTCCACCCTTAGGCTAAGGTCTGACCATCCCTAGGGCCGTGACGGATAGGGTGTGTTCTTTTTGTGTTAAGAAGGTCTTCCGAACTCAAAAAAGTTCCAAGGAAAACTCACCTTTGGGGCAAAGTTTTGGCCCAAGCACCTCTTTGGCCCCTCCCTTCACCATTAGGCTCAATGATGGAAATGGGCCAATGATTGTGCACAATGTGACCGAAAGTGGTCAAGTTTGTAACTCAACCGAGGTGCCCGGGGGGCCCAGGGGCCGTCGACAACCTCGGCGCATGGCTGGGAAAAGCCAGCAGCCGCCGGCTTCGGCCGGTGGCTTGGTTTTTTTTAAAAAATTTCGTCGGAGGAACCAAATCCATAAGGAATATTTTCGGTCGTTGTTGCAGGCAAACCAATGGCCCAATGGGTAAAGCCGGACATATTATTCGTGCGAGGGAGCACTACGGCGGTTCGATTCCAGCCGGGCTCTCTTTTTTCCGTTTGGGGGGACTGGCGCGCAGTCAGATTTCGGCGCGCATCGGCGCGCGCCAGTCCAACAGGCGGGGTAATCTAAGTCGCGGGGTTTTCCCTTAGGCCTATATTGTTGTCGGCCGTTGTGGCCATTTTCAGGTGGCTGATTTTTATTATTTTCGGCTGTTTTTGGCCATTCTCGGGCGACCATATATTTCTTTTTTTCAGAAGACGATTTGCGGCCCAAATTTCTGTTGACATGTGTAACAAGACATGCGCCTCTTGCAAGGTCCTTCCAAAGCAAATGGTAGGGCTCCATACGACGACGCCATGGGTACATGGCACACATGTTACAATTTCAGCGTACATTGGTTAGTTCGTGTCCATCTATTACTTGCTTACGGAATGCCTACCCTTCACTTGTGTCCATCATGGTGTGGAGCCCATTGGAAACATATGCGCCGCCTGATGTCCACCTCCCCCCCACCATCATGGTACAGTTTGGCACTATACTATCTCCGTCGAGTGCTTGCATATGGGTGCTTGTCCTTTCTTACACGTTTATTCGCAAACTTATGCTTGCCTCCAATGTTTCAATTTTGAAGGTGAAGCCTTTATTGAAAATACAGTTTGAGGATCAACTTTGTATTGACCTATGCACCTAGATGCGAGCCCATTGCAAGGCCCTTCCAAAGCAGATAGTAGGGCTCCATACAGAAGACGAGGCATGGTCACGCCGTTCCTATACAGGCCCTCTACATGATTCCTCCCAACGCCCCCTCTACAGGGTCACTCTATATGGTCCCTCTATATGGTCGCTCAATACGGGCACTCTATTCCGTCCATATGTACGGTTACTCTATGCAGTCACTCTATACGGTCACTCTATACGGTACCTCTTTGTCCAACCGCCCCCGACACTGTCGCTCTATACTGCCCTTCTATTTGTGCCCTTTATACGATCACTCTATATGCGGTGACTCCATGCCGTCACTCTGTACAGTCACTTGAAGCGGCATCTCTATGCAGTCACTCCATATGGTCTCTCTGTACGGTCGTTTTACATTCACTCTATACGATCACTCTTTCTGTTGTCCCCCCATATCCTGCTGCGCCTGGCCTCTGTGCGGCCCCTCTATACTGTCACTCTAAACGGTCACTCGATAAAGTCACTCTATTCGGTAACTCCATTCCGATACCGTCCTTCTACACAGTCGCTCTATACAATCACTGTAGATGGTCACTCCATTTGGTCCTGCCATTCCTCTACGGGCACTCTATATGGTTACTCAAAACGGCTACTCTATACGGTCACGGTATGCGAGTCATTTTGCAATTTTTGTCGCCTAGCTGTTGCCCCGGACACTGACGGGGAGATTTGCACGAACGTTGACCAATCCCCTCATGTTCATGTACACGGTAAATGGTAGTCCCCTGTTGTCCACCATGGTGAAAACCTGTCACTTGTTGGTATGTACTTGGGGTACAATTGTGTGCATGCACTACATATCTCGTGCGCTCATAGTGCCAGACTTGGTGTGCACTTGTTCGCCCATTTGCCGCAATACATCAATTGTTGTCCCAAAGTCAGGGTTGCGAGCCCATACTTGAGACTTTAGGGTGCTGGTCTGATGTAAAACCAAGTGGTATTGCAGTCTGATTGGGTGCGGCGCTTGTAAGTTGAACATGTGCCCATCGTAGATGCCACTGCATCGCTGTGCCTTGGACCCTTGTAACTCGCTCTTTGGGCATGCATTACGTTGCACAGGTTTGGACGCACTAGAGTTTCACATATGTTTTGCCTGTCGCACTGACCTACTGTGCGGCGTTGCTGTTTTTTTTTCAAATATGCGCGCAGTGTTTTGATGATGTACAGTTAGCGTGCACTTGGTGATGCACTTATGTACTTGGTGGACACTTTATAACGCACTTGGTGCGCAGTTGTTGGTGTGCACTTGGTGTGACTTTGGTGTGGAAGGACGGCTTTTCGTTGCGAGGCGATTACCTCAGCGTTTTTGACATTTCTGTTGGATTGCATTTGCAGTTCCTGTTGTGGACAGATGAGCACCGCAATTCGGCACACACCGTATTACGCACTCTTAGGTCTTTCTGGCGGCAATGATGGACCCATGAGTTTGAAGCAAACCCTCAAACAAATCCGAGAACTCATAGACAAAAAGGAATTCGATGCGGCGTCCAAAGTTTGCTCAGATGCGTTGGAGGTACATTCCCCATGTGCGTGATTTCTTCGCGACATTGTTGTTTTCTTGAAGTCGCAGTGGTGTACAGAGAGCGCCAGCCACCTCCCTGCCCCCTGTGTGCCCCGGCGGCGCCTCCACTTTCATGTGCAACTCCGCAGCGCCTCTGCACCGCCCCGCCCTGCCCCAGCCCCCTCCGGCACATGCTGTCACATGTCCGGGTGTACGTGCCATTTATTGGTCTTCCTTGAAATCATCAATCAATCAATTGTGGGCCGCTGTGGCCAGTCATCTAGCCCTACTGGCGGAGGCGTTCTCTCTTTGGCTTCCCATCCTCCTCTTCAGCCACCAAAACAGTCAGTGGCCTGACCTCCTGCGTCAGGTCGTCTACTGAGGCACCCGGCAGTGCCCCCACTTCCATGTGCGCCTCGGCAGCGCCAACACCCCCCCCCCCCCCCAATTGTACCAACCTCTGCACCCCAACCCAGCCGCCTCTGGCTGCCAACCCCCTATTTATTATTGTCTGTTCGCGTCGACAACATGTGGGGCGGGGGTGGGTGGATTCGTTTCAGCTTTCTATCCAAATTGGCTACTTTGACGGGATTATGTCACCCCGGACCTTGCGGGGTACACACGAGCTCACGACCTACCTGTCTATAACACATACGACGCGTTGTTTGACAGGACATGTTTCGCGCGCGTGCTTGGGGTTGCCTGCATTCCTAGTGAAACACTCGAGGACAACATTTGGTGGTTGGGCATGTTCTGCTGATTGGGGATGAGGTCGCACCAAGGGGCATTTCAGCTCTTCAAGATTTCCAAGCCACTTGACCTGGTCCAAGGAAACGTCACGCGCAGACAACCCTCTTACCTCAGCAACAGCAGGCATTGCGCTTCTGCAAGTTTCACTGCAGTTGCTGTTGTTTGCACACCCGGTGCGGGAGGAGGTCAGTATCGAGCCCATCCCCTTCCTTACACCAGGGCAACAACCACTGGAAGCACTGCATGTGCAGTGCGGAAATGAAGGCGCGGCAGACCCCAGACACCCATTAGTTTTAGTGGCATTGGGCAGTTCACCCTGTTTTCGAGGCTTTTTAAACATCATTGGACACTGGGGGGTCTTCAAATGAAACGTTGTATGCTTCCCACCCCGGACCTCGTCAGACTATGTTCATGCATGGGGAAGGTGGGGTTGTGCCTCAGTGAAATGGCCTAAAACGCCTGACGCGGTACCCCCCAGTACCCCCCCCCCACTTTGTATAAGCCACGCCCTTGTCCAAGCTACAGCGTGCGCAGGGACCTCATTAGTTTGGTACCGAATTTGATTCGGTACGAATGCAGTGCAGCCACACAAGACATTGGTTTGGTGACAAATTTGCCAGTTACACAGGGTCATGGACACATTTGTTGTGACTGTTTGCCCACTTGAACCCACATAGCTCTGATTTTGGGGATATTTGTGCATTATATTCCCCTTTCTTGCACCAGCTCACCATGCAATCTTCTCTTTTTGAAACTGGGCGTCTATGGCCTTGTCCAAGCTACAGTCGGCGTAGGGACCGTATTAATTTGGGACTTTTGCGTAGCTTACACAACGGGGGGGGGGGGGGCGGCGTGCGGTGCACATACCACCTGCCCGGCACTGATAGATGGCAGTCGCTTCTTGCCATCCTCTCCAGACCGAAGAGGGTGCGGGGTCGTACCTGTTGTGGGTCTTCTCCGGCGTTTGTCACCACAAATTAGACACGCCTGATGCCAGCATCGCGGCCTATCAGAAGGCCACGGAATTGGACCCGAACCAGAGCCCTGCATGGCAAGGCCTCAGAGATCTTCACCTGGAGCGAAATGATGTTGCCAAGCTCTTGCCCGTTGTGGACAAGTTGGTGCACCTCGCGAAGGTGTGCCACGAAGCCCGCCCGCATCTCTGGCACCCCTCTGTGCAGCGTGTCGGGCGGTTCCTCAGGACACTCATGATTTTGCCATTAGGGGGCGTACCGTGCGCTGTGCGCGCGCTGTGCGAAAAGTTGGCTGTTCTCCACCACCGGGAGTTCGGTAAGTTCAGAAGATTGAAAGGACGTCATTGAATGGCTGCTGCAGTGGACGGGGCTATAGGGGGCAGAATTTAGGTCCCTGGGACCCATGGCAAGCATCAGATGTTTGAATTTTTGAGTTTTGAATGGATTGTGCATGATTCCGCAGGTGCGTGGTTTTCAGGGTTGTTCCCTGGATAATCACCGTAATAATTGGCGCTGTGCGAAAACGCCCCCTTAGCCCCCTGAGGGACCGGTCGATAGCCACCGCCG
Organism: Eutreptiella sp. 'Long Island Sound 2002'; assembly: GCA_964036045.1. Lineage (NCBI taxonomy): Eukaryota > Euglenozoa > Euglenophyceae > Eutreptiales > Eutreptiaceae > Eutreptiella > Eutreptiella sp. 'Long Island Sound 2002'. The sequence continues at coordinate 12,048,554 of OZ038397.1, read as the reverse complement.
GTTGCTCTCGGACCGCCGTCGGTTACCCTCCAACCGCCGAGAGGCTCTGGCTCGCGGAGACGTCAGAGCGTAGCTACTGCACCCGTGGGTCCAGGTGTGAACCTCAAAATTCGAAGGTTCTACTTGATCGGCGCCGGGAGCGGAGCCACGGCTCCGAACCCGCCTAAGGGCCCCGTGCTGGAGGGCTCGCACCCCGGATCTGGCAGCGATGGTTGAAGGGTCATGCATGGCCGAGTCGGGGTCACAGTGGGGCCAGGCATTGCAGAGGGTGTGTCCTGAAGGGCGGAGGGTCATGCAGGGCAGAGGGTGTGTCAGGCAGGTCAGAGGGGTGGCTGGCTGGACAGCAGGCAGAAGCGTTCACTGGTTGAAGAGCAACGGCCCCTTCGTCGGACCTGTTGAACCCAAACAGGACGCTCTCCCTCTTTGACCTGCGTTCCCCAAGTGCAGCGGTCAGGACAGCCACTGCATCGCTCTCAGGACGTCGCCGGGCGCTGCGGACAATACAAGAAGGTGCTGCCGCTGATTCTGTCGGCCGAGGGCAAGACGGTGGCATCACAATCGTTCCGTTTCAAGGTGGAGGACCACAAGACCCGCTTGCGCGCGCAGCGGGCCGCGGCCGCGAAGTCTCCTGGCGCCCCGGCTCCGGAGTGGCCTACAGCGCTAGGTCTCATGGCCAGCACGCACATTTGTACATGAACCTGCCCTGGGCCCCGGGGGGGATTCTCTTGTTCGCGCTTGTGATTGAACGTGTGCATTGCGATTTCCTCTTTGCGCAAACACTTCTAGTCCCGTCCTCCCGCGGGCCCGCAAGTTGCAACAACAACGGGCCAAACTCGCCCCCCCGCCTGCCCCCGCCAGGCACACAAAGTGCAACAACAACGGGCCAAACTCTTCGCAACTGGCGTCCGTCCTCTCTGCTTCCTGGAGAAGCAATAAATCTGAAGCGAACACTGAAGAGAGTGAACCGTTTGTTCATGTGGGGCTCTTGCGTGTCGGGCCGGACTCCGCACCCCCTCTGGACCCCCGCGCCCATACAAATTGGCGACAATAAGGAACAGCCTCTGTGGACGCCAACAGCGCCTGGAAAATGGTCTTTGGGTAAAGGGTCCGGAAAATGGGTGCACCGAATGTGTCCATACCCAAAATGCTCACATTCCAATGGTGAGTTCAAATATCTCATTTGTCCCAATCATGGGAACCCCTTGGCCTGAGGTTATGGAGCCATATTGATGTGTGTGTGTGTGTGTGTGTGTGCGTGCATTTGTGCAGGTTGGAGAATGGAATGGTGGTGGAACGATGGCATGAAACAATGGGATGGAAGCAGTGCATCAAGTCGCAGTTGTTGATGTTGCTATGTGTCTTCCATTGCTGGGGTGCTTTTGCTGGTTCAGTTGTGTGTCTGCCACCATACCCTATGGTTTGTTGTTTGTGGTGACTGGTAAAATCAGATTTTGCCCCATTTGTATGCATGCCAAACACTCATCCCACCCCCCCCCCCCCTTTAGCCATCCCCCGCCTGGGGAGGGGGTGGGGGTCACTTGGCCCATGAGCATTAGGAAATCAATAGGAAATCACATGCACCGAAGGCGGCGAAGAAAGATTTTAGTTGGGTATACTAGAATTCAGGTGACTGTTGTGTGGTGTCCCACCCCCCCCCCCCGGGGGGGAAGGGGAGAACCGTCATTCGGTGACAGTCCGTCCCGGGGGGGGGTGGGGGGTAAAGGTCGTCCCTGTGGGGGGAATGGACAGGGGGGGAGGGGGTTAATGAAATGAGGCATTCACAAATGCTTCCAAAACCCGGAAACTTTGACCTCAAGCCTCACCTGCCCTCCCACCTGCCCCCCCCCCCCCCAAAACCACACCGCGGGCATTGGGGTCCGGAACGGAACTGAACAACCCCCCCCCCCCCCCATGCGTTGGTTACGCTCGATTGCAATTGATTTCCCCCACAACTACCCCTCTGCCCTGCCTGGTTTCCCCCTCTGCCCTGCGCCGTTAGTGATCAGCGCCTTTCCTCATGGTTTGCCACTGTTCACGTGCGCATCCCCCTTTGCCTCAGACCCCGCTCATCGCTTTGCTGTTGCTCTGCAGATGGCATCATTGCCAAGGACGCGGCGGTGGCGGAAGTGCATCGGGCTGCCCCACAAGTCACTGCTATGCTCTCGGAGCTGGTGAAGTGTGTGAGTGTCACTAGTGCGAAGGGATGTGTGGGGCCGCGATTTTCAACGCATCAGTCTGGGATGGCTTGTCGGTTGATAACAGTGCTCCTGCCTGTCGTGTTGTTGTGCGCCTTGTCGCAGGTTTTGTTCGCCCGGCATCGAGTAAAGTGCGCGGAATTCCACCAGATACTGAGGGTTTGGCACCGTTGTAGGAAGAGCCCACGCCCCTCCACTTCGGAGCCGCACTTGTGCGTAGAGGGACTACTCTCCCACCCTCACCACCAAAAATGCCTTCCCCGGTGGCTTGGGAACAGCAATGTAAACGAGCTTCCTCCTTAAACTTCAAACCAGTGCGCGAGCGTTGATGCGCCCCCCCCCCCCCCCCTTCCCTTTGTCCAGCGGTCGGTGAATGAAATATTCTCATTTTGCTGCCAGCCATTGCCAAATTTCTACCTGTGTTCATTTTCGGGATCACATGTCTGTGTCATCACAGTGCAATGCACCTGCTTGACAACGGCTGCTGTGGATTTTGCTCTGTCAGCCGGTAGATATGGCATGGCACACCCCCAAATTCTGTGCGCGCAGCCACGTCGTACAGTCATGTTCAGACCACCGACTACGGATGTCTGATCCCCCCCCCCACACATACTGCAACAGCAACTGCAGATTGCCAAAGAGTCTGACCAAAGCTGTAATAATGATGTCCGTGCATTAATGACAGTCAGCCCCCAAATCCCATCACATAACCCTTTGGGACGTCCGATTGAGCCCCCCCGGTAGTGCATCGGGTGGATACTTATTTGCTTTTGGGGGGGGGGGGAGTCATATGTGACGAAGTGCTTGAAGCCAAGTGTTCTTCTTGCGCACCAGCGGGTGCTCTGACACAGGGCATTGTATTTTGCGGCACCGCATGTGTGCTGCGCTCGTGTTGTCGTCTTCCCCAGCGCAAGCGATGCCACTCTCGAAGCCAGCGCCGCCCTCTTGCAGCGGCTGCTTTCCGCGGCATCCACTCGGGAATCCGGAAGCCCTGCGGTGTCGGTCGGGCCCTCGGACCTGTTCTCTGTGACGCTGCAGACCGCTCGCCATTTCTGTGACGCATCGGATTCAACGACTGCGGCGCTGAGTCCGGCGCTGGAGTTCTGCTTTGTGTTGGCGCGTGACTTGGAGTGGCCGAAGGAAGTGATCCGGGACGTGGGCAGAAAGGCATGTGTTGTGACGTGGGTGGGCGCGCGGTGCACACCAGACTCCCACTCCCACTCCCACTCCCACTCCCACTGCCACTGCCACTGCGACTCCCACTCCGACTCCCACTCCCACACCCACTCCCACTCCGATTTTCACTCCCATTTTCACTACTACTCCCAGTCCCAGCCCCACTCTCACTCCCACTCTCAATCCCACACCCACTTCCCGGAGTCACAGTGGAGGCAGCAGTTGGCGGAGTAGTGGGCGTGGGAGTGGCATTGAGAGCGGCAGCGGGACCACAATATGACAGGGGGTTGGGTATTGGTACTCCGAGAGTCCTGCCAACCGCCCTCTTTCTTGCAACCTGCTGCGTCTCTGGGAGCGCCGGCTGCCTCATCGGGGCCGCCACTGCCGTAGCCCAGGCACGTGAAACGGCTGTGCTGGGGTAAGGCGGTGTAGTCTCACAGCGGCTGCCACCGCTGGGCCGCCCACTGGATGGCGTACACGGACGCACGGGGGGATCGCAGGACCCCAGGTCCCGGCGCCAGGCTCCACAGGAGACCCCTATTTGTTGAGTACCACGAGCTGTGTGCGAGGCCCGAGCTCCGGGGCACTCGGACGCTCCGTCTCTCTGCTGCTGCCTGGCTGCTGTCCGTCGGCTGCTTCAATCCTCTGGGCATCTGGCCACTGGGGCGTGCGCACTGCGGAATGCGGGGGACAAGCTTTTCCCTCTGGCATGTGGCTTACGTGCTACTTCTTGTGCCGCCAGTGGCCCCAGCACCAGACACGTGGCAGACTACAGGTCACCATACAAGGGGTAATGGGAGGTGTTGTCCAGCCATGAGGCGGCTCCACGTGAATGACGGGGCAAGGGCGCCCGTCCCATTGCCTGTGAGGATTTACATGCCGCTGACACGTGGGTTTTGCCAACTCGCACTGCCACTGCCACTGCCACACCAATTGCCACTCCCATTCCCACCGTCACCGCCACCTCCACCGCCACCTTTGCTCTCTGGCTTGATGTTTGCCTCTTAGCCTCCGTCCGTTCGTGCCTCCATGCCTCACCGCGCCACGTTCCATCCGATCCCAAATGTTGAAAGCGGCTCTTCCTCTTGGCAGTGGGGAAAGGACCGGAAGATCTGAGTCACCATCAAAGGCGCTACCCGCACTGTTTACTCTTTCCCTCCGTCCCTGCATTGTGCCGAACACCGTGTATTGTCTTGAACACCGTGCATTGTCTCGTAGGCCATGTTCAGCCAAGGTTTGAAGGTGACGATACCTAACGCCCCCCATAATCTGAGCACCATACTCTGGCCCTCATGCCAGACTCCATACCATCATCCATCATCTGAAGGGATGGATGGGGGCGGAGGCCTTTGGAAAGAGGGGGGACGCATGGTGCAAGGGGGAACGTGGCGACGCGGGGGAGGCAGGCGTTCCCATCGGATGGTCCCGCACACCGTGCGCGCGGCCTCCTGCTTGCCACGCATAACACCTCCGCCGCAGCACGTACCTGTCTGCAGATTGAAGCGACCCAAGAGCCGTGCGGTCTGGCCTCCGTCCTCAGCACCGCCCGCCAAGTGTTCACGACCCATGGGGCCCTTCTGATGCGGTCGCAGGGCGGCCCAGCCCCATGCCTCGCTGAAGGGGACGACATCACCGCAGCCCTTGACGAGGCGGTTGAGCTTTGTGCCATTGAAGGACTGATGTCGGGGGCCACCGTCTGGAGTCAGGTATGCGGTGGTCTGTGCGCTGTGATGTGCACGGCAGGGGTATGGGGATCCTCAGAGTGCGCTCCAGGGGACGAAGCGGGCGTTTTGGAGGAAGCGTGGGGTATGGGCCCTACCGAACCTGTGGTATGTGTTGTGCGACCACACACCACACAACACATACCACACAACACATACCACACAACACATACCACACAACACATACCACACAACACACACCACACAACACATACCACACAACACATGCCACACAACACATACCACATAACACACACCACACAACACACACCACACAACACATACCACACAACACATACCACACAACACATACCACACAACACACACCACACAACACATACCACACAACACACACCACACAACACATACCACACAACACATACCACACAACACATACCACATAACACACACCACACAACACATACCACACAACACATACCACATAACACATACCACACAACACATACCACACAACACACACCACACAACACATACCACACAACACATGCCACACAACACATACCACATAACACACACCACACAACACACACCACACAACACATACCACACAACACATACCACACAACACATACCACACAACACACACCACACAACACACACCACACAACACACACCACACAACACATACCACACAACACATACCACACAACACATACCACATAACACACACCACACAACACATACCACACAACACATACCACATAACACATACCACACAACACATACCACACAACACACACCACACAACACATACCACACACCACACAACACATACCACACAACACATACCACACAACACACACCACACAACACACACCACACAACACATACCGCACAACACATACCACACAACACATACCACACAACACATACCACACAACACACACCACACAACACACACCACACAACACATACCACACAACACACACCACACAACACATACCACACAACACACACCACACAACACACACCACACGACACATACCACACAACACATACCACACAACACATACCACACAACACGTACCACACAACACACACCACACAACACATACCACACAACACATACCACACAACACACACCACACAATACATACCACACAACACATACCACACAACACATACCACACAACACATACCACACAACACATACCACACAACACATACCACACAACACATACCACACAACACATACCACACAACACATACCACACAACACACACCACACAACACATACCACACAACACACACCACACAACACATGCCACACAACACATACCACACAACACATACCACACAACACACACCACACAACACATACCACACAACACATACCACACAACACACACCACACAACACACACCACACAACACATACCGCACAACACATACCACACAACACATACCACACAACACATACCACACAACACATACCACACAACACATACCACACAACACATACCACACAACACATACCACACAACACATACCACACAACACATACCACACAACACACACCACACAACACATACCACACAACACATACCACACAACACACACCACACAACACATACCACACAACACATACCACACAACACATACCACACAACACACACCACACAACACATACCACACAACACATACCACACAACACACACCACACAATACATACCACACAACACATACCACACAACACATACCACACAACACATACCACACAACACATACCACACAACACATACCACACAACACATACCACACAACACATACCACACAACACACACCACACAACACATACCACACAACACATACCACACAACACATACCACACAACACATACCACACAACACACACCACACAACACATACCACACAACACATACCACACAACACATACCACACAACACATACCACACAACACACACCACACAACACACACCACACAACACATACCACACAACACACACCACACAACACATACCACACAACACACACCACACAACACACACCACACAACACATACCACACAACACATACCACACAACACATACCACACAACACACACCACACAACACATACCACACAACACATACCACACAACACACACCACACAACACATACCACACAACACATACCACACAACACACACCACACAACACACACCACACAACACACACCACACAACACATACCACACAACACATACCACACAACACACACCACACAACACACACCACACAACACACACCACACAACACACACCACACAACACATACCACACAACACATACCACACAACACATACCACATAACACACACCACACAACACATACCACACAACACATACCACATAACACATACCACACAACACATACCACACAACACACACCACACAACACATACCACACACCACACAACACATACCACACAACACATACCACACAACACACACCACACAACACACACCACACAACACATACCGCACAACACATACCACACAACACATACCACACAACACATACCACACAACACACACCACACAACACACACCACACAACACATACCACACAACACACACCACACAACACATACCACACAACACACACCACACAACACACACCACACGACACATACCACACAACACATACCACACAACACATACCACACAACACGTACCACACAACACACACCACACAACACATACCACACAACACATACCACACAACACACACCACACAATACATACCACACAACACATACCACACAACACATACCACACAACACATACCACACAACACATACCACACAACACATACCACACAACACATACCACACAACACATACCACACAACACATACCACACAACACACACCACACAACACATACCACACAACACACACCACACAACACATGCCACACAACACATACCACACAACACATACCACACAACACACACCACACAACACATACCACACAACACATACCACACAACACACACCACACAACACACACCACACAACACATACCGCACAACACATACCACACAACACATACCACACAACACATACCACACAACACATACCACACAACACATACCACACAACACATACCACACAACACATACCACACAACACATACCACACAACACATACCACACAACACACACCACACAACACATACCACACAACACATACCACACAACACACACCACACAACACATACCACACAACAGATACCACACAACACATACCACACAACACACACCACACAACACATACCACACAACACATACCACACAACACACACCACACAATACATACCACACAACACATACCACACAACACATACCACACAACACATACCACACAACACATACCACACAACACATACCACACAACACATACCACACAACACATACCACACAACACACACCACACAACACATACCACACAACACATACCACACAACACATACCACACAACACATACCACACAACACACACCACACAACACATACCACACAACACATACCACACAACACATACCACACAACACATACCACACAACACACACCACACAACACACACCACACAACACATACCACACAACACACACCACACAACACATACCACACAACACACACCACACAACACACACCACACAACACATACCACACAACACATACCACACAACACATACCACACAACACACACCACACAACACATACCACACAACACATACCACACAACACACACCACACAACACATACCACACAACACATACCACACAACACACACCACACAACACACACCACACAACACACACCACACAACACATACCACACAACACATACCACACAACACACACCACACAACACACACCACACAACACACACCACACAACACATACCACACAACACATACCACACAACACATACCACACAACACATACCACACAACACATACCACACAACACACACCACACAACACATACCACACAACACACACCACACAACACATACCACACAACACGCACGACACAACACATGCCACACCACACATACTGCACAATACATACCACACAATACATACCACACAATACATACCACACAATACATACTATGTGTTGTGATGTATAGTGCGGATTGTATGGAATCTGTTGTATGGCATCGATTGTGTAAAATGGCCGGGCACGTGTCGTGTTGTGTGCGTTGTCTGCATTCGCCTCACAACGCTTGCCCACCCCACTTTTCGTTGCATTTTAGGAGCTGGATGGAGCAATGCAGACCCTGACGGACGCTGTGGGCGCGAACCCGTTCATGCTGCCCGCGTGGCTGCTGCTGGCCGCACTGTACTTCCGCGTGGGCCGCTACCCGCTGGCGAAAGATGCCGCGGGGCAAGGGCTGCTGCACCTGCGTTTCCTGCACAGCCGCTACAGCCTCCTCTCGGAGGCGTGCCACACCGCGTGGCACCGCGACTTCCTGCGCCTGCGGGCCCTGAGCTACGGGGGCCTGCGCGACTGGGAGCGGGCGCTGCGCGTTGTCGAGCAATGGGAACAGGGGGATGCAGCCGCAGGAGAGGCCCCGGACCACCTCCGCGCGGAGCTGCTGGTGGCGCGGGGTGACGTGGACGGGGCTCGTGCGGCGTTGGCGCGACACCCCTGCGACGCGGCGCACGCGCGGTACGTGGCGGCCATCGTCGCGGTGCACGCCGGGGACGTGTCGGGGGGGCTCAGCGCGGCGGAGGCGGCGCTTGCGCTCCGTCCCGGACACCCGCGGTACCAGTTCCTGTGCGGAAAGCTGTGCGTCCTCGCCGGGGCCGACCTGGACCCGCAGCGCGCGGTGCAGCATCTGTTGGCGGCCGCCAAGGCGGACCCGGACCATGCGGAGTGCTTCGCGTATCTGGGGCATCACTACTGCCGACAGGCCGACCAGAGCCTCGACGCGACTGCGCAGGCGCAGAACACGAGTCGCGCGATCAAGTGCTACGAGAGGGCCATCGGCTTAGACCCGGAGCAGGCGGTGGTGGGGCGGCAGCTGGTGCGGATATACAGGCATACCACGCGGGAGGGGCTTGGGGCCTGCTAACGTTATGGCTTAGTGAGGAACCCTCCCCCCCCCTGGAATGGGTGTGTGGGTGTGGGTGTGCGTGCGTGTGTGTGTGTGTGTGTGTGTGTGTGTGTGTGAGGGGGGGGGGGGTCATGCAGGAGCCATCGCCACTTCAGTCTCTCTTGTCTCTTTATGTTGCCTGTAGCCTGTCAGGCCATCCACCGTGTGCTGCTGTGTGGCTGACCCGGTCCGCTTAATCAACAGATCAATGGAGTGGTGGACCCATCGGTTTGGCCTTGTCATTGGCATACCGCAGGGATAGGAAAGAAAAGCCACTGGCAAAATGTCTGGAAACGCTGAGCACCGCTGATGGGAAACACTTGGTGATCCGGAACCCCCCGGCCCTGTGTTGGGTTTCCCACATCATTTGTGGTGGTGAGCCCTCCAAATTGGACTGTCAAGGAAATGGCTGAAAGTGCAGCATGCCAGTACCAGTACCGGGGGGGGGGGGGGGACTTGTGAGCAGAAGGACAGCGGTTCCACCTTTGCCTTACTTAAAGGCACGTTTCCCCGGTGGTTTGGAAAGCAATGCAAACGATTTCCTCGAAGCTCAAACCGGTGCGTACACTCGGGAGTACCCACCTGCACGCTTACTGAGCCTTTATGGCAAAACCCACCCACCCCGGGGGGCGGGGGTGGGTAGCGGTGAAGGTGTTGCACAAGTGTCCGGGTGGAGAAACACGGTGCAAGTGTTGCCCCGACGCAGTGGCGACGGGGACGCGGAGCGAGGGATGTGGAGGCGCAACGAGGGCAGAGGAGCACGAGCGGGAGGAGGTGGGGCGCACGTCGGCATTGCAGGAGCAACGGGTGCCCACAGTCAAATGCATCAACCGAAGCCCTGTAATGGGACGGGATTGCGTACGGAGCGCTGTGGTGTAGACACCACGAAGGAGAGCCGCACATGTCGTGCATGGGTTATGTTTGGCCTGTGAATGGGTTGGCCTGAGCTGCCTGGGGCCCCTCTCCACAGCACCAGGCTGAGCCTCTTGGGAGGGCAATAATAATAGCCCAATCTTTGGCTGGGGCTCGGAACGCGGGGCCCACAAGCCCATTGCCTCCGTCCACGTGCCATAGAAGGGCTTCAGTGCCTCGCCCCGTGGTGCTCAGCCGGATGGTAGCACACGACGGAAAACGGAACTCCATTTTAGGGGATTGCGGAGGGGGTCATCATGGGCGAGCAGGCCCCCGGGTCTGGGCATCCTGCCCTGACCACGAGGGTGAGCTACCCGACTCTCCGGGGGAGGGGCAGAACAACTCACAAACTGGGGGGGTCAGACCTACCACACGGGCACTTCACCCACACGCAGCCACCGCCGCCCACAAACAAGGCACGCACGTGGAGCATCACCAAGGGCCCGCGACCCCACGCCCCAACGCCAACACGGCGCCCACCACACACGCAACAACCAAGGCCACACTTACACACAACATAGAAGGGATGCTTCCCTGATGCACTCCCAGGAGCCATCACCATCCCGACCACATCGGGAGGAGAAGGCAACCCAAACCTAAGTAAGGGGGTCGCCCCTAACGGGGGTTGGCAGCCGGCTATGCGGTTGTCCACTGGGCAGCGACCTAAAACGTGTACTGCCCGCGAGTAGCTAAGTTTGTCACCAGGGCCTAGTGCAGGGGCCTTGGGCACGCCTATGAGACACAGCGTCCAAACCATTGGTGGTCACTGCACACAACCAACCATGGGGTGGACTCACATGAGTCCCTAGCTCCGAGGCGTGGACAGCCCGGAGTGAAGTCCTCAAACGGGGAGCCCCTTAGCAGCCCAGAAAGCAAAAGATCAACAATGCACCACATTCACCCCAGAACAACCCCAACAAACACCAGTGACAGGTCAGCTTGTAGATTTGGCGACATGTGCAAAAGTGCCCGGTGGCCCTGGTACCACCCAATTGCAAGTGGGACAACCCGACAGCCACAAGGGGATGCAGGGAGCAACATGCTGCCCCCCGGTGCCGCACACTAGCAGCAGTGAGCGTGCTAGCAAAAAAAGAAAGAGCCCGAAATTGGGAGGAACACAAGCATCAAAGCAATTGGACACAGAGCCGCCCCACACACTGCGGTGAGATGAGCCCCAATAGGACACACAACAATACACAAGGGAACCATGAGGTGCGCGCACTGCAGCAACCACCAAATGCGGCGCACGCCAAGCGAGCCAATAGCAAACACCCCCCCCCCTCCCTCTACAAGGTGCCCACATACTCCACACGGGCGGGAGCCGCGCCCCGCGCGCCGGGAGGTGCCCGCCATGGGGGTGGCAACAGGGCCGTGACCAGCTAACTGTGCACAGGACAGTCCACATTGTACGGAGATGTGAAATCCTCGTAGGGGGGGGGGGGGGCAGGCGGGTGGGATAGGTGCCCGGGAGCGCCAACAGACAGGGAGAGCAGCAACACAAACACACAAAACGCGGGAGCCACACTAGGAGGGACAAGGGCGAGCACAGCACACAAGGAGGAGGGGCACAGCAAGGCATGAGAGGCAACCAGAACAGCGGGAACAGGGAACCAGAATGGAGCGGATGGGAGAGCGTGCGCATGGGAGGCAGCGACAATAAAGGGGATGGCTTGGCCAGCCAGCCCCGTCGCTACCCGGTGCCAGGGCAGCCCCTGCTCAACCGGCATCAGGTGGGGGATGTCTCCCGCAGCCCAGATGGGCTGTTTGCACAACAGGAGCGGGAGCCCATCAGGGGCAGACTGGTCGTGAGGGGGAAAAGGACATATGGTGGACGGCCGGGACAGCGCGCGGAGGAGCAGCGCCCCTGGGCCTCGCGCACACAGAAACACAGCAAGGCAGGTTATGGACGGCCTGTGGACAGAGGCGTGTGGACAGCAAAACCAGTCAAACGACCCCCGCAACAACCAGCACATCCTCAATACGCCAATTATAGGACCCCGCTGATGCGCAAACGGCACACCATGCCACATTCAGCACAGCCCCAACACGCCAACTACTGGGATCCGCGAACGCGGAAACGACACCAGCAAGAGCACCGGCCGCAGCGGCCAACAGAAAGCAGCGACCCGACGCAACATACGAAGGGAACAACGGGTGACTGTCCAGGGCCCCGTAAAGGAGCAACAACCAGACGGAATGTCACACAGGGGGTCTGACACCATCCGCCCACCCACCTCCCTCGGACCCCCCCACCTACCCCCCCCCTTAAGTAATTTTTTTCTCCGGGCCATAAGCCAATCAAAAATTTTCTGTGGCGCAAGTCAGTTTAGGCCAAAACATTTCTTTGCTGCCTTCGGCGCCTCTAACAACTCAGGGTCTCCTGAGGGGGGGGGGTCCCCCCACAGCCCCCCCCCTTGGACCCCCCCACCACCAACCCCCCCCCCCCTTAATGAAAAGTCTGGGGAGGCGGGGGGTTAGGCACAAGGCCTTGGTATCTGATTGTTTGCCTTTGGGGAGGGGGTGGGGGGGGGGGCATGGACTTCCGAACTGAGAAGTGCCGCAGTGATGCAAAAGCCGTCCCGGTCGCGGCAAGGCGACTGTCTGGGTGCGTGCCCCGGTTTTGACAGATGCTGTGGCAAATCCACTCGCGCGCTTGAGGGGGGCACCAACTCGTCCGGCGGTGGGTGTTGTCCGCGGCCACGTGGTATTTTCCAAGGCCCTGTGCCAGCCCAAAGACAACGGAGGAGTGTTGGGGAGCCCCCGCACCCCCGCCCTCCTCCTCCTCTTCGTCAAGGGGGAATGCCGAAGGCTCCGACGCCGTCGGCATCAACGCAGAGGTGTCCAGGTCGGCGGAAGGGGGCTCAACGACAGCGGGGCTGTGCTGGAGGAACGAGATGCTTCTTTCTGCCCCCCCCCCCCCCCCACAACGGCATCCCGGGGCCCGTGCCTTTCGTGTCTCGATCAGGGCGCGGCAACAACCCGAGGCCGGGCTGAAGGTCTGTCGGATGGTGGCGAGCAACGACACCGCCGGGGCCAGTGCGGCGTGGGCCTGGCTGTACACGGCGCAGGACGCGCTGGACAAGGGCGAGTACAAAGAGGCGCACCGCGGGTTCTCGGAGGCGCTGCGGTACGTGACCGACGGTGCATCCACCGGCGCGGAAAGCCCGTCGGTTTTGCCGGGTGTGCTCCCGCATTCCGGCCTCTTCTGCGTGTGATGGGCCGTGTTCTGTTGTGTTGTGTGGTGTCGTGTTGTGTTGTGTTGTGTTGTGTTGTGTTGTGTTGTGTTGTGTCGTGTCGTGTCGTGTCGTGTCGTGTTGTGTTGTGTCGTGTCGTGTCGTGTCGTGTCGTGTCGTGTCGTGTCGTGTCGTGTCGTGTCGTGTCGTGTCGTGTCGTGTCGTGTCGTGTCGTGTCGTGTCGTGTCGTGTCGTGTCGTGTCGTGTCGTGTCGTGTCGTGTCGTGTCGTGTCGTGTCGTGTCGTGTCGTGTCGTGTCGTGTCGTGTCGTGTCGTGTTGTGTCGTGTCGTGTCGTGTCGTGTCGTGTCGTGTCGTGTCGTGTCGTGTCGTGTCGTGTCGTGTCGTGTCGTGTCGTGTCGTGTCGTGGGGGCAGATCATGACGGCATTCGTCGCCTCGGCTGTGGTTTGTATTTGCATTCGACGGTTGGGGCACCGTTTTATTTTGTTTTTCGCGAGCTGTGCTCATTCCCCCTTTCGTCCGCAAAGCCCTTGACCGACCGCGGCTGACGAGTGGCTGGCGAACCGACCAACGGGTGGCCGAAATGGGCCGCCGGAGGTTGGTCTATCACCGGGACCCGAGACGTCCCGTGTGGGACGATGTGTCGGATGGGTCCTCGATTACAAGAGCGGTGTGGCGACTGCGTCTGGGAAGGGGGTGTAAAGGCAACAGCTGTCCAGCACTTCAGACACGACAGTGGCCCGTGCACGGGGGGGACGTCTCCTCGGTTCTGGTACGCGACCCCCCCCGCCCCCCCCTCACCACCCCAAATCGCCCCACCTGGACCCCCCCCCCCCATCGCCCCTCCCTGAACCCCCCCCTCCAAAGCGCCCCCCCCCCCCCCCCCCCCTCTGGGGGCCTTCGGCCCACTTCTACTGGGGGGGGGAGTCGCGTATAAAAGCGAGGAGACGTCCCCCCCGTGGGCCCGTGATTCTGGTCGTGGTCGGTGGTCCCTCTGGTCGGTGTCGCAGGTTGACCCGTCCCACGCAGCACAGCTGCGCCCGAGGGCACAACGTCGCGCGGAGCGATGGAGGGCGATAGGGAGCGAAAACTGTTGACGCGGAGTGAGGGACCGAGAAACGGTGCGTGCGTTTCGGAGTTGGAGGGAGCCCTTTGCCGAGGGCCTACGGTGCACGAATCGCCGTCACAACGCGCGTTGGAGCTCGGGCTGCGACGAGAGTCTGGACTCGTTGGTGATTGCGGCGGAGGCTGAGGTGTTTTGCGGGTGATGCCAGGCCGGCAAAGTGACACAGATGCCCTGGGGTAACCCGCGGGGGCAGGCCCGCGTGGAGCGGAAATGGCCCAGTGGCCGGGCCTGATTGGGCGCGGCGCAACGCGGAAAAGTGGTTCCGTTTGGACCGGGAGTCGATTTGGGCGGAATCGGCTTTGGTGAACTACGTACGGAAAGGGGGTTTGTTTTGACAGTAGGGCTCACACTGGGGTCCCAGCGCTCACATACCGGCAGGGGGTGCCATAAGGACACTCACCCCCCCCCCCTTTTTTTTTACTATGGCATGCACTCTCTGATGGCCAGCTGTCACCAGATCCTGACACAGCTTAGTTGGTAGTTGTACTATGTTCTTGTTCCAAGGGTCCTGAGGTCAAACCCTACTACCTGCAACAATGTTAGCTTCGCTTTTTTGGTTTCTTTTTGTCCCCATGTTACCCCCAGCGGTTACCCTCCAACCGCCATCGGTTACCCACCAACCGCCATCGGTTACCCACCAACCGCCATTGTAGGGCGTATTGGACACTCCGAGTTTTTTTTTTCTTCATTACGGCACCCCCTGCATACCGGAATGCGGCTGAAATGGCCCTGGACCTGAGTTTGGCATCGCCGCGCGCATTGCAGTGATCGTCCAGCCCATGCCCCCCCCCCTCCGCTCCGCCGCCGCAGTGCTGGGCCGTGA
The DNA here is from genome assembly GCA_964036045.1 of Eutreptiella sp. 'Long Island Sound 2002'. Lineage (NCBI taxonomy): Eukaryota > Euglenozoa > Euglenophyceae > Eutreptiales > Eutreptiaceae > Eutreptiella > Eutreptiella sp. 'Long Island Sound 2002'. The sequence goes on along the minus strand of OZ038397.1, from coordinate 12,032,286 downwards.
GCATTGGGGGACGCTTGCCCCCTCTGCGAGCCCCTGCGCCGTCACCCCCTCGCCTTCCAGAGCCGTACTCGTGTCGTGAGCCCTATGATGTCCCCTTCTGCCGGTTCGGGCTCGCCCGCGCGTACGAAGGGCAGGGGCAATACGTGGCTGCGCTGCGGACGTATGCCAAGGCCCTTGAGGACCTGTCCGCCGTGCCATTGGGGTCTCTGGAGGACCGGAGGACCAACCTTCGGACACTGCTCCGCTACGGTACGTCCGTTCTGCTCGTCGCTCGCGCCCCACCGCCCCCCCCTCCCCCCACAGAATGGGGGCGTCGTCACGGTGGCATCATCGGCGGGCTCCCCGCCTCTCGCAATTCTGAAGCCGCTCCGGCGCGTACACCCGTGACCACCACCCGCCATACTGACTCAGCCTTTGTGGCACTCTCTCCCTCGCCCAACAGGCAACCAACCGGCACACGTACTGCGCCTGCACGGCCCCCACCCGGCGCCTTCACTCTGGGGTCGGGCTGGGTTTATGAGGAGCGTTTACGAGGTTTATAAGGGGCGGGGTCTGGATGCGTCTCGCGAAAGGCCGTCAAATATGACCTTGTCCAAAAACGCCACGATTTTTTCGTCGGGTGGTATCAAGGCCAAAAGAAATCCCCCCCCCCCCGGCCCCTTATAAACACAGCCCCACAGTCCACTGACCCTCGGCCCAGGCAGAGATCCCTCAGGAACCGCCTGGTGTATGGCACACCGGGCACACTCCACTGGGAACGTGGATGTGTACCGCTCGGTGGGCACGTCCGGGCCCTGTGCTACAACTCCCACATGAGATGTGCTCAAGGCACGCGTCAAACTGCCCCGTCTGGGGCTGACTGACCGTGAGGTCTGCTGACAGTAACAGGGGAGTGGGCTGCGGGTGCAGTGATGCTGCAATCGCGAGCACTGGGACAGACCCCAATCCCTCCGTCCTCGGCCCCCCGCCCCAAACACATGTACACACTTCCCTTGAACTGACCCTGCCACCCGGTCAACCCTGAGGCCACACAAACGACATGACATGACATTGGACTGCAACCAACACACCTTTTCGTGGCATTTTTACAAAGAAACACATGTTTTCAATCAACGAAGTGCTTGTCTGTGACAGTTGGAGAATGGCAGTGTACCGCAGAAGTGTCATCGGAAGTGGGTAACCTCTTGGCCGCGTGGCCCACCAGACAATGCACACGTGTGGTGGGCTGGTGCAGAGGCAAGCAACGCAGTTGCATGTCCCCGCTGCGGGAGAATGGCATGAGACGGTGGATGGCGTGACAGGCTACAGGCAACATAAAGAGACAAGAGAGACTGAAGTGGCGATGGCTCCTGCATGAACACCCCCCCCCTCACACACACACACACACACCCTGGCCCACATCTTCATGGGGGGGGGGGCTGCAACTGCCCCCACCCCCACCCCCACCACCACATACAGCTGCAAAAATTGAAATTTCCTGGAGGAACAAGTGATTTGGCCCGTTTTGGTACACACACGTTTGGGTCTCAGACCCCCCCCCCCACCGTCTTCTGACACGTCGTTGGTCAGGCCTCACAAATGAGCGTTCGTGATCTCTTTTGTACTGTAAGAGTGCTCATCTCTGCCACAGGTATGGGGCGGGTGCACCGCATTCTTGGGGAGCACATGGACGCTTTGGAATGCCTGCAATTAGTTACAGATGATGTTCCAGGCTTTGTTCTCGGTTGGTGTGCCAAGGTATGCCCAAAACCAGGGTATAGAGGGAAGGGGACACGTCAGGTGTGGAATATGCTGCTTCAGAGGTGCACTGTTGCGGGTGCAATGTCGGGTGGCTGTGACGAGAAACCGCAGCATTGCGTGTGGTTTGGGGAATGGGGAATGGAGTATGGGGCTTGTGCACTGGATGACGGAGCAAATGGTTGCGGTGTATCAGTGCAGCACTTTTCACGCTTCTCACTTCCTGCAGTCATTAAGGCGAGCACAAGGGAGGTGTCTTCATGGTATCACGCGCTCATCCCCTCTGTATATGTGTGTGTACGAGTGATTGCGACCGGACCCCTCCACTTACCCCTCCGTGATCATGGCGATGTCAGTGAGACGTCCTATCAAGGTGCTCGCCATTGGAGAGGGATGCGAACCCGAGTGGGAGTGAGTCCCGAGCATCGGTCAACTGCAGTGCTGCTGTCTGTTCCTGCTGCTCTCTTGTGTGTGTCCGAGTGTGATTCAGTGCGCAGCACCGTTGCTCTTTCTGTCGCCTGCTTGTCTGAGCGCCAACATGTTTGCTCCTGTGATGAGACTTGTACCCACAGTGCCTCCCGGTGCATTTGTATCCGCATTGGCTATCTCTTGGTTCTTGTTCCCCAACACAAGTGTGTACGATGTGTGTGTGTGTTCATTTTGGGATCTCTCTCGCCCTCCGTGTGTGCGTACTGGTAGGACTCACCATGATCCATTTGTGTGCGTGTGGGTTTGTGCGTGGATGCGTGTGGCTGCTTGGAGTTCCCTTGGCTTTGCCCGAGACTTTGATTGGGCAGCACTGGCTGGGGGCAGCTGGCCCACATGGCTGACCACACGCCTGATGCGTCCGCCTTGGATCCCCCTGCGGGTCTGACTCTTTGGACCCTGAAGCGATGTTGTGCGTTGGAACTAGTACAGGTCACTGCCAACCCCAGGACATTAGCTGCACTTCTCTCAGTCTTCCGGACGCCCTCAGGGCACCCTAGGTTCTTGCACAGTTTCCATATTTTAGGGGAAATGACCAGATTCTCTTTCGTCTTGCGTCGTGGAACTTATGCCTGCACACAACACAGCCCGCCCGCCGCATGCGCACCAGCCGCCTGGCGTGTATCAAGATCTCCAGTTACCCTCGGTTGGAGTCCCGCATGGAGATGGTGGTTTCTCTGGTGATATTTTTGGAAGATATTTGTCTGAGCTTACAACATGGGTAGAGGAGGAGCCGAGGGCACTGAAGGGCTGAGCCTTGAGCCACTGCTGCAGTCATTCCCCCAGCCCCTCCTGCAAACGGATGCACAGCCGCGTGAAGATGCTTTGTGTTTGACCTTCATATGACACGAGATTGAAAACTCAGGCCGCTTTGACCGGTGCTGTTTCCCACGATTATCGTTTATTGTGTGCCCTTTGATTTACTTCTTCGGTTTTTGGTATTCGGTTTTCGTTTTCGGGCATGTGTACTCGGCATGTGTACTGGTCGGATTTTGGGTCTGTTGTGGGGTTGTGCATGTATTGTATGTTTCTGTGTCTATGTATGCGTGCATGTTGTTGTTGTTGTTGCCCCCCCCCCCCCCTCGCCCTCTCTCTGTGTGTTGTGGCGATTCACCGCTGGGGTCCCTCATGTATCAATCTGTTGGCATTCCACTGCACACCCCCCCCCCCCAAATCCCAGAAGGTATTGCTTCAGGTCTCAAGCTGCCGTGCAGTGTTTGTAAGGACACGTCCATAAGAAAACGACGTGAAATACTGTGCCCCCCCTCCCCACGCCCACAACGCCATTCTTCCCCTGCCTTTCCTCTAGGCTGAGGTGCTGTTGGACATGGCCCGGCAATCGCTTCATGCGGATGGTCTGTACAGACAGGCCCATCAGCGAATCGCAGAAGCGAAGGACAACGCACGATGGGCGGCTTCCCTAGCCCCCGATCAGGCCCACATACACAAATTGGTATTACTGCCTTATTTGAATGCACCGCCCACCTACAAGGCTGCATGCGTCCCTGCTCGGGGCCAGGCCTTTGCTTAGTGGCTGGTTGATACTATACCGGGGGGGGGGGGGTCAGAGGCCAAAAAAAAGTTTGTGTACCTAAAATCGACCTCCAAGTTCGGGCCCCTTTGATAAATTTCATTTTTTTCCTGAGGAAAAATTTTCTGATGTGGGTGGGTGGGTGGGTCAGCCAAAATCCCGGGGGGCCAATTTGACCCCCCCCCCCCCCCAAGTATCACTCAGCAAAGGCCTGGTCGGGGCTCGTTTGACGGGGCATACCCTCTAAAACCCCGGTTTTCTGGCCGTAACGACTCGGATGCCTGGATGACACTGATGCACGTGGATTGCGGTGCCCCTCCACCCCCGCCCTCCAAATTGTCTTCAAGACGCAGTGTCCAACAACGCGGATTATTTCCCTCAACTCTGGGCTATGCTCTGGTCTGTGGACGTCGGGGACAGACCAAGGGATCCGGGATTTGGATTTCCATTCGCCTTTGGGCTGATGGGTCTGTGCCTGTGCGCTTATCGTTGTATGAGGGACCGCCGGACTCATTTGGTGTCGGTCCGCGTCTGATGGACGGCGGCTGATGGCCACGGGGCGGCAGTGTCCGGTGGCTGCCCAACGGACGCTCTGCCGAGTTCCCAGCGCGATAGGGAGTGCAACAGATATTCTCCGGGACCGCCCTCAGGGCTGCATGAGAACGGTAATTCGGGAGGAGGCCCCTCCCTTCCCCCTTTTCTGATTCTGCTCCAAAGCTGCATTTGCTCGGGTGGTGACTAATGCGTTGGTGTTGTGTCGCTTGCCGAGGAAGTTGTTGAACTGCGCCTGCGTTGCCTGTTGCACTCATGCAGCCGTCCACAGTGGGACGGTTTTCCTCATAAAGGCCCGGGGGCGCCGACTCCCCGGGGCCCGGCACGCGGACTACCCCCCCCCCCCCGCCCCCCCACGGGGCCTCCGACCAACGGTTAGTGGGGGGGGGGGGAGGGGCACACACGGAAACGCGGCGAGGCACGTGGTGGACGACCGGAGGGCGGAGGTGCGTGGGCAGCGAAAACCGTCAAACGACCCCCGCAACAAGCAGCACAGCCCCGGTACACCAACGACGGGGCCCCGCGAACGCGGAAACGACACCAGCAGGAGCACCGGCCGCAGCGGCCGACAAAACGCAGTGACCCGACGCAGCACGCGAAGGGACGAACGGGTGACTGTCCAGGGCCCCGTAAAGAAACAGCGACCCGACGGAATGTCACACAAAGGGGGGGGGGGGGTAGTCCGCGTCCAAGCCGCAGGGGTGGGCCTCTCCATGCATCAAGGATTTCTGTAGTGCTGTGTGCTCTCTCGCCTACCACGCTAGACAGATGCCTGAGACTCTCCATAGAATCCCACCACGAAGCAGCACGAGGCGTCCACACACCTCAACGAATGAAACAAGCACAAAACCACTCTCGGCAGCTTTGGTAGGCTGATTGGCACGCCGGAGGGTTCAGCCCCCCCCCCCCCCCTTCCCATCCTTCCGACGCCGCCCTGTCCGCCCCGCTCCTGGACGACCCTCGCCGTGGGCCACACGCCGCAGATTGGGGATATCTGTGCGCTGCACGCCCGCCTTCCGAACGCCGAGAACGTGAGGACGTGCGTCGACGAAGCGCAGCACGCGTACGACGCGGCCGTGGGGCTGGCAGGGCCTTCATGCGCGTTGCACTACGCCGTGGGTTGTCTGCATCATTCCGCCAGATTGGCCGCCCAGACGGCGGAGGACGGAGAGCAGGTGTGCGGCACCCCTTTCCCCCTTTGCGCAATCCATTGGGCAACGCGCACGCGCTGCAGACGAGGGGGCGAGTGGGCGATCCCGAAGTGATGCGGGCACCGCCGAGTACCAACGACGGCGAGTTGGGGGGGGGGGGGGTCAATGCACGTGGGCGCGTGGGGCGGGGGGGGGGGGAGGGCAGGGGTTCGAAGCCCCTGTCTAGACTGCCCTGAAAAGAAACACTCCCGCATCGACCGCCTTTTGTGTCCGTCAGGCTCGCCAGCGTAGCACACAGGCCTTTCGTAGCGCCATCTCTTCGCATACCAGCGGATCCGCCGTCCCATTGGACACGTTGTGGCTGGCGCTCGGGGTGATGTTGGCCCCCCCGCTGCAGCAGCAGCACTGCTTCGTACAGGCCATCCACCTGAACGACCGCAACGCTGCCGCTTGGACTGCGTTGGGTATGTGTTCCGGGGAGACGGCGTGGGGCATTGTCGTGTTGTGATTTGCTGAGTGCGTTGATTCCGCTCATGGGGCCTCACCACCAGAATCAGCATCAGGACCGCCACCCATCCGACATTACTGGCCGCCATGTACCATGTGTGATGACCGACATGCCGCAATCCCCCTCCCATCCCCATCTGCATCCCCATCCCCATCCCCATCCCCATCCCCATCCCCATCCCCATCCCCATCTGCATCCCCATCCCCATCCCCATCCCCATCCCCATCCCCATCCCCATCCCCATCCCCATCCCCATCCCCATCCCCATCCCCATCCCCATCCCCATCCCCATCCCCATCCCCATCCCCATCCCCATCCCCATCCCCATCCCCATCCCCATCCCCATTCCGCATCGCTATCCCCATCCCCATCCCTGTCCCCGTTCGCATGACTTTTCGTTATCACCGCTCGGCCCATCTCCGTCGCTTGATGGCAATGCTCATGAACGCAATATGGCCGCGATTGTGGCCGTCAGCACAACATTTTCTCGCTCAGGATTCCTCTATCTGCAGCAGGACAAGGCCTCAGAGGCTCGTGCGGCGTTTCAGAGCGCCCAGACCCTGAGCCCCAGCTCCCCGGAGCCGTGGCTGGGACAGGCCCTCTGCATCCAAAACGCCGCCTCTGCGAAGGGCATCACAGAGCAGCAGCGCAAGGCTTTTGTGCACGCGCATTCTCTGGCCCCCAACCACAACACCGAGTACTTTCTTGCAGCCGCACACTTTCTGAGGCCGGAGGGCATTGTGCCTTCCCTGAGGGTGTGTGCCATCCATACGCCTCCGTATCGATTGCCTCCATATCCCTCCGGCGGCACGTCCTCACGCCTTCACGTCCCACCGCCCGCATCGCTTCATGTTCCCGCTTGTCTCTGCGTGTTCGTTTCGTCGCAGTCTTCGCTGGAGAAGGTGTTGGCATTTGACCCCAAGAACGTGTCCGCCCTCAACATTCTGGGGTGCTATTACGAGGCCGTGGGGCAGCATGACCTGGCGTGGCAGGCACTACAGAGGGCACTAGAGCTTCTTCGCTCCACAACCGATGGGCAAAGCTGTGAAAGGTGCCCCCAAAGTGCTATTGTGTTTGGGCCAGTGGGAGGACGGATGCCCACCCAAGGGGGGGGGGGGGGGCATTTTTCCAGGGGGAAAAGTATGCGGGAAGATTTGGCGACCGGAAAATTGCTCTGCGCGGGGGGGGTGACATGGACGCCCGCCGAAGGAGGGGGGGGGGGTTGGAGAAATGGGCTTCTGTGCCGGGCCCTTTGTTTTGTGTAAGAACGGATGTTGGCGCCAAAGGCACAGGAACACAAAATTTGGCCCGAAAAAGTTTTTTCCACCAATAATCCCCCCCCCCCCCACATTTGAGTAGTCAACATGATCAGCGCGACGTGGGTATCATTTTGAGCCATAGATGTTGGGTTGACCCCCCCCCCCTCGGCACGGCAGGTCGGGCACCCCCGCCCTGAACTCCCCCTCCCGGCACGGCGACCAAGGAGGGCGGGGGGGGGTTGGGAAAATGGGCTTCCGTGTCACCCCCCCCCCCCCCCCCCGCAGAGCAGTTTTTTTCCCGCCTTTGTTCCACAATTGCGCCCCCTTTTTGGAGGATTTCTCGGTCCCTGTTTGCCCGTGTATCAGCCAAGTGCCATTGTACTTTTTCTGCCGAGTTTAAGGCAGTCTGAAGTCAGTGTCTCGTTGTCCTCTGTTTGCCACATGTGGATGTCTTGCTCCTCGGCGTATGCCCATGTCAGCCGACGAGTGTGACAGCTCCTCTCTGTGAAAGGTGTGGCTTGCACAGCACTTGCCGTGCAGCGGTTCCTTGTCCCAAGGTCTACTGTCGAATCCACCGGTATTCGAAAGCAGTCGCATGCTGCCCGGCAGGCAGTACTTGCGAAGCGCGCCAAGGAGGATGTCTGCCTAAAAACGGTGTCGGGTGTCGGGCGTCCGGTGTGACTGGAGTGCAGACCACCGGAAGCAGCGTGTGGACACGTATGCCGCTAGGCGTATGAAGGCTGTGAAGTTGTGTTTGACCTTACAACAGGGCAACCTGAAAATTGCTCTGCGGTGGGGGGGTGACATGGACGCCCGCCGAAGGAGGGGGGGGGGTTGGAGAAATGGGGTTCCGTGTCGGGCCCTTTGTTTTGTGTAAGAACGGATGTTGGTGCCAAAGGCACAGGAACACAAAAATTTGGCCCGAAAAGGTTTATTCCACCATAAATCCCCCCCCCCCCCCCACATTTGAGTAGTCAAAATGATCTGCGCGACGTGGGTATCATTTTGAGCCATAGATGTTGGGTTGACCCCCCCCCCCCGGCACGGCAGGTCGGGCACCCCCGCCCTGAACCCCCCCCCCCTCCCGTCACGGCGGCCAAGGAGGGAGGGGGGGGGGGTTGGGAAATGGGCTTCCGTGTCACCCCCCCCCCCCTGCAGAGCAATTTTCTTCCTGCCCAGAACCATATGGATCTAACACTTGCATAATTTTTCGAGAAATGATCTTCTGAACATATTGTAGCCCCCTCTCACCCCCGCATTAGGGACCCTGCGTACTGCGTACCAATGCAGTGTTGTGTAGGATGCTGAAAGGGGGCCTAAGAAGTGTTCTACGAATATGGGTCTGGGTGCTGATACAGTCTATCACGACGTCCTTAGGGGAGGCAGAATGTGTACCGCCAGAGGTAGGCCACGCGCCATCGCATGGACCGCAACATGCCCAGGCCTGGGCATGATGGGGCGATGCACCCCCCTCTCCTCGAGACATGGAGTCCATTCCGCCCCAATTACTTCCGTCCGTCCTCGGGGGGGGCAGGGGGCGGGGGGATTCTGATTGTAAAGCATTTTTGTGGGGTGATGAAGTCTGTGCGTCGAGAACAAGGAACGTAAAGGGCGTCTCGGACGCGGTAGCATAGCGGTTACTGGCATTCAGGAAGCGCTCGAACCGTTTTTGTAACGGATCGATTTGGCAAAATTCGGCGCCTACGAAAACGGTTGGAGCGACCGACACGCCCGCCACCGTGTACAGTCGCCCCTGTTTGCACGTACGTCCCCTGCCATCCGGCCCCATCCCTCATCCGCTGTCCCGCGCCCCCCGTACCCGTGCCACATCACGTTCCCAGGCTTCAGGTCACGGCCGCGAGCTTTGCTCAGCAGAAGTGCATCGTCCTCGTGAACGCGCTGAGGGTCTTGTGCCGCAAGGGCGACCCAGAGTGCGCCCGGTCCCTTGCGCTTGCGCAGGAGCTCCAGGCGGCGCTCGCCCAAGGCCCCGTCGGGGACCCCGCACTGCCCCAAGTCTTGGCGGCGTGGCACTTGCTGCGGCGGCAGCCTGACGCAGCGCAGCAGTACTTAGTGCAGGTCACGTCTGCCATGGACAGTGACGAGACAGCGGATCTGCGTGCCATTGTCCCGGTGACCGTGTGGGGCACTGTGCTGTGGCACAGCCAGCGGCAGGTCTGTGGGGCTGGAGGGCGGGGCTGGAGGATGCGGGTGGGTACGGCACCGGAAAGGGGGACCTTCCGACCCCAAGCGGCCGTCGGCCATTGGGAAGTGGAAACGTCGTTTGCACGGGCGGAGGGTCGTTCGTTGGCAAGCACAGAGCAGCAGTCGCCAGCCAACACAGGCACACATGCACGCCCACACACACGCGCGTGCGCAGGCACGTAGGCACACACGCACACGCACGCACGCACGCACGCACACGCACCGGGGCACACGCACACGCACCCACACACACACAGGCAGGTACGCAGGCACGCACACACGCGTACACACGCACACGCACACGCACCCACACACACACAGGCAGGTACGCAGGCACGCACACACACGCGTACACACACACACGCACCCAAACACACACATATGCACCCGCCCACACGCGCGCGCGCACACACGCACGCACACACACGCACGCACGCACGCGCGCGCGCACACGCACGCACGCACGCACGCACACGCGCGCAGGCACGCGCGCGCGCACACACGCACACACACACGCACATTCATTCCGTGTGTGTTACTTTCCTTGTGGTGCGGGATCACGGGCACAGCAGCCCTCTTGTGCGTTGTGGTTGGCACTTAGTACCAGCAATTGGGGCGGCCCTTGTGCGTACCACTGCAGGTCCACGATTGTGTTGTATTGATGATATATTGGACGTAGTGGACGATGACACGTGCCTTTTGGGCATCACCACCCTTTACCATTGTTTCTTGTTTCATGATAAAACAACCGCCGCTCGCGGGGGGCGGGGACAGGGTTTTCGTTCGAGCCGCGCAACATCTGCTGCGGGTTGTCTGGGAATGGGCCTCAGGGCGGGTGCACGTGGGCCGCAGAGCGGCCCTGAGGGAACGTTTCTTTGACCCATGTTTCCCCCGGCGCTTGTTTGGCCTGCGTCGGGCGTTTGCGCCCTGCGTCTGTCTCCGTACGCAGGGGACCAGAAAGGTGGCTGGGCCCCTATCCGGACGTGCCGGAGAGACCGCTCCGCTCGCACAAAGGGACCCCACGTCTACAGAAAGTGAGGAACTGTCGGAAGAGAAAGAGTGGGTCGGCGTCTATGCGCCACCACGCCACCACGACACATGCCTCACGATGGCCAGTGCGCCGCGTCGTGGGGGACTCCTTCGAGGCACATCTGTTGGGGTACCCAGACCCCCAACCCCCTCCCGAGGGTGTGGGGCTCGGTCACGAGTGTTTCTTTTCAGGGCAGTCTAGACAGGGGCTTCGAACCCCTGCCCTCCCCCCCCCCCCCGCCCCACGCGCCCACGTGCATGGACCCCCCCCCACCAACTCGCCGTCGTTGGTACTCGGCGGTGCCCGCATCACTTCGGGATCGCCCACTCGCCCCCCTCGTCTGCAGCGTGCCATGATGGCCCTGCACGCGGCGCAGTCCTGCGCCGCGGGGCACGGGCTGGACGTGCTGCTGCGCGACATGGACTCCGACAACGCCCCCATCGCCACGACGGCCGCTTCCGTGGTGCTGGTGCTGGATGCCCTTGGGGGCCGGGCAAGCGTCAGGGACACCCGACATCCGGCCACTGCTTTGCTGTTGGACAAGTATGTGCATGGACCCGCAATGGTCTGGGCCGGGGTCGATGCACGCCCGCATTGCAGAAGCCGGCCCCGCAGGCGAGCCGCTCTCAACGCTGTGCCGGTGGGTGCATTTGACGGCGGGTTCGAGGGGGTGGTCGGAGGAATCGGCACCGGCAGAATAGAGGCGCTGCACGGTCCTTTTGGTGAGCGGTAAACGCAGTTCTTTTGCTTTGTGTTCTGTGCCTTGGCCACAGGTCTATTGGTTGTCTTTTTTTGGAGGGCTCTCTGACTGCTGCAGCATCGTAGCCTTGGCACGAGCCACAGACCATAGATTACAGATGACGCATGCTTCGGCTTACAAGTGGAAAGTACATTTTCATAACAAAAAGGACGCCCCATTGTTGGTGGACTTGTCACAGATTAACATGACAAAGGTTGTCTCATCCATTTCCCCTCGTAAATCTGATCCCGAAAACACGGATAAATCATTCCTTGTGAGATGAAGCAGATGTCGGACGGCAATGGCTTTTTGGAGCCCGAACAATGCCTGCCGTAATGGAGATTCACGCAATGGCTCTATCACTTAATCGGCATATGGATTGTGGATGGGCCCTTTTGTTGGCGTTGTGGAAACCGTGCACCGCGAGACGGCTGTAGTCAATACCCCCAGATCAAGTGGAGAAGCCATTGTTGGCCCATGTGTATGGCATTACTGATGGACAATGTGCCTCAACAACCCAAGACATCACCGCGGCCTCTGTGGTAGTCCTCACCTTCGAGTGGTCCTGTAGGTTGTCTGCATTGTCATCGCCTTTGTTCCCGAAGCCCCCCTCATCTCACATTCGGTGTGTTCGGGCATTTCGTTTAGCTCCGACCCGGAGACGCCTTTTTGCAACGGTTGTTCTGAAACGTTCTGTCCACCCGGGCACCGCCGGGTGCGGGGCGTAACGGGCGTGTGTGTTATGAGGGTGTGCCTCACCCCCGGCACTCGATTAGGCCGCCGCGAGGGCGGGTAGGGACAGGGTGTGAGCACAGAGCCACACAAGCACCGCCTCGTAATGTCACCGGAGAAGGACGGCCCCTGTTATTCAGGGATCGCCATCCTGCTCCCGGGACGGAGGCGCATCTCGCCCCCTGGGAGTCCTCGGACTCGCTATGCGGCACCTCCCCCTCACGGCCCTTGGTGCGTTCTGCTTTTGGGCACACCCCGACCTACGACAGTCACAGGGTTCGCTTTGGCGCGGCTTCCCCCCCATTTTTGAGGTGGGGTGACAGGGAACACCTCAATTCGTCGTGGACCTCGCTGGGGTGTTCGGCAGAAGTAGCTAAGACCTCCGCAGCCTTGTGCACCGCCCGAGGGGAACTCAGCTCCGAGCCCGTGCCACCGGGTGCCTGCCTTCACTCTTTCGGGCCCTGCCTGAGTCGCCAGGGAATGCCCAGCCTAAACAACAGCAATTTCGGGGGGGGCCATGGCCCGGGCCACACAAGCCCAGCGGCCACTACGTGGGGCCCAATGGGTGCTCGAGTACCCGTACTGTCACCCAATGACAACTCAGACCCATCGCAGGGGCGACAGAAGGGCTTCGGAAAAGGTCGAATCTCCGGGAACTTTCAGGTGCCACCAAACAGTTCCCGCACACCCCACGGCGCTTGTGATCAATTGTGGGGTGGGTGGCCCTGAGCCAAAGCCCCAGGCCGTATCAGTGCGGGTCCACGTCCTGCACGCCCGCCACCGCCACCTCTGGAACCCCTCGCCCCCTTCTGCCGCCCGGCTCCAGCCCCCCACTACCCCCCCCCCCCTCGTAGCCTGCCCATTTGCTTACCCCCCCACCCACCGGACGCACACGACCCCCGTCGGGAACACGGCATGTGTTCCGCTCCAAAGTGCTGCAGGCCTCGAGACCGGCCGAGGGGCCGCTTCCCTCGGGGGTGGGGGCGTCTGCGAGGGCGTGTGCCCCCACTCCAACGCCCGCCCCCCCGTCCACAGGGGCTCGCACGACCCCAAGACGCACGAACTGATGGCGCAGTTGGAGTACGTCCTCGGGAACTACGAGGAGGCCATGCAGCACCTGCACTTCGGTCTGCAGTGCACCAAAGCGGTGGAGGCCTGCTACATGCCCCTGACCGCCGACTGCTTCGCCCTCTTGGGGACGTACACCGAGTGCGTGGCCCACATGGCCCCGGGTCTGGGCTCGGGGGCCATCCCGTGCCACCCGGACGTTCGACCGTGGGCACAGAAGGTGCGCGCGGGCCCGCACATCGCGGCGTGTTCAGCCGAGGCCTTGGGCTCGGGTCCGGCAGCGCGTGCGACAATTTCCCGGCAGACCCTCCGGGAAAGTGGGGGAAATGGGAAATGCGCCCCCCAAGACAGTGACAATGGGAAAACGCGGTGCATTTTTCCCTCGATTTCTCTCTCCATTTTCCAAATTGATTTTTGTATTGATTGGCATGTCCGCCCCCTATTATTTCCCCATTTCCCCCATTTTCCAACCGCTTTTCCACCGTTTCCTCCCATTTTTCCATTTCCCCCTATTTTCCAGACGCCACACGGGTACTTGGGGATTCCAGATTCGGGCACAGAGGAGGCCGAGCGCCCGCTTCCCGGATACCCCCTCCCAGCCTCGTCTGTGTGACGGGGGTCGTCTGACGCGCTGCAGCATCACGTACATGAACAAGGGAATGATGGCGGCGGCGGCGGTGTTGGTGGTGGCGGTGCCCCCCTGGCGGCGGCGCGGCAACGGCGCGCAGGGGGAGGGGGGTGACACCTCTGGCAGCAGTTGGGGTACTGGCTGGTGCTGGTGCAGCTCTTAGTGAGGGGCTGCATACCGCAGTTGGGGGGGCCCATTCAAAAGTGAATCAGGGTGTCCCTTGAGGGACGGCTTTGGATCTTGTTTTTTGTAAAATTGAAGTCTTGAGACTGCGGCGCCAGCCACTGGCAGTCAATCTCCTTCCATCGCCGACGGTTGGGCCCCCAGCCGCGTCGCCTCCAACCGCCGATCTGTGACCGCCAACCGCTGACCATCGATGGACAATCGATGACCAGTTGACGGTTGTTGGCAGCGATCCGGGAGGGGGACATTAGGGACTGGCATAATTCGGAATGGCAAATTTTGGCACAACAAAAATGTGCCAAATTATGCCACGGTGTATTATTTGAAGGTCCGAAGCCATTTTTCAAGGTGTCACTCTCTTGGCGTGCACAGTCCCATTGTGGCCAACAACCTCCAGGAAAGAAGAGCAACAGGTGAGGGGAAAATTAGGAACGTGCGACATTTGGAATGGCGAAAATTTGACACCAATTCTTAAAGTATTAACCCCCAATTTTGGTACACATTCCCGGATTGTGGCACAAGAACAATGAATGGTGGGTGCTATTTCCTATGGGCTCAAATCTTGCGCACCCGCCGCTTTGCACTGCAATGTTTCTTGCGGGTCCCTCGGGTCCATCGAAAGGGAGTGGCACCGCTCGCGGACCGCAAAGTAATGGGACACGATCTGCGTTGGTTGTGTCGATCGGGGAAGGTCCCGGCGTTGAAGGAACGGGACTCGCGGTGGCCGGGTCCCGGGCCCTGCAAAGTGCCCCTCGGCGCGCACCTCTTGTCCAGGTCGATGATGCGGAGGACGACGGCCCCGAGTCCGCGTTGCAGGGCGCGGCCGCACACGTGTTGTCGCAGACGGCGGAGCACCCGGAGTACACGTGGGCTCTGGCGTGCGCGTTGTATTGCATGGGCAATGCGGGCAAGCCCCTGTTGGAGGCCCTGACGCTGGTATCCGCGCCGTCCACGAGTGTCGTATGGAGGAAGGGGCCCGACGCATGGCTCACGGTGAGGCAGGGACAGGGAGCCATTACGATCGTAGTTTTTGTAATTTTGGTAAAGCCTGTCACTGTTCCGTAATGTTCACATTTTCTTGCACATTTTGGCCACAGAAGACAAAAGGGCAGGCCATCACTGAAGTCCCACCCATTTGGCACGGACAAAATGGTGAGGCTAGGCCCCGTGGCAACCCTTTTGGGTGCATAAACTCGGGAGAGCGCCATGTAATTTCCACCGTAATTTGCGCCAATATTTCGTAATATTTTTCTTCGTGTTCTCCGTCATTTCCGAATGACAAGGATCGTAATATATCCCTGTCCCTGGGCCAGGACACTCCTAAGGAAGCCCCGACAATGTTTGTTATTTTGTTCAGGAACGTACGGCCAACGGCTGGCAATTACTGGCCCGCCATTGTCGGTTGGCCGCCAACCGCTGGCGATTACGGGCCAAATTTCGGTAGTTAACTGACCACCGTCGGTTAACCACCAACCGCTATCGGTTGGCCAGTCAGCCACAGTCGGTGACGAGCCGTCGGTTGCGCGCCGTCTCGGTCCCTTTTTTGACGCAAACCATCAAGAGGCCCACGACTTTTCCTGGCATTTCTTGTTCCGGAACGTCCGCGCACGGCCTTTTGCCTCACGCACGGAGGTGGGGGGCAGGCCGTGCCCGCCCGGGGTCGAGTGCACGGGAAGCCCGGCTCAGTCGATCCAAAGACCCCTCGCTGCCCAAGATAGTGCGGAAGAATCGGGCATAGACCTACGGAGGCGGGGACCGCGTGGTGGAGTTTGGAGCCAACCAGAAAACGCGTTGAGACCCCCCCCCTTTGCCCTTGCATGTGGAAGATGAACCAGCTCCTGCCACGGGGAACGCTACTCCTGCGGCGCGCAATTCGGGGAATTATCGCGGAACAGGGGAAACTGTACCCTTTGTGAACCGTACTTTTGAACGGGGGTTGGCTGTCGCCGCATTTTTGTCCGTTTGGAGTATTGTGCCTCGCCACTGTGCCCGTTTGAGCCACTGTCTTCACCCAAAATTGAGGGAAATTGATGCGGTGCTAATTCAGAGAGCAGGGGGACTGCACCAAAAGCACAGGATACTTCGGGTGGGGGTGTTCTGTGGGAATGCTTCCGGCGCGCCCGGGTAAGGGCAAGGGTAAGGGGAATTGGATTTAGGGCCCCGGTGAATGCAAGTCGAAGAGAGCTGCGGTCCGTTGTGTGTGTTCGTGTCAGTCATCGGTGCGTCGCGGCTCATGCGCACTCCGAGTGTGTGACCGCTTGCCTCTGGGCTGTCCCTGTGCGAGCCCCTGTCATTGTCCGCATCGGTGCCGTGTGCAGTACCGTGAGCCGCTGTTGCTTCAAGACGTTTGGGAGGATGAGTTGTCTGATGACGACGAGCAGCCCGCTCAAGTCTCAGGGAGCAACGTCGAAGGTGTGTGCGCCTGCGAGGCTGTCCTCCTCCCCCGCCCCCCCTGCGCCCGTGCGTTTGAAATGCTTCGGCCCTTTCGGTTAGGGACGCCAGTGGCAAGGGGACTGCGGCAAAGGCCTCGAGAACGCGTGCATGGGCTGTCGTTCCCCCCTCCGTGTCCATGGCACAGCGTGTGTTGGTGGACAGGCTTTGGTCTTCTAATGTCTTCTTGTGGGCACAACGCCAACCCCCAATCGCCGTCGGTTGCCCGTCAAGTGCCGTCCAATTATGACAGAACGGAGGGTCGGGGCAGCGGCCGGCAGGGCTGCCCAACCGATTCCGCTCGGGACCGGGGAAAGAGAACCGGACGCCCAGCGTTCGGCAGTCGATGATCGGCGGACGGTTGTTGGTGGCCTCCTGCAGGCGTTTGGCGTGGCAAAGGCTATGGGGCAGACCGGCAGTCAGTCTGTTCCTCACGTCAATTCTGATGGCGGCATTTCCGGGAACGTCCGCGAACTTCCCCACGCCTTTTCTCGCAGCCTCCGTGACATTTCCCGCCGCGAAATAGACGAGGCGCCCCCCCCCCCCCCCCCACCCCGACCACCTCGGTCCCAGTCCCACGTGCTCTCTGTCGTGCAGAGGACGCCGTGCCCGAGGCCCAGACCCTCTCCGCCGGAGGCAACACGTGCCTGAGCACAGTGCAGCAGACGATCTTCGCGTGCCAACGCATCGTGCGAGACGACCCCACGGCCCTGAAGGCCTGGAGGTGTGCGGCAGGGCAGCGGGGCACCGGCATGGCCACGGCCGCCCGTGCAGCGCGCCCCGCACAGCGCGCGCGCGTTGCGTGTGACCCCCCCAATCCTGCCCGCCCCGCCTTCCCGCCCTTTGTGTCTGCTCTCGGCTCACGCTTGCGAGGCACGTGCCTCTGCCCTCGTCCTTCGGGCGGCATCGGGGGCTGCATTTCGGTTGCCGTGAAAGGCGCCTGCGGTAACGTCACGGAAGATCTAATGTTTCCCGAGACGTGCGTTGTGCTGTGCGCTGTGCCTCAGTTACGCGCGATCTGGCGCTTGCATTGGCTTCTCAGAGCCGTCCCCCCCGCCCCCCCGCGCCCCGCTCCTGTCCACTACCGCATCAGGAGCGATGCGCGGCCTGGGCTTTTCTAGTGCCGTGCTGCGTGCAGACGACAGGCCGGAAAGGAGATACGCCGTGGGTTCGTCGTTCTGTCAGGGCGCTTCCTTTCGCACACCCAATTGCATCTCCATTCCCTTCCACTCCTTTTTGAAGTCATGTGCCTCCGAGTGGGTGCAGTCCAGGGGCTCTTGGGACGTGGCTGGGACGTGGCTGTGTCAGACCGGGTAAGTCTACCAGAAGGTTCCGCGTACGCCTTCGCTTAGCTCACTTTGATCAGGTTTGAGCCGCCCCCCCTCCGTCTTCTCCTTAAAAAAAATGTCGCTTTCACTACTTGTCCCCGCCACTTTTTTTCACATCCCTCCCTCCCCTCCCCCCGCCCGCCGCCAACCATGTGTCTCATGGGGAAGAGCAGTGTGGGGGCGGGGGGGGTCGGGGGGCTGAGCGAAGGTCAATGCCGTGTGGGTCTTCAATGTCTTGACCACCACAACCCGCTGCCGATGGAGAACCATAAATTGTGGGGTCAAGACAGCGGCTTGGCGGACCTTCAGGAGAAGATCGACACTGCATCATGCAGTGAAGAATGAACGGGTGACTGCCCAGGGCCCCGTAACAAAACCACAGATGGACTGTATGTCACACAGGGGGGCAGCGCGTCGGCAGCTCCCTCCTCTTCCCCTGCTCCTGCCACCCCTGCGGTCACTACCCCCCCCCACTTTTTTTCACTGTCCTCGGCACCCCAAAGCCCCCAACGCCCCCAAGGCGGAACAGTCAACTCAGAGGCAGGGCGATGGGTTTCTGGTCCTGAGAGCCACAACCCTCTCGACCAGTACTGACGCCTCTTCATTCGCACGACTCGTTTTTGGAGTGCCAGCGCGACCCCCGTCTGCGCAGGCTATTGGGGCTCGCAATGGCCACCAGCGCCCAGCTCAAAGGCGTGCAGCAGGAGCCCACGGACCTCCTCTGCTGCAGTGATGCGGCGTCGGCGGTGCACATCCTTCAGCACTACCTCCGCGCGCACGCGGCCCGGGCCTTCGCTGACGTCCCGGTGCACATGGCCCTGTTGCGGTGCTACATGATGCAGGCGCAGTGGATGCAGTGCGCCCAGTACGCGCAGCAGTGGATGGCCGCCGGCCCGCCCCCGCGCGTCGTAGCGCAGCTTCAAATCGCCACGGCGGTCTGCGCCGCGCATTCGGGGGTATGACCGGTTGTGCGCGGCGCCGCTCCCGTGCGGCATGTGGGGGTGCGGCCGCGGGGGGTTTGGTGTGGGGCGTGTCCATTCGGTCGTGTGGCTGTGCGCTCCTCCGATGCGGTGCATTGGGATGGCCCAGAGGGTTTTGACCCAGTCTCCACGGGACATCCGGTCCGCTGGCCCAGCCAGTGCGGCCCATGTCTGACAGCACGGGCCATGGCGTTGCACCGCGTGCACACCAGTCGCAAAGGCTGCACTACTGCACTGATCATGCGTGTCGACATTTACGTGTCGTGGGAGCACACGCTGGATCACACACACACGCATTGATCCGAGGCGGGAGATCACGGCAATAACGTGTGTGGGCTGTGTGGTATACCCCGAAGCATGTCCCATGAGCTGCGCGGTATGAAATATGCCCCCCTGGGCTGCGTGGTATGGCGGGGCCCCCAATTCCCCGATTCCGGAAATGAGCGGGTAATGCCGCTGAAAAATAGCGCCAAGTTGGAAATATGGGGAGAAATGGGTCCTCCGCTGTTTGTTTGGGAATTGGGCACAACATTGTGTGAAAAGCCCGAACATCCACTTTTTGTGGGCCTTGGGGGGGGTTAAGGGGGTTGTATTGAGGAATACACCTGACGAAAAATGGGGGGGAATGGGGGAAAATGGGGAATAACGTACGAAAATTCAGTCACAATGCCTACAGCTTCACTTCCTTCTGGTGTCCTTGGGCCCACTTGAATCATTTTATCAGGGGCCCTGGTATGCCTCGCAGTGCGCCCCTCCCTCGACGCCCGGCTGTTGCCTGAGCTCCTCCGCCCCTCCAACGCAGGCGGAAGGGTGGCAGAGGCATATTGCCGCGCTGCTGGGCCTGCAACCGGACGCTGCCACGCTTTGCGACGCGGCCGCCCTCCAACAGTTCCACGGGAACCCACGCGACGTCGTGGGCACCCTCCAGCAGGCCTCTGCGGCGTCCACGTCCGCTGCGCTGCGGATGGGCATGGCCGCCATGACCCTGGGCCAGGCGGCGGATGCGCACGCGCAGGTGTGGCCTGGGCCAGGGCACCGGTGCAGGTCGGGCTGAGGGGTGCGGTCGGGGCCGTGGGCGTGTCATCGGCGAGGGCTATTGCTGAAGCAGGGGAACGTTTTCGGATAAGGGGTAGCTACGGACAGGGAAGTGGTAGAATGGCCGTACACCGCAGGAGGAGGGGGGGGTCACCCACTTGGACTCCCCCCCCCCGCCCCAGACCAAAGCGACTGTGGGGACACACGAAATGTACCACTGGGAACATCTGGTCGGCCATTTTTGGTACGCAACTTTCTGGGTCCCAGACCCCCCCCCCCTTCTGATACTTCCCGGGCTATGGGGCACGCAAGGCTACAGACACACCAGTGGACGACCGCGCCTAGGCCCACCCATCGGCGTCGAGACTCGGGTGTGACCCCCCGGCCTTGGGCAGGTAGTGATGTAGCCAATCTGCCCACTTGTGGGCCACCTCTGATTTTGTTGTTCGTTGTGAAGTGTTGGGGACCCCCCCATGCGGCAAGCGTGATGTTGCCAATCTGCCCACTTGTGGGCCAATTCTGATTTTGTCCCCCGATGTGCAACATTCGGGATCCCCTGTGCTGCACGGGTGAGGTAGCCAATCCGCCCACTTGTGGGCCACTTCTGTTTTTGTCCCCCGCTCCGAAGTGTTGGGCAACCCCCATGCGGCAGGGCTGAAGTAGCCACCTTGCCCACTTGTGGGCCACTTCTGATTTTGTTCCTCGCTGTGAAACGTTGGGGAACCACCATACAACAAGGCTGGCGTACCCAATCTGCCCACTAGTGGGCCACTTCAGATTTTGTTCCCCGCTTCAAAGCGTTGGGGCCGCCCCATGCGGCAGGGGTGACGTAGCCAATCCGTCCACTTGTGGACCACGCCAGGCCACTACTGATGTCGTTCCCTGCTGTGAAGTGTTGGGGAACCACCATAAGACAAGGGTGGGGTAACCAATCGGTCCATTTGTGGGCCACTTCTGTTTTAGTCCCACGCTCCTAAGCGTGGGGACCCCCCATGCGGCAGGGGTAACGTAGCCAATCGGCCGAATTGTGGGCCACTTTTGGTTTTTCTAATTTTGCCCCCCGCTCTGAGGCGGTGGGGATCCCCTAGGCGGCAGGGGTTATGTAGCCACCTTGCCCACAAATGGGCCACTTCTGATTCTCCCCCCGCTCTCAGGCGGTGGGGATCCCCGAGGCGGCGGGGGTTATGTAGCCACCTTGCCCACAAGTGGGTTACTTCTGATTTTCTCCCCCGCTTTGAAGCGGAGGGGATCCCCTAGGCGGCAGGGGTTATGTAGCCACCTTGCCCACTTGTGGGCCACTTCTGATTTTGCCCCCCGCTCTGAGGCGGAGGGGAACCCCTTAGGCGGCAAGGGTTATGTAGCCACCTTGCCCACTTGTGGGCCACTTCTGATTCTGCCCCCCGCTCTGAGGCGTTGGGGATCGCTGAAGCGGCAGGGGTTATGTAGCCACCTTGCCCACAAGTGGGCCACTTCTGATTTTGTCCCCCGCTCTGAAGCGGAGGGGAACCCCTTCGGCGGCAAGGGTTATGTAGCCACCTTGCCCACGAGTGGGCCACTTCTGATTCTGCCCCCTGTTGTGAAGCGGAGGGGATCCCTAGGCGGCAGGGGTTATGTAGCCACCTTGCCCACTTGTGGGCCACTTCTGATTTTGCCCCCCGTTCTGAGGCGGAGGGGATCCCCGGGGCGGCAAGGGTTATGTAGCCACCTTGCCCACAAATGGGCCACTTTTGATTTTGCCCCCCTCTCTGAAGCGGAGGGGATCCCCGAGGCGGCAAGGGTTATGTAGCCACCTTGCCCTCTTGTGGGCCACTTCTGTTTTTTCCCCCCACTGTGAGGCGGAGGGGATCCCCTAGGCGGCAGGGGTTATGTAGCCACCTTGCCCACAAGTGGGCCACTTCTGATTTTGCCCCCCGCTCTGAAGCGGAGGGGATCCCCGAGGCGGCAGGGGTTATGTAGCCACCTTGCCCACTTTTGGGCCACTTCTGAATTTTCCCCCGCTCTGAAGCGGAGGGGATCCCCGAGGCGGCAAGGGTTATGTAGCCACCTTGCCCACAAGTGGGCCACTTCTGATTTTTTTCCCCTGCGCTGAAGAGGAGGGGATCCCCTAGGCGGCAGGGGTTATGTAGCCACCTTGCCCACAAGTGGGCCACTTCTGATTTTGCCCCCCGCTCTGAAGCGGAGGGGATCCCCGGGGCGGCAAGGGTTATGTAGCCACCTTGCCCACAATTGGGCCACTTCTGATTCTGCCCCCCGCTCTGAAGAGGAGGGGATCCCCTAGGCGGCAGGGGTTATGTAGCCACCTTGCCCACTTGTGGGCCACTTCTGATTTTACCTGTGCCCTTCTTTGCCGGTGGCCTCCCCCCCCACCCCCCTGGCCCTGTTAGGTCGATGCGTAGAAAGTGTTCTAAGGAGCCACTCTTGGTCCTAGGCCCCTCCCTCCTTAGGTCGATCTGTAGACAGTGTTCCAAGGAGTCACTCTTGGTCTCAGGCCCTTCTTTTTCATTCCTAGAAACGTTTGGGGAGAAGGCTGCTGCAAGTGTGGTGTAAGCGGGGAGGCGTGATGTACCATCTTGGCGGTGTGGTCCGAGGCCACCGCCCCGAGTTGCTATGACCACCCTTTTGCAGTTGCATTCCAACCCCTATACACACATATATATATATATATATATATATATATATATATATATATATATATATATATATATATATATATGCATATATAAATATATACATTTGTATGGTGGATGGGGTGCGGTGCCCCGATGAACCGACGGCGGCCCTGCCCCTACTGCTGTGGTGGGCGGCTCTAGACGGTGACTCGCGGGTTCTCTGGTTGTGGCATCACCGGGGATCCCGTGGGGAGGCTGCGGGCATCAGGGGTGATGCTGCTTGACCGGGTGTGAGGGTGGTGGATGGGCCGGACGTCGTTCATCTAGTGGGCGCAAAGGCGGTGGTAGCTTTTGGGAAGTGGTCTCCTACCGGCCTGTGTGTGTTGCAACAGCAGACGGAGTGTGACGGCCAATGCGATGTGACCGGTCGTGCCGGCCTGAAAGTGGGCCGTACTGCCTCCGTACACGAGGTTCAATTGGAGATGTGAAGCTTCGCCCGCCTGCCCCAGGTCGCCGCATACTACAGTGAGGTGTCATGGGTCATCCCGACCAGGGTAATAAGGCCGAAACCCCTGTAGGGTATTCCCATGGCACCGGCGTCTCTACAAGCGGCCCGGTTACGGCAGTCACGGGGGTAATTCCTCGGCTTACTCTGGGGGTTGCAGTACTGTGGTGGTCCCCCAGTGCCCGCGCCGTGGGAGTCGGCTAGGGGGTAGCTCAGCAGGACGGACGGCGCACGAAGCTGCGGCAGCATCCGCGTTGAAGTGGATTGGGTGGGCAACTGCCAGCGGACGACAGCTGGTGCATCCGAGGGGGCGTTGGGCCTGCCCATGGGCCCCGGAAGGGGATCGGTAAGGGTACGGAGGCGTCCCTTGGCCCCGGGACCGGCGCAGAGGGGTATCAGGGCTGCTCGAGGGCCCCAGGGACAGCAAGGTGGGGATACTGAGGGATGCGTGGTGTTGCTAGAGACAGTGTGGTGGGAGTAGTGGGGGGAGCAAGGTGGCACTGAGGACTGTATGGTGGATAAAGTGGGGGAAGTGTGGCGGTACTGGGGACATTATGGTGGCAGTCATGGGAGATACATGGCGGCACTGGGTACTGTGTACTGGGGGTACTGGGGTACGTATGGTAGGAGTACTGAGCAACGCGTGGCGGTACTGGGGAGCAGTATGGTGGGGGTATCGGAAGACGCCTGGCGGTCCTGGGGTGTCCCCCTGACCCCTGGAACAACTCAGGGGGGGAACTGGGGCATCCCCTGGCCCCTCAAACAAACTAGAGGGATAGTGCCTGCGGGCATGTACATAGCCTAACCATCTGACCTCGGCACACGACTTTGATGTCAAGGCGACGCGTGCGGTGGTGGTCTTGCAAGTAGGGGCGGGTGCCTACAGCGGTAGGCCGATGCGGCGGCGTGGCGGTGCGGCCCGACGGCGGTGCGGCAAGGCGGAGTGGCACCGCGTCAGCGGTCACCGTCCATATATATGTAGCCTGCCTGGTGGCAGTAGGCACCAGGAACTAATTCGGGGGTACATGCCTGAGCGGCCCGTGAAGTATCGTTGAGAGCCAGAGACTGTATCAGAGGTCCAGGGGGTGAGGCACAGGCCAATGCTATAAGTAGGCATGCCACGTTGTCTGTGGATGCCGAACCTGCGGCCTAGACGCTGCTGTGGCGGAGATGGCACAACCACGGGAGCTGGCCAATCAGTGCAGGTAAGGGTCAAGGGTAGGCGTCAGGGCATTGAATGCGGGCCAGATGAGGTGCACCTGGTAACCACGGCTTGGGCCGAACCTCTGGTGGGTACCCCTATAGGGGGTCGATAATCAAGCTACGGCACCCAGCAGCCCGAATCCTAGCCAGCGATAGTCACGGGTTGTGCCTCTCATGCCGCGGGGCGGCCGGCGTCCCCCCTGTGGACCCTTGTGGTATATTATATGTGAACATGTACAAGTACCACAATTCCGCTCAGGTCATGGTCTTGGACAAGGGGTACCGGCATTGTATATATGTGGGGTGTGAGGGTGAATTACAGAGGGTGCAGCTATTAGCTACTGATGGCCATGGAATACTATCGTATGCTTATGTGCAATACTGGAGGGAGCCTACGGTGGGTTCGCGACGTACACACTCAGGACAGGGGGCGAAGAAGGCTGAGGGCTAGGCTAGGCTGGAGCCCCCAAAAACCCTGGCTGTGTGTCATTGGGCTTGTGCACGTGCGCTGCCGGCTGCGGAATGCACAAGGTCCGAGGCGATGAGCGTCCCAAGGGCGGCAGAAATGGATGCCGAAAAGGGGCCAGCTCTTGCTTCGCCGCATGCGTGCTGCTTTGTTACTTGATTGCTGCATTGCACCCATAGGAGGCACCCTTGCTTTCCGCTTGTTGCTATGCCGCTGCATTGCCCCGCCTTGCCCCTTTACCCCCGGCAGTCCAACGGGCCAGCGCCCGTCGCCGCTGCTAATGCTAAAGCTCA
This sequence comes from Eutreptiella sp. 'Long Island Sound 2002', assembly GCA_964036045.1. NCBI lineage: Eukaryota > Euglenozoa > Euglenophyceae > Eutreptiales > Eutreptiaceae > Eutreptiella > Eutreptiella sp. 'Long Island Sound 2002'. The sequence continues at coordinate 12,007,631 of OZ038397.1, read as the reverse complement.
GCAGTTGCCACTGCCCCCAAAGCTTGGCTGGCCATCTGGGCTCCTGAGGCGGCCATGGGATTAGAGTTACACCATGCCACAAGAAATACATACATACATACAAATATATAGTCATAGTCATAGTCATAACCACTTATCATGCCGTCTGCTGGAGTTACCGGGCATCTCGCACCGACAGGTGGTTCCTGCCTTGCTCGATCCCGGTCCCAGGGCTGCCTGAGGTGGCCCATAGCATGACGGAGGACCCACAAGACCGGGGACCCCCCTGAGGTTCCCAGTGTGGCTGGGAATACCCAAGACGATGATACCCTACCCTCTATTGTGGGAAGGGGCGGTGCCAACTGTCGGATTACACCTAGGCCGCATACCCAACTGTTCGGAGTTGCCCGACCCCCCCCCCCCAGGAACCCCAGGAACCCCAGGAACAGCCCTCCCTGGCGCCCCTCCCAGAACCCCACCCCTCCAAGCCCCCCTCCCCCCCCCCCCCCCCCAAGGGGCCTCCGGCCAACAGTTAGTTGGGGGGGCAGTTGGCGACCAAAACCGAGGGGTCGCCCCCCCCTCTGAAGCGTTGGTTACCCCCCATATGGCATCGCTGATGTAGCAAATCTGCCCACTTGTGGGCCACTACATGTTTGTTCCCCGGCTCTAAAGTGTTGGGGACCTCCCATGCGGCAGGTCGTGATGTAGCCAATCTACCCTCTTGTGGGCCACCTCTGATTTTGTTGCTCGTTGTGAACCGTTGGGGACCCCCCATGTGGCTAGGGTGACGTAGCCAATCTGCTCAGTTGTGGGCCACTTTTGGTTTTGTCCCCCGCTGTGAAGCGTTGGGAAGGTTGGGTAGCCAATCTTCCCTTTTTGGGGCCTTGCTGATTTTGTCCCCTGCCGTCAAGCGCTGGGAACTTCACATACGGCATAGATGTACCTGATTTCGTGCTCCGAAGTTTCAAAACTGCTATCTAAAGGGCAAATCGGAGGCCGGGACCCTCTTTTTTAAAATCTTCAAGCCTGAAGGCTGCCAGGCCTTAAGCCGTCCACCCGCCTTCGCCCACGCCTTAGCCGAAGCCAAAGGTGGAGGCCAACTGTTTAGAGCCGCTGCCCCGGGGGTTCGGCAAAACTTAGCTCTCGTGCCCTGATTTTGGATGTATTGTACTTGGACTGTTTGGACGCCGTCTGGACCAAACGTTGAGCAGTCCGGGGGCTTTTGGCCCAATGTTTGATTTAGCAAGTAGATTTTGATTGGTGGCTCTCCTATCTCCTACAGTTGATACCATTTCACCCGTGTTGCACATCCCCATTGTATGGCCCACAGCGTACCCATGACCCTGATTTCGTGCTCCGAAGTTTCAAAGCTGCTATCTAGAGGGCAAATCGGAGGCCGGGACCCTCTTTTTTGAAATCTTTGGGGCTGAAGGCCGCCAGGCCTTCAAACGCCCGCCCGCCTTCGCCCACGCCTTAGCCAAAGCCAAAGGCGGAGCCAATTCCCCCTTTTGTGGGCACTTTCTAATTTTGTCCCACGCCACGCGTTGGAGAACCCTTATGTGGCAGGGGTGAGGTAGCCAATCCGCGCATTTGTGGGCCCCTTCCGATTTTGTCCCCCGCTGCGAAGTGTTGGGGGCCCCATACTACCGGGGTGACGTATCCAATGTGCACACTTGTGGGCCACTTCTAATTTTCTCCCTTGCTGTGAAGCGTTGGGGACGCCCCATACCGCAGGGGTGGTGTAGCCAATCCGCCACTTGTGGGCCACTGTGGGCCAATTGTGATCTTGTCCCCCGCTGTGAAGCATTGGGGACCCCCCATACGGCAAGGGTGACGTAGCCAATCTGCCCAGTTGTGGGCCACTTCTGGTTTTCCCCCTGCTCTAAAGCGTTGGGGACCCCCCATGCGACAGGGTTGATGTAGCCAATCCGCCCATTTCTAGGCCACTTGTGATTGTGTCCCCCCTCTAAAGCGTTGGGGACCCCCCATACGGCATCGGTGATTTAGCCAATCCGCTTACTTATGGGCCGCTTCTGATTGTGTCCCCCGCTCTAAAGCGATGGGGACCCCCCATGTGGCAGGGGTGATGTAGCCAGTCCGCCCATTTGTGGACCACTTGTGATTTTGTCCCCCCTTCTAAAGCGTTGGTGACCCCCCCCCCCCGGCATCGGTGACGTAGCAAATCTGCCTGCATGTTTTTTCCTTGGCTCTAAAGTGTTGGGGACGCCCCATGCGGTAGGGGTGAACTAGCCAATCCGCCCATTTGTGGGCCACTTGTGATTTTCTCCCCCCTCTGAAGCATTGGGAACCCCCCATTCGGCATCGGTGACGCAGCCAATCTGCCCACTTGTGGGCCTCTTTTGGTATTGTCCCCGGCTCTAAAGTGTTGGGGACGCCCCATGCGGCAAGGGTGATGTAGCCAATCTGCCCCCATGTGGGCCACTTCTGGTGTTTTCGCCGGCTCCAAGGGGTTGCGGACACCCCATGCGGCAGGGGTGATGTAGCCAATCCACCCATTTGTGGGCCACTTCTGATTTTGTCCCCCCTTCTGAAGCGTTGGGGACCCCCCATACGGTAGGGGTGAGGTAGCCAATCCGCCCCTTTGTGGGCCCCTTGTGATTTTGTCCCCCGCTGTGAAGCGTTGGGGAACCCCCATACGGCAGAAGTGGGGTACCCAATCCGCCCACTGGTGGGCCACTTCTGATTGCGTCCCCGGCTCTATAGCATTGGGGACCCCCCATACGGCAGGGGTGATATAGCCAATCCGCTCACTTGTGGGCCACTTCTAATTGTGTCCCCCACTCTGAAGCATTGGTTACCCCCCATACGGCAGGGGTGATGTAGCCAATCCGCCCACTTGTGGGCTACTTCATGTTTTTTCCCCAGCTCTAAAATGTTGGGGACCCCCCCTGCGGCAGGTCGTGATGCAGCCAATCTGCCCACTTGTGGGTCACTTCTGATTTTGTCGCCCGATGTGAAGCGTTGGGGACCCCCCATGCGGCAGGGGTGATGTAGCCAATCTGCTCAGTTGTGGGCCACTTCTGATTTTGTCCCCCGCTGTGAAAGGTTGGGAAGGTTGGGTAGCCAATCAGCCTTTTTTTTGGGCTCTGTTAATTTTGTACCCTGCTATCAAGCGCTGGGGACTTCGCATATGGCACAGATGTAGCCAATCCCCCCTTTTGTGGGCACTTTCTGATTTTGTCCCACGCCATGAAGTGTTCGGGACCCCCCATGCAAAAGGGGTGTCGTAGCCAATCCGCCCACTTGTGGGTCACTTCTGATTTTGTTCCCCGTTAGCTATTGCTCAATGTCTGAGTATGGATCTTAGCCATGGCAATCACCAGCAGGATAAACCACATGAACAAGTTAGAATTCGTTGCAAATTGATTATACTATTCTCGGCATTGTCGTCACACTATTCCAAACTATTCAATAGATATATAGGCTGCTTTGTGACACATCTGTCTGGACCATATATAATTAATTGTCGTTAACGGTGTAGCTCTCCTCTACTTCAAATGTGCCCATGAGGTCATGCACTGCAGTTGCAGCGGCTAAATGACATCGTTCATGCGGTCCACCGCCTCTTCGTCCTTGACAGAACTTACATCAACATTGCTGCTCGTTTTCAGTGCCAAGTCTAAGGAGAACATCATCTTGTAGGGTAACGAGGTGTCGGGCACAACAGTGTGGTCTGCTCTCTCTTGCACTTTCACATGAAATCCAAACATTCCCTGCACAGTGCTGATGTAGTCACCGAACGCTCCAATGGCTTCACGACCACATTTCATTCGGTTGTACAGGGTAGACGTTGTGCACACGGGAGGTAGCACAGGGGAAGTACGGCACTTTTGTCCGCAGGGTCTTATTTCTTGCCAGATAATGAGCCAACTCGGTGTGGTTATCATTGCTTTGATGTTGCAGCTCCAAACAGCGGTTTGCTTTGACACTAAATATGGAGGCACATGCTGGGCAACCTATGATCAGGATGGAAATTGTACCTCTTGTTGTCCGGGACCGTTGTCCGACAGCGATCGCATACCAGGTGACATCGCGGGCGGAAGTATTGCCGTCGCGGCAGCGCTATGTCTGGTTGTTATCGTGTTTAGGTGGTGCTATTTTACAAAGCGAGGTCTCTGAAAACCTAGCACCCCAAAGCCGCGGCCCCAACAACAAACCATCAGAATGGAATCGTGTGCACTTGGTACGCCCACGAACACCTTGGCCTTCGATTCTTCATAATACAACATGCCCTACCCTGACCATCCACGATATGGTTTTTGATTCCATCCTTGACACTCCTGGGCGCAAGAAGAACTGCCAATAGATCAATTTGATTGGGTTCAACACCGTGTTACAACTTTGAGCTCCAACTCAATCTGTATGCACCGTGTCCATGAATTTCCATCGCTCCCAGTACTCAAGAGGCTTTGAGACGTATCATCTTGGTACCAGCATGAGATCCAAGACGTCCATGTCCTTGAAATATGCCCAGGCCATGCACAACCAAAGTGCAAGGTGCTGGTGCACAGCGAGGGAGTGCAAAACAAGGAGGACACAGAATCCCGATCGACTCTTCCTATTCCGTCAGCAGCGGTTTTGTGTGTCAGCAGTGCGCAAAGCCTGTGGGCTGTGTGCAGTACAGCATTGGCAACAACATCATTTTACGGCAATGCAGTCAACACCGTGTGCACAACTGCACATTTTACTCCAACCATGTGTAGTCTGACGGTCACGGCAGTGCCGCTTTGTGATGCATGATATAACACCCAGCTTGATCTTGCATGCAGCGCTTGTTGCACATCGGATTTTTCTTAGAAAAACCCCATGCATGGGTGGCGCGAGCATGAGGTGGTGGTTGCTAGTGCAACCCCGCCGCTATGTACATTTTTTTTGCTATTTGTCAGACACTACAGAAACCAGAATGGCACCCTCATGAGACCACCCGCGTTGATTCCGAAAACTGTTAATGTGGTTCTCGGTTCTCTCGCTCGATCGCCGAGATGCCGTCGCTGAAGTGTTTGGCTCCTTTTCGTCCGTGCATACATTAGATAACCGCTACCTAGCAACCCCCAGCACCATTCCCTTGCTAAGCTTTACAAACGTCACCCGAACGCCTCATTTTGGCAGAGGCGGTTGCATTTCGGGTCCTGTTCGACGAACTGAGGTCCCTGGACCTCCCTGTGGTCTGCTTTTGCAACTTCAAAGGTTTCCTAGTGGTGGTCAATTTGCATATTGACAAGCACTCAATTATCTCGCATTATTTTGGAGTTTATTGCACGTGATCTGGCGTGGTGTGGGCCTCCGCCTGCCGGGGCCCAGAAGACTCCGTTTTGCTCTCGCAGTCCACCTGTATCTGCCTGTCGGTGGCATTCCTCAAACAGTTGCATGGTTTCCTCATCCATCCATCCACCTTAAGATATTTAGATCAGTGCTGATGGCCCGTCCTCCAGGAAGTCTGCGATTAGGATGGGGTAGTACAGTGTTGCTGTCTACCCTGGCGGTGTGTGTGGCGGGCGGCCTTCCCCCCTCCGTGGGTGGCTGGCGGTGATCTTTGGCTGGTGGGTATCTGTGGCAGTGACCCAGCCCCTTTGGCTCCTGATGTCCCGCAGATCTATGTATCTCGCAGCGGGCAGGAGCACATTGTTCTCGAGGGTCCTTGCCATTTGTCCAATCAGCCGTGGACAATGTCGTGATGTCTCAGCTTGTCTTTCCCTTGTGATAGTAGCACTGTCCTTAATTTGCCGGGATCGATTGACGTTCTTTGCTCAGTCCGTTCTTCATGGGAAGTGGGCTGCTCCTAGCTTGAGTGAGTGGGTTGTCGAGAGCACCGGGAGACAACCATCACCTCGTGACAGCGCGCCGGGTTGCATACATCTCCAGGTAAGAAACAACAACAACATAAAAACCAACAAAAACAATTAACAAAAAAAGGGTTCAAAGCCTGAGCGGTCCTCAGGGATAGGCAGCCATTATCGTAGTCGTAGTCCGCTGGCCGACGTGGGCTGTGGGGGCTGAGTCAACATTATTTTCCGTTCCTGAATCAATGAATGAATTCGTTACCCAATTAGATTAGTTCGCTGATTGCATCACGAAGGATGTGTCCAACGAAGAGTCCTGTGCGGATTCTATTTTTTGAGGATTTTATTGTTCGCTAGACAGGGAGGGGGGGGGGGGGGGCTAGGCATATGTGTATTTATGCATGTGTAGAACCCTATGTTTATTGTTCTCTGCATTTGCCAGCATATCGAACAGGAACCCAACAGGAACCCAGCAAGAAAGGCATAGTGTTACATTCAAGGGGCGGGTGTGTGTTGCTCCTCGCACCCTTGGAGAGCAAAAAGGCAATATCGCACATGATTAGAAGCACTGTGAGTGCAAACTGTTGATAGATTGTGGTGTAAAGATTTTGAGATTTTAGGAAATCACCTTCAAGAGAGGTTATTAGATCAAGCGCAGGCGCGGGCGTCATATACCCCCCCCCCCCCTCCCCGGGGGGGCTGGTTGTGCCACAACGTCGGGTCCGATCCTAGGGCCTTGACTGTGGGCATCCTCGCCAGCAATGCGGAAAACCAATTAACCGTGGTTGTCACAAACGTAGCGGTCACCAATCATCCCCCTTGACGTGCGGGTCCAAGTCGCAGTGCACTACGGCTCCGTGCCATGGACAAGCCCCGGGACGCGGAGGGCGGGGGAATTGGAGGGAGGGGTGGCTGGCAGCGTTCCGTCCTGCTGATTTATTGTGCCTGTTGACGGTATTGCGGTGGAGGCTGAGGTGTTTTGCGGGTGATACCAGGCCGGCAAAGTGACACAGATGCCCTGGGGTAACCCGCGGTGGCAGGCCCACATGGAGCGGAAATGGCCCAGTGGCCCGGCCTGATTGGGCGCGGCGCAACGCGGAAAAGTGGTTCCGTTTGGACCGGGAGTCGATTTGGGCGGAATCGGCTTTGGTGAACTACGTACGGAAAGTGGGTTTTGACAGTAGGTATTGTATACTTGTGTAACGTGTATGCTGCGGATGCCAATGATGTTGCCCTCCTTCTCACGCAAATAGTCACTGTTCGCCCCATTCCTTCCCCATCCCAGACCTTTTGCGAAAGCCGCCCAGGGCCGTGTTCGGCTCTTGATAAGCTTTTCTCTCCTTCTTGTGACTGCATGTGCTGCCCATTGTGCTGAACGTGTCTCAACCAACACACACGTGACAGTTCACGAGTCACCATTCGGGGGAATTGGAGCGGAGTTGGTGGGGCCATGGGATAGAGGGAGCGGGTGGCCTCCACACGGCCTTCACCGGCGTGAGGCTGCTCAGCCGCACCCCACGGGAACCGGGGCTCAGAGGGCCTGTACCCGACCCTTCCTCATCACTATCTCTGGGCCCGGAGGGGGGGGGGAGGCGGCGTCAAATGACCCCCGCAACAACCAGCACAGCCCCGGTACACCAACCGCGAACGCGGAAACGACACCAGCGGGAGCACCGGCCGCAGCGGCCGACAGAACGCAGCGACCCGACGCAACATGCGGAGGGAAGAACGGGTGACTGTCCAGGGCTCCGTAAAGAAACAATACCCCGACGGAATGCCACACAGGGGGGGGGGGGGGGGGGCTGGCGCCCTCAGGTACGGGCTGTTGGGGGGGGCTCAGGCAGGGGCTGTTGGGGGAGGGAGGGTGGCGCTGGGGTCACTCCACAGCGCATCGAAGTCTCCAGAGCAGAGAGGGAGATGGTGACATAGCCCCTGCACACGGGGGGGCGACATGGCCCCAAGGCCTCGGCCTGACCGCACTCTTCTGGGCCCAGAAGAGGCGAGGAGGGGGTCCTTGAGTGGACTGCACTGTCATTCCCATGCCCCCTCCACCCCCCACGACCCACCGCCTGCAGCGGCGAGGGGGCCCTCCTGCCCACGTTCGGGAGGGCGCCCGTCGCCTCAATGCCCGGCCCCGGAACGAGACGGCTCCGTGACCCACGTTCCCGATCTCCGCGGGTGCGCGATGGAGGGATTGGGAACGGCCACGCCATGTGCCTCACAACTGTGACCAACGTCCGATCAGTTTCTCGGCGCCTTCAGAGGGCCGCTGAGGAACGCCAGAGTGCAGTGGTGCCTCTCGCTGTGGGGGCGGGGGGGGGGGGGGGCAGGGATGCATTGGAAGGGGGGGAGGTACCCCCCCCCCTCCAGGGAGCCCAGCCTATACCCAGCTACTCTTCCTCTGACTCCAAGTGCGAGCTTCAATGGCATTTGTAACCGACAGTAACCGCCCCCAACCGCTTTGGCAACCTCCTCCAACCGCAGTTCCGGCGTTCCAAATGCGATATGGACTGATTCATGGCCGTTGAGACTTCAGGCCACAGCCCCCTCCTCTCCAGAGCTAATTGGGTCTAGTAACGCCTCCCCAGCCCCGTCAGTCCGACTTGTCCACCCCCCCACCCCAAGGAATGCGTGAGAAGGAAACGGACCTCAGAGGCGGCCCCAGCAGCGGTTAGATGCCAAGCCACAAAACATGGTTGCACCTGAGGAGACCGCCGGCCAGTCATTGCTGCCGATGACCAGCCCCCCCGCACACGGACTTTGGCCGGTTGCCCGTTTCTCACAGTTGGACGGCGCCCTGGCCCAGTGCCCGCATTCCGTGGCCGCCCTCATTCTTCAAGCCCATCTCCATATCGCAAGCGGCGAGTACGATGCCGCGGCCCTCCGGCTGCGCACTGCTACGCTGCTGACGCATGACAACGCGCCGCTGCTCCACCAACTTCTGGCAAAAGTATCGGAGCATTCTCGGGACTACGGTGGGGCGTATGAGCATCTGCAGGCGGAGCTACCTTTCAGGTATGCCCCCGGCACGCCGGCTGCACAGGAGGGTGCGAGGGCTTTAACCGTTCGAATGCGCCTACCGGAACGGGTCGGCAGCCCCGTGTGTCTAGAGATGCGTCACGAGAACCAACAACACAAGCACCCGCACGCACAATCATACACATGAAGACGCACCCACGGACACACACACACACACACACACACACACACACACACACACACACACACACAGAGAGAGAGAGAGAGAGGTTCTGACTCCGTAGAAGAGGCGGGGTACCAGCCATGGACCAAGCCCCGCAGGTTGTATCGTGGCTGAAGGGGGGGGGGGCGAATAATTGCAGGGGTTTGAGAGAGAGACTCGCACTCTGGAATAATTGCATGCCAAAGCTAACCAACACCAAAGACGGGACAAATCACGAGACAAGTGGTAGCAGAACTCACATCCAGAGAAACACGATTGTCCTTAGTTGTCCTTCTTCTTCACAAACATAGCCATGGACATTTGTTGCAAAGGTTTTGTTGGGCTGCGGGTTTTGGCAGGGCGTTGAGAAAGCTTGCAGCCAGTCCTCCATTTTGGTTTGCAGCTGAGTCCAGCACAATGCAACCAATTTGGTTACTATGATGCGTTTCTCAGAAGCAGTACACCGCGGTTTAATGCGCTTCATGTCAATGACACCCCTGCAGCACAGGGACAGCGAATAATTGCAGGGGGGGGGGGGCATAGTTGCAGGGGGTACACAGAATTTTACAACGCCCTGATCAATTGCACCCACCCGCAGTTATACCCCGCCCCCTTTACCTTGCCTCATTGGTGTGCTGCACATGGCTGTTCCTCAGTAGTACGGAGGACACACACACACACACACACACACACACACACACACACACACACACACACACACACACACACACACACACACACACACACACACACACACACATACTTAGCCAGCCAACTACAGAGGTTCTGATTCCGCAGAAGGGGGGGGTCCAACGTTCCACAGAGGCCTCAGCAGACCTGAGCCAAATGGGGCGTCCTGCCCATCGCTGCACAAGGATCCACCTCTCAAAGTACAGATCACACACACACACACACACACACACACACACACACACACACACGCACATTCACAGACAGACAGACAGAGAGAGACGTACACAAAGGGACACAGACAGACAGATAGACAGACACACACACATGCACACGCACGCACACAAATGCCCCCCCCGGTTGATTAGTACCCGCCGGTGTATGATACCCGGGGATGGGTGAACCGTCACTTTGAGTTTTCAAATTTGATTTCGAAGGTTGGATATTGAGTGTCTGCTGTCTCCTGGTTGGACGAGGTTGTGTTATTGGTGCATTGCTGTGTAATTGGAATTTCTTGCATCCAAGGCACCACTGTATCATGATGGACACTTCGTTTTTCGCAATTTCAGCCATGAATGTCGACCATATTAACACGTGCCCAGCCGGTACTGTTGTCAATTTCCAACGTTCAGAGGGCAGTTGTGCTTGCCCAGATTCTGGGCCCCTCAGAGCGTGGTGCTGACGACCGCGGTCCATCACATATGAGTGCTCTGGTACTGTGGTGATGCATGACTGTGCCCCTCCGATGTCTCCCCTCCGTGTGCGAACACCCACACGGTGCACCCCAGGTCCCTCAATCGCCAGCCGGTCGGAGAGACGGCAGCCTAAAGAGGAAGTTTGTGAGTAGAGCTGAACACGCATCCCAAAAGGCATTTTCCCGGTCATTTTGCGGGATCATATGCCCTCGTGTCTGCATGTCTTGCTTTGTGTCACAGGTCTTTTGTTCCCCCCCGCCCCTGGGGGGGGGGGTCACTTTGGCTATTTCCCCCCAGGGGTCCGGGAACACTGCAATACGCAGCCAGTGCTACGCAAGGGGGGGTACACACGTGCAGGCACACACATGCACACAACCGTGCATGCAGAGCAGGAGGAAGTTCAACAAGAACAAGAAGCATCTTCTGGTTCTTCCTTTTCCCGAGAGGCGTTTCAAAGCTGCGGAGTTACTGTTTCGTCTTTCCGGCCTCCTAGTCGTCCGTCGCACTCGATTTCAGGCACACCTCCGCACCTGGACTCCCTTACCCCCCTCCCCTGCCATTTCACTATGTCTCAACCCACCACACCACCGGACGTGAGGCCCTAAGGTCTGGGATGTGCCTGACTTGGGGCTGTGATAATCGTGCATTCGTCCCGAGAGGGACATTGGGGTCATGAGGGGGTAGGGCCTCCTCTTGTGCCTTGTCTCACACAGTCGAAGCTACGGGTACGCACCAAAGGCGACGTTCGCATGCGCTACATTTGGTGCCGAGCATTTCGACGCCGTCGTGCAGAAGCGCTGTCAGGGGCAGGTGCGCTGCGCCATGTGCACACGGGTCGTGTAGTGTCATTTGTTGCCGTTGCGCCAACGGGGGCGATGTCCTTTGTTGCTGCTGAATGTGTGGCTCCCTGGCCTTTGGTGCATCACACTCGGGGAGGCCTGCGGACTGCGAGCGGCAGTACAACGCTGTTGAGCAAGAGGGGCCCCCGGCATCACGCGTGACTTTGGGAATCATGACCGCCGCTGAATCGCCACGCAAACAATCGCCAGTTTCCCAGGTACCAACTACCGATTGCCAGGCAAACAAGCGCCAGTTTCCACGGAAACGACCGCCAGGGACCGGGGAGAACGGTCATTTGTTGCCCTGGGATTCGGTGCCTGTTTACCTGGTGGGCGGTCATTGTTTGGCACGGCGGCCTCCCGCCGAAACATCATCACAAACTGCTCACCGGACGAGGCTCTCCGAAGGATGGCCGCGGGTCTGGGACCCTGACGATCAAACATTCCGGTGCTTGTGTGCTCCCAAGGCACTGCCACAAGGGGCACCGGGTCATTGTGACCTTTTGGCGACGGGGGATCCGACATCCATTCTTCAGGTGAGTTTTCAATGGGGGCGGGGGGGGGGGGTCAATAGAGCCCCCGACCCCCTGTGGAGGGGCCCAGCTGCCCGGGCCCATGGCGGGCCCACAACGAGAGGGCACCGACGGTGCCAGAGGGGACAGAGGCTCAAGTGACCGGGCGCACCACAATCCACGCGGGCTGTGGCCCCAATACGATGGTCCCGGCGCCGTCGACGGAGGTGATGTCTTGTTACATGTTTGTGTCGTCAGGCCGCCACTGTGAAGGACGTTGTTGCGTGCCCTCGTGTCCTATGTTATATGCAGGCGCGCCCTTACACATGAATGATACCGCCAGCTGAGTCACGGGTACTTGGGGGCGGGGGGTGCTGGGTTTTTGGTCACGGTCAAATAAGCCCATTTGCGGGGGAGGGGGGTGAACCCTCAAAGGCGGAGAGGGTGTGCCGGTCGATATTTCCGGTCAAACGCACTCAATTGTGTGTTGTGGAGGCGGGCTCTGTGTGGTTGGGGTTTGGACGGGGGGGGGGTTGGGTTGGGGGCCGGGAAAGGAGGGTGAGCCAGAGGGTGGACAAGGTCTGCTGGCTGGTGCTTTCGGTTTACCCGCAATTCTGGTGGTGCGTTGTGGAGGCGTGCTTCAGGGTTGTGGGGGCGGGAGGAGGGCCGCATCTGGAAATTCGGGGGGGGGGGGGGGGGGCTGTCCCGTGTGTACATTTCAATGGGGTTGGCTGGCGCAATCGTTTTGGTGCGGGATTGTGCGGGGCAGGGCACCGTATTAGGCGCAGGCCATCCACAAGGGCAAAGGGGCGTCAACCGTTTGACTCCACTCAACTCGAAGTGACAAGGGGTTGCGGTGCATATCTCTCAACATGGGCCGTCCATTGCCTTCGTGATGCACAGCGCCAAAAGGCCGATGGTTCCGTTACCGACGCGGCCCTCCACCGGGTGCAACAGGACACGCGCAAAGAGGTTCGCAAGCTCTTTGAGCGGGCTTGCAGGTTGGACGCCGGGAATGCAATGTACGCTGCTGCGTTGCGCTCTTGGTCTGAGACCCAGACTTAGGGCTATGCCTTCGAAGCTTTTCAGTCATTTTCTGACCCTTCTTGGTGGCCGTTGTTGAAATGTTGCTCCATTGGACGGCCCTACTAGTGCCCTGCACAATTGATGAGAGTGGCACGTCTGTGATCAGAAGCGAAGAAAGAATGAACGCGCACCCATCAATAGCGGAGGTAAGTCGTTTTCTCAAAAGCAAAATAAGGAGAGCAGCACATTGCGCAAACGAGCATCTGCTCCACAGTCTTGTGGATATGTAGGATTTGGTTGAGGGGTATGTCAATTCCAGAAGATTGGTTTGGATGTGTAGGCCAGCGGACCAGCTTTCCAGCTTAAAGGGCTATGCCGAAGGCCCTGACACCTACAACAGCCCACCGTCACCACACCCATGGGGAACGGAACTCAGTTCAAAGCCATCGCAGCTGCTCACCCACCGCCCAGCAGTCCGTTTGGTCGGACCGCGGTCCATTACTCAGTCCATTGCTGACCATGATGATGATGAAACTGATGCTGATGCTGCTGCTGCTGCTGCTGCTGCTGCTGCTGCTGCTGCTGCTGATGATGATGATGATGATGCTGACGCTGATGATGATGAGCCTTGGGTGTGATCATGCAAGGCTTGCAGTCCAGGGTTCCAGCATTTGTACCATCCACCAGTGTAGGCACAGCATATGCTGCTTCCTGGGAAGATGGTCAAGGGTGTGCCTTCCTCAGTATGACCACAAGAATGGAAATATTTCATCTGAAGGAAACATGAAAAGTTTCATATTGGCGGGGTCCAGGCGATGGCCAAGCTGCCAGTCAGTGAATGCATGAATGAACAGATAGATGGGTGTGTTGATGGATGGATGAGGCGCCTAAGCTATGTTGTATTTTATCATGAACCAGCTTTTTGCGCAATGCTTCTGGGGTGCAAGAGACACCTCGCTGCGATCACTGTGTGGACTGGTGCAGGGATCAAAGCTCCATAGTGCAGCTCTGAATATTGTCAATATTGTTGGGTTCTGATTGGACTGCACTACACCATCAAGGGCAGGGGGATTGAACTTAAACGAATAACTGTACAATAACCCAGCCGATCACTGACCAGCCCGGGTCCCCTTTAACATTTGTTTACACCAAATGGCTGCAGTTGCTAGGTATTTGTCAACTATTTTTCCATGTGTGTATCATACCAGTAGCTACTATGCAATGACCAGGGTCTAACAATTGGATTGCTTGCTGTGCACTAGAAAATAGAGTGAAAGAGGTGGGTGCAATAAAACGGATCTGACGCTGGAAGGTTTGCAATTTTTTGTTACAGGGTTTAGGAACCAACTCTTGAGGAAGCAACATTTGGTGGTGGTAGAATGTTTGGGAACCTGGTTTAGGAACCAAGATTAGGTGGTGGCAACATTTGGTGGCCATACAAGTACTAGAACCAACATTTGGTGGTGATGGAAGGTGTAAGAACCGACATGTGGTGGCCATACAAGGTTTAGGAACCAACATTTCTTGCCGATAGAAGGTGTAGGATCCAACATTTGGTGGCCATACAAGGTTTTGAACCATCATTTGGTGATGATAGAAGGTTTAGGAACCAACATTTGGTGGCTTTGCAAGCTTCAAGATCCAACATTTGGTGGTGACAGAAGGTTCAATAACCGTCATTTGGTGGTGTTACTAGGTTTAGAAACCACATTTGGTGCACGAATGCAAATTGGCTCCAGTCCACTCCACTAATACATGCCCGCTGGGTGCCATCATTTCGGTTTGAGGGTGTGAAAGTTGATGTTGCTTGTATTTTGCATCTTGCAATTATTTTTTGATCTTTTCAAGTATTTGTTGAGAAAGACAGCTTTGGTTTTGTTTATACACTGGCAATTGTGGTGCACAAGACCTGTCTCACTGGCTTACATAACTTTGGACGCAGGTCCTCCTTCTTTTGTCCCCATTTCAGCAACATGTTGGCCGTCAAGATGTCAAGTTATCTCTTATGATGTTGTAACTGTGCTGCGCATTGGGGGCCCCAGATATGAAGGAGAATGGAGGCACCCCACCTGTACGCTTCTTCTATATGCACTGAGGGCAAGAGTACACACTCACTCAAATGCAACCCTATGCATTCTGTTGCTAGCCTATCCTCTTTTCCGAATGTTGTGTGTTGGTGGAAATGGATGGTGGTAGCCAACCCTGCTGTATGGGTATGGGAGGTTGGGGCGCTGAGGTGATGCATGGAAAAGAGCAATCAGGAAGCTGTACGGGTGGAACTAGAGGCGGCTGTGATGGGTGATGGTTGTGGCTTTTTTTGGTTTTCGCCGAAAGGTGGCGAATGCTATGATTTGGTTTTTTTCTTTGCAGAGGGTGACGGAAGGAGGTGGCTTTGGAATTAAATGAGGCTACTAGACCTCCGTTGTCTGGTATCCAACCCCAATGTCAACCTAAACTCGTTGAGAATGTTGTTGTTGTTGTTGGTTCTTCATGCCATATCTTTACATTGACTCTAGCGGGGCGCCGTCCGATAAACGATAAGGATTGTGCAACCCAATTGACCACACATCGGGATGTTTCGGAACCTGGTAGTCTTGAAAATGACTTGTTTTTGTTGGCTGCTTTTACAAAAACAACGTGCCGATTGCTTTGCCGATTGTTCCCCGATTCTTTGCTCTTCAGTGCCCAAGGATTTCAGATCAATCGCAAGCGAGGACAAATAAGCCATTGGTAAACACAATGTACAAGGTTGTGTTTTACAGTCTATCAAAAATTGTTGAGATGATAGTGTGTGCTTAGTTCAAATGTCGGACACAATGTATTTATGGAAATAATCCTAGCGCTATATGAAGCGTTCTCAAGGAAGATGCCAACACACAGAGTTGATACAATGTGTGGTTCTAGACTGTAGCGGCGTCAGACTGTAATAGCATATATTTAGTGAAGTTGCGTTCCTGTTTCGCAATCATGTGCAGGAGCCGCTATGGTATCAGTAGCCGTGGTGCCCAGATGTGCTCTTCCTTTTTTGCCACGTGCTCCCATTTCCTTGCATACTCCTCCCACGGTCCCCACCATTCAGAAGATGGCCCAATAGCTACAGTATGCCAATTGGTACTGTATCGCTTTAGGGTGGTGCTGGCCACAAACCCTGCAGAGTCTAGGGACCCTTTCCCATGGTGCTGCACACCTCCACCATTGCACCTGTCCCCACAGCCAAAATAGGTACGCCGCCCTTCAGACAGCCAGTGCACCCTTGGGTTGTTTGCCCATCGGCGTAGCCTCAGCGGCCATGTCTTCGCGGGTGTGGGCATTTTGTAACCTGCTCTCACTATGTCTTTCTGGTCCGTGACCGTTTGTGTATCCGGTACCCACTTTGGGGCATTTGGGAGGCGCATGGTATGGGCTACATGTGCCTAGCAGCCACGATGTGGGTCTTTTTTTCTGCTTAGATACCCCTATGGTCACCAAATGACCACCCAAACCCATCCTAGGGGTGAAAGAAGGGTTTTGGAAAGGGTGAAAATTTCGAAAATTTTTAGGCGATGCATGCCAGCCTGAAAGCGGCTGATACCTGACCGCCAAAGGGCCAACAGAGAAGGGGGGAGGGGGCTACCTGGAGGTCAGACCCGGAACCTTTGCCATTGTTTTGGGGATCCAGGTACAAGAAAAAAATTGTTCAGGACATGGGTCCAAATTGATGGACAGTGGCCGCAATGCGCAAAACAAATTTGCCCTCCCTCCAGCTTTCAAAATACAGCCTTTAAAATATATCCTTCAAAAAACAGCCTCCAAAATATAGCCTTCAAAATTAAACCTAATGTGGGACACACTTTCAAAGTGTATGTTTTAACATTGCAACTTCAACCAAGCCGGCACCTAAACCATTGCTTTTGCTGTTGCAATGCCAAACGAATCCTTTTTTTAGCGCAAGCAATTTAATACACCACTTATTAAATCATGTGTCTTGCCCTTGTTTGTTTCAACTAGCATTCAAATGTTTGAAAAGTTTACATTTAACTCTGAGAGCTGGGTTTTTTTTACCATCTTCTTTTTCTCTATGTTTCATTGTTCATTTTCATGTGAATGCCCGGCTATTTTTGCTTTGTATCAAAACTCGTGAAAACTTGTTTGGCACTGATGATATTTGAAATGGCATACAATTGGGGACTTGTCTCTGGTAGCTTTCAGTTTTGGAGAGCTTTTGTAATTGATTTTGCAATTTTTGAGCACTAAAACTGTGCCTGTGTAAAAGTTTCTTGCACTCAAAATTTTCAAATAGTGCCAAAGATTGAGATGGCAAAAGCTCTCGGTGAATCTCATTTCTCAGTCAAACCACGCTCTTGTATGAATTGAGAAATCAAAAGAGGCCCAAACTAATTGTCATGAGCAGAAAAGGGTACAACACTACACTGCACACCTTGGATGTGGAGATCATACATAGAGCTGCGAGGGCAACGAACCATTATCAAACGAAATCAAAATTTTACAGGCGTCTTTCAGCTGCTTGGGGGCTAATAGTTGGCAAAGTAGGTCCATAGCCCGGTGTTGGATGGAATATGTTCTCATGTGGGGAGGTCCTTGGGGTGCCGAGGAGCTATGTTGCTAATGGGTTTGCATGAGTTTTTTGGGAGATTTTAAGAAATAGCGTGCCAAACATTTCAAATTGCTAGGGGCGACCAGAAACACAGATCGGCTAGATTTGGGTTGTGACAATTTTGTTGGCCACTTGGCCTATGAAAAGGACGGGGCCATTTATTGAGCACCAAGCTTGTTTTAACTTTGCGTTTACTTGTCAACACACTGCTGATCAAGTACAATACGTTTGCATGAAAATCAACGATTGACTTTCGAGATTAGATTGACCTTTTGCTGATCGGTGTGTCGCTTTCTTCCCTTCCCTTCTTAGACGCTGATTTGCACCCTAGTCAACTCTTGCCAAATGAGCGGGCCGTGCAACCATGTTCCAAGGCCTAGCACCTAACTTCCAATGCCGCTTGCATTCAAGAAGGAACGCAAGCAGCATTGAGATTCCTTTGACCTGGTTGTATGCTAAATCTGGCTTACAACATTCCACAAACCTCATTTCCGCAATTGTCTTCGTGGACATTAAGTTATTAATCACTTTTCTGTTTCAGGGATGAGAAGCGAGACACGTCGTTGCCACAACAGCAGAGAACTTTTTGGTTTTACATCTCTTTCTTAGTGATTTGTATGCTTCGGCGATGTGATGTTGCGCAGAGTTCAATATGGCTCTACAAAGGCAAAAAATGCGTCATTTTGGCCTAAAAACACCAACAAGGATTCAAAAAATTTGGCGTTTTGAAAGCCTCAAACCTCGAATTTGCAAACAAAAAAAAATGTACAATGCAAATTGCTTGTCTTTGGGCCAGATTTGCCAAAAAAAATTTGGGAATCAACAACTTGGTTCTGTGCAAAACCACTTCTTGGTAAAGAAAAAGGCCTAAAATCGGTCATTTTGGCGTAAAAACACCAAGAACAATCAAAAGACGGCGCTTCGAAGGCCTCAAAATTTCAAAATGGAAATATGAAATTATACGATGCAAATTGCTTGTCTTCAGGCCAGATCTTTGAAAAAACGTTTTGGAATCAACAAGTGGGTTCTGTGCAAACCACTTTTTGTTCCAAACAAAAAGGCCAAAAAAGCGGTCATTTTGCCCTAAAAACACGGGGAACGATCGGAAAAAGCGGCGTTTTGAAATCCCCGAAACTTCAAATTGCAAAATTGAACTTATACAATGTAAATTGACTGTCTTTAGGCCAGATCTGTGAAAAAACATTTGGGAATCAACAACTGGAGTCTGTGCAAAACCACTTTTTGTTCCAAAAAAAAAGGCCAAAAATTGGTCATTTTGGCCTAAAAGCACCAAGAGAGATCAAAAAACGGCATTTCAAAAGCCCCAAAGCTTGAAATTGCAAAATTAAAATTATACAATGCAAATTGCTTGCCTTTAGGCCATATATGCAAAAGCACTTTTGGGAATCAACGACTGGGGCCTGTGCACTACCACTTTTTGGTCCAAAAAAGGGCCAAAACCCGGTTATTTTGGCTGAAACATGAGAATATTCGGGACTGGTTTTTGTTATATATTGTGTCCAACTTTTGCACCATCAAGAGGTTTGCAATGGGCTTTGGTAGAGATAACAGATGGTCGATGATGCAATACAGCTGTGTAGGTATTTTTGACCCTTGTGCTGCAACTCGTATGGCCTCTTTTATGAAACTTGGAGAAAAAACGGTTTTGATGCTGCCGCCTTTTTGCCATTGAGAGCGCCTTTGAAGGCCAGGTGGACCGGAGAAAAAGGCTCCCAAGCCCCCTAGCCCTTTCCCAGACTAATGGCCGGCGTGCAAGTGCTGTTCACTGTCCCAGCGCGTCATATGCATTGCACCCAATGCTGGGGCAGCCATACATGTCGTCCCATCAATCGGCAACAACACTGGACATGACGTGGCACAAAACTCATCTTCTTGTCTAAAAAGCCCAGGTGACGGGGAATGTCTGCAACGACTGCCCATATACAACCATTAAGATTCCACATGCATCCCTCTGTTGCACCCCTTCCTGTCGCACCCTACAACTCTTTTACGACGAACGTTGAATTTCTTAGTGGCACACGGTCTCTGACAGGCCATGCACATGCAAAGCAGACACACAGCAGTAAACAAGAGACCTTAGCCGTTAACAATCACAAAATGATGACAAATAACGTGGCTAAAACACAGCGAATGGGTTTCCGGGGTTATAAGCAAAAAAAAATCACACAGTCTGTTGCACAGCGTCCATGTGCAAATGCATGCGATGCATGTAAGAACACGTGACTTAGGCATCCTGATGATCTTGGCACGTGAAGGGGCACTGCACAGAGCCACTTAGGTCCGCAATCTGTCATCAAAGCCTCCAAGACCCGCAGCACAACGGTAAATGACAGAGCCTAGAGTTTGTTCACTGACATGCCACCATCACCTGCAGAAACAATTAAATATGTACTCCTACATGCGCACATTGCCATGCATATGACATGACCGGTTGGCGAGCATACACGCACTGACGAACTCCCACCACAGATCACTGATGCACACCTCCCCCAAAAACAAAAACATACCTGATGGTGAAATGCATGAGCCCAAGCACAAAGAAACCATACCGATCTACACGCTCAATCCCTGTTGGTGCTTCCAGGTGTTTGCACTGGTTTGGGTTTTCAGTTGTCTACATTGCTTGCCCGAAACCAGCAGGAGAAAAGTTTTTGGTACGTGAGATGGGGCCCTTGTCCCTCTGCTCAGGAATGCTGCGTCTGTCCCTTCCATGCCGGCGCCAGGAAGCTTCACATTCACGTCACTTGTTCCGTCCCTTGCGTAATCCGGCGACGCACCAGAGTTCGCATGTCCAGTTTGGGCAGCGAGGAATAATGCTTTTGATGAGTCAGATGTGCCGAATGAAAAAGGTGCATGACAGTCGACAGCAAGCCACAAAGGAGTGGACATGCTTCCGTCTAAAGCTTCGACCCCACCCAATCCTGAATGAGCACGGTTGTATCTCTGCATGAAGAATGGCACCACTCACAGGAAGGTTTGTATGATTAAACTCCATGCTCATGTTCCAAGATTGGTCACTGAGCAGGGTGCGTGGGTACTCAAATACTGTACATTTCCTGATGTTTTGCGGAATCCTACTTTTTGTGAAGGCCTAAATCAATATTTCATTTGTAGGGCACCCAAAAAAACACCCCAAATCGGAAAACTCAATTCAATTCTCGCATTTATTTTTGGCAAATCCAGCCCTTTGCACAACCAAAGATGACAACTTTAGCCAGAACCAAGAGCTTATTGCGTTTTTTTCTCTGGACGCTTTTGTGCATTCTTTCAAGGTAAGTCTTTGCCGCCCAACTGAAATTCATGGAGCCTTCCGCATAGTTGTTATCAATTCCTGGCGTTCTCTGAATGGGTACTCATTTCCTGGAGGCAGCTGGATATAAGCTGCTATTTCCTCAAGGTCTCTGGATGGTTATTGTTATTTTCTGGAGCCGGAAATCGTTCATTATCCAAATACATTTGTGGCTAGACCAAATTCAACCTGTCTGGTGTGACAGACTGGCAGACATTGGCATTAGCATTTGCCGGAGGGTGCACATGACCATTTGCACTGGCCCCATTTATACCTTCCACAATGCAATGGTTCGACATCAAAATGACCTCAGGGGAATCCAACTGGTCTCAGCATGGAGGAGGAAGAGATGGTGGGAACTGGGATCACCATGCCAATGACAACACCGCGAAAAAAGTCGGACACAGCTCCCTGTGCCACCACAGATCCATTGGGGGAGAACTCGAAAATAGGGTGTCATGCTAAAAATGGTGTCTGTACACAACAAAGGCACCGCCACAAACCCCACGTGAGGTTACAGTGCATCAAACAACAGTGGCACACATAACAAAGACAACAATGCTGTTGGCTGAAAATTGTTTGTTTCGTATGCATGATGAGGGGATTGAGGCCATTTCCATAGCTCATGTCAATTCGAAGTTGGCAGAAATCCTAATATTTTGCAGAACTAATGCCCAGAATTGGTGCGTTTTGTTTTTGTGCAACAGGGAAGAAAAAGATGAAGACAAACAACAAACTACAACAAACAAACTATTTTTCCGCCTATCTTGCTGATGGACATAAGCAGTGGGTTGTCCTGTCCGTTGACAGCTCAACAGTGATGTTACAACAACAGCCCCTTCTACGGGTTGTCTGGACAGAACCGTTTGCACGTGGGGTGGGGAGGCACCGCCCTGCAACAGCACAACCATCAGCACACCGAGGTGGATCATTTCTGCTTGAAGATGTAAAGGTAGCCCATGCCCCTCGGGGGATTCTCGGATATTCCAACCTTGCGGTCATTGAACAGCACCCACTGCAAGAAATAATGACAGGTGGAAGACGTTGGCCCGTACCGGCACGGGGGGTTGCCAGAAAGGCGGATCATCGGGGGTGAGGGGCTTGGGCAGGCGGGAGCTCGGACGGAAGGGACAGGGGGGCACGTTTAAAGGGACGGTTGGGATCTGTAACTCTCTCGTTCTCTCTCTCTTTCTCTCTTTGAGAAGGCACCGCCGGTCCAGAAATTTCATTCAAAGAATGGACAATGTACATATCCGCCTTCGCCTAAAGCTACGTCGATACCCTAATTAACAACCCTATTGAGTACATAAGCAACTCTTATTGGGTTGTTTTTGCGGGTAACCCTTGTTGCTGAGTAACTGGCTTGGCACTTCCCCCTTTCCTGGAATTTTATTGGGAAAAATCGCGACCAGCTTTTCATGGGGTTTGCAACTCTCTTCCTATGGTGAACCTTCAAACCAAAATCCCACGGCGTCGGACCGGCACATGAAGCTGGAGGACCACAGTGCACAGGCCACTTGACCTGTCATGTGGACACGCGACCTACAAAAGTACTGCCAACCACAGGAGGGTGAAGCAATGGAGAAATCCAGCTCTCGGAGCCAGATGAGGGTGAGGAGGGGAGGCAGCGGGTTTGGGGGGGTTCTGTTGGGGCAGAAGGGAAGGAGCTCACTCCTCTTTCACATTCCTTTGAGCTCAAGCCTGCCCACTTGTCACAGGCAGCCATGGATAGGAAGTGGGCGAGCCAGCAAGGAGCTGGCAAGTTGCCCATCAGCCGCTGAAGGGCTCTCCCCTTTGTTTTTTGTGCAGGAAACGGGCCGGGTACGAATGCGCTGCAGGACATCTCAACGCTCGGGACTTACGTTGTCCCCGTGCCTTACTTTTTGGGTGTTGTCAGCACTGTATTGCTTCTGGCCACCATGCTCTGCTCTGGAACGTGGTCTCCAGGTGGCCAGGGAGGGAGGGAGGGAGGGAGGGAGGGAGTGAGTGAGTGAGTGAGTGAGTGAGTGAGTGAGTGAGTGAGTGAGTGAGTCAGAGAGAGGGCTGAGAGCCGCAAAGGGAAGGCCCAAGGTGCATCTTCACATGGAGCTAGAATGCGATTGCACAATTGAGCCCAATCCCCAACCACCACAGGAGCGGTCTGATGTCTATGTCTATGTCACAGAAAGCACATTCCTCCCATCCCGGTTGAGGCTGGCGAACTCACCCAATGCAAAACCGACATAGCGCAATGCTGGGGGCAGATTCCCCTTCCATACAAAGGAAGTGTGTCCAGGAATGAGGAATGGGGCGGCACCTGATCGTCTTTCTTCAAATGCACGACGTAGTGCCCACATCCGGTATTCTTCCCTGCAAAATTCCCGCGCAGTGAAACCATGTACGACGGCGGACAGTCAGACTCTGCATCCTGCGCGCCAGAAGTTCCCGCAACTGCTCGAAGACTTGTGTCCTAATCTGCACGTTGGAGCTCTTCTGACCACACGTGCCACCACCCCTGTGCAGACTGGTTGCGAGTGTCCGGCAAACCATACGTCCCCGAGCCTACCTTTGTGCCGGTGCGCACAGCTCTGCGCCGCCGGAATCGTGAATGGACAACGTAGACTTCGCGGATTTAGAGGGCTCCGGCTCATTCGGACCCTCCGTCAGCCCCTTCCAGCTGCGGCCCTGCTGGCCCCCGCGACGCTCGCAGGCCCGATTCCAAACACATGTCACGAATCGCCAGGCCCCGCGCACAGGACCCCCGCGTGGTGCATCCCCAGTCCTCGCACAGGGGGGGCGGGGGGGATTTCGTGCCTCGCCAATTCGGCGGTGGTAAATTTCGCGGTGGGAAATTTCGCGGAAGTCCCCGGATTTTGTGTGGTAAATTTCGCGGAGACTACCAGAAATGTTGTGGTGTGTGGGGCTTTGCAGGCGCGGTGACCAAACACCACATGAGGGGGGCCCTGTGGAGGTGTCTCGCCGGCCCCATCATGGCTCCAGGTCCTGCCAGCCCCACTGCCCTCGCAATCCTCATTTGTACGTGGAACGGTCCCTTGGGAGGGGGCGGTGAAATGTGATAAATTGGGCTTGCCACATCGAACACTATGCGGCCCCTAAGAGAAGCCTGACACCAGGAAGCCGGAAAAGGCCCCTGAGGAGCCATGCGTACGCGCCCATGCGTGCTCTACACTCAACCCCGTTGTGTGGAATGCCACGGTAGCCAGGGATGTATTGGAACGGCTGACAACTGGCTACCCCCTTCCCCCCGGCCCCCCTCAACCCCCTGACCGAAACGTCATCGTGGGAAAAAATGAAATTTGCAAAATGAAATGTTCATTTGGGCTATTTTTCGCACACAAACTTTTGGGCTCCAGAATCGCCCCCCCCCCCCCGGTCCTCTCTTCTAACACATCCCTCTGCTGCACGGTAAACTCTGGCCCGAAGCAGTATACACATGATGTGGACCTGGAGTCTCATCGAGACACTATTTTGCAGTTGACCACCGTTTCTTTTCCTTCCCATTTGCACTTTCCTCGCTCACTTCATTTTGAAGAAATCAAGATCGTGCAGACATCTTTCTGGGGAGGCGGGGGGGGGGGGGGGTGCACTGAGGGTTGATGGCTGGGAGGCAGTTTGTCGCCGACCGTTGACAAGGAGTTGTCTGGTTGACAGAGGCATTCGTGAAGGTGATGCTTGCACAGAGCAACTACATAGATCCGTTGGGCCGAACCAAAATTTTGGCCCAATCTTTGAAGCGGGGGGGGGGGGGGGGGTCTAGGGTCGGTGGTAGAAGGAACTCTGGGGGTCAGTTGCACGGGACACCGGTGCGGGCCCGAACCCTCTGAATGGGGGCCGCAGGGCTGTGCAGGCAGCAGGAGGCAGGAGGATACCCAAGTGCGAAATGAAGCCCAGCAGACTGTACTCTCCCTTGCCATCGTGCGTGCCGCCCTGAAGTACGAAGCGCGGTACGAAGCGCATGCTCTGCGTGCGCCATCCGAAAGGGCTAATGACCTCCACCCCCCATCCCACACCCATACCACAGCCGTCACCAAACCCCAATGATCAAAGCCTCACAAAAAGGGGCGGCCCGCCTGGAGTTGGCACCGCCTCTCCTGCGCAGACTTGGACTACGGGTGACTTGCGACGCCCGGGTGCGTCATGCATGACGCAGGGAGGGCTGCCCCGATGCGCGGTTGCAAGTGAGAGCATTGGTGTTCATTGTACCATACACATTGCACCACTGGACCACTGTGCGTCCGGACTACGGCATCGCTACAACATCGCACTCATCGTTTCCCACTGAGGACCACTGCATCACTGTGCTACCGCGCTCCTGCGCCACTGCCACATGGCCACGCCGCACCAGTGCCCCACGGTACTGCTGCATCAATGCACCACATCACCTCGAGACCACTGCGCCACTGCACCTCCACACCACAGCACCACAGCACCACTGCACCACTGCACTAGTGCACGACAGCACCACTGCACCACAGCACCACAGCACCACTGCTCTACTGCACCACTGCACTAGTGCACGACAGCACCACTGCACCACAGCACCACTGCACCACTGCACTAGTGCACCACTGCACTAGTGCACGACAGCACCACTGCACCACAGCACCACTGCACCACTGCACTAGTGCACCACAGCACCACTGCACTACTGCACCACTGCACCACAGCACCACTTCACCACTGCACTAGTGCACCACTGCACTACTGCACCACAGCACCACTGCACCACAGCACCACAGCACCACAGCACTACGGAACCACTGCACCACAGCACCACAGCACCACTGCACCACTGCACCACTGCACTAGTGCACCACAGCACCACTGCACCAGTGCACTACTGCGCGACAGCACCACTGCCCTAGTGCACCACAACACCACAGCACCACTGCGTGCTGCAAGGGACTGTCGTGTGGTTTGGTGTCGTGCTGTTGCAACGAGGGGTGCGTCTGACCTGTGGTGGACCTCTTTTCTTCGCCTTTATGTGGCGGGGGGTGGCTGTTTCGCAAAGGCTGCTGGTTACCTCGTGCACTCGGAAGAAAAAACCGACACCTGTTCAGCTCGGGAGGTTTGAGCGGTCCAGAATTTCTTAGGACCCGAGGGGGGGGGGGGTATCAGCGTTGGGTTGTTGGGATGCCACGATGCCACAATATGTCCGATGGTGAAAGCATCGGATGCAGAGGCTGTAGATCTGGGTGATGTTGAGAACGAGGATTTGGAATTTCCAGCGGACTTGAGGGGCGGGGGTTAATGTGGGGTTCTGTGGCGGGAATGAGGGGTGGGATTGCAGTGGGATCGGGGTGCAGTGGCGCAGTGGTGGAATAGTGCAGTACCGTGGCACTGAAGTGGTGTAGTAGTGCTGCAGTGCAGTGGTGCAGTGGTGCCGTAGTGCAGTAGTGCAGTAGTGCAGTGGTGCAGTGCAGTAGTGCAGTGGTGCAGTGGTGCAGTGGTGCAGTGGTGCAGTAGTGAAGTAGTGCAGTGGTGCAGTGGTGCAGTAGTGCAGTGGTGCCATAGTGCAGTGGTGCAGTAGTGCAGTAGTGCAGTAGTGCAGTGGTGCAGTGGTGCAGTGGTGCAGTAGTGCAGTGGTGCAGTGGTGCCGTGGTGCCGTAGTGCAGTGGTGCAGGGGTGCAGTGGTGCAGTAGTGCAGTAGTGCAGTGGTGCAGTAGTGCAGTGGTGCAGTGGTGCCGTAGTGCAGTAGTGCAGTGGTGCAGTGGTGCCGTAGTCAGGGCCGTAGTGCAGTGGTGCAGTAGTGCATTAGTGCAGTAGTGCAGTGGTGCAGTGGTGCAGTGGTGCAGTGGTGCCGTGGTGCAGTGGTGCAGTAGTGCAGTGGTGCAGTAGTGCAGTGGTGCAGTGATGCAGTGGTGCAGTGGTGCAGTGGTGCAGTGGTGCAGTAGTGCAGTGGTGCAGTAGTGCAGTGGTGCAGTGGTGCCGTGGTGCAGTGGTGCAGTGGTGCAGTAGTGCAGTACTGCAGTGGTGCAGTGGTGCAGTGGTGCAGTGGTGCCGTGGTGCAGTGGTGCAGTAGTGCAGTGGTGCAGTAGTGCAGTGGTGCAGTGATGCAGTGGTGCAGTGGTGCAGTGGTGCAGTAGTGCAATATTGCAGTAGTGCAGTGGTGCAGTGGTGCCGTGGTGCAGTGGTGCAGTGGTGCAGTAGTGCAGTAGTGCAGTAGTGCAGTGGTGCAGTAGTGCAGTGGTGCAGTGGTGCCGTAGTGCAGTGGTGCAGTAGTGCAGTAGTGCAGTGGTGCAGTAGTGCAGTGGTGCAGTGGTGCCGTTGTGCCGTAGTGCAGTAGTGCAGTGGTGCAGTGGTGCAGTGGTGCAGTGGTGCAGTGGTGCCGTGGTGCCGTGGTGCAGTGGTGCAGTGGTGCAGTAGTGCAGTAGTGCAGTAGTGCAGTAGTGCCGTGGTGCAGTGGTGCAGTAGTGCAGTGGTGCAGTGGTGCAGTGGTGCAGTGGTGCAGTAGTGCAGTGGTGCAGTGGTGCAGTAGTGCAGTAGTGCAGTGGTGCAGTGGTGCAGTGGTGCCGTAGTGCAGTAGTGCAGTGGTGCAGTAGTGCAGTAGTGCAGTGGTGCAGTGGTGCCGTAGTGCAGTAGTGCAGTAGTGCAGTGGTGCAGTAGTGCAGTGGTGCAGTGGTGCAGTGGTGCCGTAGTGCAGTAGTGCAGTAGTGCAGTAGTGCAGTGGTGCAGTGGTGCCGTAGTGCAGTAGTGCAGTAGTGCAGTAGTGCAGTGGTGCAGTGGTGCCGTAGTGCAGTAGTGCAGTGGTGCCGTAGTGCAGTAGTGCAGTAGTGCAGTGGTGCAGTGGTGCAGTGGTGCCGTAGTGCAGTGGTGCAGTGGTGCAGCAGTGCAGTAGTGCAGTGGTGCAGTGGTGCAGTAGTGCCGTAGTGCAGTAGTGCAGTAGTGCAGTAGTGCAGTGGTGCAGTGGTGCAGTGGTGCCGTAGTGCAGTGGTGCAGTGGTGCGGATCACCAGGAAGAAGGCTGGCTACACATTGCAACACCGTTATTTAACAACAGGACAAGCAATGACAGACCGCACTCTCCGCAGGAGCGTCGCCTGCGGCTTGCGCACACGCGGCATCCAAATCGTCTGCATGGCTGAAGAGCCACTCTACCGCTCGCTCCACACTCATGTTGCACGCCTTGAGGGCCGCTTCCGCCTGCACAGATCGAGAACTTGCTGTGCAATGGCTCTTCCCAATATGCCAGCCTGAAATCCCCTCCCCGCACCCAAACTTAACCTGAAACGCGACCGCCCTTCTTGTCTACTGCACCGCTTCACTACGTGTTACGACAGTCAACTGAGGGGCGACTAGTGGGCGCAGCCTCCAGCCTCAGGAATGTACGTGGTCTGGAAGAGTATTGCAATGGGATGAGATCGATGGAAGGACGAGGGATCGACCTGTGAGGCTGTGAAGCCCATGTCCTGCAACATAGCCACTTGTTGGGGGTCGGCTGCAGCAGGTTTGGAGGCACTGCCTGCTGGGGGGTCATTGAGATCTGCGTCCTCCATATGAGCCAGCACCTACAGTCAGTAGGCAGGTGCAAGCTTGCATGCACACATCCACACCCACCAACCCAAAAACACCGACACCGACACAGACACCGACACAGACACAGACACGCGCGCGCCACCACACACCGAAACACACGCGCGTGCGACCACACACAGACACACAAAGAGCAAGCAATAAACCAACGCTGCCCCTGCAGGCACAACCATGGTGAATCACACTTCTTGTCAGGCCAAAATTATGGAGAGTAGGACCCTGTGGAAGGGAACAGGCACAAATTTGGGCCATAAAATGGTCGGCAGGTGACCAGTACAGGCCGCAGCGAGGCAGTGGGAACCTGAGATGTTCTGATGGGTGCAGGAGGCCATGCGTGCGGGGGCATGTGGGGCTACGCTGTACGTCGTTTGGATTCCACTTTCTGCAGCACGAGCCACTGGGGTACGCACTGAGTACGACTCCTGGCACCAACCCATCACGGACAGCAACTGAGCCACCCAAACACAGAGGACACCAGGCGGGAGAGTACACAACGCTAGACATGACACTGAGACCAAGTGTTGTTGGTAATTTGCGTTTCCGAACATGTGTGCGTGCTTGAGTTAAAACAAGCCCTTGATCGAAAAAAGTCCTTTACTCAAAAAACATTTTTTGAATCAAGCAAGTTTTTTTAAATCTATGAATTTTTAATCGAGGACTATTTCCAAATCAAGGATGTGTGTGTGTGTGCGCGCGCGCGCAAAATTATGAACTGCCCTCTTGCACAAACTGCGAGGTTCCACGTCGATTATCCCACAGCGTCTGCAAAACCATAAGCCCAGAGTTCGTGGTTCGGCTTGCAGTACCTCTGTCATAGAATGCCGTCGCTTACGGTGCTGCCTCTCCGTTTTAGGTAGTGGAAAGCACCCAGGCCCACTCTAGCATTGCCTGGGCTGGGTGATCTTGCGTGGAATGCCCCGCCAATAAGTAGTGACCACAGGACCCCAGGACACGCACACACACGCACACACGCACACACACACACACACACACACACACACACACACACACACACACACACACACACACACACACACACATACACACGAACGCACACACGCACGCACGCACGCACGCACGCACGCACGCACGCACGCACGGGCACGGGCACGGGCACGGGCACGGGCACGGACAGGGACAGGGACACGGACACGGACACGGACACGGACACACACACACACACACACACACACACACACACACACACACACACACACACACACACACACACACACACACACACACACACACACACACACACACACACACACACACACACACACACACACACACACACACACACACACACACACACACACACACACACACACACACACACACACACACACACACACACACACACACACACACACACACACACACACACACACACACACACACACACACACACACACACACACGTCGGTATGTTGCGGGCAAAAAAGCAATGCGATCAGTAGTAAGACGTCAAAACTGCGATGGTGGATAGCAAAGCACACCCAATTGACAGCTTCTTCAGGGCTGCGGTTCCCAGTTGCAATGGCTGCACGTTTACCGGCGTTCTCTGAAAATCCCATGGACACCACCATCGCCACCACCGTTGCATCCGGCTCCACCGCTCCGCTCCCGCTGCCCGAGCTCGGGCCCTCAGGCAGCAGCTCTTCCTCTGGTTTCTTGCCAGTGGACCGGAAAGTCTCTGAAGATGAGACACGTGGAGGCGGACGTCCAGTACCGATGGAGGCAAGAAAGAAACTGCAGCAATGCACTTGAGGGGGTGCGGGGCGGTTGGGGGGGGGGGGGGCGGGGGCAGAGGCCGTGGAGGTGCCAACAGGGCACAAAGGGTAGAGCTGGGGGGGCTCAAGGCTGAGCAGGAAATTGTCCGTATGGTTTGTCCGCAGACGATGGGCCAAGGTACTTTAGGTGTGTGAGAGTGGGGCAGTCGTCCCTCTGCTCACAGGTGCTGCTGCCCCTGGCCGGCCCAGGATTGCTTCACATGAAGCCTTTCCCAAGGCTGTGAAGTTTGGAGGGCGCTCCCCACCGCAAATGACGTGGAAAATACGGGGCTCTGGATCACAAAGTCTGCCTGGGAGGCCCCATCAATGGTGGGTGGAGGGGAGGGGGGGGGGGCGGGTGAACCACAAAGATGGAACCCGTTTGACGGATGGTAGTTGCACTTCGAGGCACTTGGTAGTGTTTTGTGGAGTTGTGCTTTCTGTTCTGAGGGAACGCATAAGGGAGGGGTGGGGGGCAATTTCGTCCGGGGATTATTTCGCTGGGGAAAACTTCGGAAGGGAAAATTTCGCCACCCTCGCAAATCCCAAAGCTCACACTGCCTCACGCACACGCTGCACTGCCAAAGCCCCGAGACTTCACCAGGGGAAAATTGCGCCACCTTCCTTAAAGACAAAGATTTCCCACGAAATTATCCGCCCCCTGTATCTGGGGAGGGGAGGGGTGTCAGCGAAAGTGGAAAGGTTATTCTGCGACTCACTATTGCCGCCTGTCTCCTTCAGCCTCTTGCTTCCAAGCGCAACCCGGGGCTGGAAACCTTCTCCCTTGATCAGTGCATGCGAATCCTCCTGCGAAAACCGCACATTTCAATGTTTTCCTGTTCGCACCTCTTGCTCCTCGAAGCAGGGAGACAGCTCTTGAGGGTCCGTGACGAGTGCAGCACATGCAGTGCACACGGGGGTGGCAGTCAGGCAAGCGCCCTTATCCAGGGCTGTCCTTAAGGCGGACAAAAAAAAGAAAAAGGGTTCGTAACGCCAACAGAAACGAACGTTCATGGTGGCGCTCTCTGCTTCACGGGCAAAACATGGGCAAGACACAAAACCACAGAAACAGTGTTGGCGGTTGGCGGTTGGCGGTTGGCGGTTGGCGGTTGGCGGTCCTTGGGGGCTGTCCTTAACAACAAAAAAATTGGGGTCCTGAAGGATAGCCCTGCCCCCGTCTCAAACCACCTGCGCTCATAGGCCACGCCTTGCCAAGTGGTCCTGTCGACCACTGGTGGGTGCCGCCGACGCTCGCACTAGTGAGTGCTGTTTACTGGCCCCCAGCGTCGGTAGCGGCGTCAGGCATCGCCAATTGGCACAGGGGTTCGGACATGGAGTTCTGGGCTTTATTACTTGATTGCTGGTGTGTGGTCAGTGTGGGCAGCGACGGCAGGCGTGGCCAGACAGGGGCAGTCCACCGACCGGTGCACACGACGCATGGCTTCAGACAAGCTGAGCACACAGACCCAGATTCAGCTCGTCTGGGACGTCGGTCAAATCCACCTCCATCTTCTTGGCAGACCAATCGGAGTCCACAAAGAACTTGCGGAGCTGAACAACCAGATACCTGCAGACGGGAAGCGGGGGGTTCCTGCGTCAAAGCAGGTTGGTGCCTGTGTGCCGGCCTACACTTTCAGAACGGGAGTTCGCAGCACCACCAAAACCCATTGGCAATGGACAGCCTCAGTGCATCAGAAGCCAAGGCACAATGCACAGCCTCAACGTCGACCAGACTGCAAGGGACGGATAAACACACTTCGGGAACGTCTTCATCCTCACCGTTTTCTCAGCAGTGCCTTTCGCCTGCAGTGCGCTTGAGAAGAAGTCCGCAATGGTTTCTGGTGCCGCCCACCTGCAACACGGGCCAGAGAATGGCATACACAGTGGTAGAGGTGGTCGATAGCGACCATCCCTGGTTCACAATGATCTGCAAAAAGATGTCACGGAGCCAGAGACACCTTCCCAACCACCTCATAAAACCCCCTGCGTATCTTTTGAAGCATTAAAGCTTCCATATCACACCTCATTTCATCTCCTGTCTATCCTGTGCACAGTGCTGGGCACACAATCTGTGGTATCCACAGTGTATTCTGGTACCCACAGTGTAGATTGCACGTGGTGCACGTTATGCACTGTCCTTTCAACCCCAGCTCAGTCGCAATAAACAATCTTGATTATTGTTATTGTGATGATTGATCTACCCGGGCAGGCAGTGAGCAGCGCAGCCTCAATGCAATCAAACTAACTTATGTCTACGTCCACAATATCTGCATGCTGGCGATGTACCACAGCTCAAGAGACTGCCATTGCTCACCATGTCTCTCACTGCAAGGTTGGCAAGCTTACCTGTTCCTCCCCTTCGGCGGTGGCGCACCGAGCCTCTCAGTGGACGGGTGCACTGCGCTCCTGCAGCCGTCCGGTCGCATGTCTGTGGCTTCGCTCGCGTACATGCAACGCGGCCACAGCCAACCGACATCATATCCCACTGACACACCGACAGATCATTTGGGCGGCATACACACAAAAGACACACAGGCTCACACATACTTCTGAAGACATGCGTCGAATGGCACATTGGCCAGCACTGGGTCCCCAGTGGCCTCCAACTTCTGCCGCTTGACTTTATATTCGTCGTACTCGGTCTTGTTGGTGGCCAGCTCCATGGGGACTGGCAGCTCTAAGGTATTGTGCTTCGTGGTGGAATAGCGCACCTTCCCAGACCCCACGCATTGCGTCCTGCGAATGACAAGGCCGAGGATATGGGGTGGTGCGGCTGTTGGAGGCGACAATGCCAAGCGCCGCTCAACAACCGCCAGGTTTATCCAAAATTGCTGGCAGTGATATTCACTACACTGGCCTCCAAGTGACACAGAGAAAGCAATAATGTATCACTGGCTGTGTAACCTCTTCTGGCACCATTTGTCGTTTCCCTCCGCTGTCTTGAGCCGAGGGCGGTCCTGAAGGGTGGGGAGGGGGGGAGGGGTTAGGTTTGAGGTCACTGAGCTGGTGTAACAAAAACAACTGAGAATCCTGTTGTGGTTTGGATTATGCCACAATTTTAGTGGATGGCACCGATGAGTCTAAAGTACAATCACACAAAGTTTGAGCAAGAAAGTCAAAATTGGTGGCCAGGCATGGGTGCCGCAGGTGGCAGACCCAGGTTGCAAAACCTCGCAAAACGCCAGTTCGGGTGTCTAGAATCGTTGCAAAGGGGGGCATTTGCATGGGAACCAACCGAAATGAAGGACAAACAACTTGGGACACTGCCTATTAGCTTTGGTGCCCAACTAATGGGCACAACGACCGGTTTTAGGCGTCAAAAACGGCCCAAATCAGCCTTGAAATTGACCTTTGATTTGGGAACCCTTGTGGTGATAAATCATAATGAATGGGAACACCTGGAGGGTATCTCCACACCACAAACACCCTTCAATGGCCCGTTCGCACCAACGGGCTGTGCACTGGGCACACTGCGGTAGGTTTACCAGGGGTCACCCGTGGGGCAAAAAGTGATCAAAAATGCTTTTTTCTGAAGATGTTCCTTGGCCACTTGGGATGCTAAAACAAATGGTTCTAGCGCATTTGGAGCACAATAGAGCACATGGTGACCCATATTGGCCCCCAAAAAAGTTTAAAAAGGCCAAAAAAAGGCCATCACGGGTCCAAAAAGGGTCAACGACAGATTTTTCCAAAAACTTTCCAGAGGAAAAATGATCCAATAATCATGATGATGACCAAAACAAGTATCTCTAGCCGGTTTTGAGCCCATGCATTCACGCATCCTAGGTGTGGCTATCTCCACATCACTGTGTGGGGATACGAACACGGGTAGAGACGAGTATCTTGCTCAAACTTTGCAATTTTACTTCTTGATCATTGCTATCTTCCAGCAAAATGTCAGCATCACAATACAGATGTGAATTTGTTCCCATTTCATGCATGTTTGCTTGCCTACCGCTGCTGGTTACTGCTGCTAGAAAAAAAAGCTCCACCCTTGACCTTCAAGAGTGTTATAATACCTTATTGGTGGCCACTTGCATTCAAAGCAACCCAGATGATGCACAAACACCTTGGGCCACTGTCCAGTAGCTTCTGAGCCCACATTAACCCCTTACGGCCTTGTGAGCATGGATTGACACCACCGTTGGTCACACCAACACATATACCAGCCATCTCCACGCTACAATAGGGGGACATAGAAATCAGCCCCAAATGGGTGGAAAACGGTAAAATAAAAACACCCTATGTGCCAAGCATTGCACAATATGCGAGACATGTGCATTAGTGTAACCCCGACACATGTATGCATGCACCGTGCAAAGTACACAATTTTGCAGTGTGCATTGTGCAATAGGTGTGGAGTTTGCACATCATGCAGGTTGGCTTTGCCAGCTGGTACCCAGGCTTGGGATTTGTTCAAATTGAGTGCAAGTGTGCAGGCGCGCGCGCATGTGTGTTGGCGCATGTGCATTTTGCACTGCACAGAACACTTCTTGGTAGGGGGGCCGTACAAAGTTGGCATCGTTGCCTCATGTGTGGAGGGTTTGGAGGGCAGGAGAGCAACCGCCGCCAACATCAGGGCACAACCTTTCCCCCTCACAGCGGGTGCGTGGCAGTTTCGCATGGGCTCTGCATATTGGATTACCCTGTCTGGCAATGACCTGGACATTTCCTCAGTACTCTGAGGTGACTTTATTTTGGTCGCATTCGAAACTTGCATCAGCATCTTCAGGGCCGGCAGCCTCAAAATGTGCCGTAATCTGTTGTGATGCACCACTACGTGTGGGTCTTGTGCAACAACACATCAAATCCTTTGCTGGCAACTCCTTTCGGTATCTGCCTGCCCAATCATTTAGATGTTCCAACCTCCAAGCCCCCCCCCCTTTCTCAGCCTCAGGGCACCCCCTCCTCCCTCATAGCCGTAGTAAAATCTCATAGCCGTAGTAAAATGGTGGCTGTGCCGCACACATCGGTGCGGCTTTGGACCCAGTTGGACCAGCCATGTACCCCGACGGGCGCAGCAGACCCGGAGACGGGCCCAGCCTGAGCAGGCAGCAAGCCAGTTAACATACAGGAACATGATAAGGATAAGATATCAAAATGAGGGCGCGGGTTGCAAAGGGGCTGCACCTGATCTCCATCTCGAACGTGAACAGGTCCGCAGTCTGTGTGCTGCCCCCCAAACGGCCCCCATGCTTCCGCTCGGTTCGCGAGATCAACTCCAGTAAGTGCTGGAGGTATTCAGCTGCGTCCTGCACATGAAGCGTGTGGCACAACGCGCTGTTCTCCGATACCTGACAGCCCCATGGGCCCCTTCCATTCACACACTCGTCCGCACTGAACTGAGGAGAACTGGCCAAAGGCGGCGAAAGGGGCCCATGCGACTCCTCTTTGGGAGGGTTTGGTGGTGCTGTCGTGAAAACATACCCCAGGGGACGCTGCAAAGGACCCGCAGAACAGATGGCCAGGATTCGGCATCGACGTGATGAACGTCGTTCAGGACCGCGCTCCTTTGGAAGCACAGTTCCAAACTCGAGGCATCGGCTGAAGGATTTTTCTGGTGGCGGGAAAGGATTACTGTTGCTTTACTTTCAGCCAAACACCTCCGAAAGCTGCACCAGGGAACAGCTACATCCCTCCCACCGCCCCCTCCATTCCACACCTTCATGCCACTGCTCCTCCGTTCCACACCTCCTTCATTCCCCAATCCCCCCCATTTACCCCCAATTTCCCCCATTTCCCCCCATTTCCCCCATTTTTCCAGACTCCAAAATCCGTCGGCCGTGGGAGTGGATGCCTTTGGGGGGGGGGGGGGGCTGCCATGTCGGACACCCCCCCCCCCGGGGAATGGAAGATGACGGCGTCCGTGGCCCGGCACTGCGATGAGTCCGCCAGACGACACACAAAGCGTGCGCTGCTGCCCCGATGGTCCCCACCCTTTGACCGCTGGTCAGGTCACAGGAGCGACATCCGGTGGCACACCGCCGCGCCCCCCTACCCCCACTGCCCAACATGGACCCTCCCCTTGAAAGTACTGTGTGCGATGCATCCGGATGGGGCTGGGCCTGGGATGGGCTGGGGGCTCTGTGTGTGTTCAAAGCGGAGAGAAATCAAAGAACCCCCCCCCCCCCAGTGTTGTGGTGGACACAACCAAAACACGTTCGGGCCCACAGAGGGTCAGAATGAGCAGTGGCGAGAGGCCAATAGGCGCCGCCAAAGGCAAACAACCGAATACCGAGGCCCTGTGCCAACCCGCCCCCCCCCCACGCGCCGTCTCGCGGTCCCCCACGTTGGGGGAGGAGGGGGCCCGAAGGTCCCGGCCAAATGGCACTGTCCTGGTCCGTTGGAGGGCCCTCCGGAGGAGGGGGGGGGGTCCTCGGGGGGCTTGGACCGGGATTCCCGGGTCTATTGATGGGGTTTGGGTGGGTTTGCCCTCTCAGAGTGCCTACCGCGTTCCGCAGGGTCACGGTGATTCGCTTTGGGGTAATGAACACCGCATTAATGCTTCTCCAGTTTGGCCAGGCATGACGACGGCCGTCACCCTCCGGCTCGCGCCAGACTTCAACAACAGTTCGAAACGAAGAGTTCGGTTGGAAGTATGTACACGTGGCCCTCCAGCGCGGTTCACAAAGGGTACGATTTCCCCTGTTCCACGACAATTGCCCGGACTGCGCGCTGCGGGTGCCGCAGGATGAACACCCCGTCTCACGTTGTTGGCCTTGCCAGAGCAATTCTGCTCCGGGATTGAGGCACGTCCTGTGCACTTTCCCGGGACACTGCAGGCCACCATCGGAGGCGTACCCCCCGTTGTGGGCGGACTGCCGCCGGGCTGACCTCCATCAGCCCATCAACCCCCAACCGCCCGTCGGTTGGAGATTGGACCCTTCGACATCACCCGCCGCGAACGAGTCCCTAAGCGCCGTCCTTCCATGAGCCATGGGGCCAAGAAAAGAAACTGCACAACACAATCCAAACGGGTGCTTCAGGGACGCCCTGTTTGAGGCATTGGGGCAGGCGGTAGGCAACGGAGGCGCGTTTGGCCCATGTGGACGGACACCTGCTGCCGGTCGCTGGCAAACTCCGGGTGCCCCTTGCCAACCAAATTCTTGAACATGTACGGCTCAATGTGAACGGCGTTGGGGTCCTCCTCCTGCAGCACCAGCGAAACACGACAGCGCGGGCGCCGCTATGAGGCAGTCCAGAGGGCCGGTCATGAGCGGAGGGGTAGAACAGGGCTGCAATGGGGCCCCGATGGGCAACGGTTCGAACTGGATCCCGAGCGCGGGGCCGTGGAGGCGTGTCCTCGGACCCGAATTCCCCCTTCACCAGCGCCTACCGGCGGAGCGGTGCTGCAGTGAGGGCTCTGGGCAACGAGATTGAAAGACAAAAAAGGGGGTGGGTGAACGAGATTTGCCTGAATTTCGTGTGAAGTCACTTCAAACAGCAGAACTTCAGGCGTCCTGTGATACTGTTCGCCGGCGCAGCCCTTGGAGCCGAATTAAACGGGGGAGGGGGGGGGACCGGTGCAAAGCACCCCGCCCCACCCCCCGCCCTCCTCCTGCAGTTGCAATGGACCGCAGAGGAAAGCGTAGGTGGAGTGCGGAAGAAGTGTGCGTCGCGTTTTTGGGGGTGGGTGCGTCACGTGTGGGGGAAAACTTTTTCAGAAAAAAAAAGCATAACAAGAAAAATCCACAGGAACCACCCAACCACCCCTTTTTATGTCCCGTGCCCAGAGCATTTTCAAGTTTTTTGTTCCTCAAGCGACTTACGCTAAAAAAAACAGGGGGTGGACGCGACCTGCACCAAAACAAAATATAAGCGACTGACGCCGGACACTGGGCCGCAGGCCGGGACCTCTGGGCCCCTCGGTCACCTCCTCTTTGCAGACGGGGGGGGGGGGGATTCCCTCTTGCCTCCGCGGGGGCCTGGGCAGTGGCTTGGGCAGACACTCGGCGCGGCTGAAGGTGACAGAACGCCGCCGCCGGAGACGTCCCGTGCACAGACCGACACCGACGGACGCATCGTCCCCAGACGACTTCGCTGGACTCGGTGCTTCAGACGACTGCGGCGCCGCGCACCCCCCGCGGACCCACCGACCCAACGACACCGGGAACCGTTTCCTCGGGGACATAACGAAATCTACTGAAAAGGGCCCAAAACTGGAGGCCGATTGGAGACGCAAACGTTCTTCTGGCCTCTGACACCGGGAATTTGCTTGAAGGCGAGGGGAGCTACGGGGGCAATTCCCGGGCAGCTACTGAGCGGTGACAGGGAACTGTGAAAGCGGCTTTGGGGGGGGGGGGGGGAGACCTCATTAAACACAGACAAAGGCAAACCAGAGGTACTGCACTCCACAGGTAAGGCACATTATGGCGGAGGGGGGCTGGAGGCTACTAGCGGTTGTAAATGCGGTTGCAACCCCCGTGACATTCCGTCGGTTTGCTGTTTCTTTACGGGGCCCTGGACAGTCACCCGTTCTTCCCTTCGCATGTTGCGTCGGGTCGCTGCGTTCTGTCGGCCGCTGCGGCCGGTGCTGCTGCTGGTATCGTTTCCGCGTTCGCGGAGTCCAGTGGTTGGTGTGCCGGGGCTGTGCTGGAGGTGGCAGTGTGTGCCGTTTGCGCGTCAATGGCGCCCAGTAGTTGGCGTATTGGGGGTTGTGCTGGTTGTCGCCGGGGTCGTTTGACTGCTTGTGCCGTCCACGTGCTTCTGTCCACAGGCCGTCCATAACCTGCCTCGCTGTGTTTCCACGCAACCCCCCCGCCCCAGGCCCGTCAAACGATTCCCCGCTCTGACACCCCCACAGCAACCCGGGGGTAGAGTGTCCAGCACCAGCCTGCACGGGTGCCCCCCCCTTCCACCTCATCATTGGGAGGCTCACCCCCCTGTGTGACATTCCGTCGGGTTGTTGTTTCTTTACGGGGCCCTGGACAGTCACCCGTTCTTCCCTTCGCATGTTGCGTCGCGTCGCTGCTTTCTGTCGGCCGCTGCGGCCGGTGCTCCCGCTGGTGTCGGTTCCGCGTCCGCGGAGCCCAGTGGTCGGTGTGCCGGGGCTGTGCTGGATGTTGTGGGGGTTGTTTGACTGTTTTTGCTGTCCACACCCCTCCGTCCTCCGCTCCGCGCACCGCCCAGCTCCGGCAACACGCACGCGCCGGCGACGCACCTTGAGGCCCATCTCCTCGGAGTACTTGTCGCTGCTCAAGGCGTGGCCCAACTTCGCGAATTGCGCCGGGAAATCGTGCTGGGCCTCCGGGGGGCTGCTCTTGAAGATCGTGGGGGCGGGCTCGACGTACCTGTGCAGACGGCCCAACGGCCGGTGCCCCTACACAACCGCGCAATGCCCCTCGCAGCGTGCGGCAGGACGGTCTGGATGCGGCAACCGACTCGGGGGGACAAGTCACGGGAGAGGCCCTCGTCGGGCGATCCCGTGGCAACCAATGGCCAGTGGGGGGCGCGGTGGGGGGGGGTTGGGGGTGCACGGCGTTGGCGCGTGCGTCGGCGCTGTATCATCCCAGAAATCACAGGCCTTGGCAAGTGCTCCTGCGCTGTGTCCGGACAGTTCACTGGAGGCGCATGTCCACGCCAAGGCGGCCCCGAAGAGCAAGCGAAAACAAAAAAGTGCCGGCGTCCCTGCTCGACGCTTGGAGGGTAACCGACGGCGGTTGCAGGGTAACCGACGGCGGTTGCAGGGTAACCGACGGCGGTAGGAGGGTGAAGGACGGCGATTTGACGGTAGCTAGAGCGTTCACGGGCCGGTCCTCAGTTCGAAACAAACCCGATGGACATCCTGGACCGCCCTGGTCCACGCGCATGCTCCCTCACTCCATACAAAACGATTGTGACGAGCTTTCAGTCTTCCGGTTGGAGTGCGCTGCGGGCGCTGCTGGCGCGAAGTCGCCTGCCCCCGGGTGGCCTGTCTACGTTGCGTGGCACGACGGGTCTCATGGCGCCACATCCCTCCGACGCCATCCTCCGGGGGATGACAGCGCGCGGGATCACGGGGCGAGGGGTTCCCCGAGCACCGGCACGACACGCACCTCGTCCGGAACTCCGGCAACGCAAATAACGTCTGCACCACCGAATTCATGTAACAACTGTTCCCTGTGCAACGCAGAAGCGGCGATGCGCTCCGCAGGGACGCCGGTGGGCCGAGGCAGTGTGCCGGGCGGTGCGTCCGGGCGTACGCGCAGGAGGAGGGCCGCATACCCAAGTTCTCAATTCCGATGTACCCGGCCCCCGTCACTGGGGTCAGTTCCTTGTCCCCTGCGGAGAAGACCGGAGGCGGCGATGGGGACCGGGGCATCGGGCGGGGGTCACGCAGCACGCGCGGCAGCGCAGCGTCGATCACTGCCGTACCGTCCCTGAGACGAGGGCTTGGTGGGCGTCTTGGGAGAGGGCGGAGGGCACAGCACAGGCTGCGGGCAGTCGGGACCTTCCAGGATTTTACTGTATTCGTACTTCAGGTTGAAGTCGATGTTCAACTCTGCCATGCTCTTGCCTGCACAAGAAAGAAGCCGCACAGCGCCCCGGTCCTGTGCACCAGGCCGCCTGATGTGCAGCCCCCACCTGCAACGGCCACTTGCCTGCCCGGGAGGAGAGGGGGGGTCGCATCGCGATGTGTCCGCCGACCCGAGCCAAGTCGGTGCGGGGCCCCATGTCGGGGGAGGTCTACGTGGGGCCCACACACTTGGGTCCGGGTCGACGCATGTTTCCCTCATTGTGCGGGGGGGGGGGGGGGGGGTCCCCAAACACAGCCCAACTCGGCCATCATTCGGTGACGAATCGTCGCACATGGAAACCGGTTGGGACCCGCCTGGCGACATTCAGGCCCTCCCATGGGCCCCGGTGCTGTGGGGCATGTTATGATGCTGCCCTGGCAACGATGTCTTGTGGCCCTCTTCCCGGGGCAGTGGACTTGCGGCGGGCAGTCGAACTGTTCGATCCTTTCTGAGGCCCAACCCCCAAAATGGGAGTCCCCCGGTGTCTTATCGCACTGGCATCGGTCAGCAACGACGGCTTGACGGCCTCGCCTGGAGGGAACGTGCGGTGGACATCACTTCCGCACACCCCCAGTGCCCGCCTGTCGGCATCAGGTCAGGCAACCATCGCAGCAGAATCTCGCAG
This sequence comes from Eutreptiella sp. 'Long Island Sound 2002', assembly GCA_964036045.1. Classification (NCBI taxonomy): domain Eukaryota; phylum Euglenozoa; class Euglenophyceae; order Eutreptiales; family Eutreptiaceae; genus Eutreptiella; species Eutreptiella sp. 'Long Island Sound 2002'. The sequence continues at coordinate 11,966,579 of OZ038397.1, read as the reverse complement.
TGGCCTAGTGGCCTCTCACCACTTACCACTGCCCTTCCCTCAAACCCTTTGCCTCCGTAGGCGGCGGTGCCCCTCGGCCTCTCAACACCTTGTGCCCTCCCTCTCCCTCCCTGGCGTATCCTTACCTCCCTACTCCCCCTCCCCAGTACGGGGATGTGTGGTGTGCTGGTCACAGAGGGCAAGCACACGTCAGCACAAGAAAAGCCTCGTCAGTGGTACCATAGCCACCGTTCGGCTCGACACCCCCCCCCCGTATGGTGACGTGTGAGCTGTCACGTGTGGTGTTGGTTGGCGAGAAGTCAGCACAACAGGCAGCACATGCAGTTCACGAGAAGGGAAGATAAGCTTGTCAAGCGGCCCTAGGCGCCTTTCGCAAAAAGGTCTGTGGGTCCTTTTTGCGAGGGAAGGGAGGCAAAATCATCAAAGCCCCCCCCCCCCCACCGCCGGTATGGGGTGGCCAGTTGGACGCTCCTGCCTGACAGCAAGGGCAGTTGCCCTCCTCTGTGGAGGGGACACAGAGCAGTGAAACAGGGAAAGTGCGGGGGCTCTGTTGGCACAACCTCCGAGGGGAAAGGGGTGCCCGCTTGCTCAGGGGCAGCCTGGCCCCAAGCAATGGCGTAGAGCAGAAGGCGCTTGGGGTTGTGACATGGACCCTTGCGGACCTGACTTCTCCATCTGCAGCATGTTGATCCCCCAGTGCGCCAGATGCTCTCCCAACTTGGGGTCAATGACCATGGAATCCTCCGCGTAACTGTACACGTCTGCCCCCCGGGCCGAGATGGTGCACAGCTTCACAGCCAAAGGATACTGGCGGCCAGTCTGTGGCAGGAGCAACGGTCGGGGGAAATGGGGGGACTGCCAACGATCGCCATCATCCAACACAACCCGAGCAGACGGTGGTAGCCCAATGGGGACCTTGATTGGCCACTCAGCCGCAGGCTTGGCCCTAGCCATTGCATACACGGGTCGGGGCTGGGGTTGGGGGGGGAGGTGAGACATCATTCAGGTGAGCCAAGCGAAGGTGTGGGTGGAACCTTTGGTAGACCTACCCTATTCAACACCAAGCAGATTCGACCCTCGGCCCCCCGCCACACACGCACTTACCCGGGGCGCATGCAAGCCACAGCAGCAGACGGGCTCACCGCGGGGGTTCAATGCCGGGGAGGTGCACAAAAAAAAACAAGGGCCAGGGGGGGGGGGTGCATTGCACATCCGCTGGACGTCGGCAGACGCAAGCCCAACCTCCCGCCGCACATGAAGGTCAAGTCTGCTGCTGCATTTTTTTTGTGCTTTTCGGAGCGTCATCTGCATACAGCACGGCACTAAGAAAGTGTCGCAGGTGCCCAAGCCGCTCAATGTCCCTGATGAGGTACGGACCCCACGCGTGGCCGAAAAGGGCTTTTCACTGCCAGGGTTGGGGCTTGGGGGGGGGAGAGCTGTGCTTGGAACACTGCGGCAGCGTGTTCTGATGTGACACAGTCTGTGTCGGTTCCTCAAAAACAGGCAAACAAATCATGCACCGTCACCGAAAGTTGCCCAGAACAGACAAAGGAGTGCCCAGGCGCCTGTCAAGCCCCTGTACAATGTCCCCTGTTTCATGATGACTACCCAAATTGCGCGCCGCAGGATGAGCGTTCCCTATGGTTTGCAGGCGGGTTGTAGAGGGGCAGATAGAGCCAGGGGCGGCGCTGCCACAGCACCTCCTCGAAGTGCTTCAGCGCCGAGCCCGAGCCCGTCCACTCCCCGTTGGCGTTCATCTGCCGCCGCCCTCCTCCGACGTAGCCGTCCGACAGGTTCAGCCACAAATTGTCGCTCTGCTCGCCCGTCTCCTCGTCGATCCACGTCTTGGGGTCGGGGCTGACCTTCTTCCCGGTGTCCAGCTGCACCAGTTCTCTGGCAAACACGCTTTCCTGAGGACGAGCCGAGGCGGTGGGGCAGTGCCACCCGCTCAATGCGTAGGGACACGGGGGCCGGAAGCCACGGAGGCGGTGATGAGGGAAGATGCCATTGCCCTGTGTGAGGCCTCTGTGGGCCGTGGCCGGGGGGATGGCCGCCAACAATGCACACCCCGCTCGCCGACTGGCTACGTACCGCCACGTGGCTCAACCACTGGACAATGTGAGTGGGCAGTTTCACCGACGGCCACAACGTTTCATGTGCCTCTGAGCGTCTACACCTTTGTGGCCAGCATACCACACCGTCTTGTGGCCTCGGCAACTTCTGACTGTCACACCCACGGCAGCGCCAAATATCTTTGCATACCACACATGCCCCCCAAAACTGACCTCGATGGGTCCAGGACTCCAACAGCGGTGCACTTTTGTTTACGCTGTGCCGAATTCAAACAATCCAGTTCAGTCCTTTGCCTACATACACTCATCGCCGGGCCGTTATATACGCACCGCAATGCCTCGTTGTTGTGGTGGTGTACTTTTGTTTTGTTCCCTTATCGCTGTTCCGGGAACCAAAAGTATTGCGTGCAAATTCTATCGCCTTCGGCAAGGCACCTTGAAGAGAGACGCACAGTCGGGGTAGAGTACTGCGACGGTCCGACGGAGACGCGCCGAAAATGCTGCAGCCGGGGACCACAGCCGCCACGGCGCGAGATTCACTTTTCTGCACGCCCTGCTCGTACTGACCCCCACGCGCCCTGTCCGGCGGTGGTTTGTGCTGACAAATCTTTATCTCATGCAAACCCCCCCGGGCGGTGACTTGTGCCCAGATCCATCGGGGGTGCGGCATACTAAACGCATTTTGGCCGCGCAAAATGCCCCACGGGGTGCACCACAGCCCGCCACCAGGCGCAGCGGAGCCCGGCGGTGTTCTGCGCGGCCAAAACGCCGGTGGTCTCCCGCCCCGTGGGATGTGGAGCACGCTGCCGAAACGACACGGGGCAATGGTATCTTGTCTCATCACTGCCCCCGCAGAGGCCTCACATGCCGTCGTTCCCACGACTCGTGAAGTCCGGAGGGCGCTCGCCACGACATCTGATGTGTGCCCGGGGGCTGCGGAATACCAAGTGCTCCACATCAGCCGGAGCGGCGCTGCCCGTCGTGCTACGGTTGGGGGGGGGAGCGGGCTTCGTTTATCAGATATCAGAGGGGGAGGGGGGGGGGGGGGGCTGCGCCTCCAAAAACCCAAACACCCGAAACAAATCTGGACCATCTTGGCCAGCCCGGGCCTGAGGTTGCAGGCCTGCCGTTGTCGGGTACCAGCAGCCCAGTGGCGCTTCCGGACGAATCACAGACCTGCGCTGGAAGCCATCAACCGCCGTCGGTGCCGAGCCAACCCCCATCGCTCAGCTGCTGCCTCTGCTGGCCGTTGAACCCGGACGCCCAGACCCCCTGTGTGACATTCCGTCGGGTTGTTGTTTCTTTACGGGGCCCTGGACAGTCACCCGTTCTTCCCTTCGCATGTTGCGTCGGGTCGCTGTGTTCTGTCGGCCTGCGTTCTGTCGGCTGTTCTTGCTGGTGTCGTTTCCGCCTTCGCGGAGCCCAGTAGTTGGTGTGTTGGGGCTGGGCTGAATGCGACATGGTGTGCCGTTTGCGCGTCAGCGGCGCCCAATAATTGGCCCCACCCTCCCCATGTGTCGCGCGCGCCCGGTGCGCTGTTTCATATCAGGGGGCATCGCATGCCATGAGCATGATACGTGATGAGCATGATACCTGCTTTCAGTCCCGCAAAACCACCCGACACTCTTACACGACCACAAAGCCTCTGCCACACCTTCCCCCTCATCACCACAACGCCCTCGACGCCCCCTCCTTCACGACCACACACCCTCCCACACACCTGGTACTCCTCCTCCTCCCACGTCGCACGCGCCGTCTTGGCAGAGCCCTCATGCTCGATGATGGAATTCGCAACGTTTGTGACGAAGTCCGGCAGATCCGTGCACGGGAACTTGATCTGCAAAACAGATGACGCCTCTGCCTCGGGCCCCTACCAACCCCCCCATCATCGCCGGCGGGGTCATGGGGGGGGGGGGGCATACCATCGTCTTGTCGGGCATGACACAAATGGCATGTTCCTTCACAATGTCGTACTGGTTCTCCGGATCAAACCCTCCTTCGACGCCGATGGCCATCTTGGTCACCTGCGACAACGACCAGGGCGGTCCTGCAGGAGTTTGATAAAAAAAACCCAAACCTCATCGATCTATGCCTTACCCAAAAAACACAGCGGGGGCGGGGGGGGGGGGGATTGTGTGCCAACTCAAATTCGCAGTGGCAAATTTCGCTGCGAGAAAGAACTGAGGGAGGGTGCGCCTTAGCGCAGCGGCAAGGTTTAGTGGGAGGACGGCGACGACTGTGCGGGTACGCCAGAGGCGGGGACACGCTGCGTGTTCCACTGCCTTGACAGGCTCCTGTGCGGCATCACCCGGGGACCCCAGGGCGATCTGGCCCCCGGCTTCGGGAGGTTGGAGGCCAGTCTCAGGGCTGATGAAGGAGCAGATCAACCTACGACTGCCTTCTCGGGTGAAGTACCCTGAGGGAGATTGGCTTGAGGGCTCGCTCCACAGTCCCCAGACGTCCAACCGACAGACTGTCAGGCCGACAGGCAGATGAGACACTCGCCCTTCCAACTGCACCCCGACCCCCCCCCCCCCCCCGTCCGGTGGACCCCCCCCCGCCGCTGGGGTGCCTCTCTCACGCGCTGAGCACCCATGGACAACCTCCGAGGTATCCGGCTTCTCCTTCTTCACCTTCCGCCACTTCTGATGTAGATACAATTTGCATCCGCTCCGCTCGTGGTCCAACTGCAGATAATCTTCTCCAAAGCCCTGAAGCGCGGCGGGGTCTGAAGGCACGTCCCCCACACGGACCCACGGCCCCTGTGCGCCCCCTCCGGTCCCACACGCACACCCAATATAATGGGCGCGTACGGGGGGGGGGGGAGGGGGGGGGAAGGTGCGGGGGAGAAAAGCCGAATCAACAGAACACGCCACGCTTTGTTATGTCCAAATCCTTCCCGAGGCGTGGGTTTGTCCGCAGGCGTGGCAGAGGCATTCTTTGCCCCGTCCAAGCCTCGCGCACGGGGCTTTTAATCCAAGAAACCACCACCACATGAATGCACATGGGCAAAACATGGCGAGGCTTCAATTGAACGACGCGGCCCAGGGCTCAAATATCTACAGCCCTGAGCCGTGTTTGACATAACATGAGCGGTCTGCCATACACGGTACACCAACTGTGAAATAAAAGGGAGCAGATTGTCGGTCGCTTCCGTCAACACAGCAACCCAGCAACATGCCGCCCTGGGGTACAAAAAATGCCTAAGAGATGCCCCGCGCGCCGCGCGCGCGCCCTGCACAGCAAGCGTCCCCCATAGAGAACCGGGGATTCGGTTCGTTTGTCCAGGACAGCCCTTGGGCAAACCTTCTGCTGCGGGCACTGTGGGGCGGGCACCTTGCGCGGTGCAGACCAAGCGAGGGAGGGGGGGGGCGGCAGGGTTTGGATCAGCAACCACCCGACAGTCCTCCCGAAGATGAGGCCCGCGAGACGCATGGGAATCCCGACGTCCGGTCGTGGCTCGGGGTAAGGGGGGCTGGCCGCGGAACCGACCGCCCCTCCACTCTACCCTCGAAGGACGGCCATAGCCCCTGGGGCATACTTGAAAGCTGGACATGTTGACATAAAGCCCGGTCACGGAATACGGAGTGTCGAAACTGAACATACCTGAGGAAGGGGCATGGGCAAGGGGGTGGATGCGTTGACGGACGCAGCAGCGGACACGGACGCAGGCAATGCGTGCCGCCCGTGTTGAGTCCCGGTCGGACGGACACGGCGACGCCAGGCCCCGGGGGGTGAGCGTTTCTGCAAAGCGCATGCACAGCGCCCAATGGTGAGTCAGCTTTCCTGTGGCCGCCCTGAAAACCACCCCCCACCGAGGAAGCCTACATCGACGGGGCAAAACTAGCAGATTTGGATGGGAAAACTGACAGCATTCTGGCATTTTCAGTGTAAAACATAGTTTGTGTTGAACTCACGATCCGGGCGTTGGAAATGAGTCGGAATCTGGGGCAGTCCTGTGTCGGGGGACACAGCGGGTACTGCGAGGTTTGGCCCCCGGGGCTGTCAGGGGAAAAGAAAAGAATCCCCGGTCTCGATGATGCCTGCCGACAAAACCAGCCGTCAGTCGCGGGTTCCGGTGCGTCTGAACACACGGAGGAGCAGACCCTGCGCAGCGCGTGCAGTGCATGAGCATGCCACTGGATCACAGGAGCGGTGGGGCACCGCAGGTGAAGTGAAATGAAGGTATTGAAACGGTCAGACCCTCAAGAGGTCTTCCCGTGAAAAGGCGAGAGCCTGTTTTGATGTAACCACTTCAGAGTCCCCCGTTTTGTGATGCCTCACGAACGATGCCATTGCGAGCCAGACAGTCGTACACTACTCCGCGAGTGTCTTCAGTGTGCAATGACAAGACATCCCTCCAAATCTGCAGCCTTGTAAGGCACCGAATCGGGACGTTGCGCACATATTTCCACCGTCACAAACGCGCAAAGAAAAGCCCCACGCATGCAGAACACCGAACATTGCAGGCTCCAGAGCCAGGACCATTGCAGACGGTGATGGACCACGGTGAAGGCACGGCGTGCACACGGGGCGCGCAGGGCCCCAAGAAGCACTAGCACATCAGGGGCCACAGCAGAACCGCAAGGCCCACGGCGCACAGGACATACATTGATCGTTGAAGACTTGATTCAACGCCGAAGCAATGCTGATGTTTGGCAAATAGCTTCGAATTGCCTCCAGAACGGAAGGATCCATTTTGTAGCCCTGATGGACGTGAGGACGTGTCGTGCCACGCATGCATAATGACAATGTGTGCACAGCGCAGCGCGAAATAGGCCCAGAGGTGGCGGGCTGGGGACCAGGCAAGTGCTGTCCGGGTGGGCGGGGCGGGCGGGCGGGCGGGTGGGGCAGGCAGGTGGGCGGGCAGGCATGTGGGCGGCATCCAGGCGGGCAGGGCAGGCGGGCAGGAAGGTGAGGTGGGGTGCCGGCAGGCGGTCAAATGCACGAATCTGAGGCACAGAGAGAACGTTTGCCCTGTGCATGCCCTACACATGCCCTGCGCGCCACTCTCAGGCATTTACCTAGAAAAGCCTTCAAATGGGGTACCCTCCCCCCCCCCCTTGTCGTTCCCCACCCCAGGGAAGACGGTCCCCCACCACCCCCTGGGGGACGGTCACCAAGCGACCCCCCCCCCCCCCCGTGGGGGACCGCACCACCACCGTACACGCACATTTGCAGGCACAGAAATTGCAGCATAAAACGAAAGAATTCAGCATAAGATACGTTCAAAGGGCTGCCAATGTACAGAGACCTACTCCTTGACCGGCTCGGTGTAAAACATCACACTTGTCCCAGGGGGAACATGGTGGTGCTATCAAGTTCCATTTCAGCGAAAGTGAGCAAAATGTCCTGTCATGAGTGCAAGGGATACATGCCCCACAACACAGTCACCTACACAAAAACACAATGAGCCGCAACGAAAATTTTTGGGTTGACCAAGTGACGGTCCCCCCCCCCCCCCGGGGAACGACAAGGGGTGGGGAATGACAAGGGGGGGGGGGGTACACCCCAGAAGGTTGCCCCAGTTCGCCTAAATGAAACACAGAGTACGCTTTCACATGGTGCCTCGTCGGGTTCTGACCACCTCTGTCCAAATACGAAGGGCAACAAAGTGGAGCCCAAGGCCAAAGCAGGGGCCACCTCCACTTGCTCCTCACCCTCAGGTCACTGAAGAGCGTACAGGCGGTATCCCTCCTCTTCCTCGTGCACTCTCAGTCTGTGCTACCCTCTGAACCCTCCCCCAAATCTTGTGCTAGCTTCTTAAGGTGCTGGTGGTGCTCCTATGCGGCCTCCTTCTGTGAAACTTGCAACATCAAAAGCGGTAAATCTGCAGGTAGGAAAGTTTCCGGTGCACTGTTGTCTCCTCATTTGTCATTCAGCACCAATCCACAAGCAGAAAGGGGTGACATGGCTACATCAACCGTGAAAAAAGTAGCTCGTGTGCCAAAAAATCGTTGTTGTGAGTAATTGTTTTTTGCTATAAGGTCGTGTAATCTGTTTGTGCCGTAAAAACCTGCAAGTTTAAAGGGGAAATCGTAACACCCGAAAAAAATTGTATCGTGGGTACTCTTTTTTACTGTAACGGCGAATACAATGTTTTTTAACAATGCCTCTTTGCAATATGCACAATGGCCGGTTCTGTACGGCACCCCAGAGCAACCTGAACAATGGGGAGGCGAGTCTACAAAGCACAACGCACTCTGTGTGGTCATCAACTAATTGGTACTCGGCAAATATAACAATATGGAGGTCTAATGGAGGTGTATGTGAAGGTAGCACAGGGCCACTTGTACCATGTGGCTCACCACTCAAACACGGTAATCGTGTCCTTGGAGAACCCAGTGCCTAAGGGGATGCCTGTTAGGGGTCGGGCCTGATTAGCCTTTCCACGATGTCCTTAGGCACCTCACTTTGTAGACAACGGGATGGGGTCTAAGCAGTCCAACTATGTGTCGTAAACCCCGGGCTGCCAAAGAGTAGTGGTAGTGTAAACACTCCACAAGGAAGGGGTAGCTTATAGAGTGCTACAGGCACTGGCGAAATGGAAATACTTTGTGTGGCCACCAATTCATTCGGACTTCGCCAATATCACAACACGTTCAGAAATGGTTACACGTCTCCAACATGGGTAATGTTCAACCAAATAGTAATAAGTGTTTTTATTGCAAATGCAAGTGTTTTCTGTCCCCAACATGGGGAATGTTCAACCAAATAGTAATAGCGTTTTTGTTGCAAATGCAAGTGTTTTCTTCTGTTGTAAACACCAGCATTTTTTTCCGCTGTGAACAAGAGTACAAAAAAATCATGTTTCGTATAATTCCTTTTTTGGCTATAAACATGGGTACCTAAAAAATCGGATTTCAGGGGGCTTTTTGCTGTAAACGAATTCAACAGGTTTTGCATTGCTTGCCAATACAGTTTTTGTGTACTCGCGGTTGCAGCTAAAAAGAAAAATTACTCGATGATATAAATTTTTTATAGTCACATTTACAACAAAAAAGATTACACGACACACAACATACACTCGCTGTCCCAAGCCCACATCACAAATGAGTGTGTGTGCTCCGATAAATATCCCCTGCCATATGGGGATTCATAAACTAAGACAAAATGGAATAGGCCCGCGAACAGGAAGCACTCAAAATTACCATGCAGCACAAATTTGTCTTCGTGTGCTGAATGTGCGCTTTGCGCTCAAATATGCTCTCACAGTGCGCCCTGCACTCAAACATCCTCTCACACAAATTGCGAAGCTAGGTCAATCCCCCGACTCTGACAAGAAGTGTTGTAATGGCTGTCCACTAGGTGTAAGGCGCACATAGGGTAGACACCAGACCCCCCTCTCCCTTTCATTCTTATAAACGAGGGCTGATTCCCAGGAAGCCGTGTAAACACCTCGTACAACTACAGGCACAACTTCAGGTCAAAATTAGACATGGCTGGCACACAAACAAACAGCGTGGATCGAAATTGGAAAAGATTGACGTTGTTTAGCAAAGCCATCCACGAAGAGCCTCAAGAACTAATTTATCCAGGGGGCACATAACTGCAGCACATTGTTGTGCTGGCAGTACAGGATATTGCAAATTCAGCAAATGACCAGGGGCAGTTGTCATCTGCCAACAACTGCCTTACCATGATGGGCAATTGCCTGAAATGTGGCCATCCAATATGTTCCTGCAGACATGTGTGGAGAGGGTGGCCCAAATGTTCCACACAAAGAAAATTCCCTGATGGTTCCATGGGTAACAAGCGGAGCGGCCTTGACAGCATTTTTGGCACGAGCGTCGAGGACCAACAATTGCACTGCTTTGGCGGCCCAATCGGTAGCCTGTCATGTCGTGGTCAGGCAGGCCGCCACACATCGCATTGTTTGCCACGGTCAACATGCCGTTTCAGGTCGGGACCACACATCAACAGACGGGGTTTCTTCAATTTGAGTACACCTCTGGCATACCATACCTGCGCCGCAGAGGGGGGGGGGTTGCCACTCACACAGCACACAGACACTGAGGTACAGGCACACTAAACAAGTCAATCTGCTCCACGACACGGAAACAAACAGGCAGACAGGCATATGGCAAGCAGCAGAATGAAAGCAGGACGAAAAGTTCCTGCAGCAACACTTATGTCCGTTTTGGCAATGGAAATGAAGAAAAAATATCGTCTACTGACAGTTCTGCGTCCCTCCAACCAACCAATCATTATACAACTCAGGCACAAAGAATCCTGAAATGAACTCCAGCACGACGGTGGACAGTGGTGTGTGCTACAGTGGGGGAGGGTAAATATATGGGACACGGGTTAGCATGCGTGGTTAGTGACACAAGAAGAAGATCCGGGTTGGAGAACAGACTGCCATCATCACAGCGACTGGCAGTTCTGCTGGGGGGGGATGCCAGTCTGGTGGCTTGCAAGGATATGGATCGTCAACAAAACCAACACACCCATCATCCAGCGGAGTACCAGAGTGGGGAATATAGGAGTATGCAGAGACTGATGCTGTGGTTTAGTCTGTCCCCCTGTTGATACAGGGATTCTCAACCGAAGCCAGTGGACCAGCACCCTGTAACTTGGAGCGTCCTACAACCAAACGAATTCAGGAGTCTTTTTACTTGTATGGAACCTCACGCATGCAAGGACCTGACTGATGTGCCCGAGATTTCAGATAGGGAGCACTCATGCATTGTGTAATCGTCATTACATTGTTCCATAACATACCGGTACCTACGCACACCGACACCTGAGTTTGGTATGATTCTACCCTCCTCTCCAAATGACGTGACCTGAAGGTTACGCACCACTGACCCGACGACTGCATTGACTGCCGACCACAGTGGCTTCCACACTTTTGTTTTGGAAGGTGACGGAATCTGACCGCAGCACATGTCAAATATGATGCAAGAGGCAGAGTTTGCAGCGGAGCGCTGCAAGTTTGCCCACGCCGCCTGGTGCGGAGGGGCAAGGCCCTGACTGTTGCCGTAGGTTTCGCACACAGTCTGCATCTAGACACTCAGTGGGGCGTGGTGGTGCACCGCTCGTCCTTCGTTTGGTGACAACTCAGAAGAAGAAGAAGCAGAATTCCGAAGAAGAACGCATGCCGCATCGCATGAGACTGCCCTGCCCGGCTGTTTCGGGGGCAAAACGGGTCGGAAATGGATGCAGGAAATGTACACCTTCCACCGCGCATCATCATTTCACAGTTGCAGGCAGACAACCGCCGATGATAAACGTGCCCCAGCGGACCCTAGAATGAACGTGTGGAGCCTTTGGGGGGGGGGGGGGGGTGGCACAAGGCCTCGGTATCTGGGGGAGGGGGGGGGGGGGGTCGGTGAGGTAGAGGATGTCCCTCAGGGTGTTGCAGAATGCACGTGGGAGCACACTTGCTTACCACCTCCGCAACATCGACACAAAACATCACGATTTGGAGAGGGAAACCGGTCAACTATTGAAACAGTGCATCCTCGCCACGCGCCAATCGCGCACCACCACAAAACAGTGCAACAAGAAGCACATCACACCATACAACACCATGCAATAAGATGCACCTGGTGGGGAGTTGCCTGATGCTGCTTGGCCGGGTTTGCAGGAGAACTTGGAACGATGAAGATCTCACATATTATTGAAAGCGGCCGCTTTGATGTTCACTATTTTTTGCAGCGCTTATCTTTATAGAGGCACCTCCCCCCTCCCCCTCTGCAAGCCGTTCCCATAACGCGGTGGGGACCTTCCAAAAAGATCGACCTCCGAACACCCGATCAGCGCTGCATGGATCGGAACGCTGAACACCTCCAAGAGGCATTCGTCGAATCCATGACCGCTCCCGCCCGTCCACTGACGGGCCAAGGGCCCGCCCCGGTCCATGGGATCCCCACCCGTCCCGAAGCCGTGCCGACCACGCCCCTCCGTGCCGCCCCCGTTACAGGCAGGCTAACATTAGAAGAGAGGGGGGGTGGTTTGGGAACCAAAAGTTTGTGTACCAAAAATGGCCCCACCAGATTTTCCCAACGGTAAATTTCGTTGTCTCCCATGACGGTCACTTTGGTCATGGGGGGGGGGGGGGGGGGGGCTGCTCCTAATGCCGGCCTGGTCACAGGTACGCGGTGATGTTGTTGTGCGCGGGATCGGCCAGAAAGCTCAGGAGGTTGTCCACGGGCCCGGCCTTCGTCACGGCCGCCTGCACCGCGAACGCCAGCATCGTGACCATCGCCAGGCGCCCGTGCTTGATCTCCGCCACCTTCTGCTCCTGCAACTTGGCCGCGTCGTCGGCCAGGCCCAGGGGGTCGAAGATGCCGCCGCCCGGGTACGTCGCGTCCGTGCCGTTCAGGAAGATGCCGACGGGCTCGAGCCCCCGCAGCCCCACGTACCGCGCGTACTCCGGGCCCCCCATGAGGAAGAACTGGCACGCCGCGATGATGGCGAGCCCCTGCGCCCCCGCGATGTGCAGCCCCGGGATCCCGAGGTAGTCGAGCTCGGCCGCTTGGTCGCCGAGTTTGTAGGCGCCCACCTTCCACCAGATCGTCTCTCCGAACTCGACCTGGAGCAGAGGAGTTGGGCGGGGCTCCGGGAATAGAAAGGGGGGCTGGGGTGGGCTGGGTCAAGGGCTCATCCGGACGGCCGTACCCACGGTCGGCGCCCTCGCCTGCGCGACCCGACTGGGCGGCCGATTCGCGGTTGTCCCGTCGCAAGGCCCGCCGGACTGTTGACAGCCCCCGTACCCTGCGGAGGCACACGCAGGAGGGAGTAGTAGAAGGGGGGGAGGGGGGTCTGGGACCCAAAAGTCTGTACCAATAATGGCCCGACAGGATTTCCCCAAAGGTAAATTGCGCTTTTCCCCACGACGGTCACTTTGGTCTGGAGGGAGGGGGGGGGGATAACCCCCTACCCTCCTCCTGCGGCGTACGGCCATTCTTACACTTCCCTGGCTGCGCAGCCATTTGGAGGGGACAAACGAGGAGGGGGGTATCTCCGCATGACTGACTGGGATCGACCCCATGATCAGAGGGCGTAGGATTAGGGGTACTGACCACAACTGGCCAACGCTGGCGATCTGGACATTGTCTGCAGATCCCGACCACTGCCTGCTTCCACTCGGCGCCAGATAAGCCCGCACACTGTTCGACATGCGCAACCGTTGGGAATCCAACCCCCTCCCATGGCCTCAGTGATCATATGAGGAGTGGGATATTCGGGGGGTGGGGGTGGGCGGAGGGTTGGAGAAGGTGAGGGGAACATGGCAGGGCAACGTCAAAAGACGGAGATTGCTTCTCCGTCACCCCAGCGTGCACCTCCCTTGCACACAACGGGTGTCCACAACCACAACCACATCCACAACCACATCCACAACAACGACTACGACCACATGAATCCGGTGGTCGTCACATGTGTTCGCAGCTGTCATTTGTGGAATTCGCACAAATTCACACCATTCGTTTGTGGGATGCAAATTCATGACAACAAAAAATGGGGATGCGCACTGCGGTCCAGGTCGTCAATGCGGCACCTCTCCCCACCCTTCGTGCCGTGTGTCTTCCACAACCCCTGGCCCCTCGAGGCCATCAATGGGGCAACGGTGTACTGTTTTCAAGTCCCTCCCTCCACTTGTCGTCACGTGTGCAGACAGCGACTGAGCCTGACAATGTCGAGTATGCGAAGATGGATATCCCGTGTTCTGACGCCACGTGCGTACCTTGTCCCCGAGCACCCGCTGCAGAGCCTCCGGAATGAGGCAGCCCGGGACCGCCAGCTGGGCCCATCTGCCGTGCACCACCTCCGCGTCGAACAGCCTCTCCAATTTGGTGCGGCAGTCCACTGTTCCGGGCTCCGCCTCGAAGCCCAGCTGCTTCCGTCGGTCCGTCATCAGCTGCGAGACAGCCTCGGCGCCGCTGACCACCGGCACGGGGCGGGCGCCCGGGGCACTGTCATCCCTCGCAAGCCCCAGGGGGTCGAATCCCGCGTCGCCGGGCAGCGAGCCGTCCAGATGGGCCGGTGGCGAGAAGAGCAGCCCCACGCGGTCCGGGCCGTAGTATTTGCTCTCGCCCTGGGCCTTCATCTGCTCCGCGTAGCGCTTGGCGACATCGGCCTCCAGCTCCGGCAGCATCTCGTCTAACGCGTTCTGCAACGACTCCCCGACGGGCAGGTTCTTGAGGATCTATGTGACGGGGGGACGAGGGGGAGGGGTATGGGATGGGGCGGATGACCATTGAGGCAAAGCAAACCCGACAAAGACACACAGCACACAGCACCAAAATGTCGTCTGTGTGGCCTCTAGCAGCAGGAACATAGGGAATGCTTAGGGGAAGGATAAATGTGGGGGAACTAGCACCGCATTAATTTTCCTCCAGTTTGGGTGAAGGAAGTTGGTCGAACGGGCAGCATGGCGACATCAGCATTGCACCTGGTGCAAAGCAGCACAAACCACAGATACAAACAATGAAATGACTGACAAAGAGATGGATGGCGTGGCTGGCCAAGCATGCCCCTTCATGGCACAAAATGCAACAACGGCATCAGATCTGACCCATCATGGATAAAGCACATGTGAATTTCCTCCAATTGGGTGGACATCATGCACCGTTGTGTAGACATTGAACACCCAACATGACATGCAATAAACCACAGCCAACACCAACCATGACCCTTATCAGATACCCGTATCGTTGCTACCCACGTCAATTCGCTCAAATCACAATGTCTCATCATTGGTGGGGACTGCAAAAGCAACCACAGACACACATGATCATGAAAACGCCAGGCCTGCTAATCAGGTGCTGTTTCCTCATGCTTATGAATACCACCATCCCCCGCAGGCCGCCGGGTCCCAACTCCTGGTGCCCCCATGTAAAGCATGTTTATAGTTCTATTCCCGGGTGCCTAGTTATCATGCTGTTTGTCTGATGCTTGTTGCTCCACTGCACCACGGTCCATGATGACAGGCAAATTGAGCAAATTCACATGTGCTTTCTTTATGATAGGTCAGTCTGAGACCGCTGTCCACATTGCAGGACTTCGAGGGCTTGTACAGCGTCTTTATGATCCCCACTACGTTGGTGGGCCGTACACTAGTATATGGTTTGCACAGGTTGTATGATGATTGAAGGCACATCCACACGGTAGAGAAATACCATCATGGTTGGAAGTTAGCTGTTATTGGTTGCCTAGAATTTCGAGCCATACAGGGTGGCCAGCGGCCATACAGTACACAGGATGAGTTTAATTAATGTGTGTGGGTATTTCAAGCATTCAATTATGGAAACCTGGGACCCCCACCATGGGTGAGGGGGTTCATATACAAGAAAACAGTTCTTTACGGCCCAGATCCAAATACACACACAGCGGCCACAATACGCAAAGAAGTTTTGACCCCCATCCTCCCCCCACCACACCCCACCCCAAAAGGGGTACCCAGGTGTTGGGGGGGGGGGGGATGGGTACGGGGGTCAAAATCCAAAAAATCATTGGGGGATCATTTTTGGTCCTAAAATGAAGACTTTATAAGGGGTTACATATCAGAAAGCATACCTTGGTGTATGCTACGTGAGCGACCCCCAAAAAAAGGGGGGTATATGACGCCCGCGCCTGCACTTGATCCAATGACCTCACTTCAAGGTGATTTCCTAAATTTTCGAAATCCTTACACCACAATCTATTTTAAGGGTACTTGACACAATGATGCAACATTTTGCACTCACACTGTTTCTAATCATGTGCGATATTGCAAGGAGCAACACACACCCGCCCCTTGAATGTGACACTATGCCTTTCTTGCTGGGTTCTTGTTGGGTTCCTGTTTGGGTACGTCACCCTTGCCACATGGGGGTTCCCCAACGCTTCAGAGCGGGCGACAAAATCAGAAGTGGCCCACAAGTGTGCGGATTGGAAACATCACCCCTGCCGCATGGGGGGTCCCCAACGTTTCACGACGAGCAACAAAATCAGAAGTGGCCCACAAGTGGGCAGATTGGCTACATCACGACCTGGCGCATGGGGGGTCCCCAACACTTTACAGCCGGGTAAAAAACAACCTCTCTTCAAGGTGATTTCCTAAATTTTCGAAATCCTTACACCACAATCTATTTTAAAGGTACTTGACACAATGATGCAACATTTTGCACTCACAGTGCTTCTAATCATGTGCGATATTGCCTTTTTGCTCTCCAATGGTGCGAGGAGCAACACACACACGCCCCTTGAATGTGACACTATGCCTTTCTTGCTGGGTTCCTGTTGGGTTCCTGTTCGATATGCTGGCAAATGCAGAGAACAATAAACATAGGGTTCTACACATGCATCAATACACATATGCCTAGCCTCTCCCCCCCTCCCTGTCCAGCGAACAATAAAGTCCTCAAAAAACAGAATCCGAACAAGACTCTTCGTTGGACACATCCTTCGTGACGCAATTAGCGAACTAATCTAATTGGGTAACTAATTCATTCATTGATTCACGAACCAAAAATAATGTTGACCTACCCCCCACAGCCCACGTCAGCCAGCGGATTACGACTACGATAATGGCCGCCTGTCCCTGAGGACCGCTCAGGCTTTGAACCCTTTTTTTGTTAATTGTTTTTGTTGGCTTTTATGTTGTTGTTCTTTCTTACCCGGAGATGTATGCGACCCGGCGCGCTGTCACGAGGTGATGGTTGTCTCCCGGTGCTCTCGACAACCCACTCACTCAAGCTGGGAGGAGCCCACTTCCCATGAAGAACGGACAGAGCAAAGAACGTCAATCAATCCCGGCAAATTAAGGATAGTGCTACTATCACAAGGGAAAGACACCCTGAGACATCACGACATTGTCCACGGCCGATTGCACAAATGGCAAGGACCCTCGCGAACAATGTGCTCCTGCCCGCTCGCTGCGAGATACATAGATCTGCGGGACATCAGGAGCCAAAGGGGCTGGGTCACTGCCACAGACACCCACCAGCCAAAGATCACCGCCAGCCACCCACGGAGGGGGGGAGGCCGCCCGCCACACACACCGCCAGGGTGGACAGCAACACTGTACTACCCCACCATAATTGGAGACTTCTTGGAGGACGGGCCATTAGTACTGATCTAAATAGCTTAAGGTGGACAGATGGATGAGGAAAGCATGCAACTGTTTGAGGAATGCCACAGACAGGCAGGTACAGGTGGACTGCGAGAGCAAAACGGAGTCTTCTGGGCCCCGGCAGGCGGATGCCCACACCACGCCAGATCACGTGCAATAAACTCCAAAATAATGCGAGATAATTGAGTGCTTGTCAATATGCAAATTGACCACCACGGGGAAACCTTTGAAGTTGCAAAAGCAGACCACAGGGAGGTCCAGGGACCTCAGTTCGTCGAACAGGACCCGAAATGCAACCGCCTCTGCTAGAATGAGGCGTTCGGGTGACACTTGTAAAGCTTAGCAGGGGAGTGGTGCTGGGGGTTGCTAGGTAGCGGTTATCTAATGTATGAGTATGCACGAACGAAAAGGAGCCAAACACTTCAGCGACGGCATCTCAGGGATCCAGCTAGAGAACCGAGAACCACATTAACAGTTTTCGGAGTCAACACGGGTGGTCTCATGAGGGTGCCATTCTGGTTTCTGTAGTGTCTGACAAATGGCAAAAAAAATATACACAGTGGCGGGGTTGCACTAGCAACCACCCCTCAGGCTCGCGCCACCCATGCATGGGGGTTTTCTAAGAAAAATCCGATGTGGAACAAGCGCTGCATACAAGATCAAGCTGGGCGTTATATCATGCATCACAAAGCGGCACTGCCAGGACCGTCAGAGGACACGTGGTTGGAGTAAAATGTGCAGCTGTGCACACGGTGTTGCCCGCATTGCCGTAAAATGATGCTGTTGCCAATGCTGTACTGCACACAGCCCAAAGGCTTTGCGCATTGCTGACACACAAAACTGCTGCTGACCAAATAGGAAGAGTCGATCAGGATTATGTGTCCTCCTCGTTTTGCACTCCCTCGCTGTGCACCAGCACCTTGCACTTTGGCTGTGCATGGCCTGGGCATATTTCAAGGACATGGACGTCTTGGATCTCATGCTGGTACCAAGATGATACGTCTCAAAGGCTCTTGAGTACTGGGAGCGATGGAAATTCATGGACACGGTGCATACAGATTGAGTTTGAGCTCATAGTTGTAACACAATGTTGAACCCAATCAAATTGATCCATTGGCAATTCTTCTTGCGCCCAAGAGTGTCAAGGATGGAATCAAAAACCATATCGTGGATGGTCAGGGTAGGGCATGCTGTAATATGAAGGATCGAAGGCCGGGGTCGTCGTGGGGGTACCAAGTGCATACGATTCCATTCCGATGGTTTGTTGTTGTTGGGGCTGCGGGTGTGGGGTGCTAGGTTTCCAGGGACCTCGCTTTGTATAATAGCACCACGCCAAGCAAACAAATGTGCATAGCAACCCCGCGACGCCAAGACTTATGAAAACGATGGCAATTGTTCGGCGCTCGCTGTCGCTCATCGGACAACAAGAGGTACAATTTCCATCCTCATCATAGGTTGGACTGCATGTACTGCATGAACTGCATCCATATTTAGTGTCAAAGCAAACCGTTGTCTGGAGCTGCAACATCAAAGCAACCATAACCACACCGAGTTGGCTCATTATCTGGCAAGAAAGAAGACCCTGCGGACAAAAGTGCTGTACTACCCCTGTGCTACCTCCCCTGGGCCCCTAGCCCCTGAGACATTGACGGTCCCTGTGATGTGCACAACGTCTACCCTGTACAATCGAATGAAATGTGGCTGTGAAGCCGTTGGAGCGTTCAGTGACTACATCAGCACTGTGCAGGGAATGATTGGATTTCATGTGAAAGTGCAAGAGAGAGCAAACCACACTGTTGTGCCCGACACCTCGTTACCCTACAAGATGATGTTCTCCTTAGACTTGGCACTGACAACGAGCAGCAATGTTGATGCCAGTTCTGTTAAAAGACGAAGAGGCAGTGGACCGCATGAAGGATGTCATTTAGCTGCTACAACTGCAGTGCGTGACCTCACGGACACATTTGAAGTAGAGGAGAGCTACAGCGTTAACGACAATTACTTACTTATGGTCCAGACAGATGTGTCACAAAGCAGCCTGTTTTTCTTTTGAATAGCTCGGAATAGTGTGACGACAATGCCGAGAATGGTATGTCACTAAGCTAATCAATTTGCACCTGATTCTAACTTGTTCATTTGGTTTATCCTGCTGGTGGTGGCCATGGCTAAGATCCATACTCGGACATTGAGCATTAGCTAACGGGGAACAAAATCACAAGTGGCCCACAAGTGGGCCGATTGGCTACCACTCCCCTTTCGCATGGGGGGTCCCGAACACTGCATGGCGTGGGACAAAATCAGATGCCCACATGAGAAGGGATGGGCTACATCTGTGCCTTATGGAGTCCCCGGCGCTTGACAGCAGGAGACAAAATTAGCAAGGCCCAAAAAAGGGCACATTGGCTACCCAATGCTTCACAGCGGGGGACAAAACCAAAAATGGCCCACAACTGAGCAATTTGGCTACGTCACCCTTGCCACATGGGGGGTCCCCCACGCTTTAGAGCGGGGGACAAAATCAGAAGTGGCCCACGAGTGGGCGGATCGGCTACATCACCCCTGCCGTATGGGGCGGGTCACCAAAACTTTAGAGCGGGGGACAAAATCAGAAGTGGCCCACAAGTGGACGGATTGGCTACGTCACCCCTGCCGCATGGGGGGTCCCCAATGCTTCGAAGCGGCAGACAAAATCTGAAGCGGCCCACAAGTGGGCAGATTGGGTACACCACCCTTGTTTTATGGTGGTTCCCCAACGTTTCACAACAGGGAACAAAATCAGAATTGGCCCACGGTGGCCCACAAATGGGAGGATTGCCTACATCCCCCGTGCCGTGTGGGGGGACCCCCCACCTTCAGAATGGGGGAGAAAATTAGAAGTGGCCCACTAGCGGACGGATTGGCTAGCTCACCCGTGCCGCATGAGTGGTCCCGAACGTTGCCCATTAGGAGACAAAATCAGAATTAGGACACAAGTGGGCAGATAGGCTACATCACCCCTGCCGCATGGGGGGGTCCCTGACGCTTCACAACGAGCAAAAAAATCAGAAGTGGCCCACAACTGACTAGATTGGCTACGTCACACTTGCCGAACGGGGGGTCACCAACACTTTACAACCGCAGGAAAAAAAAACGTAGTGGGGGGATAGCTACATCACCCCTGCCGTATGGGGGATCACAAACACTTTAGACCTTGGGACAAAATCAGAAGTGGCCCACAAGTGGGCGGATTGGCTACATCACCCCTGCCGTATGGGGGGTCCCCAACGCTTTAGAGCGCGGGACAAAATCAGAAGTGGCCCACAAGTGGACGGATTGGTTACGTCACCCTTGCCGTATGGGGGGTCACCAACGCTTTAGAGCGGGGGACAAAATCAGAAGTGGCCCACAAGTGGACGGATTGGCTACGTCACCCCTGTCGTATGGGGGGTCACCAACGATTTAGAGTGGGGGACAAGATCAGAGGTGGCCCACAAGTGGATGCATTGGCTACATCACCCCTGCCGTATGGGGGTTCACCAACCCTTTAGAGCGGGGGACAAAATCAGAAGTGGCCCACAAGTGGGCGGATTGGCTACAACACCCCTGCCGTATGGGGGGTCACCAACGCTTTAGAGCGGGGGACAAAATCAGAACTGGCCCACGAGTGGGTGGATTGGCTACATCACCCCTGCCGTATGGGGGGTCACCAAAACTTTAGAGCGGGGGACAAAATCAGAAGTGGCCCACAAGTGGACGGATTGGCTACGTCACCCTTGACGCATGGGGGGTCCCCAATGCTTCGAAGTGGTAGACAAAATCTGAAGCGGCCCACAAGTGGGCAGATTGGGTACACCACCCTTGTTTTATGGTGGTTCCCCAACGTTTCACAAATGGGAGGATTGCCTACATCCCCCGTGCCGTGTGGGGGGACCCCCCACCTTCAGAATGGGGGAGAAAATTAGAAGTGGCCCACAAGCGGACGGATTGGCTACCTCACCCGTGCCGCATGAGTGGTCCCGAACGTTGCCCATCAGGAGACAAAATCAGAATTGGGACACAAGTGGGCAGATAGGCTACATCACCCCTGCCGCATGGGGGGGTCCCTGACGCTTCACAACGAGCAACAAAATCAGAAGTGGCCCACAACTGACTAGATCGGCTACGTCACACTTGCCGAACGGGGGGTCACCAACACTTTACAATCGCAGAAAAAAAAAAGCGAAGTGGCCCACAAGTGGGCAGATTGGCTACTTCACCGATGCCGTATGGGCGGTCACCAACGCTTTAGAGGGGGGAGAAAATCACAAGTCTCCCACAAGTGGGCGGATTGGCTACATCACACCTGCCGCATGGGGGGTCCCCAACACTTTAGAGCGGGGGACAAAATCAGAAGTGGCCCACAAGCGGGGGGATTGGCCACATCACCCCTGCCGTATGGGGGGTTACCAACACTTTAGAGCTTGGGACTAAATCAGAGGTGGCCCACAAGTGGGCGGTTTGGCTACATCACCCCTGCCGTATGTGGGGTCCCCAACCCTTTAGAGCGCGGGACAAAATCAGAAGTGGCCCACAAGTGGACGGATTGGTTACGTCACCCCTGCCGTATGGGGGTTCACCAACGCTTTAGAGCGGGGGACAAAATCAGAGGTGGCCCACAAGTGGACGGATTGGCTACGTCACGCCTTCCGTATGGGGGGTCCCCAACGTTTTAGAGCGGGGGACAAAATCAAAAGTGGCCCGCAAATGTGCGGATTGGCTACATCACCCCCGGGGGACAAAATCAGAAGTGGCCCACAATTGGGCGGATTGGCTACATCACCCCTGCCGTATGGGGGGTCCCCAACGCTTTAGAGCGGGGGACAAAATCAGAGGTGGCCCACAAGTGGACGGATTGGCTACGTCACCCCTGTCGTATGGGGGGTCACCAACGCTTTAGAGCGGGGGACAAGATCAGAGGTGGCCCACAAGTGGATGCATTGGCTACGTCACCCCTGCCGTATGGGGGGTCCCGAACGCTTTAGAGCGGGGGACAAAATCAGAAGTGGCCCACAAGTGGGCAGATTGGCTACGTCACCCCTGCCGTATGGGGGGTCACCAACGTTTTAGAGCGGGGGACAAAATCAGAAGTGGCCCACGAGTGTGCGGATTGGCTACATCACCCCTGCCGTATGGGGGGTCCCCAACGCTTTAGAGCGGGGGACAAAATCAGAAGTGGCCCACAAGTGGACGGATTGGCTACGTCACCCCTGCCGCATGGGGGGTCCCCAATGCTTCGAAGCGGTAGACAAAATCTGAAGCGGCCCACAAGTGGGCAGATTGGGTACACCACCCTTGTTTTATGGTGGTTCCCCAACGTTTCACAGCAAGGAACAAAATCAGAATTGGCCCACGGTGGCCCACAAATGGGAGGATTGCCTACATCCCCCGTGCCGTGTGGGGGGACCCCCCACCTTCAGAATGGGGGAGAAAATTAGAAGTGGCCCACAAGCGGACGGATCGGCTACCTCACCCGTGCCGCATGAGGGGTCCCGAACGTTGCCCATTAGGAGACAAAATCAGAATTAGGACACAAGTGGGCAGATAGGCTACATCACCCCTGCCGCATGGGGGGGTCCCTGACGCTTCACAACGAGCAACAAAATCAGAAGTGGCCCACAACTGACTAGATTGGCTACGTCACACTTGCCGAACGGGGGGTCACCAACACTTTACAGCCGCAGAAAAAAAAAAAGGAAGTCTCCCACAAGTGGGGGGATAGCTACATCACCCCTGCCGCATGGGGGGTCCCCAACACTCTAGAGCGGGGGACAAAATCAGAAGAGGCCCAAAAGTGGGGGGATTGGCTACATCACCCCTGCCGTATGGGGGGTCACCAACACTTTAGAGCTTGGAACAAAATCAGAAGTGGCCCACAAGTGGGCTGATTGGCTACATCACCCCTGCCGTATGGGGGGTCCCCAACGGTTTAGAGCGGGGGACAAAATCAGAAGTGGGCCACAAGTGGGCAGATTGGCTACATCACCCCCGGGGGACAAAATTAGAAGTGGCCCACAATTGGGCGGATGGGCTACATCACCCCTGCCGTATGGGGGGTCCCCAACGCTTTAGAGCGGGGGACAAAATCAGAGGTGGCCCACAAGTGGACGGATTGGCTACGTCACCCCTGTCGTATGGGGGGTCACCAACGCTTTAGAGCGGGGGACAAGATCAGAGGTGGCCCACAAGTGGATGCATTGGCTACATCACACCTGCCGTATGGGGGGTCCCGAACGCTTTAGAGCGGGGGACAAAATCAGAAGTGGCCCACAAGTGGGCGGATTGGCTACAACACCCCTGCTGTATGGGGGGTCACCAACGTTTTAGAGCGGGGGACAAAATCAGAAGTGGCCCACAAGTGGACGGATTGGCTACGTCACCCTTGCCGCATGGGGGGTCCCCAACGCTTCGAAGCGGTAGACAAAATCTGAAGCGGCCCACAACTGGGCAGATTTGGTACACCACCCTTGTTTTATGGTGGTTCCCCAACGTTTCATAGCAAGGAACAAAATCAGAATTGGCCCACGGTGGCCCACAAATGGGAGGATTGGCTACATCCCCCGTGCCGTGTGGGGGGACCCCCCACCTTCAGAACGGGGGGGAAAATTAGAAGTGGCCCACAAGCGGACGGATTGGCTACCTCACCCGTGCCGCATGAGGGGTCCCGAACGTTGCCCATCAGGAGACAAAATCAGAATTGGGACACAAGTGGGCAGATAGGCTACATCACCCCTGCCGCATGGGGGGGTCCCTGACGCTTCACAACGAGCAACAAAATCAGAAGTGGCCCACAACTGACTAGATTGGCTACGTCACACTTGCCGAACGGGGGGTCACCAACACTTTACAATCGCAGAAAAAAAAAAGCGAAGTGGCCCACAAGTGGGCAGATTGGCTACTTCACCGATGCCGTATGGGCGGTCACCAACGCTTTAGAGGGGGGAGAAAATCACAAGTCTCCCACAAGTGGGCGGATTGGCTACATCACACCTGCCGCATGGGGGGTCCCCAAGACTTTAGAGCGGGGGACAAAATTAGAAGTGGCACACAAGTGGGGGGATTGGCCACATCACCCCTGCCGTATGGGGGGTTACCAACACTTTAGAGCTTGGGACAAAATCAGAAGTGGCCCACAAGTGGGCGGATTGGCTACATCACCCCTGCCGTATGGGGGGTCCCCAACGCTTTAGAGCGGGGGACAAAATCAGAAGTGGCCCACAAGTGGACGGATAGGTTACGTCACCCCTGCCGTATGGGCGGTTACCAACGCTTTAGAGCGGGGGACAAAATCAGAAGTGGCCCACAAGTGGACGGATTGGCTACATCACCCCTGCCGTATGGGGGGTCCCCAACGGTTTAGAGCGGGGGACAAAATCAGAAGTGGCCCACAAGTCGGCGGATTGGCTACATCACCCCCGGGGGACAAAATGAGCAGTGGCCCACAATCGGGCGGATTGGCTACATCACCCCTGCCGTATGGGGGGTCCCCAGCACTTTAGAGCGGGGGACAAAATCAGAAGTGGCCCACAAGTGGACGGATTGGTTACGTCACCCCTGCCGTATGGGGGGTCCCCAACGCTTTAGAGCGGGGGACAAAATCAGAGGTGGCCCACAAGTGGACGGATTGGCTACATCACCCCTGCCGTTTGGGGAGTCCCCAACGCTTTAGAGCAGGGGACAAAATCAGAAGTGGCCCACAAGTGGGCGGATTGGCTACATCACCCCCGGGGGACAAAATTAGAAGTGGCCCACAATTGGGCGGATTGGCTACATCACCCCTGCCGTATGGGGGGTCCCCAACGCTTTAGAGCGGGGGACAAAATCAGAAGTGGCCCACAAGTGGGCGGATTGGTTACGTCACCCCTGCTGTATGGGGGGTCACCAACGCTTTAGAGCGGGGGACAAAATCAGAAGTGGCCCACAAGTGGACGGATTGGCTACATCACCCCTGCCGTATGGGGGGTCCCCAACGGTTTAGAGCGGGGGACAAAATCAGAAGTGGCCCACAAGTCGGCGGATTGGCTACATCACCCCCGGGGGACAAAATGAGCAGTGGCCCACAATCGGGCGGATTGGCTACATCACCCCTGCCGTATGGGGGGTCCCCAGCACTTTAGAGCGGGGGACAAAATCAGAAGTGGCCCACAAGTGGACGGATTGGTTACGTCACCCCTGCCGTATGGGGGGTCCCCAACGCTTTAGAGCGGGGGACAAAATCAGAGGTGGCCCACAAGTGGACGGATTGGCTACATCACCCCTGCCGTTTGGGGAGTCCCCAACGCTTTAGAGCAGGGGACAAAATCAGAAGTGGCCCACAAGTGGGCGGATTGGCTACATCACCCCCGGGGGACAAAATTAGAAGTGGCCCACAATTGGGCGGATTGGCTACATCACCCCTGCCGTATGGGGGGTCCCCAACGCTTTAGAGCGGGGGACAAAATCAGAAGTGGCCCACAAGTGGGCGGATTGGTTACGTCACCCCTGCTGTATGGGGGGTCACCAACGCTTTAGAGCGGGGGACAAAATCAGAGGTGGCCCAAACGTGGACGGATTGGCTACATCACCCCTGCCGTTTGGGGGTCCCCAACGCTTTAGAGCGGGGAACAAAATCAGAAGGGGCCCACAAGTGGGCGGATTGGCTACATCACCCCCGGGGGACAAAATCAGAAGTGGCCCACAAGGGGGCGGATTGGCTACATCACCCCTGCCGTATGGGGGGTCCCGAACGCTTTAGAGCGGGGGACAAAATCAGAAGTGGCCCACAAGTGGGCGGATTGGCTACGTCACCCCTGCCGTATGGGGGTTCACCAACGCTTTAGAGCGGGGGACAAAATCAGAGGTGGCCCACAAGTGGACGGAATGGTTACATCACCCCTGCCGTATGGGGGGTCCCCAACGCTTTAGAGCAGGGGCCAAAATCAGAAGTGGCCCACAAGTGGACGGATTGGCTACATCACCCCTGCCGTATGGGGGGTCCCCAACACTTTAGAGCGGGGGACAAAATCAGAAGTGGCCCACAAGTGTGCGGATTGGTTACGGCACCCCTGCCGTATGGGGGGTCACCAACGCTTTAGAGCGGGTGACAAAATCAGAGGTGGCCCAAACGTGGACGGATTGGCTACATCACCCCTGCCGTATGGGGGGTCCCCAACACTTTAGAGCGCGGGACAAAACCAGAA
This sequence comes from Eutreptiella sp. 'Long Island Sound 2002', assembly GCA_964036045.1. Classification (NCBI taxonomy): domain Eukaryota; phylum Euglenozoa; class Euglenophyceae; order Eutreptiales; family Eutreptiaceae; genus Eutreptiella; species Eutreptiella sp. 'Long Island Sound 2002'. The sequence continues at coordinate 11,940,252 of OZ038397.1, read as the reverse complement.
GTGGCCCACAAGTGTGCGGATTGGTTACGTCACCCCTGCCGTATGGGGCGTCACCAACGCTTTAGAGCGGGTGACAAAATCAGAGGTGGCCCAAACGTGGACGGATTGGCTACATCACCCCTGCCGTATGGGGGGTCCCCAACGCTTTAGAGCGGGGAACAAAATCAGAAGGGGCCCACAAGTGGGCGGATTGGCTACATCACCCCCGGGGGACAAAATCAGAAGTGGCCCACAAGTGGGCGGATTGGCTACATCACCCCTGCCGTATGGGGGGTCCCCAACGCTTTAGAGCGGGGGACAAAATCAGAAGTGGCCCACAAGTGGGCGGATTGGGTACGTCACCCCTGCCGTATGGGGGTTCACCAACGCTTTAGAGCGGGGGACAAAATCAGAGGTGGCCCACAAGTGGACGGAATGGCTACATCACCCCTGCCGTATGGGGGGTCCCCAACGCTTTAGAGCGGGGGACAAAATCAGAAGTGGCCCACAAGTGGACGGATTGGTTACGTCACCCCTGCCGTATGGGGGGTCACCAACGCTTTAGAGCGGGGGACAAAATCAGAGGTGGCCCACAAGTGGACGGATTGGCTACATCACCCCTGCCGTATGGGGGGTCCCCAACCCTTTAGAGCGGGGGACAAAAACAGAAGTGGCCCACAAGTGGGCGGATTGGCTACATCACCCCCGGGGGACAAAATCAGAAGTGGCCCACAAGTGGACGGATTGGCTACATCACCCCTGCCGTATGGGGGGTCCCCAACACTTTAGAGCGGGGGACAAAATCAGAAGTGGCCCACAAGTGTGCGGATTGGTTACGTCACCCCTGCCGTATGGGGGGTCACCAACGCTTTAGAGCGGGTGACAAAATCAGAGGTGGCCCAAACGTGGACGGATTGGCTACATCACCCCTGCCGTATGGGGGGTCCCCAACACTTTAGAGCGCGGGACAAAATCAGAATTGGCCCACAAGTGTGCGGATTGGTTACGTCACCCCTGCCGTATGGGGCGTCACCAACGCTTTAGAGCGGGTGACAAAATCAGAGGTGGCCCAAACGTGGACGGATTGGCTACATCACCCCTGCCGTTTGGGGGGTCCCCAACGCTTTAGAGCGGGGAACAAAATCAGAAGGGGCCCACAAGTGGGCGGATTGGCTACATCACCCCCGGGGGACAAAATCAGAAGTGGCCCACAAGTGGGCGGATTGGCTACATCACCCCTGCCGTATGGGGGCTCCCCAACGCTTTAGAGCGGGGGACAAAATCAGAAGTGGCCCACAAGTGGGCGGATTGGCTACGTCACCCCTGCCGTATGGGGGTTCACCAACGTTTTAGAGCGGGGGACAAAATCAGAGGTGGCCCACAAGTGGACGGAATGGCTACATCACCCCTGCCGTATGGGGGGTCCCCAACACTTTAGAGCGGGGGACAAAATCAGAAGTGGCCCACAAGTGGACGGATTGGTTACGTCACCCCTGCCGTATGGGGGGTCACCAACGCTTTAGAGCGGGGGACAAAATCAGAGGTGGCCCACAAGTGGACGGATTGGCTACATCACCCCTGCCGTATGGGGGGTCCCCAACCCTTTAGAGCGGGGGACAAAATCAGAAGTGGCCCACAAGTGGGCGGATTGGCTACATCACCCCCGGGGGACAAAATCAGAAGTGGCCCACAATTGGGCGGAGTGGCTACATCACCCTTGCCGTATGGGGGGTCCCCAACGCTTTAGAGCGGGGGACAAAACCAGAAGTGGCCCACAAGTGTGTGGATTGGTTACGTCACCCCTGCCGTATGGGGGTTCACCAACGCTTTAGAGCGCGGGACAAAATCAGAGGTGGCCCACAAGTGGACGGATTGGCTACATCACCCCTGCCGTATGGGGGGTCCCCAACGCTTTAGAGCGGGGAACAAAATCAGAAGGGGCCCACAAATGGGCGGATTGGCTACATCAGCCCCGGGGGACAAAATCAGAAGTGGCCCACAAGTGGGCGGATTGGCTACATCACCCCTGCCGTATGGGGGGTCCCCAACGCTTTAGAGCGGGGGACAAAATCAGAAGTGGCCCACAAGTGGGCGGATTGGCTACGTCACCCCTGCCGTATGGGGGTTCACCAACGCTTTAGAGCGCGGGACAAAATCAGAGGTGGCCCACAAGTGGACGGATTGGCTACATCACCCCTGCCGTATGGGGGGTCCCCAACGCTTTAGAGCGGGGGACAAAATCAGAAGTGGCCCACAAGTGGACGGATTGGTTACGAAACCCCTGCCGTATGGGGGGTCACCAACGCTTTAGAGCGGGGGACAAAATCAGAGGTGGCCCACAAGTGGATGGATTGGCTACATCACCCCCGGGGGACAAAATCAGAAGTGGCCCACAATTGGGCGGAGTGGCTACATCACCCTTGCCGTATGGGGGGTCCCCAACGCTTTAGAGCGGGGGACAAAACCAGAAGTGGCCCACAAGTGTGTGGATTGGTTACGTCACCCCTGCCGTATGGGGGTTCACCAACGCTTTAGAGCGCGGGACAAAATCAGAGGTGGCCCACAAGTGGACGGATTGGCTACATCAACCCTGCCGTATGGGGTGTCCCCAACGCTTTAGAGCGGGGAACAAAATCAGAAGGGGCCCACAAGTGGGCGGATTGGCTACATCACCCCCGGGGGACAAAATCAGAAGTGGCCCACAAGTGGGCGGATTGGCTACATCACCCCTGCCGTATGGGGGGTCCCCAACGCTTTAGAGCGGGGGACAAAATCAGAAGTGGCCCACAAGTGGGCGGATTGGCTACGTCACCCCTGCCGTATGGGGGTTCACCAACGCTTTAGAGCGGGGGACAAAATCAGAGGTGGCCCACAAGTGGACGGAATGGCTACATCACCCCTGCCGTATGGGGGGTCCCCAACGCTTTAGAGCGGGGGACAAAATCAGAAGTGGCCCACAAGTGGACGGATTGGTTACGTCACCCCTGCCGTATGGGGGGTCACCAACGCTTTAGAGCGGGGGACAAAATCAGAGGTGGCCCACAAGTGGATGGATTGGCTACATCACCCCTGCCGTATGGGGGGTCCCCAACCCTTTAGAGCGGGGGACAAAACCAGAAGTGGCCCACAAGTGGACGGATTGGCTACGTCACCCCTGCCGTATGGGGGTTCACCAACGCTTTAGAGCGGGGGACAAAATCAGAAGTGGCCCACAAGTGGACGGATTGGTTACGTCACCCCTGCCGTATGGGGGGTCACCAACGCTTTAGAGCGGGGGACAAAATCAGAGGTGGCGCACAAGTGGACGGATTGGCTACATCACCCCTGCCGTTTGGGGGGTCCCCAACGCTTTAGAGCAGGGGACAAAATCAGAAGTGGCCCACAAGTGGACGGATTGGCTACGTCATTGATGCCGTATGGGAGGTCCCCGACGCTTCAGAAGGGGGGAGAGAATCACAGGTAGCCCACAAATGGGCGAAGTGGCTACATCACCCCTGCCGTATGGGGGGTCCCCAACGCTTTAGAGCGGGGGACAAAATCAGAAGTGGCTGACAAGTGGACGGATTGGTTACGTCACCCCTGCCGTATGGGGGGGTCACCAACGCTTTAGAGCGGGGGACAAAATCAGAGGTGGCCCACAAGTGGATGGATTGGCTACATCACCCCTGCCGTATGGGGGGTCCCCAACCCTTTAGAGCGGGGGACAAAACCAGAAGTGGCCCACAAGTGGACGGATTGGCTACGTCACCCCTGCCGTATGGGGGTTCACCAACGCTTTAGAGCGGGGGACAAAACCAGAAGTGGCCCACAAGTGGACGGATTGGCTACGTCACCCCTGCCGTATGGGGGTTCACCAACGCTTTAGAGCGGGGGACAAAATCAGAGGTGGCGCACAAGTGGACGGATTGGCTACATCACCCCTGCCGTTTGGGGGGTCCCCAACCCTTTAGAGCAAGGGACAAAATCAGAAGTGGCCCACAAGTGGACGGATTGGCTACGTCACCCCCGGGGGACAAAATCAGAAGTGGCCCACAATTGGGCGGATTGGCTACATCACCCCCGGGGGACAAAATCAGAAGTGGCCCACAAGTGGGCGGATTGGCTACATCACCCCTGCCGTATGGGGGGTCCCCAACGCTTTAGAGCGGGGGACAAAATCAGAAGTGGCCCACAAGTGGGCGGATTGGCTACGTCACCCCTGCCGTATGGGGGTTCACCAACGTTTTAGAGCGGGGGACAAAATCAAAGGTGGCCCACAAGTGGACGGAATGGCTACATCACCCCTGCCGTATGGGGGGTCCCCAACCCTTTAGAGCGGGGGACAAAATCAGAAGTGGCCCACAAGTGGACGGATTGGTTACGTCACCCCTGCCTTATGGGGGGTCACCAACGCTTTAGAGCGGGGGACAAAATCAGAGGTGGCCCACAAGTGGACGGATTGGCTACATCACCCCTGCCGTATGGGGGGTCCCCAACCCTTTAGAGCGGGGGACAAAATCAGAAGTGGCCCACAAGTGGGCGGATTGGCTACATCACCCCCGGGGGACAAAATCAGAAGTGGCCCACAATTGGGCGGAGTGGCTACATCACCCTTGCCGTATGGGGGGTCCCCAACGCTTTAGAGCAGGGGACAAAACCAGAAGTGGCCCACAAGTGTGTGGATTGGTTACGTCACCCCTGCCGTATGGGGGTTCACCAACGCTTTAGAGCGCGGGACAAAATCAGAGGTGGCCCACAAGTGGACGGATTGGCTACATCACCCCTGCCGTATGGGGGGTCCCCAACGCTTTAGAGCGGGGAACAAAATCAGATGGGGCCCACAAGTGGGCGGATTGGCTACATCAGCCCCGGGGGACAAAATCAGAAGTGGCCCACAAGTGGGCGGATTGGCTACATCACCCCTGCCGTATGGGGGGTCCCCAACGCTTTAGAGCGGGGGACAAAATCAGAAGTGGCCCACAAGTGGGCGGATTGGCTACATCACCCCTGCCGTATGGGGGGTCCCCAACGCTTTAGAGCGGGGAACAAAATCAGAAGGGGCCCACAAGTGGGCGGATTGGCTACATCAGCCCCGGGGGACAAAATCAGAAGTGGCCCACAAGTGGGCGGATTGGCTACATCACCCCTGCCGTATGGGGGGTCCCCAACGCTTTAGAGCGGGGGACAAAACCAGAAGTGGCCCACAAGTGGGCGGATTGGCTACGTCACCCCTGCCGTATGGGGGTTCACCAACGCTTTAGAGCGCGGGACAAAATCAGAGGTGGCCCACAAGTGGACGGATTGGCTACATCACCCCTGCCGTATGGGGGGTCCCCAACGCTTTAGAGCGGGGGACAAAATCAGAAGTGGCCCACAAGTGGACGGATTGGTTACGTCACCCCTGCCGTATGGGGGGTCACCAACGCTTTAGAGCGGGGGACAAAATCAGAGGTGGCCCACAAGTGGATGGATTGGCTACATCACCCCCGGGGGACAAAATCAGAAGTGGCCCACAATTGGGCGGAGTGGCTACATCACCCTTGCCGTATGGGGGGTCCCCAACGCTTTAGAGCGGGGGACAAAACCAGAAGTGGCCCACAAGTGTGTGGATTGGTTACGTCACCCCTGCCGTATGGGGGTTCACCAACGCTTTAGAGCGCGGGACAAAATCAGAGGTGGCCCACAAGTGGACGGATTGGCTACATCACCCCTGCCGTATGGGGTGTCCCCAACGCTTTAGAGCGGGGAACAAAATCAGAAGGGGCCCACAAGTGGGCGGATTGGCTACATCACCCCCGGGGGACAAAATCAGAAGTGGCCCACAAGTGGGCGGATTGGCTACATCACCCCTGCCGTATGGGGGGTCCCCAACGCTTTAGAGCGGGGGACAAAATCAGAAGTGGCCCACAAGTGGGCGGATTGGCTACGTCACCCCTGCCGTATGGGGGTTCACCAACGCTTTAGAGCGGGGGACAAAATCAGAGGTGGCCCACAAGTGGACGGAATGGCTACATCACCCCTGCCGTATGGGGGGTCCCCAACGCTTTAGAGCGGGGGACAAAATCAGAAGTGGCCCACAAGTGGACGGATTGGTTACGTCACCCCTGCCGTATGGGGGGTCACCAACGCTTTAGAGCGGGGGACAAAATCAGAGGTGGCCCACAAGTGGATGGATTGGCTACATCACCCCTGCCGTATGGGGGGTCCCCAACGCTTTAGAGCGGGGGACAAAATCAGAAGTGGCCCACAAGTGGGCGGATTGGCTACATCACCCCTGCCGTATGGGGGGTCCCCAACGCTTTAGAGCGGGGAACAAAATCAGAAGGGGCCCACAAGTGGGCGGATTGGCTACATCACCCCCGGGGGACAAAATCAGAAGTGGCCCACAAGTGGGCGGATTGGCTACATCACCCCTGCCGTATGGGGGGTCCCCAACGCTTTAGAGCGGGGGACAAAACCAGAAGTGGCCCACAAGTGGGCGGATTGGCTACGTCACCCCTGCCGTATGGGGGTTCACCAACGCTTTAGAGCGCGGGACAAAATCAGAGGTGGCCCACAAGTGGACGGATTGGCTACATCACCCCTGCCGTATGGGGGGTCCCCAACGCTTTAGAGCGGGGGACAAAATCAGAAGTGGCCCACAAGTGGACGGATTGGTTACGTCACCCCTGCCGTATGGGGGGTCACCAACGCTTTAGAGCGGGGGACAAAATCAGAGGTGGCCCACAAGTGGATGGATTGGCTACATCACCCCCGGGGGACAAAATCAGAAGTGGCCCACAATTGGGCGGAGTGGCTACATCACCCTTGCCGTATGGGGGGTCCCCAACGCTTTAGAGCGGGGGACAAAACCAGAAGTGGCCCACAAGTGTGTGGATTGGTTACGTCACCCCTGCCGTATGGGGGTTCACCAACGCTTTAGAGCGCGGGACAAAATCAGAGGTGGCCCACAAGTGGACGGATTGGCTACATCACCCCTGCCGTATGGGGTGTCCCCAACGCTTTAGAGCGGGGAACAAAATCAGAAGGGGCCCACAAGTGGGCGGATTGGCTACATCACCCCCGGGGGACAAAATCAGAAGTGGCCCACAAGTGGGCGGATTGGCTACATCACCCCTGCCGTATGGGGGGTCCCCAACGCTTTAGAGCGGGGGACAAAATCAGAAGTGGCCCACAAGTGGGCGGATTGGCTACGTCACCCCTGCCGTATGGGGGTTCACCAACGCTTTAGAGCGGGGGACAAAATCAGAGGTGGCCCACAAGTGGACGGAATGGCTACATCACCCCTGCCGTATGGGGGGTCCCCAACGCTTTAGAGCGGGGGACAAAATCAGAAGTGGCCCACAAGTGGACGGATGGGTTACGTCACCCCTGCCGTATGGGGGGTCACCAACGCTTTAGAGCGGGGGACAAAATCAGAGGTGGCCCACAAGTGGATGGATTGGCTACATCACCCCTGCCGTATGGGGGGTCCCCAACCCTTTAGAGCGGGGGACAAAACCAGAAGTGGCCCACAAGTGGACGGATTGGCTACGTCACCCCTGCCGTATGGGGGTTCACCAACGCTTTAGAGCGGGGGACAAAATCAGAAGTGGCCCACAAGTGGACGGATTGGTTACGTCACCCCTGCCGTATGGGGGGTCACCAACGCTTTAGAGCGGGGGACAAAATCAGAGGTGGCGCACAAGTGGACGGATTCGCTACATCACCCCTGCCGTTTGGGGGGTCCCCAACGCTTCAGAGCAGGGGACAAAATCACAAGTGGCCCACAAGTGGGCGGATTGGCTACATCACCCCTGCCGTATGGGGGGTCCCCAACGCTTTAGAGCGGGGGACAAAATCAGAAGTGGCCCACAAGTGGGCGGATTGGCTACGTCACCCCTGCCGTATGGGGGTTCACCAACGCTTTAGAGCGGGGGACAAAATCAGAGGTGGCCCACAAGTGGACGGAATGGCTACATCACCCCTGCCGTATGGGGGGTCCCCAACGCTTTAGAGCGGGGGACAAAATCAGAAGTGGCCCACAAGTGGACGGATGGGTTACGTCACCCCTGCCGTATGGGGGGTCACCAACGCTTTAGAGCGGGGGACAAAATCAGAGGTGGCCCACAAGTGGATGGATTGGCTACATCACCCCTGCCGTATGGGGGGTCCCCAACCCTTTAGAGCGGGGGACAAAACCAGAAGTGGCCCACAAGTGGACGGATTGGCTACGTCACCCCTGCCGTATGGGGGTTCACCAACGCTTTAGAGCGGGGGACAAAATCAGAAGTGGCCCACAAGTGGACGGATTGGTTACGTCACCCCTGCCGTATGGGGGGTCACCAACGCTTTAGAGCGGGGGACAAAATCAGAGGTGGCGCACAAGTGGACGGATTCGCTACATCACCCCTGCCGTTTGGGGGGTCCCCAACGCTTCAGAGCAGGGGACAAAATCAGAAGTGGCCCACAAGTGGACGGATTGGCTACGTCATTGATGCCGTATGGGAGGTCCCCAACGCTTCAGAAGGGGGGAGAGAATCACAGGTAGCCCACAAATGGGCGAAGTGGCTACATCACCCCTGCCATATGGGGGGTCCCCAACGCTTTAGAGCGGGGGACAAAATCAGAAGTGGCCGACAAGTGGACGGATTGGTTACGTCACCCCTGCCGTATGGGGGGGTCACCAACGCTTTAGAGCGGGGGACAAAATCAGAGGTGGCCCACAAGTGGATGGATTGGCTACATCACCCCTGCCGTATGGGGGGTCCCCAACCCTTTAGAGCGGGGGACAAAACCAGAAGTGGCCCACAAGTGGACGGATTGGCTACGTCACCCCCGGGGGACAAAATCAGAAGTGGCCCACAATTGGGCGGATTGGCTACATCACCCCCGGGGGACAAAATCAGAAGTGGCCCACAAGTGGGCGGATTGGCTACATCACCCCTGCCGTATGGGGGGTCCCCAACGCTTTAGAGCGGGGGACAAAATCAGAAGTGGCCCACAAGTGGGCGGATTGGCTACGTCACCCCTGCCGTATGGGGGTTCACCAACGCTTTAGAGCGGGGGACAAAATCAGAGGTGGCGCACAAGTGGACGGATTGGCTACATCACCCCTGCCGTTTGGGGGGTCCCCAACCCTTTAGAGCAAGGGACAAACTCAGAAGTGGCCCACAAGTGGACGGATTGGCTACGTCACCCCCGGGGGACAAAATCAGAAGTGGCCCACAAGTGGGCGGATTGGCTACATCACCCCTGCCGTATGGGGGGTCCCCAACGCTTTAGAGCGGGGGACAAAATCAGAAGTGGCCCACAAGTGGGCGGATTGGCTACGTCACCCCTGCCGTATGGGGGTTCACCAACGTTTTAGAGCGGGGGACAAAATCAGAGGTGGCCCACAAGTGGACGGAATGGCTACATCACCCCTGCCGTATGGGGGGTCCCCAACACTTTAGAGCGGGGGACAAAATCAGCAGTGGCCCACAAGTGGACGGATTGGTTACGTCACCCCTGCCGTATGGGGGGTCACCAACGCTTTAGAGCGGGGGACAAAATCAGAGGTGGCCCACAAGTGGACGGATTGGCTACATCACCCCTGCCGTATGGGGGGTCCCCAACCCTTTAGAGCGGGGGACAAAATCAGAAGTGGCCCACAAGTGGGCGGATTGGCTACATCACCCCCGGGGGACAAAATCAGAAGTGGCCCACAATTGGGCGGAGTGGCTACATCACCCTTGCCGTATGGGGGGTCCCCAACGCTTTAGAGCGGGGGACAAAACCAGAAGTGGCCCACAAGTGTGTGGATTGGTTACGTCACCCCTGCCGTATGGGGGTTCACCAACGCTTTAGAGCGCGGGACAAAATCAGAGGTGGCCCACAAGTGGACGGATTGGCTACATCACCCCTGCCGTATGGGGGGTCCCCAACGCTTTAGAGCGGGGAACAAAATCAGAAGGGGCCCACAAGTGGGCGGATTGGCTACATCAGCCCCGGGGGACAAAATCACAAGTGGCCCACAAGTGGGCGGATTGGCTACATCACCCCTGCCGTATGGGGGGTCCCCAACGCTTTAGAGCGGGGGACAAAACCAGAAGTGGCCCACAAGTGGGCGGATTGGCTACGTCACCCCTGCCGTATGGGGGTTCACCAACGCTTTAGAGCGCGGGACAAAATCAGAGGTGGCCCACAAGTGGACGGATTGGCTACATCACCCCTGCCGTATGGGGGGTCCCCAACGCTTTAGAGCGGGGGACAAAATCAGAAGTGGCCCACAAGTGGACGGATTGGTTACGTCACCCCTGCCGTATGGGGGGTCACCAACGCTTTAGAGCGGGGGACAAAATCAGAGGTGGCCCACAAGTGGATGGATTGGCTACATCACCCCCGGGGGACAAAATCAGAAGTGGCCCACAAGTGGGCGGAGTGGCTACATCACCCTTGCCGTATGGGGGGTCCCCAACGCTTTAGAGCGGGGGACAAAACCAGAAGTGGCCCACAAGTGTGTGGATTGGTTACGTCACCCCTGCCGTATGGGGGTTCACCAACGCTTTAGAGCGCGGGACAAAATCAGAGGTGGCCCACAAGTGGACGGATTGGCTACATCACCCCTGCCGTATGGGGTGTCCCCAACGCTTTAGAGCGGGGAACAAAATCAGAAGGGGCCCACAAGTGGGCGGATTGGCTACATCACCCCCGGGGGACAAAATCAGAAGTGGCCCACAAGTGGGCGGATTGGCTACATCACCCCTGCCGTATGGGGGGTCCCCAACGCTTTAGAGCGGGGGACAAAATCAGAAGTGGCCCACAAGTGGGCGGATTGGCTACGTCACCCCTGCCGTATGGGGGTTCACCAACGCTTTAGAGCGGGGGACAAAATCAGAGGTGGCCCACAAGTGGACGGAATGGCTACATCACCCCTGCCGTATGGGGGGTCCCCAACGCTTTAGAGCGGGGGACAAAATCAGAAGTGGCCCACAAGTGGACGGATTGGTTACGTCACCCCTGCCGTATGGGGGGTCACCAACGCTTTAGAGCGGGGGACAAAATCAGAGGTGGCCCACAAGTGGATGGATTGGCTACATCACCCCTGCCGTATGGGGGGTCCCCAACCCTTTAGAGCGGGGGACAAAACCAGAAGTGGCCCACAAGTGGACGGATTGGCTACGTCACCCCTGCCGTATGGGGGTTCACCAACGCTTTAGAGCGGGGGACAAAATCAGAAGTGGCCCACAAGTGGACGGATTGGTTACGTCACCCCTGCCGTATGGGGGGTCACCAACGCTTTAGAGCGGGGGACAAAATCAGAGGTGGCGCACAAGTGGACGGATTGGCTACATCACCCCTGCCGTTTGGGGGGTCCCCAACGCTTTAGAGCAGGGGACAAAATCAGAAGTGGCCCACACGTGGACGGATTGGCTACGTCATTGATGCCGTATGGGAGGTCCCCGACGCTTCACAAGGGGGGAGAGAATCACAGGTAGCCCACAAATGGGCGAAGTGGCTACATCACCCCTGCCGTATGGGGGGTCCCCAACGCTTTAGAGCGGGGGACAAAATCAGAAGTGGCCGACAAGTGGACGGATTGGTTACGTCACCCCTGCCGTATGGGGGGGTCACCAACGCTTTAGAGCGGGGGACAAAATCAGAGGTGGCCCACAAGTGGATGGATTGGCTACATCACCCCTGCCGTATGGGGGGTCCCCAACCCTTTAGAGCGGGGGACAAAACCAGAAGTGGCCCACAAGTGGACGGATTGGCTACGTCACCCCTGCCGTATGGGGGTTCACCAACGCTTTAGAGCGGGGGACAAAACCAGAAGTGGCCCACAAGTGGACGGATTGGCTACGTCACCCCTGCCGTATGGGGGTTCACCAACGCTTTAGAGCGGGGGACAAAATCAGAGGTGGCGCACAAGTGGACGGATTGGCTACATCACCCCTGCCGTTTGGGGGGTCCCCAACCCTTTAGAGCAAGGGACAAAATCAGAAGTGGCCCACAAGTGGAGGGATTGGCTACGTCACCCCCGGGGGACAAAATCAGAAGTGGCCCACAATTGGGCGGATTGGCTACATCACCCCTGCCGTATGGGGGGTCCCCAACACTTTAGAGCGGGGGACAAAATCAGAAGTGGCCCACAAGTGTGCGGATTGGTTACGTCACCCCTGCCGTATGGGGGGTCAACAACGCTTTAGAGCGGGGGACAAAATCAGAGGTTGCCCAAACGTGGACGGATTGGCTACATCACCCCTGCCGTTTGGGGGGTCCCCAACGCTTTAGAGCGGGGAACAAAATCAGAAGTGGCCCACAAGTGGACGGATTGGTTACGTCACCCCTGCCGTATGGGGGGTCACCAACGCTTTAGAGCGGGGGACAAAATCAGAGGTGGCCCACAAGTGGACGGATTGGCTACATCACCCCTGCCGTATGGGGGGTCCCCAACGCTTTAGAGCGGGGGACAAAATCAGAAGTGGCCCACAAGTGGGCGGATTGGCTACATCACCCCCGGGGGACAAAATCAGTAGTGGCCCACAATTGGGCGGATTGGCTACATCACCCCTGCCGTATGGGGGGTCCCCAACGCTTTAGAGCAGGTGACGAAATCAGGAATGGCCCACAAGTGGGCGGATTGGCTACGTCACCCCTGCCATATAAGGGGTCCCCAACACTTTAGAGCGGGGGACAAAACCAGAAGGGGCACACAAGTGGACGGATTGGCTACGTCACCCCTGCCGTATGGGGGGTCAACAACCCTTTAGAGCGGGGGACAAAATCAGAGGTGGCCTACAAGTGGACGGATTGGCTACGTCACCCCTGCCGTATGGGAGGTCCCTGACGCTTCAGAAGGGGGGAGAGAATCACAAGTGGCCCACAAATGGGTGAAGTGGCTACATCACCCCTGCCGTATGGGGGGTCACCAACGCTTTAGAGCGGGGGACAAAATCAAGAGTGGCCCACAAGTGGGCGGATTGGCTACATCACCCCCGGGGGACAAAATCAGAAGTGGCCCACAATTGGGCGAATTGGCTACATCACCCCTGCCGTATGGGGGGTCCCCAACGCTTTAGAGCGGGGGTAAAAATCAGAAGTGGCCCACAAGTGGACGGATTGGCTACGTCACCCCAGCCGTATGGGGGGTCAACAACCCTTTAGAGCGGGGGACAAAATCAGAGGTGGCCTACAAGTGGACGGATTGGCTACGTCATTGATGCCGTATGGGAGGTCCCTGACGCTTCAGAAGGGGGGAGAGAATCACAAGTGGCCCACAAATGTGCGGATTGGCTACATCACCCCTGCCGTATGGGGGGTCCCCAACGCTTTAGAGCGGGGGACAAAACCAGAAGTGGCCCACAAGTGGACGGATTGGCTACATCACCCCTGCCGCATGGGGGGTCACCAACGCTTTAGAGCGGGGGACAAAATCAGAAGTGGCCCACAAGTGGGCGGATTGGCTACATCACCCCTGCCGTATGGGGGGTCACCAACACTTTAGAGCGGGGGACAAAATCAGAAGTGGCCCACAAGTGGGCGGATTGGCTACATCACCCCTGCCGTATGGGGGGTCCCCAACGCTTTAGAGCAAGGGACAAAATCAGAAGTGGCCCACACGTGGACGGATTGGCTACGTCACTGATGCCGTATGGGAGGTCCCCAACGCCTGAGAAGGGGGGAGAAAATCACAAGTGGCCCACAAATGGGCGGATTGGCTACATCACCCCTGCCGCATGGGGGGTCCCCAACGCTTTAGAGCGGGAGACAAAATCAGAAGTGGCCCACAAGTGTGCGGATTGGCTACATCACCCCTGCCGCATGGGGGGTCCCCAACGCCTCAGAAGGGGGGGAAAAATCACAATTGGCCCACAAATGGCGGATTGGCTACATCACCCCTCCCGAAGGGGGCTCCCCAACACTTTAGGGCGGGGGACAAATTCAGAAGTGGCGCACAAGTGGACGGATTGGCTACGTCACCCCTGCCGTATGGGAGGTCAACAACGCTTTAGAGCGGGGGACTAAATCAGAGGTGGCCCACAAGTGGACGGATTGGCCACATCACCCCTGCCGTATGGGGGGTCCCCAACGCTTTAGAGCAAGGGACAAAATCAGAAGTGGCCCACAAGCGGTCGGATTGGCAACGTCACTGATGCCGTATGGGAGGTCCCCAACGCCTCAGAAGGGAGGAGAAAATCACAAGTGGCCCACAAATGGGCGGATTGGCTACATCACACCTGCTGTATGGGGGGTCACCAACGCTTTAGAGCGGGGAACAAAATCAGAAGTGGCCCACAAGTGGACGGATTGGCTACATCACCCCTGCCGTATGGGGGGTCCCCAACACTTTAGAGCAAGGGACAAAATCAGAAGTGGCCCACACGTGGACGGATTGGCTACGTCACTGATGCCGTATGGGAGGTCCCCAACGCCTGAGAAGGGGGGAGAAAATCACAAGTGGCCCACAAATGGGCGGATTGGCTACATCACCCCTGCCGCATGGGGGGTCCCCAACGCTTTAGAGCGGGGGACAAAATCAGAAGTGGCCCACAAGTGTGCGGACTGGCTACATCACCCCTGCCGCATGGGGGTCCCCAACGCCTCAGAAGGGGGGGGGAAATCACAATTGGCCCACAAATGGGCGGATTGGCTACATCACACCTGCCGCATGGGGGGTCTCCAACACTTTAGGGCGAAGGACAAAATCAGAAGTGGCCCACAAGTGGACGGATTGGCTACGTCACCCCTGCCGTATGGGGGGTCCCCAACGCTTTAGAGCGGGGGACTAAATCAGAGGTGGCCCACAAGTGGACGGATTGGCCACATCACCCCTGCCGTATGGGGGGTCCCCAACGCTTTAGAGCGGGGGACAAAATCAGAAGTGGCCCACAAGTGGACGGATTGGCTACGTCACCCCTGCCGTATGGGGGGTCAACAACGCTTTAGAGCGGGGGACTAAATCAGAGGTGGCCCACAAGTGGACGGATTGGCCACATCACCCCTACCGTATGGGGGGTCCCCAACGCTTTAGAGCAAGGGACAAAATCAGAAGTGGCCCACAAGCGGTCGGATTGACAACGTCACTGATGCCGTACGGGAGGTCCCCAACACCTCAGAAGGGGGGAGAAAATCACAAGTGGCCCACAAATGGGCGGATTGGCTACATCACACCTGCCGCATGGGGGGTCCCCAACGCTTTAGAGCGGGGGACAAAATCAGAAGTGGCCCACAAGTGGGCGGATTGGCTACATCACCCCTGCCGCATGGGGGGTTCCCAACGCTTTAGAGCGGGAGACAAAATCAGAAGTGGCCCACAAGTGGGCGGATAAGCTGCATCACCCGTGCCGAATGGGGGGTCCCCAACACTGAAGCGGCCCACAAGTGAGCAGATTTGGTACACCACCCTTGTTTTATGGTGGTTCCCCAATGTTTCACAGCAAGGAACAAAATCAGAATTGGCCCACGGTGGCCCACAAATGGGAGGATTGCCTACATCCCCCGTGCCGTGTGGGGGGACCCCCCACCTTCAGAATGGGGGAGAAAATTAGAATTGACCCACAAGCGGACGGATTGGCTACCTCACCCGTGCCGCATGAGTGGTCCCGAACGTTGCCCATCACGAGACAAAATCAGAATTGGGACACAAGTGGGCAGATAGGCTACATCACCCCTGCCGCATGGGGGGATCCCTGACGCTTCACAACGAGCAACAAAATCAGAAGTGGCCCACAACTGACTAGATTGGCTACGTCACACTTGCCGAACGGGGGGTCCCCAACACTTTACAACCGCAGAAAAAAAAAGGAAGTGGCCCACAAGGGGGCAGATTGGCTACGTCACCGATGCCGTATGGGCGGTCACCAACACTTTAGAGGGGGTAGAAAATCACAAATCTCCCACTGCCGTACAGGGGGTCACCAACGCTTTAGAGCGGGGGACAAAATCAGAGGTGGCCCACAAGTGGACGGATTGGCTACATCACCCGTGCCGTATGGGGGGTCACCAACGCTTTAGAGCAAGGGACAAAATCAGAAGTGGCCCACAAGTGGGCGGATTGGGTACGTCATTGATGTCGTATGGGAGGTCCCCAACGCCTCAGAAGGGGGGAGAGAATCAGAAGTTGCCCACAAATGGGCGAAGTGGCTACATCACCCCTGCCGCATGGGGGGTCCCCAACGCTTTAGAGCGGGGGACAAAATCAGAAGTGGCCCACAAGTGGACGGATTGGCTACATCAGGCCTGCCGTATGGGGGGTCCCCAACGCTCTAGAGCCGGGGACAAAACCGGAAGTGGCCCACACGTGGGCGGATTGGCTATGTCACCCCTGCCGCATGGGGGGTCCCAACGCTTCGGAGTTGGGGAGTAAAACAGAAGTGGCCCACAAGTGGGCGGATTTGTTACCCCACCACATCACCCCTGCCGTATGGGGGGTCACCAAAGGCTTTAGAGCGGGGGACAAAATCAGAAGGGGCCCACAAGCGGACGGACTGGCTACTTCACCCCTGCCGCATGGGGGTTCCCCAACGCTTCAGAGCGGGGGACAAAATCAGAAGTGGCCCACCAGTGGGCGGATTGGCTACCTCACCTATGCCACATGGGGGGTCCTGAACGTTGCCCATCGGGGGATAAAATCAGAATTGGGACACACCTGAGCGGATGGGCTACATCACCCCTGCCGCATGGGGGGTCCCAAACGCTTCACAACGAGCCACAAAATCAAAAGTGGCCGACAGGTGGGCGGATTCGCTACCTCACCTATGCCACATTGGCGGTGCCGAACAATGCCCATCACGGGACAAAATCAGAATTGGGACACAAGTGGGCGGATTGGCTACACCACCCCTGCCGCATGGGGGGATCCCTAACGCTTCACAACGAGCCAAAAAATCAGAAGTGGCCCAAAAAAAGCACTTTGGCTACGGAACACTTGCCGCATGAGGGGTCCCCAACACTTTAGAACCGCAAAAAAAAGCGAAGTGGCCCAAATGTGGGCGGATTGGCTACATCACCGATGCCGTATGGGGGGTCCCTAACATTTTAGAGCCGGGGATAAAACCAGAAGTGGCTCACAAGTGGGCAAATGGGCTACGTCACTGATGCAGTATGGGGGGTACCCAACACTTCGGAGGGGGGAGAAAATCACAAGTGGCCCACGGTCGCCCACAAGTGGCGGAATGGCTGCGTCACCACTGCCGTATGGCGGGTCCACAACGCTTCACAGCGGGGGACAAAATCAGAAGTGGCCCTCAACTGAGGAGATTGGCTACATCGCACTTGCCGCATGGGTGGTCCCGAAGACTCTAGAAACGCACAAAAAACACGAAATGGCCCACTAGTGGGTAGATTGGCTATGTCACCGATGCCGTATGGGGGGGTCACCAACGCTTTAGAGGGGGGAGAAAATCACAAGTGCCCACAAGTGGGCGGATTGGCTATATCACCCCTACCTAGGGGGGGGTCCCCAACATTTTAGAGCCGGGTAAAAAACCAAAAGTGGGCCACAAGTGGGCGGATTGGCTACTTTGCCCCTGCCATATGGGGGGGTCCCCAACGCTTCACAGACCTCACCCGTGCCACATGAGGGTTCCCCAACGTGTGGCGTGGGACAAAATCAGAAAGTGCCCAAAAGGGGGGGATTGGCTACATCTGTGCCGTATGTGAAGTCGCCGGCGCTTGACAGTAGGGAACAAAATCAGGAAGGCCCAAAAAAGGGCAGATTGACTACCCAACCTTCCCAACTCTACACACTAGGGGACAAAACCAAAAAAGGCCCACAACCGAGCAGTTTGGCTACGTGACCCTTGCCACATGGGGGTTCCCCAACGCTTCACAACGGGCGACAAAATCAGAATTGGGACACCAGTGGGCAGATTGGCAACATCACCCCTGCCGCATGGGGGGTCCCCAACGCTTCATAAAGAGCAACAAAATCAGAGGTGGCCCACAGGTGTGCGGATTAGCTACATCACGACTTGCCGCATGGGGGGTCCCCAACATTTTAGAACCCGGGAGAAAACTAAAAGTGGCCCACAAGTGGGCGGATTGGCTAAATCACCCCTGCCGCATGGGGGGTCCCCAACACTTTAGAGCGGGCGACAAAATCAGAAGTGGCCCACAAATGGGTGGATTGGCTACGTCACCGATGCCGTATGGGAGGTCCCCAACGCTTCACAGGGGGGACGGACTTAGAAGTGGCCCACAAATGGACGGATTGGCTACATCACCCTGCCGCATGGGGGGTCCCCACCGTTTTAGACTTGTGGACACAATCACAAGTGGCCTACAAGTGGGCAGATTGGCTACATCACCCCTGCTGTATGGGGGTTCCCCAACGCTTGAAAGCGGTGGACAAAATGAGAAGTGGCCCACAAATGGGCAGATTGGCTACATCACCCCTGCCGTATGGGGGGTCCCCAACGCTTTAGAGTGGGGGACAAAATCAGAAGTGGCCCACAAGTGGGCGGATTGGCTACATCACCCCTGCCGCATTGGGGGTCCCCGACGCTTTAGAGCCGGGGACCAGACCTGAAGTGGCCCACAAGTGGGCCGTTTGGCTACGTCACCCTTGCCGCATGGCGGGCCCCACGCTTCGGAGCGGGGACTAAAACAGAAGTGGCCCACAAGTGGGCGGATTGGTCAGCCCACCCTTGTCGTATGGTGGTTCCGCAACGCTTCACAAGAGGAACAACATCAGTATTGGGGGTCCCCAACATTTTAGACCCGGCGACAAAACCAAAAGTGGGCGGATTGGCTACATCACCGCTGCCGCATGGGGGGTCCCCAACGCTTCACAACGAGCAACAAAATCAGAAGTGGCCCAGAGCTGAGCAGCTTGGCTACGTCACACTTGCGGCTTGGAGTTCCCCAACACTTTAGAACCGCGGAAAAAACACGAAGTGGCCCACAAGTGGGCAGATTGGCTATGTCATCGATGCCGTATGGGGGGTCACCAACGCTTTAGAGGGGGGAGAAAATCACACGTGGCCCACAAATGGGCGGATTGGCTACATCACACCTGCCGCATGGGGGGTCCCCAACGCTTTAGAGCGGGGGACACAATCATAAGTGGCCCACAAGTGGGCGGATTGGCTATGTAGCGATGCCTTATGGGGGGTCCCAAATATTGTAGAGATTGGGAAAAAACCAGAAGTGGCGCACAAGTGGGCGGATTGGCTACAACACCCCTGCCGCATGGGGGGTCCCCAACACTTTAGAGCCAGGGACAAAACCAGAAGTGGCCCACAAGTGGGCAAATTGACTACGTGTCCGATGCAACATGGGGGGTCCCCAACGCTTCAGAGGGGGGGAGATCATAAAAAATGGCACAAAAAATGGGCGGATTGGCTACATCACCCCTGCCGCATGGGGGGTCCCCAACGCTTTAGAGCGGGGTAAACACCACAAGTGGCCCACAACTGGGCAGATTGGTTGCGCCACCCCTGCCGCACGGGGGGTCCCCAATGCTTCACGGCGGGGGACAAAATCATACGTGGCCCACGGTGGCCCACAAATGGGCGGATTGGCTACACCACCGCTGCCGTATGGGGGGTCCCCAACGCTTCACAGCGGGCGACAAAAGCAGAAGTGTCCCACAAGTGTGTGGATTGGATTCGTCACCCCAGCAGCATGGAGCCCCCAACCCTTCATAGCGGGGGACAAAATCAGAAGTGGCCGACAAGTGGGCACATGGCCCATATTACCCCGGCCGTCTGAGGTGTCCCAAGCGCTTCAGAGCGGGGGACAAAACCAAAAGTGGCCCACAAGTGGGCGGATTGGCTACATCACCCCTGCCCTATGGGGGGCCGCAACACTTCACAACGGGGGACGATATCAGAAGTGGCCCACAAGTGGGCAGATTGGCTAAGTCACACCTGCCCTATGGGGCTCCCCGAACGCTTCGGAGCGGGGGACAAAATTAGACATGGCCTACAACTGGCTACATATATCACCATTTCCGTCGAGGGCGTCCCCAACATTTCTGAGGCGGGGACAAAATTAGAAGTTGCCCATAAGTTGGTGGATTGGCTACATCACCCCTGCCGTATGGGGGGTTTGAAACAAGATCAGCCCTGGCGCACAAGTGTGCACAGTGGCTTCGCGACCCCGCCATCTGGCGGATCCCCAACACTTCAGAGCACGGGACAAAAACAGGAGCAGCAGTAAAACGTTTCTACTTAATACGAAAAAAAATGCGACTCTCTTGACTGAGTTTTACCACAGACCGACGAACCATGACTGGTCAATACGCTCACATCATAATTGTTGAAAAGGCTAAAAGGATCCGTTACTTCGCAAATACCTTGCACCACGTCTTCCAAGTGATGAAGCACTGTATATTGGCATGTCACTCTGTTGGCAAAAACCCACTGATGTGAATACTCCAGCCAGCACCTTGCGTTGTTCAGCTACCAAGGACAGCCGTTGGACTCTGCATTGCAGTCCAATACACGCACCAGCTGTCCATAACATCTAACCACACTGTGCATCAGCATTGCACATGGTGCAAAGCAGCACAAACCACAGATACAAACAATGAAATGATTGACAAAGAGATGGATGGCGCAGCTGGCCATGCACCCCCCTTCATGGCACACAATGCAACAACGGCATCAGATCTGACCTATCATGAATAAAGCACATGTGAATTTGCTCCAATTGGGTGGACATCATGCACCTTTGTGTAGACATTGACCACCCAACATGACATGCAATAAACCACAGCCAAAACCAACCATGACCATTAGCACAATACTCTAAAAGGACACAAATTTTGTGATAGGCAGCCCCCGTTCAAAAGCACGGTTCACAAAGGGTACAGTTTCCCCTGTTCTATGATAGTCACCCAAATAGCGCGCCGCAGGGTGAGCGGCAGCATTAGCGTTCCCGTAAGGGCCCAGTCGAGTCTCACCTGCAGACCGCGCAAGGGGGGGAGGGGGGGAGGCTGAAGGGGGCACCTGAATTCCTGAACAACGCCAGCGCCTGCCCCTATCCCCTGCATAGAGAGTCCACTAGACAAGGCCTGTCAAACACCCAGCGAGACTTTCAGTTGGTGTGACTCCATGCGCTCGGAGTCACGCTGTTTCGTTGCAGGATCCCCATGTACACTGGGAACGTACGGGGCACACGCACCCACACACGGCCTCACAGGTCCACATGCACAAAGCGTTGGCTCCAATGAATGTCGATTCATTCGTGTGGAGCTGAAAGAAATGGACCGTGTTGCGGCTCAAATGCAACCACAACCACAACCACTACCACAACCACTACCACAACCACAAGCACAACCACATCCACAACCACAACCACAACTACAACCACAACCACAACCACAACCACCTCCACAGCCACCACCATGACACGCACGAATCCGGTGGTCATCACAAGTGTTCACAGTTGTCATTTGTGCGGTTCACACGAGTTCACACTTTCCGTTTGTCGGGTGCAGATTCAAAAAAGCAAAACACGGGGATGTGCACTCACTGAAAGTCTGGGCCCGGCCCTGCACGACAGGCACGACAGGCATACCGTCAGCCCCACGACTGGTAGACCGGCCAGAGTGACCACTACAACGCCGTTGTCCGAGCTCCCCTTGACGATGGCCGCGGCCGCCAGGGCTCCTGCGGTGATGTAGAACCCTGTGGAAGTGACGAGGTTGGCCCCGAACTTCTCCCAACTGAACTCCTCATCCTCCGCAGCACCGGCCGTGGCTGAGGCATCGGAGGACTCCGTAGGCGACTCCGAGGGAGCGACGTCGTCGCTGTCGCTGGCGCGCAATGCAGACGACGAGGCCTGTGGACGCCACGAACGACGTACAACAGGTCAAGTGGAATATACGCACGTCCACGGGGCACCGCTGCTTCCCGATGACGGCTAGTCATTCCCCCAATTGACCATCACGGGTCGCATGGCCCACGGACGTACCCCGCGCCCCCGATGACCACCCCCCCCCCCCCCCCGAGGGACGACGGTTCCCCGTCGGCGGACACCACACAACAGTCACCTGAATTCTGGTGTACCCAATGAATATTTTTCTTCAGCGCCTTCGGCGCCTGTGATTCCCTATCGATTTCTTATTGTTCATGGGCCAAGTGACGCCCCCCCTCCTGGGGGGGGCTGGACAAAAAGGGGGGGGGGGGGGTACACTGAATGTGCCGTGGTGAGTGAGTCGGGTTATCGAACGTCCTGGCCTTGCACTGCCGCACACCCCGTCATGCTCGGACCTCGCACAATCCCCCAAACCCCGTTGCTCAGATTACTCTAACGCTGGATGATAAAGCGGCCTCGCAAATGAGTCAAACGGCGTCGGTCTAAACAAAGCCCGTGGGTGGGTGGTGGGTGGGGGTCACATGGTACAGCCCCGCCCAAGAACCTGCCTGCACGGATATTGCAGGTGGTCACTAAGGTGACCCCCGCCCCTCAACCGCTCGGCACCGCGGGGCCGAGGATGACACAGGGGCGAAACGCATACCTGTCGCTGACCGGTGGTGGCGGCCAAAGCAACTGCACGCGGTTGTTGATGTCTCTGGTGCAGCCTCTGCAGCAAGAACCCAGAGAGCCCTCCCAAGAACAGCGCAAATGGCCACCACAATGATGATGCGACCTGCGGGACGTAAGAGTGATCTGCAGTTTGTGCACCGCCCCGGCCGTTGCTTAGAGACTCCGGGGGGCGGGGGGGCCACGTGGGGTCCTGCCAAACGCCAGCCAACCGCCCCACCCACCCAACCCACATCAGAAGACCTGTCCGCAGGAAAAAGGTGAACCCTTCAAAAGGGGCCCGAAATTGGAGGCTGAATTCGGGTACACAAACCGTTTCTGGGCCTCTGACGCACTCACCCATCCCCCCCCTGGCCTTTGGGGTGCTTTTGCGGACCAGAACAGCCGTTTCACCCCAAAATGCAGGAGTTGAAAGACTTTCGTCCAATATTTCTGACTGTTGAATCGATCGGCATGCAAAACCACTACACTGTGCCATTCTGTGGCCGTTTGCCGTGGTGCAGAACAACCATTTCAAAGCGTCCTACAAGAGATTAGGAAAGGGTTGGGGGTTTCTTGCCACTAAGCAATGGCCTGGCTCCGCCACTACACTTTCCATCTCCCCCCAGCCCTTCTCCAAGCGAAGCCCAGATCTCAACCAATTACACCCCCTACGACTGGTGCAGCTGAGGGAACAGTTACCGGAACCCATGTGGCATACCTTTGAGACCCATGCCCTGTCTCGAGCACAGGAACATGTCCGAAACAAAAACCATCACCATCTGCCCCTAACCCAAGGCGCGGGTTCACGCGCAGAGTAGAGTGAGGCTCAGGACGGTGCTGGGCCTTCCGGTAGTTTAGAAACTTTGCAGACAGTCCGGGCACTGCTTGGCCATATGATCAACAATAGCCCTCAGCCCCTGGAACCGCTCGGGGAGTCCATCACATGCAATGCGCATTGTCAACGGGGCGCAACTTTGACAAGGGCAGGGCCATGACGTCAGGCTTTTTGCAGCGACCCGCATGATCCTGACCTCACGCCATGCTCACCCAGTGCCATAAGGCTTTGCCTTGCTGCACGTGCAGCGCAAACCAGACCAGTACTGGGGCAGGGGGAGGGGGGGGGGGGGGGTTGGGTTGGGATGGGACAGGGTCCCACACAGGCAGGGATTGCAGGTCTGCGCGTCCGTCCCTTCTCGGCACTGGTCCCAAACCCTGGGTATCCGGTTCCAAGGCGGAGCGGACTGGGACAGCCCCTATGAACCACACCGCAGCGCCGGCGCGCGGGAGACGCCGTCCTGTCGCCCGTGCGCGCGCGTGTACGGGTGCGCTGGTGTCTGGGGCCGGCGTCAGGCATGTGGCGTCGCATGGAGGCGGCCATGACGTCAGGTTTTGAGATATCGAGCATGAAGCTGATCTCATGCGGGACTCTCTCAGCGGAGGGTGAGAGGGGGGGGCAGTGGTTGAACGTGACAATGAACGTGCAACCTTGTGCATTGGGGCTGGCAACCACTCCTTGGCAGCCCCTGCAGCGGTTTCCTCCGCCCCTCTCCAAACCACAACCCGACCTACCCCCCCCCCTGTATAAGCTACGCCGATGTACACAATTATTACGGTCCCTACGCCGACTGTAGCTTGGACAAGGGCGTGGCTTGCACGCAATACACACACGTGCGCAGGCCACATGTGCTGAACTGGCAATTCAGGATCTATGGGATGCATCAGACTTGAAAAAAAAAACATTCCTGGTGCACCAGCAGGGGGCCACATGTGCTGAGATTGGCAAATGTGACGACAAACCCATGTCTTGTGGCCGCACTACATTTCGTACGCAATTCAATTACGTACACAATAATTACGGTCCCTACGCCTACTGTGGCTTGGACAAGGGCGTGGCTTATACAATGGGGGAGGGGGGTACGACCGTTTCCAAACCCCTCCTTCGCGACACCACCCCAACTCTGTGCAACCCTCTGCAACCCCGTCTTAGAGTGGGTGGGCCCCTGCCCCAACAAGACCCCTCGGATGGAAATCAGGCAATCTGGACATCTGACACGTACCTGTGTCACTGGCCCCCCAGTGCCAAGTGCTACCGGTGCAGCCCAGGGCTGGGCCATGTCCGCTGCGGTCGCAGGTGGCACCTCCGGTTGTGCGTGGTGGCCATACTGGCGTGGGGTCCCCACGGCGGTGCGGCCCACTACGGCGGTGCGGCCCACTACGGCGCGCTGGGCGGTGGGCGAGGACACGCGAAGGGCCCGGGCGGATGCAGCCCCGTGGCTTTCCATGGATGCCTTCGTGGTACCCAAGACGCACACCCCGAGCACTGCCCCTGCAACGACTCCCTGCCACAACTGGAAGGCAGGTCTCCGCGGGACCAAAGGCGTGCCCGTGCCCGGGGGGAGGTCCACAGCGTGAAACAGCGACATGGCACAGCCCTACAACGCGCATGCGGATGGAGGCCGACACAGAATGGCATCCGGGGCACCCGGGGGTTGTTGGGCATCGCGATAGTGGACCTGCGCAGGCGTGGATTTGGCGACTGCGTATGAACCTGTCGAAGTGCCAGCCTACCCCCTTGCGAGAGCAACGCCAAAGTCCCACAATTTGACAGAAACCACATGTCCCGTTGAAATGACAAAGGGGCGTATTTATAAAGGGCAAGGACACGATTCCAAAAATTGCGCAAACAATACCTAACGTTGTTCTGACAAGGGCGTTGCTCTTGCAAGGGGGTGGGGATGGCCAAGGTGAAACACAGGGGGCGTTTTCGCACAGCGCGCGCACAGTGTGGGCACAGCGCCGATCATGACGTTGTTTATCCCAGGAGCATCCCTGAAAACCACCCACCTACATAAGTGTGCATGATCCATTCAAAACAGCGTGGGGTGCAGAATTCAGGACCCTGGGACCCGTGGCTACCGGTGGTGAAAAGCAGCCGACTTTTCGCACAGCGCGGGCACAGCGCGGGCACAGCGCACGGTGCGCCCCCACAGAATACGGATACCCGTCCTCTCTAATCCAACGCATGCAATACACGTCTCATTGGGGTCCGAGGGGGGGTGCAGCGCATGCCCACTGCGCGCCTGTTTCACCGAGAAACAACGCCATGTTCCCCATGCATGAAAAGAGCGGCACCAGAGTCTCCGGGGTACAGAGGGGTAGCACGGCTACATAAACCCCGCTGTGTTGGGGTCTCCAAGAAGAGACTGCGTGAAGGGTTCTCAAAGGTAGGAAACATACAACACTACATCGAAGCCCCCATTGGCTCAAGTAGTTTCAAATGCCCCCCCCCCCCCCGGTTTCCAGGCGACGGTAAATGACCAGAAATGGACGGAATCAACGCCTCATGTGGCTTCAACAAGGGTAGTATGAAGGCTTGAAGATTGGTTGCACTTCCCCATACCCTGAGAACTAATGGCTACCAGGGGTCTGCCACGCTTTCCTGTCCGCACTGTGCACACACCGCGTCAAGTGTTCCCCACAACAGAGACCAACCACTCGGAGGGAGTACTCGCACCGTGCACGCACCGTGCCAAGTATTTGACCAACTTCCCCAGCACATGGTCCACCGGGAGAGGGGCTGTAGATGGTACCTGGTGGGCTCTGACGCGTTACCATTCCCCCTGGTTGACTCTGAATGGTTGCTGTTATTTGCTGGTGGGCCTTGGATGGTCATTGTTATTTCCTGATGGGCTCTGGATAGTTGCTGTTATTTCCTCGTGGGTCCTGGATGGTTACTGTTATTTCCTTATGGGCCATGGATGGTAACCGTTATTTCTTAACAACTCAATTACTTGCACCGTGCGCGCACTGTGCCCGGTACTCCCTCTCGGTCACAGGAACTACTGCAAGAGCCTTGACTAACAGAAGCCTAGACATCAACTAATATGGTAAGGGACCGCCGCTGGTCTGTAACTATTGTAGCCACAGAGCCCTTTCTGTCAACCCAACAAGTTTGTGGGGCACGTGCGTTTGGAGAAAGGTGAAGCTCAAGTTTGTGAACTATGGAAATCTGTGTGTCATGGGGCGCCAGTGGCGAAGGAATGTATGTTGGCATCCCTTTGCGTGGGACGACCATCCCTTGGTCAAAAGACATTTTTCTAACACTACTTGTCAAACCTGGTCCTGTCCGATGATCACCCACTGGTCAAACAATGCTTTTATCCCCTGGAAACATTGTCTAACGACCAAAAAACTCTGGTGGCTGAGCAATTGCCAATATTGCTGTCTCTGAAGCCGTCCGTGGAGTTGTGCACCGGGGAATGCTATCCATGTTGTGTGTTGTGGTGTTGCACCCCGCCCCTTTGCCCAAGAACGACAAGGGACAGTACCTTGTGTGCTTTGCATGTTGTCGTCATTTGGCCTGCAACTCTGTTTGGTGTCGGACGGATGCTACACTGAGACACAAGGGCTGCAAGCAGAAATTACTTTGTGCTTGGATGCTCAGAATGCCCACAGAGCTCAGATGCATATCCATGGCCGCCACAGTGCAGCATGCAAGACTTGTGGCTGAAAATCACACGGCACTACAGAATGTACCACTGATCTGCGCGCCTTCGGGTGCTCCAAGGTGCAGGGCGCAGGGGGGATGCCACAGAGGCTGAGTAAGTGTGACGATTAGTACTTCTGGGTGATGCTCCAACACGGGGGGGGGGGGGGGGGGTTGGCACACGGCCTCGGAGGTAGATTGTTTGCCTTTGGCGGCGCCTATCGGCCTCTCGCCACTGCTCATTCTGACCCTCTGTGGGTCAGAATGAGCAGAACAGGGGGGGGGGGGGTCCATAAAGGCTGGTAAGCGATCGTGTTGTATGACCGGTGTGCAATTCCATGCCTTTTGTGTGCCCTGCTTTTGTAGGTCAAGGTCAGTTCTGGGGGAGTGGGATGGAGGCAAATGGGGTTGAGGGGAGGGGGTCCACCAACCCCCCGCCCCCCCCCTTAATGCCCCCCTTCAGTCCAAGACACAAAACCAGGCTGCGGAGCAATTTCCGCTGAGCAGCGGGGAATCCCCTATTTCAGGAGCCCCAAGTTCATCGGTATTGATCTCGTCCCACCAGAACACCCTGCACTCGCGGACCAGAAAACGGCACAATGCGTGAACCACAACGCCTAATCAACATTAACTCACCTCAGACACACCATGACGTGTTGTGGTGTGTGTCAGCATGACGGGGTTTGCCCCTTTGCCATCCTGCTCCAACATCAGGGGTACTGGCAGCTTCCCGGTTTGTGATCGCTGCGCGACATCCACTACAACTGATCAATCTGCCTCATTCGGTTTCTGTTAGTGGGGGATCACCTGCAACACGCGCGCACCAACGTGTTGGAACAAACTATGGGGAAAAGGGCATTCCTTAGGGGGAATGTTTGCCCTGTGCATGCCTGGCGCACTACCTTTGTATTGAGTATCCTATCTGTAGACCCAAGTTTATCCTCACCTAGGGAAGTCCCCCAAGTAGACCGCACTGGACCGCAAACCTTCCCTGCAAGATATGAGAATTCAACAACACAAAATGTGACTCCCAGCACTTTCTACCACCACCCTTGCCATCATCATAAACTGGGTGCAAAGGATGGGCCAGATTCTTAGACACGGCGAGAAGGTACTCCAGATTGTTTGGTGAGGGGGGGGGGGGGGGGGAACAGGCACGGGTGGGGAATGGTAAAAAAGAGATGCCCAGCGCACTAATACTCACCCTTAGGACCCCTAAAATCTTAAAAATGGTGCACCATGGAGGCTTTTGGGCTGCTTGTTGTTACTTCCAGATGGTTGCTGTAACCTCCTGGTGGGCTGTGGACGGTTGCATTAAATTTTTGCATCTTGAAACTGTAAGGGGGCACAGTGCATTATGTGCAATGGTAATATCTTTTACAGCCTGGAAACACATGCACTTCACTGTCAAATAGGTGGGTAGGTCTACGAAATCACCCCAATACACGCACCACACATGCACCGCCCGCGCATCGCGTATGATACTCCCTCATTCCCTTTTGTATTCCCCTTGAATGAAAGCCATGTGTCCCTTGAGAGCTGGGGGAGACAAAGTAAATGCAGGGTATGCACATGATATGGAGGAGTAGGTGTAGAACGACGCACGACACAACAGATGACAAGAGGACTGGTAGGAAACATGCATAATCTCGGTGCGTTGTCGGACAAGGCGCATGCCTACTGAAAATGCAGACCCCCGAATATTATACAGATGGACGATTGCAGTTCCATGGGACAGGGTTTGCTGATGGGCGAATGATGATGGAGGACGTAGCACGGGCGAGAGAGGGTTATGCAAGAGTCAGATCATGGGGTAGAGGGCCCAGAGGAACGGGTTTTGATAATGAGGGTTAAGACTGGGGCACAGGGGAAGGTCTGGGAGCACATGCAGGCCTTCCCCACGCTGCACAACCTGCAGTGTTATATTGCTCTGCAATCCCAGCGCGGTACCCCCTCATGACCCCCAAGCTCTCGTCCTATCCCACAACACGTGGTCACTGTACAGCACCTCGGGGGCTGAGGGTGAAGGGAAGACGCAGCCACCCTTTGTCAGCAACGGCAAACGACCAGAAATTGACGGAACCAACGGGTGTTGCTTAAGGGCGTTGCTTATGCGCTGCACTGTGCGTGGGGGTTTGAGGCTGAGACGGTGGTACACAAGCAGAAGGTGGACAGTGTAACAGAAAACTCTTCAACAGTGATCACTGAGGACCCGGAAATTGGCACATACAGTTTGAAAAACAATGGGCGTTACGCGTTCACGGGCTCCGAAATGGACCAATTACAGACCGTCGCCGCCTCCACGCTGCAAAAATTGACGGAACCCATGCCTAGTGTTGCTTAGACACCGGCGCTGCTTGCGCAAAGGGGGTTGACGGTGGAATGCTCGCAAACTCTGGAATGGGGGTGCGCACCAGCGTGGGCGCTGTGGCAATGCCGCACTCGCCGTCCACCAGGCGAACAACAGGGGAGGGGTTTCCCTTAGGGCTAATGGGGGGGGGGGGTAAACAATTCTGAAGAACGTCGTGTGCCTACCACCGCGGCGGCAGTAATACACTCTGAACGGAGCCACCCCACACTCAGGCTGCGGCACCGCGGAGCTGCTGCTGGCCTGGGCCACATCTGTTGGAGGCTGCCCGTGTGTGCAGCCCATGCCATGACCGCTTGGTTCGGGTCATTCAATGTTCAGCGGTTGGGTGGAGCCAGAGCATTGTTGCTGTCGGTCCGGTGCCACTAAATGTCCTGACAGAAGCCGACTTTGGGATGCAAAGAGGAGTACTCCTCCAAGAACTTCTTGTTGGTGTGCACTGCACTTTCTTTGCTTCGTTGTACTCCCAGCTCCAGTGCCCGTTGCGAACCAGGGGAAAGAGGTTCGTGTTGTACATGTGCTGGAGGTTGCCAGTACTCTTGGCTCTTTCCATGACCCGTGTAAGGCCTCGAGGAAGAGCTGTCGAAAGGAGGGGGTTGAGGAAAAGGAAGACATCTCAGCACAAGAGACAAGGGGTTAGATTCACCGAAGCTGACGGTGACGAGCCCGGCATCCCATTTACGGTGTCGCAGTGCAAGCGCGCACGTCTAGCAAGTCTTTGGGTGAGGCAGTATGTGCGTCGCATGCACCTCCTGCGGCGACGATCCCAGACCATCAACACCCCCCAGCACCACCACCACCAGAAACACCCCGTGAGTCCACCCGAAGCAGCATCGAATGGCGGAGAACGCTTCGTGGTCGGCTGTGTGGCACGCGGGTGATCAGGCCAAAACAGTCCCAAACCTCTGCAACGATCGTTTCCCTGACAAAGGGCTTCCGAAGGGTAACACGTGCACAATCCTCAAGAGTGCACTTGGCACACATGTTGCCAACAGTACGCACGCCCGATACCAGGCCATTGCTTACAGACCCTGGGTGCAGGGGAGGGTCATCTGAGGTCGTGGCCAGCCGCGGCCGACCCACCCACCCTCCCACCCACCCACCCACATATGAAACAACTTTGCCTCAGCGAAAAAATGAAATTCATGAAAGAGGCCCGGAATTGGAGACTGATTTTAGGTCCACAAAATTTTTTGGGCGTTTGACCCACCCACCCACCCTCTCTGGGGGGAGGGGGAGAGGTGCCCCCAAGCAATGGGCTGCCCAGCACACGACGCCATGGCATCCACAGCACCTACACCACATACCATTGCCGACACCCTCTGCTCCATTGTCTTGCCATGCAACAGGACGAGGGGGGCATGTGAATGCACGTCCGGACCACGTGAATGGCCTCGTGGACACCCGTTGGCAAACGGCACGACCCGCCCACAGCAGCAGATCCCAGGGCCAAGGGCGGTGGCCACGAGCGGTGTTTTGGAAATCCCAGACAGCGTGGAGCGGTCTGCAGCGGAACACACTCTGGGGCCCTTGGCCCTCGGGGGCGACACCACTTCTCTGGGGCTGTGGTGGCCAATGGGACATGCCATACAACAAAGGCCTGTTACGAAGGTTTTCCGATGCGCCCCCCCCCTCTTCCCCCCTCTTGTCCACCGACGGGCAAAGGCCTGGCCAAACCCCAGCAGTGCGGTCCGACGGGATCTCTGGTGTTGGACAAGCCGGTGGGACCGCACTTTAGGGGGACGAGACGACGGGGCTTTTCCAGACACACGTCACCCTCGTAAGTCGTCCCCTGGAATGACCCACAAGCCTCGGGGGAGCCCCCCGATATACACACGCGCGCGCGCGGCGTGAGGAGATCCAGATCCTTTCACAAGGGGCCGCGTGTGCCGGGGGGGGGGGGGGCGTGCGCCCATTTTTGTCGGGAAATTGACGGTCGTTCACATGTGCGGGTGCGCGTGTGCACTCTCTGCCTCTGAGGTCCGGTTCACTACACCCTAATCGATCCGTTCGTATGAACACAGCGTGTCTCACTGTCTTTCGTGAATTTGTACCGGCCCTCGACCCCAACCGGTGGCCCCTGTGCGCGTTTGCTGAAGCGGCAGCCGTGGCCACAGTACCAGCTCTGAACGCGACATCTTTTTTTGTGCAAGGGCCAAAGAGCCCCCACGAAGCATGGTCCAACCCCCAACAAACGGCTTCCCAACCGTCAGTAACGGCCCCCCATCGCTTGATGTACAACCGCCCCGCGAACCACCCCAGCACGGGAGAAGCAGCGCCCCTTCAGAGTTACTTGGGTCGGCTCGTGCGGCCTTTGCCGGGCGGGGCCGCGCTGCGTGATCGGTTGGCGGACCGGCCGCCTCCGCTCCGGGACGGTTGTCCCGCGTCTCGGTCCCTTGAGGGGGCGGGCTCCCGTGGGCTGCCCCCCGGCCCCTGCGACGCGCTCCGCCTGGACCGGCGTCTCTCCGAGCCTTCGCCGCTCGGCAGCGACAACTGCGGCTTCTCTTTTGCCTTGCCCTTGGGGTCAAGGGGGGGCTTATCCGACCCCTTCTTCCGCTCTGCGTCGAGCTCCTTCTCCCGCTCCTTCTTGCGCTCCAGCCGGGCCTCCTCCCGCACCTTCGACAGACTCACGTCGTCCACATTGTTCAGGCGCTCAATGACCTCCCGCCGGTTGCGGTCCCGCGCCCCTCGCGTGTCCGGGTCGTCGCGGTCGTTGCTGGACGCCCGGGGAGCGCGGTCCTTCCCCTTGTCCTTATCCTTCCCCTTGTCCCTGTCCCTGTCCCTGTCCCTGTCCCTGTCCTTGTCCTTATCCTTCTTCTCCTTCTCATCCTTACTCCTCTCCTTGTCTTTTTTGTCCTTGTCCTTGTCCCTGTCCCTGTCCTTGTCCTTGTCCTTGTCCTTGTCCTTTTTGTCCTTGTCCTTGTCCTTGTCCTTGTCCTTGTCCTTGTCCTTGTCCTTGTCCTTCTCCTTGTCCTTCTCCTTGTCCTTCTCTTTGTCCTTTTTGTCCTTGTCCTTGTCTTTTCTGTCCTTGTCCTTGTCCTTCTCCTTGTCCCTGTCCCTATCCTTCTCTTTATCCCGATCTCGGTCCTTGTCCTTCTCCTTCCCCTTCCCCTTCTCACGCTCCTTCTCACTGTCCCGCTCAGGGCTGTCGGCTTTCTCCTTCTCTCTCTTCTTCCTCTCCTTCCGGCCACGCTGCAGCGCTTGGATTTTGGCCGCCGCCGCGTCTTGGTCGAGCTCGGCACTCTTGTCCTTACCCTTATCCTTTTTGTCCTTGTCCCTCCGCTTCTCCTTCTCAGTGTCTCTGCCCTGGCTCGAACTACGCGTAGCACGCACATCACCAGCATCGCGGTCACTGCTCATACCACGGATCGTCTCTTTGTCGCGCTTGCTTTTCTCTCTTTCCCTATCCTTATCCTTGTCCCTATCCCTATCCTTATCCTTATCCTTATCACGCTCCTTCTCCTTATCTTTATGGCGTTTCTCTTTGTCTCTCTCCCCACTGCCCTCGCGGTCCTTGTCGCGCTCCTTGTCCTTGTCCTTATGCTTCTTCTCCTTCTCCCGCTCCACACTGCCCTCCTTGTCCTTCTCCTTATCTTTCTTGTCTTTCTTCTTCTTCTTCTCCGGCTCTGGCTCATCGTCGGACACCTCTTCACCTGCCAAGCGCCGCTGCTGCTTTTCCCATTCCTTTTCTCGGCGCTTCCGCTCCTCTTCCTTCTTCGCCTCCTCCGCAAGCTTGCGCTCCAGCTCTTTTTGGCGCAGCTCCGCCTGGCGGGCCTCTTCCTGCTTCTTCGCTTCAGCCTCCTTCTCCTGCTCTGCCTTCAACTGAGCCTCGTACTCCTCCTGCTGCCGCTGCTTGCGAGCGGCAATGCGGGCATGCAGTCGCTCCTTCTCCTCTTGCCGCCTGCGTTCCAGCTCCTCCGCCTGCGGAATGGACGGGCATTTGGAGTGGCGAAGCCACTTGCTTTGAAGAGGACATAGGGCATGTGAGGATTGGGGCATTGGGGAGGGCATGTGAACAGCTGAAATTTTGCGGAGAGGGGATGCGGTTTGGGAGGTGGACGGGCGTATGGGTGGGGAAATGGCAGGAGGGACTGAGTTGGTGGGGGGCCGGTGTGGAGGGGGGAGGGTGTGCGAAGGAGGGAGTACGGGGATGTGTTTGCAATTTCAGCCAAAAGCCTAGTGTTTTACCTTTCTAGGGTTCCTCCAAAACCTGGGAGCCCCTTGCTGCAGGTTTCCCACCGGTAGGAAATGGTTTCATAAAAGGGGTGTTCCTCGAGATATCTGCTGGCACGCGCGTGCACACGTGCACTCAAAAACATGGACACAGGAGAGGTCGTGGAGGGGTGGGATGCAGAAATGTGTGGAGGGGTGAAGGAACGCTGAGTGGGAGAGGGCGCAAGGGTGGGGCGGGGGTGGGGGGGCAATGAAGGTGCTGAGGAGCACCTGCATTCTTTCCTGCACTGCCTTTGTCGCCTCCGTGAGCGTTTGCCCCAGCGCCTGGCCGGCCACCGCTGCCTCTTGCTCCACAGCGTCTCTTGCTTGCTTCTCGTCTTTCTCCAGTTGCTTGATGACCTTGGCCTCCTTCTGCTTCCTCAGGTTCTCCGCCTGTTGCCGCTGCAGCTCCTCCCACAGGTCATCCTGCTTCTTCTTCGCCTCCTGCGCCTCCTCCTCCTTTTTGATGCGGATCTCGCTCGCAATGCTGCGGCCGTACGCGGGCGCGGGCGACCCCTCACCATCCCCTTCCGCGGCGCTCGGGGGAGGCGCCCTTTCTGCCTCCTCCCTCGCCTTCTCAGCCTCCTGCATCTTGAGCCAGGCCTCCCGCTGCGCGCGCTCCCGCTCCACCCGCTCCAGCTCCTCCATCTCGTCGTCCAGCAGGTCCTTCTCGCGGTACAGTGTGGCGAACGCGTCCTGTTGGATTTCCTGGCGGGCCTCGCTTTCGTCCTCCAGCAGCTCCCTCTCCAGCCGCTCCGCCTGCACGAGGGCGTAGGGCATGGCATGCGCAAAGATGAGGGGCATGCGGGGCTGTGCCAGGGAAGCACGTATGAGCAGACATGCGTGGGGTAGAGCCCAGAGGAGGGCACACAGGTGGCGATGCAGTGGACGGGCAATCCACAACGGCATGTGCATTGGGGGCGGGGAGGGGGGGGGGGTTGGCACAAGGCCTTGGTGGTTGGCTCTGTTAGCCTGTGGCGGCGCCTATTGGCCTCTCGCCTTTGAACCTTCTGCTAGGACAAGCAGGCATCCGTACTACTGCGGGCATCCACCTTCCTGGGTGGGAATCCAGAATGCAACTTCTGCCCATGGCGTCCTCCCCTGACGGGGGGGGGGGGACCTGGTGAAGGTGAGCTGAGCATGTGTATTGGGGGGGGGCTATGAACGGTGCAGTGGGATTGCCCGTTCCGATTTAACGCACTTGGGTGTGTTTTGTGAAGACGTGCTCCCACCCTGTGTGTAGTTGTGTATGGAAGGGGGGGGGGGGGGCGGAAAAGCCGGATGAGTATGCCGTTTGTACCTCCGGGTGGACGTACGTGTCCGCCTTTTGAGGGGGAAATCCTCCGCTCGCGGATGGGTGGGTTGGTTGTCCACCCAGTGGGTTGGGGGTGAAGGGGGCGGCTTCAAGGAACTGCGAGGGGGGCTACCCCAACAGCGGGGGCAAATGGTTTTGCTGTGTGGGAGTGCGACACTTGTCCCGCTACTCACAAGTGCTGCCTGTGCCCTTGGCGTCCCTCCCATGCCGGCGCCGCCGTGCCCTACCCAAGGCTTCCCCCGCGGGTTTCCCTCGGCCTCTTGTGCCCCAGGCAGCCTGGGCTGGAGGGCTTTCCTCGCATGTCCGGCGGCGGGGGGCAGGGTTTGCGTATGTGGGGGGAGGAGAGTGGACGGGGGCGTGGACTATCTATGCCCCTGCTCGCAACTGCAGCCATTCCATCGTGGCGTGCATCGTGGTTGGCAGCGATGGCCATCGTGGTTAGCCGCAAAATGCGTGACGCAGGGGAGGGCAATGACGTAGAAGACCCGTGAGCAGGGGGCACAGAGCTTCATCCGGACAGGGCACACCTCCTCCCGGGCCTTCAGCTCCTCCTGCATCTTGTCCAGGTCCTCGGCCGTCTGCAGCTCCGGCTCCGCGGGTTTCGCCGGGCTCACGGGCGCCACCTCTTCTTCGGCCGCGGCGGCGGCGGCTGGCGCGGGTTCGGGCTCCGGCTTCGAGTCCAGCTGCAGAAAGGCCGGGGGGGCCGGCGGCGCGACGCTCCCGGTCCGCACCGAGGCCTTGCCGGTGGGCTTCGCGGGCTTCTGCGGCGGCTCCTTCTCTGCGTGCTCCTTGGCTGCCGCCAGCAGCTGTTGGCCCCGCTCCGTGAGCTGCGGGTCCGCCGCGGCTTGGCTTGCCTTCTGATGCAGAGCGGGGGGAGGAACAACAGATGCACATGATCATGAAAACGTCAAGCCTGCTAGTCAGGTGCTGTTTCCCCATGGACATGAATACCACCATCCCCCGCAGGCCGCCGGTTTCCAGAATTGAATGCTTGAAAATACCCACACACATTAATTAAACTCATCCTGTGTACTGTATGGCCGCTGGCCACCCTGTATGGCTCGAAATTCTAGGCAACCAATAAGAGCTAACTTCCAACCATGATGGTATTTCTCTACCGTGTGGATGTGCCTTCAACCATCATACAACCTGTGCAAACCATATGCTAGTGTACGGCCCAACAACGTAGTGGGTATCATAAAGACGCTGTACAAGCCCTCGATGTCTTGTAATGTGGACAACGGTCTCAGACTGACCTATCAGAAAGAAAGCACATGTGAATTTGCTCAATTTGCCTGTCATCATGGACCGTGGTGCAGTGGAGCAACAAGCATCAGACAAACAGCATGATAACTAGGCACCCGGGAATACAACTACCATCATCACCAGACGCCTCTCCCCCATGCAAAGTGTTGAATTCTGGGGCACTTGTTGAAAAGGCCAAAAGGATCCGTTACTTCGCAAATACCTTGCAGCAGGTCTGCCAACTGATGAAGCACTGTATATTGGCATGTCACTCTGTTGGCAAAAACCCACTGATGTGAATACTCCAGCCAGCACCTTGCATTGTTCAACTACCAAGGACAGCCATTGGACTCTGCGTTGCAGTCCAATGCACACACCAGCTGTCCATAACATCTAACCACACTGTGCATCAGCATTGCACCTGGTGCAAAGCAGCACAAACCACAAATGCAAACGATGAAATGACTGAGGGGGGGGGGGGCTACCGGACAATTGGGCTGCCGCTCGCTGAAGTGACGTCTCCGGCTGGTGCCGCCCCCTACGGGCGCCAGCGGTGCCCTCCGACGGTTGTGCTGTCAGCCAGCGCAAACACGCTTTAAAAAGCGGGTTGGGGGGGGTCTTGGAAACGGCACTTGCAGTGTAGGGCAGAGCTGGGGCACCACAACTGACATTCAACTGCCATGCTACACGACACGCCATGTGATCCGTGATCCATATCAATCAGAGCCTGAAGGCACCTGATGATGAGGATGGCGATGAGGATGGGGATGGGGATGGGGATGGGGATGAGGATGACTGCCACTGATGCAATAACAACCCAAAGTAGCCACACTACATGCCACAGGGGTACACATACGTGGGCGCTGAAACTGTTCACTTTCTGCAGCCCCCTTTGGCGGCGTTGGCTTTTGGCGAGGTAGAGAGGGGGGGTGTTGTTTGAATACGGGGGGGGGGGGTTGCGGGGTTGGACGCGGGGAGGGGGGGGGGTGTCCTCCTTACAAGACGTCCCTTCGAAAGCGTGTCTGGGTCCGTTGCCCTGTTGCAGTCCTTTGCGGCTTCTTTCCGGCAGCCGGCGTTGCGGTCGTCGGTTGCCGGGACCGGAACCTTCGGCAACGTGCTGCCACCCCTTTGACATGCCGCACCAAAAACCCTCGAAATTCAGGGGCCCACGGGAGAGCGGACTGAATGGGCAGTGCGTGTGCGCAGAGGGCGTGGGATGTGCAAACGGCGTACGCGATGCGCAGGCGACCCAAACACACATCCGGAGGATGACAGGGCGCAGGCGACGGGGGCCCGTCCAGCACCAGAGAGGCCCTGGCAGCCGCGGCCATGAATGTCCCGGGGTTCGCCCATACGACCGTTGGGCTGTAGGTCTCGGTGTTGGACTACTCGGCCAAAAATCTTTGGACACAAGGCGCAGGGCAATCGTTTCGACATGCGACCCACGAAGGCCTCATCAATTCCGTGGTGTTGTCTTCGCAGGTTGTTCACAACCCCCCCTTCTGGATTCCTGCATTGCCCATACCTCTGCCAACGCCGCTTCAGGTCTTTGTCGCATTGCTTGCACGGCCCCCCAACAGTCTGCTCCCCCTTCCGGTGGTGATCTCCACCGCCATCCATGGCCTGGACCAACCCGCACAAACACGACACACAATGCGCGCGCGCGCGCGCTCGCCGCCCAATGGACTGCCGCTCGACGGGGGTGACCCTGGGCGACCTCCCCCCAAAAAAACGCGGCACCTCCGCGGACCGCACCCCCCCTCCCTCAGCCACTTCTGCCACAGCACAGGCACTTGCAGAGGCAACGCAGACCTGAATGGCGTCCAAGGTCTCCTGCTTCCGCTGGTCGCGCTCCGCGCGCTCGTGCGGGAACAGGTTCGGTGTGACGGGGCGGTCGACCTGCTGCATGTACAAGGGCAACATCGGGGCCGCGGCCGCCTCGGGCTGCTCCGCGTCGGCAGTGGGCACGGGCTCGAACTTGAGCGGCTCCTTTTCTTTCTCGGGCTTCGGTCCCTTCTCGGCCTCCGGGCGCAGGCTCGCGCGCGGGGCCTCCAGCATCGGCTGCGACACATCGACCACAGGGCACAGGCCTTGACCCACAGGGCCCGGCCAACCTGCCGGCCCAGGCTATTGCCTGGTGACCCCGGGGGGGGGGGGGGGGGCACATGGCCTCAGTATCTGATTGTTTGCCTTTGGCGGCGCCTATTGGCCTCTCGCCACTGCTCATGCTGACCCTCTGTGGGCCCGAACGTGTTTTGGTTGTGTCAACGGAGCCCCCGGATGACTTGTCCTGTCTGACTACTCCGGGGGGTCAGCTGTCCCGGAGACGGGCTGTTGCCCGTGCCGTTGACCAGGGGCATCCCGATGCACCCTCCGAGTCCCTGCGGGGGTTTGCTGACTCCAGCACTGACTTGAGCGCGCTGGGGTGTGCATCTGCAGGATACTTTTCCTGACAGGGGCTTCTAACAACCACAATGATTCTTTTCCGTTTCCCGTTTCCTGGGGGGGGGGGGGTTGGCACAGGTGGCGATGCAGTGGACGGGCAATCCACTACGGCATGTGCATTGGGGGCGGGGGGGGGGGGGGGGGTTGGCACAAGGCCTTGGTGGTTGG
Source organism: Eutreptiella sp. 'Long Island Sound 2002' (assembly GCA_964036045.1). Classification (NCBI taxonomy): domain Eukaryota; phylum Euglenozoa; class Euglenophyceae; order Eutreptiales; family Eutreptiaceae; genus Eutreptiella; species Eutreptiella sp. 'Long Island Sound 2002'. The sequence continues at coordinate 11,901,615 of OZ038397.1, read as the reverse complement.
CTCTGTTAGCCTGTGGCGGCGCCTATTGGCCTCTCGCCCTTGAGCCTTCTGCTATGACCAGCAGGCATCCGCACTACTGCGCGCATCCGCACTGCCGCGGGCATCCACCTTCCTGGGGGGGCATCCAGAATGCAACTTCTGCCCATGGCGTCCTCCCCTGACGGCCTGATCAGTGCCCGGTATGCGGTCATCACGAAGACCCCAGGCGGGGAGGTGCTCACCACAACCAGCAACGTGAATGTCACACAGGGCCATGGGTGCCGTTGTGTGACGGGCGGGGGGGGGGGGTTTGGGGCCCTGGCCGCCCCGGCCGCCCCCCCCCCCGGCCCACGCACATCAGAAAGATTTTCCTTCGGGGGAAAAGTTCCTTCGGTCGGAAATTGGAGACTGATTTCAGGCACACAAACTGTTTTTTAGCCCCTGACCCCCCCCCCCTCGGGGATGGGGGTGTCCGCCACACGAAGCAATAGCCTGGGCCGATCCCCTTCCCCCCCCCTCCTCCAAAAGCAGAAATGAAACTCACAAGTGCCCACACTTTGTGGCTGAGTTGCGGCGCACGATCTTTCATTTCGGCCGCAGGTCCGCCCACCCACTCAATGAACCCTGAGGCTCCATCCACAGAGCCCCACTGATCCGCATCAAACGGCATATCCGTGCCCGACCCCCGCTGCCGCACCTCCTGTGCCCCTGTTTGAGAGGGGGTTGTGAAGCGTTGCAATTGGGCACGTCCCAGACTGTCGTCTGCATCCCCCAGTACCACTGCAAAGCCCCCCCCCCCCCCTGTGACAACCCCCCCCCCCTTGTGACCCTGTGGGGCAGGCTCACTCCTAAAGCAAAGGCCCAGGCGGGACATGGATCATGCAGAGGGGACCCATGCCCTTGTCCCAGACGCGGGGTGCTCCTCCACTTTGCCCGGACTCGACCACGCAACAGCAGTCGGCCACCAAACTTCGGCGGGTGGCGATCAATCGACGGCATTTGGCTGTCGGTCAAGAGGTTGCCGATCTTTGTTTGGGGCTCTCTCTGGCCGGGACGGGCAAACTTGAGGCCATTTTGGACCCGGTTTTGGGCATGGCTCGGCCGCGTCATGGAATTGGGGGCCAGACTAGGCTTGGGTTGCCCCCGCGGGATCTCCATTCGGCGCAAAATGGCCCTTGGCTGGCACCAGCACCGCACGCGCTTGCGCACAGGACTATGGTGTCTCAGGACCACGCTGACAGGCATCCGCACACACCGCCACCAAACTCACCAACTCACCGAACCAGGATTCTGGTGTCCGGAAAAATGGGGAAAATGAACAAAAATGGGGGGAAATGGGGCGGGGAATGGGGAAATAGCGGGCATAGCACACGGGATGTGGGTTGTGGAGGGTTGTGGCGGGATGTACCTGAAGAAAACTGGACAACAATTGAGAAAAATGGAAGAAAGATGGGAGAAAATACCCATTGTTCACAGTCCCATTTCCCCATTTTTCCACAGTTCCTTTTGTAAAAATCAGCTCACCGCCCTCACCAACAGAAAAATGGGAGTATTTGCCACTCAGCGATACTCAGCGCCACCGCGGCTGGTGGGGATGCTTGGGCTGAGGACAGCCCGTCCCTCTAATTGCCCCCTAATCATCCCTGGATCCCTTGGACAGGAGACCTCGAGCTGCAGATTGAGCCTTTGGGCCGCTTTGAGATCCAAATCGGGGACGTTCGACGGCTTGGGGCTGGCCGGAGGCGACGGTGCTGGCGCCGGCACCGGTGCCTCCTGTGCCCTGAGCTGCCCATCGACCTCGGCCTCGGGGGCTGCCGGGGGCTGGGCCGCATCGGATGCCTCCTCTGGTACGCTGGCCATCGACGGCTGCTTCGCGATGGAGGCCTTGCGCTGCGGCACCGCGGCCGGCGGTGCGGCGGGCCCGGTCGCTTCGGTTGGTTGATCCGCGGGCGCTTCGGGCTTTGGGCCCTCTTCCTGGAACATGGGGGTCGGGGTTTGGTATTGGAACATGGGCTGCGGGCGCAAGGATTCCGGGGCCGTCGCAGGTTCGTCGGCAGGTTCGTCGGCAGGTTCGTCGGCCGCGCCGGCAGCGGCGCGCTTCGGGTGCTGGGTCTGCGGCACAGCGGCCGGGTTCTCGATGAGCTCGTCGGCGGCCTCCTCGTCGAGCTCCTCCAGCATCTCGCCGGGCCGCGCCACGCCGCCGCGGGCCTTTCCGGTGTGGTACTTCCCGGTGTAGTGCCCCTCGCGCTGCTCCACCTCAGGGTCGGTCTCGTTGATCCTGATCCGTGGGGCGGGCGGTGTGAGACAGGGCATGCACGGCCCATCGCGCGTGTGAGGGTGTGCCTGTGGCGGGACGTTTTTGTTGTGAAAAACAAACAGAACCCCGTGCCATTACTTTGCGGTCCACAACCGGCACTGCCCCCTGCAAGTGGGCCCCGAGGGCCTGGAAGAAAAACTGCAGTGCAAAACAGCAGGCGTACAAATCCTGTCATTGTGCCATAGAATACCCGCAGACAACTGCCAAAAACCGTCAACTGAACTGTCAACGGCTGGGGGCCGTTGCGAGGCAAAGGGGCAACGATCCCTGTGCTTGCTGCCCCTGCAGTATACCAAGGGGGGGGGGGGTGTAGAGGTATGCACTCCAGTAGTGGAGTGCAAGTCTCCAGCAATCGAGTTCAAACCGAGGATCCCGTGCCAAGAGTCGGGCTGCCCAAACACGGGGCCTCGCATGGGACGGTTGGTCGGCCGCTCGGGGTTCGAAGACAACCCGGCTCAGGACCTCCTCTGCGTGTCACTCAGTCGGGTCAGCCGGGGGCGAAACCAGGACCCCGCTTCTGCAAACTCCGCCTCAACACCTGAGCCATGGGAGTACCCTCAAGGGGGTGGGGATTGAGCGCTGGCGGTTGGTGGTAGTGAGCAGGGCAACGGACGCCGATAGATGTAGGTACTGGAGCAGTGGAGGGTAATTGAAAAGTAGTCGTCTTCGAAGCCAGGACCAGACGTGCCACTAGCGTCTGGCAGGGAACCTGGTTCTGAGCTGGAATTGGCCCCGTATCAAAGGCCACTCAGTAATACCCGCCCCCTGCACCACCAGAACTCAGTAGGAACGTGCCGCGTCCAGCGTGTGGCTCAGTAGGACCCTGCTCCATCTGATCATGTCTGAGTTGGCAGACGCTAGTGGCACGTCTGGCCAGGACCTTCACTCAACGCATTCCCACGGCCGGGGTAACGAACCACTGACCTACCGGCACTAGGGGTGGTGGGGCAGCCCCTCCAGGTTCGACCAGCCCCCATCTCAGGACCTCCTCGTGTCACTCAGTGGGGCTGGCGGGGGATCGTGTTCGTGCCTGGGGTACTCAGGATGCCTCTGACCACTGAGCCACGGGCGTACCGGTTGGCAGTCAACCGCCGGCCTTTGGTGGTTAGCTGCCCGGGGCAGTCCAAGACTTTCCATTTCAAACAGAAAAGCCCCGTCCCTGAAGAAACAGCCCGCCCAAGAGATATGCTCCACTTGTGGGAAGGGAAGGTAACTTTCAGTGCGTTTAGAAGGGGTGTGTCAGGGGCCCTTCGGGGGCTAGGGGGGGGGGGCAGTTAGTCTAAAAGCAGCACAGCGCGCACACAGTGCAAGGATTCCCCCCATGAGGTCCACCTGCTGTGCTTTGGGATTTGGGATGAATGGAGATGGATTTAGGATGTGCAGCAGACCAGAGAAGTTCTGCCTCATGCTGTCTCACAAGACATCATCCAAAACAAAACAGACCATGAACGGTGATGGTCTCCGCCCTGGGCATCACACCCTCAACAACATGCAAGCTTCCTTCTGTTCAGCCGTCAGCTACGTAAAATCTCAGAATGAGCAACTTGTGTACACAGCGTGACACTGTTGCAGAATTAAACGACTGTCACCTTGTGACATGTATGCGTGTCAATGCAATCCGTACAATATGTCAGCTGACACTTTTCACACATGGACAACTTCTCGTACACATCCCCATCGTCACCCACAACATCCTCATCATCATTGTCCTCCTGTGCATGTGTGGCCCATATATGTGGAGGTATGTGCTCCCATGGACAAATAGAGGGTACCGTACTTGCCTTCGAACAAAAAGTTGCTGGACGTTGACCGTTCGCTGGCAGGCTAGATCAGCGCGTCCCATACATGCACATGCCTCCAAACGGTTGGAGGTTGGACGGCAACCTTTCAGCGGCAGGGCTAGGTCACAGCGTCCCATACATAGCTACATCACCCCTACCGTCTCGGGGGTCCCCCAAAGGGGGGACAAAATCAGAAGTGGCTACAGAACCCCTGCCCTCTCAGGGTCCCCATCATGGGGAGTCATCAACATCGCTATATAAACGTGCCTTCTTGGGGTCCTTGCAGCGGGGAGAGATCAATATGGCTACATTACCCCTAGCTTCTCGGGGTCCCCATAGTGGGGAGAAATCAACATGGGATCGAACCCCACACTTAAGTGGCACCTGTGCGTTATGCCCCATCATCATAATGCATTCTCAGCCTGGCAAGGAGAAAATGCGGCAAAAATGAGCAAAGGGGCGGGGGGCTGAAAAGGGGTGACAACAGGTGAAACTGGGTGAAAATCCAAATGCGCCATATCCCCAATGCAGAAGAAGCATCAAAAACCTATTGTCTAACAAGAATAATGCCCCTAGTATCACAAAGTGTGGGTTTCAAGTACAGCCAAGCGCCCAAACAGTTGCACTGTGCGCGCACTGCGCTAAGGGCGCGCATAGCATCCCGTTAAGTGGAAACTGGTGCTTAATCTGCAAACCTGCTCCCCTAAAATGTGAAAAATGTCATTGGGGGGCTTCAGGTTCTGGGCATTGCGCATGAAACCGCAGTCCAAATTGGCAGGATGGTGTTCCAGAACCCCTGTGGCAGCAGGTACAGTGCGCGAAATTTCAAGAACAGGCTTCAGGGCTGATTTTGCAGCAGACTGATTGGTTGTGTGGTGTCACCCAGAGGGCCTGAACGGGTCCCTCTCCACCAAAACTGCATTACCTGATGCACCATAGATGCACCTCCTCCAACCCTGTCACCTGGGGAGTAAAGCGAGGTGGCAAAATGGTAGTGCATGTGAAGAAGTCTCCAGCATCAAGCAAGATGGAAAACGTACAGCAGCACGCTGGCCTTATGCATTTACAATTCGTGACGAACCTGCTCGCAATAACCTGCCGTCGGTGCTTCAGCCGATCCATAGCATTGAGCAGTGTCCCGGAGTCAGGGATGTCATACACCCAATCCTCGCGGGTGGTGTTATCCAGCTCTGTCTTGGGCTGGCCCTCGTCTGTGACAGGGATGAGGACTCCGACGTTGAAGGAGTCTTCCGGCTGCATGTCGTACGTCCACATACTGTATCCCATGTCCTCCTGCAAAGAGGGGCAAGTATCATCGGGGCTGTGCAATTCAATTCCAGACCCCATCCCCCCTGGCGTGGGCAGGAGGATCCCGCTGTGGACTCGCCACAATACTCCAGCTGCGCCTGCCTTCACATGTCCTTCATTGCTATTTCAGCTCTTTGCGTGTTCATGTGCAGTGTCGTACTGCAAAGTTCATTTAGTTCTGCACCTGTGCCTCCCTGGCCAGGGTAAGAGAAGGTGCCTTCACCGTTTCCGGGTCCCGCATGGGTTAGTACTGAGCGGGGTCCTGGCGTACATGTGGTGCTTCATGGTGGCTTTTCTCTGTTCTCAGGGTGTACTTGCTGTTGGCTGGCCCCACTCAGCCATACACCTGGCACCTAGGTGCCATGGGTTGGGATGGGGTTCAGTTAGACGTCAGCCCTGGCGGCCAATTGCTTGCCTGGGCAGTTTGTTGGTCCTTAGGATATAAAAACCACAGTGGGTACTGATTTTCATGCTTGAACAAGTCGCTTGATCAAGTCTCTTGATCAACTCACTTGATCAAGTCTCTTGATCAAGTCACTTGATCAAGTCTCTTCATCAATTCACTTCATCAACTCACTTGATCAAGTCTCTTCCTCAAGTCACTTGATCAAGTCTTTTCAGTACATCACGTGATTGAGGACCTTTATCAAGTCACTTGATCAAGGCACTAGATCAAGTCTTTTCATCAAGTCCCATGGGCAAGTCAGTTGAACAAGTCTCTTTATGAACTCCCTTGATCAAGTCTCTTCAGCAAGTCAGTCTCTTCATCAAGTTACTTGATGAAGCGACTTGATGAAGCGAGTTGATCAAGTGACTTGATCAAGTCTCTTCATCAAGTCACTTCATCTGGTCACTTTATCAAGTTACTTGATCATGCCTTTTCAGCGAGTCACGTGATCCAGTCACTTGGTCAAATCACATGATGCAGTCTCTTCTGCAAGTCACTCGATGTAGTCACTTGATCAAGGCTCGTCATCAAGTCACTTGACCAGGTCACTTGATCAAGGCCTTCATCAAGTCACTTGACCAGGTCACTTGATCAAGGCCCTTCATCAAGTAGGTCAATGCACACAGCCATACAGGTTAGTGTCTGTGTTGTAGCGTGTCGCGTGTTGGGGAGATTCAGGGTGAAATCAGCCTTTCGGGCGTGTTGCATCTGGAGCCCTCCGTGCTGCACGTGGTTGCCGTTCATGTGGAGGCTTCCATGTGCGCGGGGAAGGGGAATAAGACACGCACAGGGATCCTGGGGAGGGGGGGGTTCAAATGCTTTCGAGTTTTGAGGTAATTTTGAATTGCCTGTTTCATTCTGAGCATTTTGAATTTTCACAAGTGGGGTTAAACCTTCTTCTACCATTCACAACAACTGGAAAAATCAGTAGCCTTCCTGCAGACGCACCAGCAAACCAGCAAAGCGGGGGGGCAGTGAAAGACACATGGCATTCCACTATTCGCAGGCCATTGTTCTAGGCACACTGCACGGTATCATCCACCACACAGCCCCACAGCGACACAGCCCAGCACCACACGGCACAGCACCTTCCGCGCCTGCTCCACCTTCATCCTGACGGAATACGGCGCGTCCACCTTCGCCGCCTCCGCTTCCAGCTCCGCAAGCTTCTGCTCCCGCTGCTCCCGCTCCCGCCGCCCGGTCCACGCAATGTCCGTGTCCTTGGGCTTCTCCGTGAAGTGGCCCTGTTCGTCAATGACCACGTTGCGCAGTTTGCGCGGTTTCAGGGACTCTTTGATCGGGGACCCGTCGGCCGGCGACTGCGGGTCGGAGGGCCCAGGGGCGGCCTTGGCCTTGGCAGGGCTGCGCTCTCCGATGGCCGGGGTCATGGGGTTTTCAGGGTCCCCCTCCAGCAGGCGCTGCGCGTCCGGCGGCACCTCCTTGCGGATCTCGCTCGCGGACGCGAGCTTGTGCATGGCCAGGGCATCCTCCAGCCTCTTGGCTTTCCAGCGCGCGCGGCGCCTCCGTACCACCCGCACAACGACGGCCTGCACGGCAGGAACGGCGTTGGGCTGGGGCAGTGGTACCTCACCCCAAAGCAGGGGGGCAGACAGTCATGAAGTGACCCCCCCCCCCCCGGGAGGGAGGAAACTGCACCACACAATGGTAGCACCAAAACTGCAGCAGTCCAAGTACAACCTAAAGATGTTCTTCGTGTTCGGCGCCTGGTATTTCCTACGCTTTCCTACGGCCAGTTGACGGTTTCGCCCCCCAGGGGCCATAAAGCAACGGATACAGAGCTCACATATGCCCCCGTGTCACAGGCATATGGTCTTCGCCACAAACTTCAGTTCAATGTAATGTTTGACCTGCTGCTTTGCAGTACCCCTCAAGCGTGGGCCGTATGTTGCCTTGAGCTCACCGGGGTCAGCGGTTGGGGGAATGTTTGCCCTGCGCGCGCCTGGCGCGCTACTTTTAGACTATGTTCCCCCCGAAGAGCCCCCAAGCGCACCCCTTGGAAACGCCCTTAGAATTAGGTGACCCAAACTGCCCCAGCTCAAGAAAGTTGCAAACTGGGGTACACAGTACCACTCTCGCTCCTTTAAGGGCGATCTTGGTCAACACCCTAGCAAATTGGGAGAATGGGGGGTTAGGATAGCACAACCGCATCGATCTCCAGTAGAAGCGATAGGCGTTATTGAGGTATCGCGAACAGCAGAGCTGCATCATAACATTGGTCCCATAAGTGTGGGTGTCAATACATTCAGTACAATAGTGCTCCTTACACTCATCACAAACTGCGACGGTGGAGCGTCCTGGCAACACAACACACACACTTCTGCCTCATCCTCTGCCTCATCTTGCGTGCCACAACCGAGCAAACAGCTGCTCAATGTGTGCCCTATACCACCCGTGCACCTCATTGTAACATTGTTGGCGGGCTGTCAAAGTGCCATTCTTTCTTCCAATGAATGGCACAATGACATGAATCCGGCCCTTATAAGCACCATCATGGCCCCCAACTTCCAAATCAAAGAAATCACCTCGGGTACGAGAAGGTCCATACCCATCCCAAATCAAAACATCTGCTGATGTCCCGGGGGCCAAGGGGCAAATCCATATAATGTTGCCCAACATATCAACGGCAACAGTCCACCGGTAGGGCACGGGTCACAAAAGATGCCCTGCGCGCGCCCGGCGCGCTAACGTTCCCCCGTTATCGAATGTTTCTTGGCCCGTTTGGATAGGTCTACAAACCTACACCCCCCATTGGGTCGGTTAGGCAGGCATCCCAGAGTTGCAAAAAGCGACGACTCCACGGCACGCCAACCAGGACCTGGGCTCGAACCCGTGATCTGTGGCATGTGTGTGCAGTGCATTTCCGGTTTGCTGCTTGGCCGCAGCCAATATAACCGTTTTCCCAACCGCCCCCTCCCGTTTCCCAATTTACCTCCCCGGGATTCGAACTGTCCATCAGGTCATATCTCGATGAACCGAAGCCCGGAGGCCGGGCCGGCCCCATCGCCTCCACGGGAGGCTCCGCTGGACCTGGCCTCCAATCCCGAGAGCACTGTGACGTGTGTGCTCAGTGCATTTCAGGTATGCTCCTCCCTTATGGTGTGTTTGCTGTTGCTCGTGGGTTGGGTCGAAATGTTTGTTCAAAAAACAAAGTGGCCGTCGGGAGGGAGTTTTCTATGGACCATGTATCCAAACCCATCAACTATGAGTCCCCCAGGTTTCTTACCTGCCCCCATGCCCCCAGGGAACTCAGGGCTGGGTGGCTGTCGACTGTGCCCATTTTTCATGCCTTCGTCTTCATACCTTCTGTTTGTCCAGTTTCGGTGTTCGGGACGTTTGGGGCTTTCCAATCATCCTTGGGGTTCGAACCCCCGTCTGGAGGACTGACGTTGAGTGTTGTGCCACTGTGCTACTGTGCTATCTCTGTATGTCTGGAGAGAGGGGCATGGGGGGGGGGGGGGTAGGACGACTCCTGTCTGTTTCTGTATTCTGGACCACTGACTTCTGCAGAAAAGTCGGGGGGGGGGGATTTCAAGCGGGGCGGGGGGTATGCGCAGACCTTGCAGTGTCCACTCGAAGGAAGCAGACCTCAGGGGCAGTGGAAACTGTCGCAGGGGCCCCAAGGGGGCAATCATCGATGATGACCATCGCCCTCTGAAAACGCCTCAGCTGCCGTCTTCAATACAGGACTGAACCTGCCCCCCCCCCAACTTGCGAGAACAACGGTAAAAGCACTGAAAATGACGGAAACCACGCCCCCTGTCGCTCTTACAAAGGCGCTGTTTGCGCGCGCCATGAAAAGACACCGGCGGCAAAGCAATGCATCGTCGAGGCCCAGACAGCCATGTCTATGGAGGTGCATCACAGTCACGTACTGAGTGGAGGGGCAAGAAGTGGGAGGACAGTCATCAGCATTCCTGAACAAGATATCATGCCCAGGCCCGAATCGCAAGAAAGGCTTGATGTTCATGGACAACCAGAAAAAAGAACCGCCGCCGGTGCCACAGTTCCACACGTTGCAGAAACAACACCTCCTGTTGCAATGCTAAGGGAGATGTTCTCGCAAGAGGGGGTTAAAAAAAAAGGCAGAAGCGAGTTTGTCCCATCACGGCGGTTGATGACTAACAAACGCCAGCTGACCGAAGTAAATCGCCAACAGCCAACCGCCAACCACCAAATCTGAGTCATTCTTAACCCAACCCACACGACAAAAAGGGAAACACTTGCTCCGAGCCAAAAGGCCGAATAGAAACGCTTCCTTTAGAACGGTCGACACTGAGGCGCTGTGCGCGGCCTTGCGGCAATTTCGAACTTCTCAAGGCCCTTAGGCAAGGTGTCATTTTGCAAAACATGCCCCCAACCCACCCCATGACATGGGGCACATTGACACAGAAGGGCGCAGCGCCCTGTGCCCTACGTGCCCGTGCTGCTCGCCCCATGGCGCCCACCACGTCCCCATGTTGCTCTTGCCACGATCCATAGTCACCCTCGCCCCAGGACACCCCTGAGCAAATGAGGTGGTCTCTATCACGGCAACAAGACCTGCAGGAACCGCAGGGCCGCCAGGACAAGGCCGGCCCCGATGCATCCGGCGAGCACGAGTCCAGCAATGAACCACACATCCCACACCAGTGGGGCAATGGGACTGGGACTGGGGGAATCGGCCATTCTGTTGCGGCGGGCCTGGCGCTGTCGGTGAGGGTTGTCCGGGCCTTACGCCATCCTCGGGCTCTGCGTGCGGGCACCGCTCGGCGGTCGGCTCAGAGGCTTGTTCTGGGGGCCATGGGTGTGGAAGGGTACAAACAGAAAGGAGTGGGTTCCCGAGGCTGTTGTGCCGCCTGCGGTCAGGAAGCCCCTTTGGCCTAAGGAAGAGTGCGGCAAGTGGAGCATCAGGCGATTGCAAGGATGGGGCAATGTACCCCCCAGCCCCGCGGTAGTCCCAGAACAACACACGACGGTCTGAACCCAGCTCAGCACTCCCGTTGTCTGCAGAAAGGCGTGGCCTCGTGTTGCCTTCTTTTGCTCTTGTTTCTGCTGCCTGCTTGCCTAAGCCTAAGATCACAACCGCACCTGCCGAAGCAGACGAACGCAAAAGGGAAAACTTTTGAGAGCATGCCCAGTCATGATTAAACATGCGTGCACGGCTTTAGGTCATGCTTGCCTGCGAGCCAAGGCTAAGCCCCCAACCCCCGGGTGGCACGGTCGCCAAATGACACTTCCCCTCCGCCCTGGGGGACCAGAGGGAATGAAGCTGAAGCGCCGGATACTTCGCTAACGTGTACCCCCGGGACACAGGCATACGCTCATTGCTCTTCAGACCAGTACCAAATGTCGCCTTGAGTTCACTGCTATCGCAGTTATCGAAGCGTTCATGGGCTGGCTGGTCAGCTCGTCCCCCTCGCCTGGAGCCGGCTAGTAAGACATCCTCGGGCGTTTGGGCGAGAATAACTCATCAGGCATACCTTCTCCCCGTGACCCTTCAGATATGTTCGACCGCTCTGGCTGGTTGGAATCAGAATCATATGAATCTGGCCCCTGGGGGACCAGGGGGGGGGGGGGGGTTGATTTTCTTCGCCACTGTGTCAAACGATCTGGTTCGGTAAAGTTTCCAAGCCAGCTGAAAATGTGGTCTTGGCTTCCTGTGCCACCTTCCGAGATGGATGCCTGAGCTCTGTCTTGACTTGCAGGGGATGGGAATGAATACAAGAACCAAAATATGATATGCTTCAATTGGTGCCTTGTTTTATGTGTGAAACATAAACGTCACATTTGTTGGCAAACTTCATGGTTTTGGCGCAATGAGCATTCGTTGATGAAAACTGCACCTGTTTTCCTACATACCCCGCGCCCCCATTGCCGTCTCCCCGCTTTTGTGGGACGCCCCCCCCCGCCCCCCAGACTGACCTATCAGAAAGAAAGCACATGTGAATTTGCTCAATTTGCCTGTCATCATGGACCGTGGTGCAGTGGAGCAACAAGCATCAGACAAACAGCATGATAACTAGGCACCCGGGAATACAACGACCATCATCACCAGAGGCCTCTCACCCATGCAAAGTGTTGAATTCTGGGGCACTTTTTGAAAAGGCCAAAAGGATCCGTTACTTCGCAAATACCTTGCAGCAGGTCTGCCAACTGATGAAGCACTGTATATTGGCATGTCACTCTGTTGGCAAAAACCCACTGATGTGAATACTCCAGCCAGCACCTTGCATTGTTCAACTATCAAGGACAGCCGTTGGACTCTGCGTTGCAGTCCCATGCACACACCAGCTGTCCATAACATCTAACCACACTGTGCATCAGCATTGCACATGGTGCAAAGCAGCACAGACCACAAATGCAAACGATGAAATGACTGACGAAGAGATGGATGGCGCAGCTGGCCATGCACGCCCCTTCATGGCACACAATGCAACAACGGCATCAGATCTGACCTATCATGGATAAAGCACATGTGAATTTGCTCCAATTGGGTGGACATCATGCACCGTTGTGTAGACATTGAACACCCAACATGACATGCAATAAACCACAGCCAACACCAACCATGACCCTTATCAGATACCTGTATCGTTGCTACCCATGTCAATTTGCTCAAATCACAATGTCTCATTATTGGTGGGGACTGCAAAAGCAACCACAGATACACATGATCATGAAAACGTCAAGCCTGCTAATCAGGTGGAGTTTCCTCATGCTTATGAATACCACCATCCCCTGCAGGCCGCCGGTTTCCAAGATTGAATGTTTGAAATACCCACACACATTAATTAAACTCATCCTGTGTACTGTATGGCCGCTGGCCACCCTGTATGGCTCGAAATTCTAGGCTACCAATAAGAGCTAACTTCCAACCATGATGGTATTTCTCTACCGTGTGGATGTGCCTTCAACCATCATACAACCTGTGCAAACCATATACTAGTGTACGGCCCACCAACGCAGTGGGGATCATAAAGACGCTGTACAAGCCCTCAAAGTCCTGCAATGTGGACAACGGTCTCAGACTGACCTATCAGAAAGAAAGCACATGTGAATTTGCTCAATTTGCCTGTCATCATGGACCGTGGTGCAGTGGAGCAACAAGCATCAGACAAACAGCATGATAACTAGGCACCCGGGAATACAACGACCATCATCACCAGACGCCTCTCCCCCATGCAAAGTGTTGAATTCTGGGGCACTTGTTGAAAAGGCCAAAAGGATCCGTTACTTCGCAAATACCTTGCAGCAGGTCTGCCAACTGATGAAGCACTGTATATTGGCATGTCACTCTGTTGGCAAAAACCCACTGATGTGAATACTCCAGCCAGCACCTTGCATTGTTCAACTACCAAGGACAGCCATTGGACTCTGCATTGCAGTCCAATGCACACACCAGCTGTCCATAACATCTTACCACACTGTGCATCAGCATTGCACATGGTGCAAAGCAGCACAAACCACAGATACAAACAATGAAATGACTGACGAAGAGATGGATGGCGCGGCTGGCCATGCACCCCCCTTCATGGCACACAATGCAACAACGGCATCAGATCTGACCTATCATGGATAAAGCACATGTGAATTTGCTCCAATTGGGTGGACATCATGCACCGTTGTGTAGACATTGAACACCCAACATGACATGCAATAAACCACAGCCAACACCAACCATGACCCTTATCAGATACCTGTATCGTTGCTACCCACGTCAATTTGCTCAAATCACAATGTCTCATCATTGGTGGGGACTGCAAAAGCAACCACAGATACACATGATCATGAAAACGTCAAGCCTGCTAATCAGGTGGAGTTTCCTCATGCTTATGAATACCACCATCCCCCGCAGGCCGCCGGTTTCCAAGATTGAATGGTTGAAATACCCACACACATTAATTAAACTCATCCTGTGTACTGTATGGCCGCTGGCCACCCTGTATGGCTCGAAAATCTAGGCTACCAATAAGAGCTAACTTCCAACCATGATGGTATTTCTCTACCGTGTGGATGTGCCTTCAACCATCATACAACCTGTGCAAACCATATACTAGTGTACGGCCCACCAACGCAGTGGGGATCATAAAGACGCTGTACAAGCCCTCAAAGTCCTGCAATGTGGACAACGGTCTCAGACTGACCTATCAGAAAGAAAGCACATGTGAATTTGCTCAATTTGCCTGTCATCATGGACCGTGGTGCAGTGGAGCAACAAGCATCAGACAAACAACATGATAACTAGGCACCCGGGAATACAACTACCATCATCACCAGACGCCTCTCCCCCATGCAAAGTGTTGAATTCTGGGGCACTTGTTGAAAAGGCCAAAAGGATCCGTTACTTCGCAAATACCTTGCAGCAGGTCTGCCAACTGATGAAGCACTGTATATTGGCATGTCACTCTGTTGGCAAAAACCCACTGATGTGAATACTCCAGCCAGCACCTTGCATTGTTCAACTACCAAGGACAGCCATTGGACTCTGCATTGCAGTCCAATGCACACACCAGCTGTCCATAACATCTTACCACACTGTGCATCAGCATTGCACATGGTGCAAAGCAGCACAAACCACAGATACAAACAATGAAATGACTGACGAAGAGATGGATGGCGCGGCTGGCCATGCACCCCCCTTCATGGCACACAATGCAACAACGGCATCAGATCTGACCTATCATGGATAAAGCACATGTGAATTTGCTCCAATTGGGTGGACATCATGCACCGTTGTGTAGACATTGAACACCCAACATGACATGCAATAAACCACAGCCAACACCAACCATGACCCTTATCAGATACCTGTATCGTTGCTACCCACGTCAATTTGCTCAAATCACAATGTCTCATCATTGGTGGGGACTGCAAAAGCAACCACAGATACACATGATCATGAAAACGTCAAGCCTGCTAATCAGGTGCTGTTTCCTCATGCTTATGAATACCACCATCCCCCGCAGGCCGCCGGTTTCCAAGATTGAATGGTTGAAATACCCACACACATTAATTAAACTCATCCTGTGTACTGTATGGCCGCTGGCCACCCTGTATGGCTCGAAAATCTAGGCTACCAATAAGAGCTAACTTCCAACCATGATGGTATTTCTCTACCGTGTGGATGTGCCTTCAACCATCATACAACCTGTGCAAACCATATACTAGTGTACGGCCCACCAACGCAGTGGGGATCATAAAGACGCTGTACAAGCCCTCAAAGTCCTGCAATGTGGACAACGGTCTCAGACTGACCTATCAGAAAGAAAGCACATGTGAATTTGCTCAATTTGCCTGTCATCATGGACCGTGGTGCAGTGGAGCAACAAGCATCAGACAAACAGCATGATAACTAGGCACCCGGGAATACAACGACCATCATCACCAGACGCCTCTCCCCCATGCAAAGTGTTGAATTCTGGGGCACTTGTTGAAAAGGCCAAAAGGATCCGTTACTTCGCAAATACCTTGCAGCAGGTCTGCCAACTGATGAAGCACTGTATATTGGCATGTCACTCTGTTGGCAAAAACCCACTGATGTGAATACTCCAGCCAGCACCTTGCATTGTTCAACTACCAAAGACAGCCATTGGACTCTGCATTGCAGTCCAATGCACACACCAGCTGTCCATAACATCTAACCACACTGTGCATCAGCATTGCACCTGGTGCAAAGCAGCACAAACCACAGATACACACACGATGAAATGACTGACGAAGAGATGGATGGCGCGGCTGGCCATGCACGCCCCTTCATGGCACACAATGCAACAACGGCATCAGATCTGACCTATCATGGATAAAGCACATGTGAATTTGCTCCAATTGGGTGGACATCATGCGCCGTTGTGTAGACATTGAACACCCAACATGACATGCAATAAACCACAGCCAACACCAACCATGACCCTTATCAGATACCTGTATCGTTGCTACCCCCGTCAATTTGCTCAAATCACAATGTCTCATTATTGGTGGGGACTGCAAAAGCAACCACAGATACACATGATCATGAAAACGTCAAGCCTGCTAATCAGGTGGAGTTTCCTCATGCTTATGAATACCACCATCCCCCGCAGGCCGCCGGTTTCCAAGATTGAATGGTTGAAATACCCACACACATTAATTAAACTCATCCTGTGTACTGTATGGCCGCTGGCCACCCTGTATGGCTCGAAATTCTAGGCTACCAATAAGAGCTAACTTCCAACCATGATGGTATTTCTCTACCGTGTGGATGTGCCTTCAACCATCATACAACCTGTGCAAACCATATACTAGTGTACGGCCCACCAACACAGTGGGGATCATAAAGACGCTGTACAAGCCCTCAAAGTCCTGCAATGTGGACAACGGTCTCAGACTGACCTATCAGAAAGAAAGCACATGTGAATTTGCTCAATTTGCCTGTCATCATGGACCGTGGTGCAGTGGAGCAACAAGCATCAGACAAACAGCATGATAACTAGGCACCCAGGAATACAACTACCATCATCACCAGACGCCTCTACCCCATGCAAAGTGTTGAATTCTGGGGCACTTGTTGAAAAGGCCAAAAGGATCCGTTACTTCGCAAATACCTTGCAGCAGGTCTGCCAACTGATGAAGCACTGTATATTGGCATGTCACTCTGTTGGCAAAAACCCACTGATGTGAATACTCCCGCCAGCACCTTGCATTGTTCAACTACCAAGGACAGCCATTGGACTCTGCATTGCAGTCCAATGCACACACCAGCTGTCCATAACATCTAACCACACTGTGCATCAGCATTGCACCTGGTGCAAAGCAGCACAAACCACAGATACACACACGATGAAATGACTGACGAAGAGATGGATGGCGCGGCTGGCCATGCACGCCCCTTCATGGCACACAATGCAACAACGGCATCAGATCTGACCTATCATGGATAAAGCACATGTGAATTTGCTCCAATTGGGTGGACATCATGCGCCGTTGTGTAGACATTGAACACCCAACATGACATGCAATAAACCACAGCCAACACCAACCATGACCCTTATCAGATACCTGTATCGTTGCTACCCCCGTCAATTTGCTCAAATCACAATGTCTCATTATTGGTGGGGACTGCAAAAGCAACCACAGATACACATGATCATGAAAACGTCAAGCCTGCTAATCAGGTGGAGTTTTGTGATTGCTTCCCTCACCTGCCCTGCACGTCAGTCAATTCGCATTCTGTCTCGTACTGTCAAACATCTCCGGACAGTCCATGTACAGCTCTTCCCATGCTGTACAGATGGGCTGCACTGCCGTATGGTGGCGGCTAAAAGTAGACACCTGACCCGCTCCAATGGGTGGGTGGGTGGGCCAAGAAAAACAGTAAGCACTATGAACAAAACGTATGTTTTTGGCAAAACATCGGTTTTGTGATTGCTTCCCTCACCTGCCCTGCACGTCAGTCAATTCGCATTCTGTCTCGTACTGTCAAACATCTCCGGACAGTCCATGTACAGCTCTTCCCATGCAACCATCACCTCGCTCCCTGCAGTACACTGGTGGTGGGTAGCGTGGTTCATCTGGCATTTCAGGCTGCCATGTGCCTCTGTCTGTGGAAAGTGCCTGACATAGTATAGGTCTGTCACCCCCCCCCCCCCCTAGCTTCTGTAAGAAGTCTGTCCCATAACAGAGCAGGGTGCGTACAGAACAGTGCGCAGGGCCAGCTCGCATGCCCTGGCCTCCACAGTCGCCCGGAAGGCTGACCCCCAGTTAAAAATTCTGGAGATGGCGTCTGCCGGGTTCCATTTGGACGGTACATAGCTTAATTTAAGCACGATCCCTGACCAGCGTAGCGTTTGCTGTATCCTCCTTACCGTCGTGGCCCGATCTCGGTGGTGAATCTTTGTCTTCCTCTTGAGCGCCGCCCATATGGCCGCGAGGTTGTCCGCCCCCAGATGCACCTGCTGCCGTCTCCTGTACGCCGCCATCTTGACCGCTCGCTCCACTGCCTGCAGCTCTGCCGCCTGCTGGTTCCGCACTGTCTTGGGGCACTCCCATACTCGCGCTCCTGCCTCCTGAGACCACAAACCGACCAGGTACGTGTTCCCGTATTCTGCTGCATCCACATACATGTCGATGTCGTCTGCTGCTGTCGTTCTTCGTGCCGTCCAGGGCCCCATCACGGACGCCAGCGCCTCCGCCAGTCCCCTCAGCACCTTCGGCGGTGTGTACTTCGCATTCTGGGGCCCCCACATCATCCATGCCATGGCCCCACTCGTGTGTGGCCCTGTTTCTCGGGCTGGTCTGTCTGCCCACGCCAGTTTTCCCAGCATGCGTCTCATGTCCTTCTGGCTGTAACCCCTGGTCGCCAGCTTCAGCCACAAGGCCACCATGCCGGCAATGTACGGCGCTGAAGACTGGATCGTCCAACGCCTGCCATCCAGGCTCTTCCCCATCCACTCGATTGTGTTCGTGGGCTCCAACTGGGACTTGGGGCTGCATATCCAGCCGTCACGCTCCAGCAGCTCCCGTAGTTGCAATCCTGCTGCCCCTACCTCCGTCTTGTCATACCCATACACCAGCACGTCGTCGACGTATTGTATCGGTCGTATCCCCGGCATGTGGAACTTCTCCAGCGTCATTCTCAGCAGTTCTGTGGCCATCAGGGGACTGTGTGTCCACCCGAACGGCAGGCTGTGGAAACCCCACACCCTGCCCTGCACCCCGATTCGTATCGTGCCCCTCTCCTGCTCCGGCATCCAGCAGGACCAGAACATGTTCGCCACGTCTAATTTGCAAAACCATATGGCTTGACCCTTGCCCGCCGCCTCTCGGAACGTGTCCCCCAGTTCCTCAAGTGTGGGCAGTTGCAGTCGTGTATTTGGCCTCTGGCATCGCTTGTTCAACGGGACCATGTTGATGATTAATGACCCCTTCTCCTGGGACTTCGGTTTGGTGAATGCCTTGGCATTCGGCAGCCTCCCGTCAGTGATCTCGTCCAGCATGCCGTCCTCGTGTATGCGCTGGACCATCGCTGCCAAGGCCGGGTCCCGGCTCGCCTTCTGGACCGCTGCGTTCTCATGAGCCTCTCTCCAATTGCACGGCCTGTGCCGTTGCCACATCTCCTCAGGGATGTCCACTCTGCCAGCTACTCCAAGGCCTCTGCTCGCCGTCTCCACCGACACTTGGCCCCGACTCTGGTCGCCATCCTTGTTGCCCTTGGGGCTGACATCCCCTGTCGGCGATACGTCCCATGGCTCCGTCTCGTCGTCCCGGAGTGCCTGCAGCACCGATGTGAAATTCTGTTCCGCCTCCTCCTGCTGTGGGCCCGTCCCGGCTCTTTGACCCACCCTGACTGCCAGATCTCGTAACAGCCCACTGATCGTCCCCGGTCTGCTCCACTGCCGCGCCATACGCTCCGCCACTTCCTCCGTCAGCTGCTCCATGTCCACCCCCATCTCGTCCTTGTTCCTCTCGTTCGCATTGCAGAGGCATAGGCTTCCACGGCTGGAATCTTTGGCCCCTCTGAGGCGCCGTGACCAGGTATCCCCAGTGTGGGGCCCCGTCTGCTTCAGTCCCGTCGGGCATCGCCACCAGCTGCTGGTCTCCCGCGCAAGTCTCTCCGCGTCCCCGCTTTGCCCCACGTTGCTCCTCCTCACCGAACTCACGTGTTGTTCTTTTCCCCAATACTCTCCTCCTGGCTTGATGTAATCTCCATCGGGACTCAGAGCAATCAGTAGAGCATGTCGGCGTACCTGGGCTTGACTCGTCTCTGTCCCCTGCGCTGCTGCCTTCGGAGCCAACGTCGTCCCCAGACTCTTCCGCGCTGGCTTCCATTTCTTGGCATGGCTCAGCCTCCATGTGCGCTTCGTCTGCATCCCCGCATCGCCTGTCCTCTCCTGCCCGGTCCTCGTTTGATGCCTGATCGCCTGCATCCCGTTCATGCCTGTCCGCGTCCGCCCCACTTGCCACCGCCCCCTCCGGAGCTGTGACGGCTTCCGCTGCGCCCGCTCCTCCACTGTCCCCGTCGGCGTCCATCTTCGTTTCGCCGTCCTCCAACTCGTCCACGTCGATGATCTCGACGGGTCTCGCACCGTGTCCTGCCGTTCCTTCGTCCGTCCGTGGTCCACCTTCATGCTCAGGTCCTGTACCAGGCACAAGTTCGGCGTCTCGTCCCATTTCCTTTTGTGCGGCGTCCTGCATGCTCCTGTTCTCCGCTTCTCTTCGGGGTTCTTCGTGATCTGGATTGTCCTGGTCGCATTCCCCATCCTGATCGTCCAGGTCCTCGTCGTCGTCGGACTCGCTGTCCACCTCCTGAGGAGTGGCGGGGCGGGCAAACGTGTGGACCGTAGGGGGGGTCTGGTTCCGTTTTCTCCCAAGATCCCATGCGAATGCATCCCTATGCCAGAGCTCCTTGACCGGCATCCAAGTCCACTCACAGTCGCGCGTGAAGTGCCCTGATTCACCCACTGGTGATGGAAGGAGGACCCTGGATGGCATCTTCCATGACGGTGGGTGCGCTGCGTATCGTGCTGCTTGCCTTGGTGTCCGCCAGCGGGCCCATAGTGCCAAGGCCTGCAGGGATCCTCCCAGCGCCCTGAAGCATGCAGCCCCCATGCGTTTCCACGGGTGCCATCCCGAGAGGCCGCACTCCGTACCTGTGAACAGTTCAGTCTGTAACTTCCGTAGGGCATCGGGTCCTCCCGGGATGAATATGTTCTCGTCGTGCTGGTGAGGCCGCCTGTGCGTGTAGAGCCAATGCCGCCACCGTTCCCAAAACGGTGGTATGGGCTGGGCACACATCTCCTTGGCCACTTTGTAGTCGAAGAACACCAACCACCCCTTGTGTGCCAACCAGCCCCATCGTATTTGTGCGACGTCTGAAATCCTGAGGCAGATGGTGAATGCCATCCCGACGGCAAAGAACACCCTTGCCCAGGCCCAGTGCACCCTCCTCTCTGCCAACGTTTGACAGTCGGCCACTGTCGCCCATACTCGAGGCCTGTCATCCGCCTTGGCCATCTTGCCGATTGCTCTGAGTTGTAGCCTGTGTAGGTCTGTGACGGTAGCCCGTATGAGTTTGAGTTTCTCCAGCATCCGTATCCCCGCCACCAAGTTGTTTGCCGCCCAGTAGCCCCGCTTTCGTAGTGCCAGTTCTGCGAACCGCCGTTGAATCGCCACCGCCAGTGGTTCATCGGTGCCGCACCCTCGCAATGCCATCCGTACCTGTTGCATATACGTCGCTGATGAGCTGGCCTCCACTCCTCGGATCGCCATCGCCGTACCCATTGTTCCCCATTCCTCTGTCCTGGCGTGCATGACGGCATCGTGGGCCTGCCAGGTCTCGGCCACCGTGGCTCCCATGTCCGGCCCCAGTGCCACCTTCGACCCGGCCCCGACTCCATTGAGCTCTTGTCATTGCTGTTGTCCTGGGTCTAGGGCCCGCGATTGCAGCAAGTCCTGTACCATGCGGAGAACGGCATCATCCGAGCCCTCCCGTTGTCCGCCCGCCACCCCCGCCTGTCCGACCGGTGTCGCTGGCTGTGGCAACAGGGACACCCTCCCCTGTGCCCCACACGGGAACATCTCCCAGTGGAGCTGCCCACAGCGCCTGCAGTTGGCGGGGGGTGGGCCATTCAGGTCGAAGGTCCACCCCTTGTTACTGGTCATCACAGTCTGGTCCCCCACCTGCGATATTTTGGCCTGGACGTGCGGCTGGTTCAGGGTGCCTGTCAGTGCTGCCTGCGGGCAATTTCTGGCCCAGTGCCCAATCTGGCCGCAGACAAAACACTGACCCCCTCCCACCGGGGTCCCCATGATCTGCTGTCCTCCTGGAGTGTTGATCGCTCTGCCCAGCGGCGCCCCCGGTGCCGTGTGTGTTCCTGGATTTCCTGCACCTTGCACTTGTTGCGGTATTGGCATGTGGGAATTGCGTCCCTGCCTTTTGTTTCTCAATTCCTCATGCACGACCTTCCATATCGTTGTTGACAGTTCATGGGCGTCCCACTGTGGGTCTTTCTTGGAGTACGTCATCAGTCCAACCGCCAGGGTCTGCATCCATTGGTATGGCAGTGTTTCTCCAGTTCTTGTTTCGTCAGCCTTGGTATAGCCGCCGCTCTGAGTCTTTCATTCTCCAGTTTCGTTGCCGCCAGGAGTTGCACCAGCTCTGCCACTTCATGCGACGCCAAACCGCCGACCGCCGGTGATGGTGGTCTTGTGATCTCTGTTCCCGCATTGCCTTGCCCCGTCCCCTGAGTCTCATCATGGACAAACCTTTTATTCACGTAGTCAGGCGCCAGGCCCTTCCGGATCGCATAGCAGCGCAGCGCTGTGAGGAAGGTGTTCTTGTCCAGGTGGCTGACACCAATCTGCCCCGCGAACTCGGACACCACATCTGCACCCACCTGCAGGTCCACTATTCTCTCCTGCTCCTCAATCAACCATTCGCCGCTCCTCTCCTGGTACTCCTGTTGACCCTGGATTGTCTCGAACGGCCCGAGCACCCACATCCTGAACTTGGCCAGCCCCGGGTCGGGTCCTGAATTGTCCACCACCGGGTTCTTGTCTTGTTCCATAGTCTCAGACATTTATGTGTTCACCCAATGGAAGCGCACCCGGGCGGGGGCCAAGAAAAACAGTAAGCACTATGAACAAAACGTATGTTTTTGGCAAAACATCGGTTTCCTCATGCTTATGAATACCACCATCCCCCGCAGGCCGCCGGTTTCCAAGATTAAATGGTTGAAATACCCACACACATTAATTAAACTCATCCTGTGTACTGTATGGCCGCTGGCCACCCTGTATGGCTCGAAATTCTAGGCTACCAATAAGAGCTAACTTCCAACCATGATGGTATTTCTCTACCGTGTGGATGTGCCTTCAACCATCATACAACCTGTGCAAACCATATACTAGTGTACGGCCCACCAACACAGTGGGGATCATAAAGACGCTGTACAAGCCCTCAAAGTCCTGCAATGTGGACAACGGTCTCAGACTGACCTATCAGAAAGAAAGCACATGTGAATTTGCTCAATTTGCCTGTCATCATGGACCGTGGTGCAGTGGAGCAACAAGCATCAGACAAACAGCATGATAACTAGGCACCCGGGAATACAACGACCATCATCACCAGACGCCTCTCCCCCATGCAAAGTGTTGAATTCTGGGGCACTTGTTGAAAAGGCCAAAAGGATCCGTTACTTCGCAAATACCTTGCAGCAGGTCTGCCAACTGATGAAGCACTGTATATTGGCATGTCACTCTGTTGGCAAAAACCCACTGATGTGAATACTCCAGCCAGCACCTTGCATTGTTCAACTACCAAGGACAGCCATTGGACTCTGCATTGCAGTCCAATGCACACACCAGCTGTCCATAACATCTAACCACACTGTGCATCAGCATTGCACCTGGTGCAAAGCAGCACAAACCACAGATACACACACGATGAAATGACTGACGAAGAGATGGATGGCGCGGCTGGCCATGCACGCCCCTTCATGGCACACAATGCAACAACGGCATCAGATCTGACCTATCATGGATAAAGCACATGTGAATTTGCTCCAATTGGGTGGACATCATGCGCCGTTGTGTAGACATTGAACACCCAACATGACATGCAATAAACCACAGCCAACACCAACCATGACCCTTATCAGATACCCATATCGTTGCTACCCACGTCAATTCGCTCAAATCACAATGTCTCATTATTGGTGGGGACTGCAAAAGCAACCACAGACACACATGATCATGAAAACGTCAAGCCTGCTAATCAGGTGCTGTTTCCTCATGCTTATGAATACCACCATCCCCCGCAGGCCGCCGGTTTCCAGAATTGAATGCTTGAAAATACCCACACACATTAATTAAACTCATCCTGTGTACTGTATGGCCGCTGGCCACCCTGTATGGCTCGAAATTCTAGGCTACCAATAAGAGCTAACTTCCAACCATGATGGTATTTCTCTACCGTGTGGATGTGCCTTCAACCATCATACAACCTGTGCAAACCATATACTAGTGTACGGCCCACCAACGCAGTGGGGATCATAAAGACGCTGTACAAGCCCTCGAAGTCCTGCAATGTGCACAACGGTCTCAGACTGACCTGTCAGAAAGAAAGCACATGTGAATTTGCTCAATTTGCCTGTCATCATGGACCGTGGTGCAGTGGAGCAACAAGCATCGGACAAACAGCATGATAACTAGGCACCCGGGAATACAACTACCATCATCACCAGACGCCTCTCCCCCATGCAAAGTGTTGAATTCTGGGGCACTTGTTGAAAAGGCCAAAAGGATCCGTTACTTCGCAAATACCTTGCAGCAGGTCTGCCAACTGATGAAGCACTGTATATTGGCATGTCACTCTGTTGGCAAAAACCCACTGATGTGAATACTCCAGCCAGCACCTTGCATTGTTCAACTACCAAGGACAGCCATTGGACTCTGTGTTGCAGTCCAATGCACACACCAGCTGTCCATAACATCAAACCACACTGTGCATCAGCATTGCACCTGGTGCAAAGCAGCACAAACCACAAATGCAAACGATGAAATGACTGATGAAGAGATGGATGGCGCGGCTGGCCATGCACGCCCCTTCATGGCACACAATGCAACAACGGCATCAGATCTGACCTATCATGGATAAAGCACATGTGAATTTGCTCCAATTGGGTGGACATCATGCACCGTTGTGTAGACATTGAACACCCAACATGACATGCAATAAACCACAGCCAACACCAACCATGACCCTTATCAGATACCCATATCGTTGCTACCCACGTCAATTTGCTCAAATCACAATGTCTCATTATTGGTGGGGACTGCAAAAGCAACCACAGATACACATGATCATGAAAACGTCAAGCCTGCTAATCAGGTGCTGTTTCCTCATGCTTATGAATACCACCACCCGCCGCAGGCCGCCGGTTTCCAGAATTGAATGCTTGAAAATACCCACACACATTAATTAAACTCATCCTGTGTACTGTATGGCCGCTGGCCACCCTGTATGGCTCGAAATTCTAGGCTACCAATAAGAGCTAACTTCCAACCATGATGGTATTTCTCTACCGTGTGGATGTGCCTTCAACCATCATACAACCTGTGCAAACCATATACTAGTGTACGGCCCACCAACGCAGTGGGGATCATAAAGACGCTGTACAAGCCCTCAAAGTCCTGCAATGTGGACAACGGTCTCAGACTGACCTATCAGAAAGAAAGCACATGTGAATTTGCTCAATTTGCCTGTCATCATGGACCGTGGTGCAGTGGAGCAACAAGCATCAGACAAACAGCATGATAACTAGGCACCCGGGAATACAACGACCATCATCACCAGACGCCTCTCACCCATGCAAAGTGTTGAATTCTGGGGCACTTGTTGAAAAGGCCAAAAGGATCCGTTACTTCGCAAATACCTTGCAGCAGGTCTGCCAACTGATGAAGCACTGTATATTGGCATGTCACTCTGTTGGCAAAAACCCACTGATGTGAATACTCCAGCCAGCACCTTGCATTGTTCAACTACCAAGGACAGCCATTGGACTCTGTGTTGCAGTCCAATGCACACACCAGCTGTCCATAACATCAAACCACACTGTGCATCAGCATTGCACCTGGTGCAAAGCAGCACAAACCACAAATGCAAACGATGAAATGACTGATGAAGAGATGGATGGCGCGGCTGGCCATGCACGCCCCTTCATGGCACACAATGCAACAACGGCATCAGATCTGACCTATCATGGATAAAGCACATGTGAATTTGCTCCAATTGGGTGGACATCATGCACCGTTGTGTAGACATTGAACACCCAACATGACATGCAATAAACCACAGCCAACACCAACCATGACCCTTATCAGATACCCATATCGTTGCTACCCACGTCAATTCGCTCAAATCACAATGTCTCATTATTGGTGGGGACTGCAAAAGCAACCACAGACACACATGATCATGAAAACGTCAAGCCTGCTAATCAGGTGCTGTTTCCTCATGCTTATGAATACCACCATCCCCCGCAGGCCGCCGGTTTCCAGAATTGAATGCTTGAAAATACCCACACACATTAATTAAACTCATCCTGTGTACTGTATGGCCGCTGGCCACCCTGTATGGCTCGAAATTCTAGGCTACCAATAAGAGCTAACTTCCAACCATGATGGTATTTCTCTACCGTGTGGATGTGCCTTCAACCATCATACAACCTGTGCAAACCATATACTAGTGTACGGCCCACCAACGCAGTGGGGATCATAAAGACGCTGTACAAGCCCTCGAAGTCCTGCAATGTGGACAACGGTCTCAGACTGACCTGTCAGAAAGAAAGCACATGTGAATTTGCTCAATTTGCCTGTCATCATGGACCGTGGTGCAGTGGAGCAACAAGCATCAGACAAACAGCATGATAACTAGGCACCCGGGAATACAACTACCATCATCACCAGACGCCTCTCCCCCATGCAAAGTGTTGAATTCTGGGGCACTTGTTGAAAAGGCCAAAAGGATCCGTTACTTCGCAAATACCTTGCAGCAGGTCTGCCAACTGATGAAGCACTGTATATTGGCATGTCACTCTGTTGGCAAAAACCCACTGATGTGAATACTCCAGCCAGCACCTTGCATTGTTCAACTACCAAGGACAGCCATTGGACTCTGTGTTGCAGTCCAATGCACACACCAGCTGTCCATAACATCAAACCACACTGTGCATCAGCATTGCACCTGGTGCAAAGCAGCACAAACCACAAATGCAAACGATGAAATGACTGACGAAGAGATGGATGGCGCGGCTGGCCATGCACGCCCCTTCATGGCACACAATGCAACAACGGCATCAGATCTGACCTATCATGGATAAAGCACATGTGAATTTGCTCCAATTGGGTGGACATCATGCACCGTTGTGTAGACATTGAACACCCAACATGACATGCAATAAACCACAGCCAACACCAACCATGACCCTTATCAGATACCCATATCGTTGCTACCCACGTCAATTTGCTCAAATCACAATGTCTCATTATTGGTGGGGACTGCAAAAGCAACCACAGATACACATGATCATGAAAACGTCAAGCCTGCTAATCAGGTGCTGTTTCCTCATGCTTATGAATACCACCACCCGCCGCAGGCCGCCGGTTTCCAGAATTGAATGCTTGAAATACCCACACACATTAATTAAACTCATCCTGTGTACTGTATGGCCGCTGGCCACCCTGTATGCCTCGAAATTCTAGGCTACCAATAAGAGCTAACTTCCAACCATGATGGTATTTCTCTACCGTGTGGATGTGCCTTCAACCATCATACAACCTGTGCAAACCATATACTAGTGTACGGCCCACCAACGCAGTGGGGATCATAAAGACGCTGTACAAGCCCTCGAAGTCCTGCAATGTGGACAACGGTCTCAGACTGACCTATCAGAAAGAAAGCACATGTGAATTTGCTCAATTTGCCTGTCATCATGGACCGTGGTGCAGTGGAGCAACAAGCATCAGACAAACAGCATGATAACTAGGCACCCGGGAATACAACGACCATCATCACCAGACGCCTCTCACCCATGCAAAGTGTTGAATTCTGGGGCACTTGTTGAAAAGGCCAAAAGGATCCGTTACTTCGCAAATACCTTGCAGCAGGTCTGCCAACTGATGAAGCACTGTATATTGGCATGTCACTCTGTTGGCAAAAACCCACTGATGTGAATACTCCAGCCAGCACCTTGCATTGTTCAACTACCAAGGACAGCCGTTGGACTCTGTGTTGCAGTCCAATGCACACACCAGCTGTCCATAACATCAAACCACACTGTGCATCAGCATTGCGCCTGGTGCAAAGCAGCACAGACCACAAATGCAAACGATGAAATGACTGACGAAGAGATGGATGGCGCGGCTGGCCATGCACGCCCCTTCATGGCACACAATGCAACAACGGCATCAGATCTGACCTATCATGGATAAAGCACATGTGAATTTGCTCCAATTGGGTGGACATCATGCACTGTTGTGTAGACATTGAACACCCAACATGACATGCAATAAACCACAGCCAACACCAACCATGACCCTTATCAGATACCCATATCGTTGCTACCCCCGTCAATTTGCTCAAATCACAATGTCTCATTATTGGTGGGGACTGCAAAAGCAACCACAGATACACATGATCATGAAAACGTCAAGCCTGCTAATCAGGTGCTGTTTCCTCATGCTTATGAATACCACCATCCCCCGCAGGCCGCCGGTTTCCAGAATTGAATGCTTGAAAATACCCACACACATTAATTAAACTCATCCTGTGTACTGTATGGCCGCTGGCCACCCTGTATGGCTCGAAATTCTAGGCTACCAATAAGAGCTAACTTCCAACCATGATGGCATTTCTCTACCGTGTGGATGTGCCTTCAACCATCATACAACCTGTGCAAACCATATACTAGTGTACGGCCCCACCAACGCAGTGGGGATCATAAAGACGCTGTACAAGCCCTCGAAGTCCTGCAATGTGGACAACGGTCTCAGACTGACCTATCAGAAAGAAAGCACATGTGAATTTGCTCAATTTGCCTGTCATCATGGACCGTGGTGCAGTGGAGCAACAAGCATCAGACAAACAACATGATAACTAGGCACCCGGGAATACAACGACCATCATCACCAGACGCCTCTCACCCATGCAAAGTGTTGAATTCTGGGGCACTTGTTGAAAAGGCCAAAAGGATCCGTTACTTCGCAAATACCTTGCAGCAGGTCTGCCAACTGATGAAGCACTGTATATTGGCATGTCACTCTGTTGGCAAAAACCCACTGATGTGAATACTCCAGCCAGCACCTTGCATTGTTCAACTACCAAGGACAGCCATTGGACTCTGTGTTGCAGTCCAATGCACACACCAGCTGTCCATAACATCAAACCACATTGTGCATCAGCATTGCACCTGGTGCAAAGCAGCACAGACCACAAATGCAAACGATGAAATGACTGACGAAGAGATGGATGGCGCGGCTGGCCATGCACGCCCCTTCATGGCACACAATGCAACAACGGCATCAGATCTGACCTATCATGGATAAAGCACATGTGAATTTGCTCCAATTGGGTGGACATCATGCACCGTTGTGTAGACATTGAACACCCAACATGACATGCAATAAACCACAGCCAACACCAACCATGACCCTTATCAGATACCCATATCGTTGCTACCCCCGTCAATTTGCTCAAATCACAATGTCTCATTATTGGTGGGGACTGCAAAAGCAACCACAGATACACATGATCATGAAAACGTCAAGCCTGCTAATCAGGTGCTGTTTCCTCATGCTTATGAATACCACCATCCCCCGCAGGCCGCCGGTTTCCAGAATTGAATGCTTGAAAATACCCACACACATTAATTAAACTCATCCTGTGTACTGTATGGCCGCTGGCCACCCTGTATGGCTCGAAATTCTAGGCTACCAATAAGAGCTAACTTCCAACCATGATGGTATTTCTCTACCGTGTGGATGTGCCTTCAACCATCATACAACCTGTGCAAACCATATACTAGTGTACGGCCCATCAACGTAGTGGGGATCATAAAGACGCTGTACAAGCCCTCGAAGTCCTGCAATGTGCACAACGGTCTCAGACTGACCTATCAGAAAGAAAGCACATGTGAATTTGCTCAATTTGCCTGTCATCATGGACCGTGGTGCAGTGGAGCAACAAGCATCAGACAAACAGCATGATAACTAGGCACCCGGGAATACAACGACCATCATCACCAGACGCCTCTCCCCCATGCAAAGTGTTGAATTCTGGGGCACTTGTTGAAAAGGCCAAAAGGATCCGTTACTTCGCAAATACCTTGCAGCAGGTCTGCCAACTGATGAAGCACTGTATATTGGCATGTCACTCTGTTGGCAAAAACCCACTGATGTGAATACTCCAGCCAGCACCTTGCATTGTTCAACTACCAAGGACAGCCGTTGGACTCTGTGTTGCAGTCCAATGCACACACCAGCTGTCCATAACATCAAACCACATTGTGCATCAGCATTGCACATGGTGCAAAGCAGCACAAACCACAGATACAAACAATGAAATGACTGACGAAGAGATGGATGGCGCGGCTGGCCATGCACGCCCCTTCATGGCACACAATGCAACAACGGCATCAGATCTGACCTATCATGGATAAAGCACATGTGAATTTGCTCCAATTGGGTGGACATCATGCACCGTTGTGTAGACATTGAACACCCAACATGACATGCAATAAACCACAGCCAACACCAACCATGACCCTTATCAGATACCCATATCGTTGCTACCCCCGTCAATTTGCTCAAATCACAATGTCTCATTATTGGTGGGGACTGCAAAAGCAACCACAGATACACATGATCATGAAAACGTCAAGCCTGCTAATCAGGTGCTGTTTCCTCATGCTTATGAATACCACCATCCCCCGCAGGCCGCCGGTTTCCAGAATTGAATGCTTGAAAATACCCACACACATTAATCAAACTCATCCTGTGTACTGTATGGCCGCTGGCCAACCTGTATGGCTCGAAATTCTAGGCTACCAATAAGAGCTAACTTCCAACCATGATGGTATTTCTCTACCGTGTGGATGTGCCTTCAACCATCATACAACCTGTGCAAACCATATACTAGTGTACGGCCCACCAACGCAGTGGGGATCATAAAGACGCTGTACAAGCCCTCGAAGTCCTGCAATGTGCACAACGGTCTCAGACTGACCTATCAGAAAGAAAGCACATGTGAATTTGCTCAATTTGCCTGTCATCATGGACCGTGGTGCAGTGGAGCAACAAGCATCAGACAAACAGCATGATAACTAGGCACCCGGGAATACAACTACCATCATCACCAGACGCCTCTCCCCCATGCAAAGTGTTGAATTCTGGGGCACTTGTTGAAAAGGCCAAAAGGATCCGTTACTTCGCAAATACCTTGCAGCAGGTCTGCCAACTGATGAAGCACTGTATATTGGCATGTCACTCTGTTGGCAAAAACCCACTGATGTGAATACTCCCGCCAGCACCTTGCATTGTTCAACTACCAAGGACAGCCATTGGACTCTGCATTGCAGTCCAATGCACACACCAGCTGTCCATAACATCTAACCACACTGTGCATCAGCATTGCACATGGTGCAAAGCAGCACAAACCACAGATACAAACAATGAAATGATTGACGAAGAGATGGATGGCGCGGCTGGCCATGCACGCCCCTTCATGGCACACAATGCAACAACGGCATCAGATCTGACCTATCATGGATAAAGCACATGTGAATTTGCTCCAATTGGGTGGACATCATGCACCGTTGTGTAGACATTGAACACCCAACATGACATGCAATAAACCACAGCCAACACCAACCATGACCCTTATCAGATACCCATATCGTTGCTACCCCCGTCAATTTGCTCAAATCACAATGTCTCATTATTGGTGGGGACTGCAAAAGCAACCACAGATACACATGATCATGAAAACGTCAAGCCTGCTAATCAGGTGCTGTTTCCTCATGCTTATGAATACCACCATCCCCCGCAGGCCGCCGGTTTCCAGAATTGAATGCTT
Source organism: Eutreptiella sp. 'Long Island Sound 2002' (assembly GCA_964036045.1). Lineage (NCBI taxonomy): Eukaryota > Euglenozoa > Euglenophyceae > Eutreptiales > Eutreptiaceae > Eutreptiella > Eutreptiella sp. 'Long Island Sound 2002'. The sequence goes on along the minus strand of OZ038397.1, from coordinate 11,870,176 downwards.
GAAAGTACCCACACACATTAATCAAACTCATCCTGTGTACTGTATGGCCGCTGGCCACCCTGTATGGCTCGAAATTCTAGGCTACCAATAAGAGCTAACTTCCAACCATGATGGTATTTCTCTACCGTGTGGATGTGCCTTCAACCATCATACAACCTGTGCAAACCATATACTAGTGTACGGCCCACCAACGCAGTGGGGATCATAAAGACGCTGTACAAGCCCTCGAAGTCCTGCAATGTGCACAACGGTCTCAGACTGACCTATCAGAAAGAAAGCACATGTGAATTTGCTCAATTTGCCTGTCATCATGGACCGTGGTGCAGTGGAGCAACAAGCATCAGACAAACAGCATGATAACTAGGCACCCGGGAATACAACTACCATCATCACCAGACGCCTCTCCCCCATGCAAAGTGTTGAATTCTGGGGCACTTGTTGAAAAGGCCAAAAGGATCCGTTACTTCGCAAATACCTTGCAGCAGGTCTGCCAACTGATGAAGCACTGTATATTGGCATGTCACTCTGTTGGCAAAAACCCACTGATGTGAATACTCCCGCCAGCACCTTGCATTGTTCAACTACCAAGGACAGCCATTGGACTCTGCATTGCAGTCCAATGCACACACCAGCTGTCCATAACATCTAACCACACTGTGCATCAGCATTGCACATGGTGCAAAGCAGCACAAACCACAGATACAAACAATGAAATGATTGACGAAGAGATGGATGGCGCGGCTGGCCATGCACGCCCCTTCATGGCACACAATGCAACAACGGCATCAGATCTGACCTATCATGGATAAAGCACATGTGAATTTGCTCCAATTGGGTGGACATCATGCACCGTTGTGTAGACATTGAACACCCAACATGACATGCAATAAACCACAGCCAACACCAACCATGACCCTTATCAGATACCCATATCGTTGCTACCCCCGTCAATTTGCTCAAATCACAATGTCTCATTATTGGTGGGGACTGCAAAAGCAACCATAGATACACATGATCATGAAAACGTCAAGCCTGCTAATCAGGTGCTGTTTCCTCATGCTTATGAATACCACCATCCCCCGCAGGCCGCCGGTTTCCAGAATTGAATGCTTGAAAATACCCACACACATTAATCAAACTCATCCTGTGTACTGTATGGCCGCTGGCCACCCTGTATGGCTCGAAATTCTAGGCTACCAATAAGAGCTAACTTCCAACCATGATGGTATTTCTCTACCGTGTGGATGTGCCTTCAACCATCATACAACCTGTGCAAACCATATACTAGTGTACGGCCCACCAACGCAGTGGGGATCATAAAGACGCTGTACAAGCCCTCGAAGTCCTGCAATGTGCACAACGGTCTCAGACTGACCTATCAGAAAGAAAGCACATGTGAATTTGCTCAATTTGCCTGTCATCATGGACCGTGGTGCAGTGGAGCAACAAGCATCAGACAAACAGCATGATAACTAGGCACCCGGGAATACAACTACCATCATCACCAGACGCCTCTCCCCCATGCAAAGTGTTGAATTCTGGGGCACTTGTTGAAAAGGCCAAAAGGATCCGTTACTTCGCAAATACCTTGCAGCAGGTCTGCCAACTGATGAAGCACTGTATATTGGCATGTCACTCTGTTGGCAAAAACCCACTGATGTGAATACTCCCGCCAGCACCTTGCATTGTTCAACTACCAAGGACAGCCATTGGACTCTGTGTTGCAGTCCAATGCACACACCAGCTGTCCATAACATCTAACCACACTGTGCATCAGCATTGCACATGGTGCAAAGCAGCACAAACCACAGATACAAACAATGAAATGACTGACGAAGAGATGGATGGCGCGGCTGGCCATGCACGCCCCTTCATGGCACACAATGCAACAACGGCATCAGATCTGACCTATCATGGATAAAGCACATGTGAATTTGCTCCAATTGGGTGGACATCATGCACCGTTGTGTAGACATTGAACACCCAACATGACATGCAATAAACCACAGCCAACACCAACCATGACCCTTATCAGATACCCATATCGTTGCTACCCACGTCAATTTGCTCAAATCACAATGTCTCATTATTGGTGGGGACTGCAAAAGCAACCACAGATACACATGATCATGAAAACGTCAAGCCTGCTAATCAGGTGCTGTTTCCTCATGCTTATGAATACCACCATCCCCCGCAGGCCGCCGGTTTCCAGAATTGAATGCTTGAAATACCCACACACATTAGTTAAACTCATCCTGTGTACTGTATGGCCGCTGGCCACCCTGTATGGCTCGAAATTCTAGGCTACCAATAAGAGCTAACTTCCAACCATGATGGTATTTCTCTACCGTGTGGATGTGCCTTCAACCATCATACAACCTGTGCAAACCATATACTAGTGTACGGCCCACCAACGTAGTGGGGATCATAAAGACGCTGTACAAGCCCTCGAAGTCCTGCAATGTGGACAACGGTCTCAGACTGACCTATCAGAAAGAAAGCACATGTGAATTTGCTCAATTTGCCTGTCATCATGGACCGTGGTGCAGTGGAGCAACAAGCATCAGACAAACAGCATGATAACTAGGCACCCGGGAATACAACTACCATCATCAGCAGACGCCTCTACCCCATGCAAAGTGTTGAATTCTGGGGCACTTGTTGAAAAGGCCAAAAGGATCCGTTACTTCGCAAATACCTTGCAGCAGGTCTGCCAACTGATGAAGCACTGTATATTGGCATGTCACTCTGTTGGCAAAAACCCACTGATGTGAATACTCCAGCCAGCACCTTGCATTGTTCAACTACCAAGGACAGCCATTGGACTCTGTGTTGCAGTCCAATGCACACACCAGTTGTCCATAACATCAAACCACATTGTGCATCAGCATTGCACATGGTGCAAAGCAGCACAAACCACAGATACAAACAATGAAATGACTGACGAAGAGATGGATGGCGCGGCTGGCCATGCACGCCCCTTCATGGCACACAATGCAACAACGGCATCAGATCTGACCTATCATGGATAAAGCACATGTGAATTTGCTCCAATTGGGTGGACATCATGCACCGTTGTGTAGACATTGAACACCCAACATGACATGCAATAAACCACAGCCAACACCAACCATGACCCTTATCAGATACCCATATCGTTGCTACCCCCGTCAATTCGCTCAAATCACAATGTCTCATTATTGGTGGGGACTGCAAAAGCAACCACAGATACACATGATCATGAAAACGTCAAGCCTGCTAATCAGGTGCTGTTTCCTCATGCTTATGAATACCACCATCCCCCGCAGGCCGCCGGTTTCCAGAATTGAATGCTTGAAAATACCCACACACATTAATCAAACTCATCCTGTGTACTGTATGGCCGCTGGCCACCCTGTATGGCTCGAAATTCTAGGCTACCAATAAGAGCTAACTTCCAACCATGATGGTATTTCTCTACCGTGTGGATGTGCCTTCAACCATCATACAACCTGTGCAAACCATATACTAGTGTACGGCCCACCAACGCAGTGGGGATCATAAAGACGCTGTACAAGCCCTCGAAGTCCTGCAATGTGCACAACGGTCTCAGACTGACCTATCAGAAAGAAAGCACATGTGAATTTGCTCAATTTGCCTGTCATCATGGACCGTGGTGCAGTGGAGCAACAAGCATCAGACAAACAGCATGATAACTAGGCACCCGGGAATACAACTACCATCATCACCAGACGCCTCTCCCCCATGCAAAGTGTTGAATTCTGGGGCACTTGTTGAAAAGGCCAAAAGGATCCGTTACTTCGCAAATACCTTGCAGCAGGTCTGCCAACTGATGAAGCACTGTATATTGGCATGTCACTCTGTTGGCAAAAACCCACTGATGTGAATACTCCCGCCAGCACCTTGCATTGTTCAACTACCAAGGACAGCCATTGGACTCTGTGTTGCAGTCCAATGCACACACCAGCTGTCCATAACATCTAACCACACTGTGCATCAGCATTGCACATGGTGCAAAGCAGCACAAACCACAGATACAAACAATGAAATGATTGACGAAGAGATGGATGGCGCGGCTGGCCATGCACGCCCCTTCATGGCACACAATGCAACAACGGCATCAGATCTGACCTATCATGGATAAAGCACATGTGAATTTGCTCCAATTGGGTGGACATCATGCACCGTTGTGTAGACATTGAACACCCAACATGACATGCAATAAACCACAGCCAACACCAACCATGACCCTTATCAGATACCCATATCGTTGCTACCCCCGTCAATTTGCTCAAATCACAATGTCTCATTATTGGTGGGGACTGCAAAAGCAACCACAGATACACATGATCATGAAAACGTCAAGCCTGCTAATCAGGTGCTGTTTCCTCATGCTTATGAATACCACCATCCCCCGCAGGCCGCCGGTTTCCAGAATTGAATGCTTGAAATACCCACACACATTAATTGAACTCATCCTGTGTACTGTATGGCCGCTGGCCACCCTGTATGGCTCGAAATTCTAGGCTACCAATAAGAGCTAACTTCCAACCATGATGGTATTTCTCTACCGTGTGGATGTGCCTTCAACCATCATACAACCTGTGCAAACCATATACTAGTGTACGGCCCACCAACGTAGTGGGGATCATAAAGACGCTGTACAAGCCCTCGAAGTCCTGCAATGTGGACAACGGTCTCAGACTGACCTATCAGAAAGAAAGCACATGTGAATTTGCTCAATTTGCCTGTCATCATGGACCGTGGTGCAGTGGAGCAACAAGCATCAGACAAACAGCATGATAACTAGGCACCCGGGAATACAACTACCATCATCACCAGACGCCTCTACCCCATGCAAAGTGTTGAATTCTGGGGCACTTGTTGAAAAGGCCAAAAGGATCCGTTACTTCGCAAATACCTTGCAGCAGGTCTGCCAACTGATGAAGCACTGTATATTGGCATGTCACTCTGTTGGCAAAAACCCACTGATGTGAATACTCCAGCCAGCACCTTGCATTGTTCAACTACCAAGGACAGCCATTGGACTCTGTGTTGCAGTCCAATGCACACACCAGCTGTCCATAACATCAAACCACATTGTGCATCAGCATTGCACCTGGTGCAAAGCAGCACAAACCACAAATGCAAACGATGAAATGATTGACGAAGAGATGGATGGCGCGGCTGGCCATGCACGCCCCTTCATGGCACACAATGCAACAACGGCATCAGATCTGACCTATCATGGATAAAGCACATGTGAATTTGCTCCAATTGGGTGGACATCATGCACCGTTGTGTAGACATTGAACACCCAACATGACATGCAATAAACCACAGCCAACACCAACCATGACCCTTATCAGATACCCATATCGTTGCTACCCCCGTCAATTTGCTCAAATCACAATGTCTCAGTATTGGTGGGGACTGCAAAAGCAACCACAGATACACATGATCATGAAAACGTCAAGCCTGCTAATCAGGTGCTGTTTCCTCATGCTTATGAATACCACCATCCCCCGCAGGCCGCCGGTTTCCAGAATTGAATGCTTGAAAATACCCACACACATTAATTAAACTCATCCTGTGTACTGTATGGCCGCTGGCCACCCTGTATGGCTCGAAATTCTAGGCTACCAATAAGAGCTAACTTCCAACCATGATGGTATTTCTCTACCGTGTGGATGTGCCTTCAACCATCATACAACCTGTGCAAACCATATACTAGTGTACGGCCCACCAACGCAGTGGGGATCATAAAGACGCTGTACAAGCCCTCGAAGTCCTGCAATGTGCACAACGGTCTCAGACTGACCTATCAGAAAGAAAGCACATGTGAATTTGCTCAATTTGCCTGTCATCATGGACCGTGGTGCAGTGGAGCAACAAGCATCAGACAAACAGCATGATAACTAGGCACCTGGGAATACAACTACCATCATCACCAGACGCCTCTCCCCCATGCAAAGTGTTGAATTCTGGGGCACTTGTTGAAAAGGCCAAAAGGATCCGTTACTTCGCAAATACCTTGCAGCAGGTCTGCCAACTGATGAAGCACTGTATATTGGCATGTCACTCTGTTGGCAAAAACCCACTGATGTGAATACTCCCGCCAGCACCTTGCATTGTTCAACTACCAAGGACAGCCATTGGACTCTGTGTTGCAGTCCAATGCACACACCAGCTGTCCATAACATCTAACCACACTGTGCATCAGCATTGCACATGGTGCAAAGCAGCACAAACCACAGATACAAACAATGAAATGATTGACGAAGAGATGGATGGCGCGGCTGGCCATGCACGCCCCTTCATGGCACACAATGCAACAACGGCATCAGATCTGACCTATCATGGATAAAGCACATGTGAATTTGCTCCAATTGGGTGGACATCATGCACCGTTGTGTAGACATTGAACACCCAACATGACATGCAATAAACCACAGCCAACACCAACCATGACCCTTATCAGATACCCATATCGTTGCTACCCCCGTCAATTTGCTCAAATCACAATGTCTCATTATTGGTGGGGACTGCAAAAGCAACCACAGATACACATGATCATGAAAACGTCAAGCCTGCTAATCAGGTGCTGTTTCCTCATGCTTATGAATACCACCATCCCCCGCAGGCCGCCGGTTTCCAGAATTGAATGCTTGAAAATACCCACACACATTAATTAAACTCATCCTGTGTACTGTATGGCCGCTGGCCACCCTGTATGGCTCGAAATTCTAGGCTACCAATAAGAGCTAACTTCCAACCATGATGGTATTTCTCTACCGTGTGGATGTGCCTTCAACCATCATACAACCTGTGCAAACCATATACTAGTGTACGGCCCACCAACGTAGTGGGGATCATAAAGACGCTGTACAAGCCCTCGAAGTCCTGCAATGTGGACAACGGTCTCAGACTGACCTATCAGAAAGAAAGCACATGTGAATTTGCTCAATTTGCCTGTCATCATGGACCGTGGTGCAGTGGAGCAACAAGCATCAGACAAACAGCATGATAACTAGGCACCCGGGAATACAACTACCATCATCACCAGACGCCTCTACCCCATGCAAAGTGTTGAATTCTGGGGCACTTGTTGAAAAGGCCAAAAGGATCCGTTACTTCGCAAATACCTTGCAGCAGGTCTGCCAACTGATGAAGCACTGTATATTGGCATGTCACTCTGTTGGCAAAAACCCACTGATGTGAATACTCCAGCCAGCACCTTGCATTGTTCAACTACCAAGGACAGCCATTGGACTCTGTGTTGCAGTCCAATGCACACACCAGCTGTCCATAACATCAAACCACATTGTGCATCAGCATTGCACCTGGTGCAAAGCAGCACAAACCACAAATGCAAACGATGAAATGACTGACGAAGAGATGGATGGCGCGGCTGGCCATGCACGCCCCTTCATGGCACACAATGCAACAACGGCATCAGATCTGACCTATCATGGATAAAGCACATGTGAATTTGCTCCAATTGGGTGGACATCATGCACCGTTGTGTAGACATTGAACACCCAACATGACATGCAATAAACCACAGCCAACACCAACCATGACCCTTATCAGATACCCATATCGTTGCTACCCACGTCAATTTGCTCAAATCACAATGTCTCAGTATTGGTGGGGACTGCAAAAGCAACCACAGATACACATGATCATGAAAACGTCAAGCCTGCTAATCAGGTGCTGTTTCCTCATGCTTATGAATACCACCATCCCCCGCAGGCCGCCGGTTTCCAGAATTGAATGCTTGAAAATACCCACACACATTAATTAAACTCATCCTGTGTACTGTATGGCCGCTGGCCACCCTGTATGGCTCGAAATTCTAGGCTACCAATAAGAGCTAACTTCCAACCATGATGGTATTTCTCTACCGTGTGGATGTGCCTTCAACCATCATACAACCTGTGCAAACCATATACTAGTGTACGGCCCACCAACGCAGTGGGGATCATAAAGACGCTGTACAAGCCCTCGAAGTCCTGCAATGTGCACAACGGTCTCAGACTGACCTATCAGAAAGAAAGCACATGTGAATTTGCTCAATTTGCCTGTCATCATGGACCGTGGTGCAGTGGAGCAACAAGCATCAGACAAACAGCATGATAACTAGGCACCTGGGAATACAACTACCATCATCACCAGACGCCTCTCCCCCATGCAAAGTGTTGAATTCTGGGGCACTTGTTGAAAAGGCCAAAAGGATCCGTTACTTCGCAAATACCTTGCAGCAGGTCTGCCAAGTGATGAAGCACTGTATATTGGCATGTCACTCTGTTGGCAAAAACCCACTGATGTGAATACTCCCGCCAGCACCTTGCATTGTTCAACTACCAAGGACAGCCATTGGACTCTGTGTTGCAGTCCAATGCACACACCAGCTGTCCATAACATCTAACCACACTGTGCATCAGCATTGCACATGGTGCAAAGCAGCACAAACCACAGATACAAACAATGAAATGATTGACGAAGAGATGGATGGCGCGGCTGGCCATGCACGCCCCTTCATGGCACACAATGCAACAACGGCATCAGATCTGACCTATCATGGATAAAGCACATGTGAATTTGCTCCAATTGGGTGGACATCATGCACCGTTGTGTAGACATTGAACACCCAACATGACATGCAATAAACCACAGCCAACACCAACCATGACCCTTATCAGATACCCATATCGTTGCTACCCCCGTCAATTTGCTCAAATCACAATGTCTCATTATTGGTGGGGACTGCAAAAGCAACCACAGATACACATGATCATGAAAACGTCAAGCCTGCTAATCAGGTGCTGTTTCCTCATGCTTATGAATACCACCATCCCCCGCAGGCCGCCGGTTTCCAGAATTGAATGCTTGAAATACCCACACACATTAATTGAACTCATCCTGTGTACTGTATGGCCGCTGGCCACCCTGTATGGCTCGAAATTCTAGGCTACCAATAAGAGCTAACTTCCAACCATGATGGTATTTCTCTACCGTGTGGATGTGCCTTCAACCATCATACAACCTGTGCAAACCATATACTAGTGTACGGCCCACCAACGTAGTGGGGATCATAAAGACGCTGTACAAGCCCTCGAAGTCCTGCAATGTGGACAACGGTCTCAGACTGACCTATCAGAAAGAAAGCACATGTGAATTTGCTCAATTTGCCTGTCATCATGGACCGTGGTGCAGTGGAGCAACAAGCATCAGACAAACAGCATGATAACTAGGCACCCGGGAATACAACTACCATCATCACCAGACGCCTCTCCCCCATGCAAAGTGTTGAATTCTGGGGCACTTGTTGAAAAGGCCAAAAGGATCCGTTACTTCGCAAATACCTTGCAGCAGGTCTGCCAACTGATGAAGCACTGTATATTGGCATGTCACTCTGTTGGCAAAAACCCACTGATGTGAATACTCCAGCCAGCACCTTGCATTGTTCAACTACCAAGGACAGCCATTGGACTCTGTGTTGCAGTCCAATGCACACACCAGCTGTCCATAACATCTAACCACACTGTGCATCAGCATTGCACATGGTGCAAAGCAGCACAAACCACAGATACAAACAATGAAATGATTGACGAAGAGATGGATGGCGCGGCTGGCCATGCACGCCCCTTCATGGCACACAATGCAACAACGGCATCAGATCTGACCTATCATGGATAAAGCACATGTGAATTTGCTCCAATTGGGTGGACATCATGCACCGTTGTGTAGACATTGAACACCCAACATGACATGCAATAAACCACAGCCAACACCAACCATGACCCTTATCAGATACCCATATCGTTGCTACCCACGTCAATTTGCTCAAATCACAATGTCTCATTATTGGTGGGGACTGCAAAAGCAACCACAGATACACATGATCATGAAAACGTCAAGCCTGCTAATCAGGTGCTGTTTCCTCATGCTTATGAATACCACCATCCCCCGCAGGCCGCCGGTTTCCAGAATTGAATGCTTGAAATACCCACACACATTAATTGAACTCATCCTGTGTACTGTATGGCCGCTGGCCACCCTGTATGGCTCGAAATTCTAGGCTACCAATAAGAGCTAACTTCCAACCATGATGGTATTTCTCTACCGTGTGGATGTGCCTTCAACCATCATACAACCTGTGCAAACCATATACTAGTGTACGGCCCACCAACGTAGTGGGGATCATAAAGACGCTGTACAAGCCCTCGAAGTCCTGCAATGTGGACAACGGTCTCAGACTGACCTATCAGAAAGAAAGCACATGTGAATTTGCTCAATTTGCCTGTCATCATGGACCGTGGTGCAGTGGAGCAACAAGCATCAGACAAACAGCATGATAACTAGGCACCCGGGAATACAACTACCATCATCACCAGACGCCTCTCCCCCATGCAAAGTGTTGAATTCTGGGGCACTTGTTGAAAAGGCCAAAAGGATCCGTTACTTCGCAAATACCTTGCAGCAGGTCTGCCAACTGATGAAGCACTGTATATTGGCATGTCACTCTGTTGGCAAAAACCCACTGATGTGAATACTCCAGCCAGCACCTTGCATTGTTCAACTACCAAGGACAGCCATTGGACTCTGTGTTGCAGTCCAATGCACACACCAGCTGTCCATAACATCAAACCACATTGTGCATCAGCATTGCACCTGGTGCAAAGCAGCACAAACCACAAATGCAAACGATGAAATGACTGACGAAGAGATGGATGGCGCGGCTGGCCATGCACGCCCCTTCATGGCACACAATGCAACAACGGCATCAGATCTGACCTATCATGGATAAAGCACATGTGAATTTGCTCCAATTGGGTGGACATCATGCACCGTTGTGTAGACATTGAACACCCAACATGACATGCAATAAACCACAGCCAACACCAACCATGACCCTTATCAGATACCCATATCGTTGCTACCCCCGTCAATTTGCTCAAATCACAATGTCTCAGTATTGGTGGGGACTGCAAAAGCAACCACAGATACACATGATCATGAAAACCTCAAGCCTGCTAATCAGGTGCTGTTTCCTCATGCTTATGAATACCACCATCCCCCGCAGGCCGCCGGTTTCCAGAATTGAATGCTTGAAAATACCCACACACATTAATTAAACTCATCCTGTGTACTGTATGGCCGCTGGCCACCCTGTATGGCTCGAAATTCTAGGCTACCAATAAGAGCTAACTTCCAACCATGATGGTATTTCTCTACCGTGTGGATGTGCCTTCAACCATCATACAACCTGTGCAAACCATATACTAGTGTACGGCCCACCAACGCAGTGGGGATCATAAAGACGCTGTACAAGCCCTCGAAGTCCTGCAATGTGCACAACGGTCTCAGACTGACCTATCAGAAAGAAAGCACATGTGAATTTGCTCAATTTGCCTGTCATCATGGACCGTGGTGCAGTGGAGCAACAAGCATCAGACAAACAGCATGATAACTAGGCACCTGGGAATACAACTACCATCATCACCAGACGCCTCTCCCCCATGCAAAGTGTTGAATTCTGGGGCACTTGTTGAAAAGGCCAAAAGGATCCGTTACTTCGCAAATACCTTGCAGCAGGTCTGCCAACTGATGAAGCACTGTATATTGGCATGTCACTCTGTTGGCAAAAACCCACTGATGTGAATACTCCCGCCAGCACCTTGCATTGTTCAACTACCAAGGACAGCCATTGGACTCTGTGTTGCAGTCCAATGCACACACCAGCTGTCCATAACATCTAACCACACTGTGCATCAGCATTGCACATGGTGCAATGCATACCACAGATACAAACAATGAAATGATTGACGAAGAGATGGATGGCGCAGCTGGCCATGCACGCCCCTTCATGGCACACAATGCAACAACGGCATCAGATCTGACCTATCATGGATAAAGCACATGTGAATTTGCTCCAATTGGGTGGACATCATGCACCGTTGTGTAGACATTGAACACCCAACATGACATGCAATAAACCACAGCCAACACCAACCATGACCCTTATCAGATACCCATATCGTTGCTACCCACGTCAATTTGCTCAAATCACAATGTCTCATCATTGGTGGGGACTGCAAAAGCAACCACAGATACACATGATCATGAAAACGTCAAGCCTGCTAGTCAGGTGCAGTTTCCCCATGCTTATGAATACCACCATCCCCCGCAGGCCGCCGGTTTCCAGAATTGAATGCTTGAAAATACCCACACACATTAATTAAACTCATCCTGTGTACTGTATGGCCGCTGGCCACCCTGTATGGCTCGAAATTCTAGGCTACCAAAAAGAGCTAACTTCCAACCATGATGGTATTTCTCTACCGTGTGGATGTGCCTTCAACCATCATACAACCTGTGCAAACCATATACTAGTGTACGGCCCACCAACGTAGTGGGGATCATAAAGACGCTGTACAAGCCCTCGAAGTCCTGCAATGTGCACAACGGTCTCAGACTGACCTATCAGAAAGAAAGCACATGTGAATTTGCTCAATTTGCCTGTCATCATGGACCGTGGTGCAGTGGAGCAACAAGCATCAGACAAACAGCATGATAACTAGGCACCCGGGAATACAACGACCATCATCACCAGACGCCTCTCCCCCATGCAAAGTGTTGAATTCTGGGGCACTTGTTGAAAAGGCCAAAAGGATCCATTACTTCGCAAATACCTTGCAGCAGGTCTGCCAACTGATGAAGCACTGTATATTGGCATGTCACTCTGTTGGCAAAAACCCACTGATGTGAATACTCCAGCCAGCACCTTGCATTGTTCAACTACCAAGGACAGCCATTGGACTCTGCATTGCAGTCCAATGCACACACCAGCTGTCCATAACATCTAACCACACTGTGCGTCAGCATTGCACCTGGTGCAAAGCAGCACAAACAACAGATACAAACAATGAAATGACTGACGAAGAGATGGATGGCGCAGCTGGCCATGCACGCCCCTTCATGGCACACAATGCAACAACGGCATCAGATCTGACCTATCATGGATAAAGCACATGTGAATTTGCTCCAATTGGGTGGACATCATGCACCGTTGTGTAGACATTGAACGCCCAACATGACATGCAATAAACCACAGCCAACACCAACCATGACCCTTATCAGATACCCATATCGTTGCTACCCACCTCAAATTGCTCAAATCACAATGTCTCATTATTGGTGGGGACTGCAAAAGCAACCACAGATACACATGATCATGAAAACGTCAAGCCTGCTAATCAGGTGCAGTTTCCTCATGCTTATGAATACCACCATCCCCCGCAGGCCGCCGGTTTCCAGAATTGAATGCTTGAAAATAAACTCATCCTGTGTACTGTATGGCCGCTGGCCACCCTGTATGGCTCGAAATTCTAGGCTACCAATAAGAGCTAACTTCCAACCATGATGGTATTTCTCTACCGTGTGGATGTGCCTTCAACCATCATACAACCTGTGCAAACCATATACTAGTGTACGGCCCACCAGCGCAGTGGGGATCATAAAGACGCTGTACAAGCCCTCGAAGTCCTGCAATGTGGACAACGGTCTCAGACTGACCTATCAGAAAGAAAGCACATGTGAATTTGCTCAATTTGCCTGTCATCATGGACCGTGGTGCAGTGGAGCAACAAGCATCAGACAAACAGCATGATAACTAGGCACCCGGGAATACAACGACCATCATCACCAGACGCCTCTCCCCCATGCAAAGTGTTGAATTCTGGGGCACTTGTTGAAAAGGCCAAAAGGATCCGTTACTTCGCAAATACCTTGCAGCAGGTCTGCCAACTGATGAAGCACTGTATATTGGCATGTCACTCTGTTGGCAAAAACCCACTGATGTGAATACTCCAGCCAGCACCTTGCATTGTTCAACTACCAAGGACAGCCATTGGACTCTGTGTTGCAGTCCAATGCACACACCAGTTGTCCATAACATCAAACCACATTGTGCATCAGCATTGCACCTGGTGCAAAGCAGCACAAACCACAGATACAAACAATGAAATGACTGACAAAGAGATGGATGGCGCAGCTGGCCATGCACGCCCCTTCATGGCACACAATGCAACAACGGCATCAGATCTGACCTATCATGGATAAAGCACATGTGAATTTGCTCCAATTAGGTGGACATCATGCACCGTTGTGTAGACATTGAACACCCAACATGACATGCAATAAACCACAGCCAACACCAACCATGACCCTTATCAGATACCTGTATCGTTGCTACCCACGTCAATTTGCTCAAATCACAATGTCTCATCATTGGTGGGGACTGCAAAAGCAACCACAGATACACATGATCATAAAAACGTCAAGCCTGCTAATCAGGTGCTGTTTCCCCATGCTTATGAATACCACCATCCCCCGCCGCAGGCCGCCGGTTTCCAAGATTGAATGCTTGAAAATACCCACACACATTAATTAAACTCATCCTGTGTACTGTATGGCCGCTGGCCACCCTGTATGGCTCGAAATCCTAGACAACCAATAAGAGCTAACTTCCAACCATGATGGTATTTCTCTACCGTGTGGATGTGCCTTCAACCATCATACAACCTGTGCAAACCATATACTAGTGTACGGCCCAACAACGCAGTGGGGATCATAAAGACGCTGTACAAGCCCTCGAAGTCCTGCAATGTGGACAACGGTCTCAGACTGACCTATCAGAAAGAAAGCACATGTGAATTTGCTCAATTTGCCTGTCATCATGGACCGTGGTGCAGTGGAGCAACAAGCATCAGACAAACAGCATGATAACTACGCACCCGGGAATACAACGACCATCATCACCAGACGCCTCTCCCCCATGCAAAGTGTTGAATTCTGGGGCACTTGTTGAAAAGGCCAAAAGGATCCATTACTTCGCAAATACCTTGCAGCAGGTCTGCCAACTGATGAAGCACTGTATATTGGCATGTCACTCTGTTGGCAAAAACCCACTGATGTGAATACTCCAGCCAGCACCTTGCATTGTTCAACTACCAAGGACAGCCATTGGACTCTGTGTTGCAGTCCAATGCACACACCAGCTGTCCATAACATCTAACCACACTGTGCATCAGCATTGCACATGGTGCAAAGCAGCACAAACCACAGATACAAACAATGAAATGACTGACAAAGAGATGGATGGCGCGGCTGGCCATGCACGCCCCTTCATGGCACACAATGCAACAACGGCATCAGATCTGACCTATCATGGATAAAGCACATGTGAATTTGCTCCAATTGGGTGGACATCATGCACCGTTGTGTAGACATTGAACACCCAACATGACATGCAATAAACCACAGCCAACACCAACCATGACCCTTATCAGATACCCGTATCGTTGCTACCCCCGTCAATTTGCTCAAATCACAATGTCTCATTATTGGTGGGGACTGCAAAAGCAACCACAGATACACATGATCATGAAAACCTCAAGCCTGCTAATCAGGTGCTGTTTCCTCATGCTTATGAATACCACCATCCCCCGCAGGCCGCCGGTTTCCAGAATTGAATGCTTGAAAATACCCACACACATTAATTAAACTCATCCTGTGTACTGTATGGCCGCTGGCCACCCTGTATGGCTCGAAATTCTAGGCTACCAATAAGAGCTAACTTCCAACCATGATGGTATTTCTCTACCGTGTGGATGTGCCTTCAACCATCATACAACCTGTGCAAACCATATACTAGTGTACGGCCCACCAGCGCAGTGGGGATCATAAAGACGCTGTACCAGCCCTCGAAGTCCTGCAATGTGGACAATGGTCTCAGACTGACCTATCAGAAAGAAAGCACATGTGAATTTGCTCAATTTGCCTGTCATCATGGACCGTGGTGCAGTGCTGCAACAAGCATCAGACAAACAGCATGATAACTAGGCACCCGGGAATACAACGACCATCATCAGCAGACGCCTCTCCCCCATGCAAAGTGTTGAATTCTGGGGCACTTGTTGAAAAGGCCAAAAGGATCCGTTACTTCGCAAATACCTTGCAGCAGGTCTGCCAACTGATGAAGCACTGTATATTGGCATGTCACTCTGTTGGCAAAAACCCACTGATGTGAATACTCCAGCCAGCACCTTGCATTGTTCAACTACCAAGGACAGCCATTGGACTCTGCATTGCAGTCCAATGCACACACCAGCTGTCCATAACATCTAACCACACTGTGCATCAGCATTGCACATGGTGCAAAGCAGCACAAACCACAGATACAAACAATGAAATGACTGACGAAGAGATGGATGGCGCGGCTGGCCATGCACGCCCCTTCATGGCACACAATGCAACAACGGCATCAGATCTGACCTATCATGGATAAAGCACATGTGAATTTGCTCCAATTGGGTGGACATCATGCACCGTTGTGTAGACATTGAACACCCAACATGACATGCAATAAACCACAGCCAACACCAACCATGACCCTTATCAGATACCCATATCGTTGCTACCCACGTCAATTTGCTCAAATCACAATGTCTCATTATTGGTGGGGACTGCAAAAGCAACCACAGATACACATGATCATGAAAACGTCAAGCCTGCTAATCAGGTGCTGTTTCCTCATGCTTATGAATACCACCATCCCCCGCAGGCCGCCGGTTTCCAGAATTGAATGCTTGAAATACCCACACACATCAATTGAACTCATCCTGTGTACTGTATGGCCGCTGGCCACCCTGTATGGCTCGAAATTCTAGGCAACCAAAAAGAGCTAACTTCCAACCATGATGGTATTTCTCTACCGTGTGGATGTGCCTTCAACCATCATACAACCTGTGCAAACCATATACTAGTGTACGGCCCACCAGCGCAGTGGGGATCATAAAGACGCTGTACAAGCCCTCGAAGTCCTGCAATGTGGACAACGGTCTCAGACTGACCTATCAGAAAGAAAGCACATGTGAATTTGCTCAATTTGCCTGTCATCATGGACCGTGGTGCAGTGGAGCAACAAGCATCAGACAAACAGCATGATAACTAGGCACCCGGGAATACAACGACCATCGTCACCAGACGCCTCTCCCCCATGCAAAGTGTTGAATTCTGGGGCACTTGTTGAAAAGGCCCAAAGGATCCGTTACTTCGCAAATACCTTGCAGCAGGTCTGCCAACTGATGAAGCACTGTATATTGGCATGTCACTCTGTTGGCAAAAACCCACTGATGTGAATACTCCAGCCAGCACCTTGCATTGTTCAACTACCAAGGACAGCCATTGGACTCTGCATTGCAGTCCAATGCACACACCAGCTGTCCATAACATCTAACCACACTGTGCATCAGCATTGCACATGGTGCAAAGCAGCACAAACCACAGATACAAACAATGAAATGACTGACAAAGAGATGGATGGCGCGGCTGGCCATGCACGCCCCTTCATGGCACACAATGCAACAACGGCATCAGATCTGACCTATCATGGATAAAGCACATGTGAATTTGCTCCAATTGGGTGGACATCATGCACCGTTGTGTAGACATTGAACACCCAACATGACATGCAATAAACCACAGCCAACACCAACCATGACCCTTATCAGATACCCATATCGTTGCTACCCACGTCAATTTGCTCAAATCACAATGTCTCATTATTGGTGGGGACTGCAAAAGCAACCACAGATACACATGATCATGAAAACGTCAAGCCTGCTAATCAGGTGCTGTTTCCTCATGCTTATGAATACCACCATCCCCCGCAGGCCGCCGGTTTCCAGAATTGAATGCTTGAAATACCCACACACATCAATTGAACTCATCCTGTGTACTGTATGGCCGCTGGCCACCCTGTATGGCTCGAAATCCTAGACAACCAATAAGAGCTAACTTCCAACCATGATGGTATTTCTCTACCGTGTGGATGTGCCTTCAACCATCATACAACCTGTGCAAACCATATACTAGTGTACGGCCCACCAGCGCAGTGGGGATCATAAAGACGCTGTACAAGCCCTCGAAGTCCTGCAATGTGGACAACGGTCTCAGACTGACCTATCAGAAAGAAAGCACATGTGAATTTGCTCAATTTGCCTGTCATCATGGACCGTGGTGCAGTGGAGCAACAAGCATCAGACAAACAGCATGATAACTAGGCACCCGGGAATACAACTACCATCATCACCAGACGCCTCTCCCCCATGCAAAGTGTTGAATTCTGGGGCACTTGTTGAAAAGGCCCAAAGGATCCGTTACTTCGCAAATACCTTGCAGCAGGTCTGCCAACTGATGAAGCACTGTATATTGGCATGTCACTCTGTTGGCAAAAACCCACTGATGTGAATACTCCAGCCAGCACCTTGCATTGTTCAACTACCAAGGACAGCCATTGGACTCTGCATTGCAGTCCAATGCACACACCAGCTGTCCATAACATCTAACCACACTGTGCATCAGCATTGCACATGGTGCAAAGCAGCACAAACCACAGATACAAACAATGAAATGATTGACGAAGAGATGGATGGCGCGGCTGGCCATGCACGCCCCTTCATGGCACACAATGCAACAACGGCATCAGATCTGACCTATCATGGATAAAGCACATGTGAATTTGCTCCAATTGGGTGGACATCATGCACCGTTGTGTAGACATTGAACACCCAACATGACATGCAATAAACCACAGCCAACACCAACCATGACCCTTATCAGATACCCATATCGTTGCTACCCCCGTCAATTCGCTCAAATCACAATGTCTCATCATTGGTGGGGACTGCAAAAGCAACCACAGATACACATGATCATGAAAACGTCAAGCCTGCTAATCAGGTGCTGTTTCCTCATGCTTATGAATACCACCATCCCCCGCAGGCCGCTGGTTTCCAGAATTGAATGCTAAAATACCCACACACATTAATTAAACTCATCCTGTGTACTGTATGGCCGCTGGCCACCCTGTATGGCTCGAAATTCTAGGCTACCAATAAGAGCTAACTTCCAACCATGATGGTATTTCTCTACCGTGTGGATGTGCCTTCAACCATCATACAACCTGTGCAAACCATATACTAGTGTACGGCCCACCAACGTAGTGGGGATCATAAAGACGCTGTACAAGCCCTCGAAGTCCTGCAATGTGGACAACGGTCTCAGACTGACCTATCAGAAAGAAAGCACATGTGAATTTGCTCAATTTGCCTGTCATCATGGACCGTGGTGCAGTGGAGCAACAAGCATCAGACAAACAGCATGATAACTAGGCACCCGGGAATACAACGACCATCATCACCAGACGCCTCTACCCCATGCAAAGTGTTGAATTCTGGGGCACTTGTTGAAAAGGCCCAAAGGATCCGTTACTTCGCAAATACCTTGCAGCAGGTCTGCCAACTGATGAAGCACTGTATATTGGCATGTCACTCTGTTGGCAAAAACCCACTGATGTGAATACTCCAGCCAGCACCTTGCATTGTTCAACTACCAAGGACAGCCATTGGACTCTGTGTTGCAGTCCAATGCACACACCAGCTGTCCATAACATCAAACCACACTGTGCATCAGCATTGCACATGGTGCAAAGCAGCACAAACCACAGATACAAACAATGAAATGATTGACGAAGAGATGGATGGCGCGGCTGGCCATGCACGCCCCTTCATGGCACACAATGCAACAACGGCATCAGATCTGACCTATCATGGATAAAGCACATGTGAATTTGCTCCAATTGGGTGGACATCATGCACCGTTGTGTAGACATTGAACACCCAACATGACATGCAATAAACCACAGCCAACACCAACCATGACCCTTATCAGATACCCATATCGTTGCTACCCACGTCAATTTGCTCAAATCACAATGTCTCATTATTGGTGGGGACTGCAAAAGCAACCACAGATACACATGATCATGAAAACGTCAAGCCTGCTAATCAGGTGCTGTTTCCTCATGCTTATGAATACCACCATCCCCCGCAGGCCGCCGGTTTCCAGAATTGAATGCTAAAATACCCACACACATTAATTAAACTCATCCTGTGTACTGTATGGCCGCTGGCCACCCTGTATGGCTCGAAATTCTAGGCTACCAATAAGAGCTAACTTCCAACCATGATGATATTTCTCTACCGTGTGGATGTGCCTTCAACCATCATACAACCTGTGCAAACCATATACTAGTGTACGGCCCACCAGCGCAGTGGGGATCATAAAGACGCTGTACCAGCCCTCGAAGTCCTGCAATGTGGAGAACCGTCTCAGACTGACCTATCAGGAAGAAAGCACATGTGAATTTGCTCAATTTGCCTGTCATCATGGACCGTGGTGCAGTGGAGCAACAAGCATCAGACAAACAGCATGATAACTAGGCACCCGGGAATACAACTACCATCATCACCAGACGCCTCTCCCCCATGCAAAGTGTTGAATTCTGGGGCACTTGTTGAAAAGGCAAAAAGGATCCGTTCCTTCGCAAATACCTTGCAGCAGGTCTGCCAACTGATGAAGCACTGTATATTGGCATGTCACTCTGTTGGCAAAAACCCACTGATGTGAATACTCCAGCCAGCACCTTGCATTGTTCAACTACCAAGGACAGCCATTGGACTCTGCATTGCAGTCCAATGCACACACCAGCTGTCCATAACATCTAACCACACTGTGCATCAGCATTGCACATGGTGCAAAGCAGCACAAACCACAGATACAAACAATGAAATGACTGACAAAGAGATGGATGGCGCGGCTGGCCATGCACGCCCCTTCATGGCACACAATGCAACAACGGCATCAGATCTGACCTATCATGGATAAAGCACATGTGAATTTGCTCCAATTGGGTGGACATCATGCACCGTTGTGTAGACATTGAACACCCAACATGACATGCAATAAACCACAGCCAACACCAACCATGACCCTTATCAGATACCCATATCGTTGCTACCCACGTCAATTTGCTCAAATCACAATGTCTCATTATTGGTGGGGACTGCAAAAGCAACCACAGATACACATGATCATGAAAACGTCAAGCCTGCTAATCAGGTGCTGTTTCCTCATGCTTATGAATACCACCATCCCCCGCAGGCCGCCGGTTTCCAGAATTGAATGCTAAAATACCCACACACATTAATTAAACTCATCCTGTGTACTGTATGGCCGCTGGCCACCCTGTATGGCTCGAAATTCTAGGCTACCAATAAGAGCTAACTTCCAACCATGATGGTATTTCTCTACCGTGTGGATGTGCCTTCAACCATCATACAACCTGTGCAAACCATATACTAGTGTACGGCCCACCAGCGCAGTGGGGATCATAAAGACGCTGTACCAGCCCTCGAAGTCCTGCAATGTGGACAACGGTCTCAGACTGACCTATCAGGAAGAAAGCACATGTGAATTTGCTCAATTTGCCTGTCATCATGGACCGTGGTGCAGTGGAGCAACAAGCATCAGACAAACAGCATGATAACTAGGCACCCGGGAATACAACTACCATCATCACCAGACGCCTCTCCCCCATGCAAAGTGTTGAATTCTGGGGCACTTGTTGAAAAGGCCAAAAGGATCCGTTCCTTCGCAAATACCTTGCAGCAGGTCTGCCAACTGATGAAGCACTGTATATTGGCATGTCACTCTGTTGGCAAAAACCCACTGATGTGAATACTCCAGCCAGCACCTTGCATTGTTCAACTACCAAGGACAGCCATTGGACTCTGTGTTGCAGTCCAATGCACACACCAGCTGTCCATAACATCTAACCACACTGTGCATCAGCATTGCACATGGTGCAAAGCAGCACAAACCACAGATACAAACAATAAATTGACTGACAAAGGGATGGATGGCGCGGCTGGCCATGCACACCCCTTCATGGCACACAATGCAACAACGGCATCAGATCTGACCTATCATGGATAAAGCACATGTGAATTTGCTCCAATTGGGTGGACATCATGCACCGTTGTGTAGACATTGAACACCCAACATGACATGCAATAAACCACAGCCAACACCAACCATGACCCTTATCAGATACCCATATCGTTGCTACCCCCGTCAATTTGCTCAAATCACAATGTCTCATTATTGGTGGGGACTGCAAAAGCAACCACAGATACACATGATCATGAAAACCTCAAGCCTGCTAATCAGGTGCTGTTTCCTCATGCTTATGAATACCACCATCCCCCGCAGGCCGCCGGTTTCCAGAATTGAAGGCTAAAATACCCACACACATTAATTAAACTCATCCTGTGTACTGTATGGCCGCTGGCCACCCTGTATGGCTCCAAATTCTAGGCTACCAATAAGAGCTAACTTCCAACCATGATGGTATTTCTCTACCCTGTGGATGTGCCTTCAACCATCATACAACCTGTGCAAACCATATACTAGTGTACGGCCCACCAGCGCAGTGGGGATCATAAAGACGCTGTACCAGCCCTCGAAGTCCTGCAATGTGGACAACGGGTCTCAGACTGACCTGTCAGAAAGAAAGCACATGTGAATTTGCTCAATTTGCCTGTCATCATGGACCGTGGTGCAGTGGAGCAACAAGCATCAGACAAACAGCATGATAACTAGGCACCCGGGAATACAACGACCATCATCACCAGACACCTCTCCCCCATGCAAAGTGTTGAATTCTGGGGCACTTGTTGAAAAGGCCCAAAGGATCCGTTACTTCACAAATACCTTGCAGCAGGTCTGCCAACTGATGAAGCACTGTATATTGGCATGTCACTCTGTTGGCAAAAACCCACTGATGTGAATACTCCCGCCAGCACCTTGCATTGTTCAACTACCAAGGACAGCCATTGGACTCTGCATTGCAGTCCAATGCACACACCAGCTGTCCATAACATCTAACCACACTGTGCATCAGCATTGCACATGGTGCAAAGCAGCACAAACCACAGATACAAACAATGAAATGACTGACAAAGAGATGGATGGCGCGGCTGGCCATGCACGCCCCTTCATGGCACACAATGCAACAACGGCATCAGATCTGACCTATCATGGATAAAGCACATGTGAATTTGCTCCAATTGGGTGGACATCATGCACCGTTGTGTAGACATTGAACACCCAACATGACATGCAATAAACCACAGCCAACACCAACCATGACCCTTATCAGATACCCGCATCGTTGCTACCCACGTCAATTCGCTCAAATCACAATGTCTCATTATTGGTGGGGACTGCAAAAGCAACCACAGATACACATGATCATGAAAACGTCAAGCCTGCTAGTCAGGTGCAGTTTCCCCATGCTTATGAATACCACCATCCCCCGCAGGGCGCCGGTTTCCAGAATTGAATGCTTGAAAATACCCACACACATTAATCAAACTCATCCTGTGTACTGTATGGCCGCTGGCCACCCTGTATGGCTCGAAATCCTAGACAACCAATAAGAGCTAACTTCCAACCATGATGGTATTTCTCTACCGTGTGGATGTGCCTTCAACCATCATACAACCTGTGCAAACCATATACTAGTGTACGGCCCACCAGCGCAGTGGGGATCATAAAGACGCTGTACAAGCCCTCGAAGTCCTGCAATGTGGACAACGGTCTCAGACTGACCTATCAGAAAGAAAGCACATGTGAATTTGCTCAATTTGCCTGTCATCATGGACCGTGGTGCAGTGGAGCAACAAGCATCAGACAAACAGCATGATAACTAGGCACCCGGGAATACAACTACCATCATCAGCAGACGCCTCTCCCCCATGCAAAGTGTTGAATTCTGGGGCACTTGTTGAAAAGGCCCAAAGGATCCGTTACTTCGCAAATACCTTGCAGCAGGTCTGCCAACTGATGAAGCACTGTATATTGGCATGTCACTCTGTTGGCAAAAACCCACTGATGTGAATACTCCAGCCAGCACCTTGCATTGTTCAACTACCAAGGACAGCCATTGGACTCTGCATTGCAGTCCAATGCACACACCAGCTGTCCATAACATCTAACCACACTGTGCATCAGCATTGCACCTGGTGCAAAGCAGCACAAACAACAGATACAAACAATGAAATGACTGACAAAGAGATGGATGGCGCGGCTGGCCATGCACACCCCTTCATGGCACACAATGCAACAACGGCATCAGATCTGACCTATCATGGATAAAGCACATGTGAATTTGCTCCAATTGGGTGGACATCATGCACCGTCGTGTAGACATTGAACACCCAACATGACATGCAATAAACCACAGCCAACACCAACCATGACCCTTATCAGATACCTGTATCGTTGCTACCCACGTCAATTCGCTCAAATCACAATGTCTCATCATTGGTGGGGACTGCAAAAGCAACCACAGATACACATGATCCTGAAAACGTCAAGCCTGCTAGTCAGGTGCAGTTTCCCCATGCTTATGAATACCACCATCCCCCGCAGGCCGCCGGTTTCCAAGATTGAATGGTTGAAAATACCCACACACATCAATTGAACTCATCCTGTGTACTGTATGGCCGCTGGCCACCCTGTATGGCTCGAAATTCTAGGCTACCAATAAGAGCTAACTTCCAACCATGATGGTATTTCTCTACCGTGTGGATGTGCCTTCAACCATCATACAACCTGTGCAAACCATATACTAGTGTACGGCCCACCAACGCAGTGGGGATCATAAAGACGCTGTACAAGCCCTCGAAGTCCTGCAATGTGGACAACGGTCTCAGACTGACCTATCAGAAAGAAAGCACTTGTGAATTTGCTCAATTTGCCTGTCATCATGGACCGTGGTGCAGTGGAGCAACAAGCATCAGACAAACAGCATGATAACTAGGCACCCGGGAATACAACGACCATCATCACCAGACGCCTCTCCCCCATGCAAAGTGTTGAATTCTGGGGCACTTGTTGAAAAGGCCAAAAGGATCCGTTACTTCGCAAATACCTTGCAGCAGGTCTGCCAACTGATGAAGCACTGTATATTGGCATGTCACTCTGTTGGCAAAAACCCACTGATGTGAATACTCCAGCCAGCACCTTGCATTGTTCAAATACCAAGGACGGGCGTTAGACTCTGCGTTGCAGTCCAATGCACACACCAGCTGTCCATAACATCTAACCACACTGTGCATCAGCATTGCACATGGTGCAAAGCAGCACAAACCACAGATACAAACAATGAAATGACCGACGAAGAGATGGATGGCGCGGCTGGCCATGCACACCCCTTCATGGCACACAACGGATTCAGATCTGACCTATCATGGATAAAGCACATGTGAATTTGCTCCAATTGGGTGGACATCATGCACCGTCGTGTAGACATTGAACACCCAACATGACATGCAATAAACCACAGCCAACACCAACCATGACCCTTATCAGATACCCGTATCGTTGCTACCCACGTCAATTCGCTCAAATCACAATGTCTCATTATTGGTGGGGACTGCAAAAGCAACCACAGACACACATGATCATGAAAACGTCAAGCCTGCTAATCAGGTGCAGTTTCCTCATGCTTATGAATACCACCATCCCCCGCAGGCCGCCGGTTTCCAGAATTGAATGCTTCAAATACCCACACACATTAATTAAACTCATCCTGTGTACTGTATGGCCGCTGGCCACCCTGTATGGCTCGAAATTCTAGGCTACCAATAAGAGCTAACTTCCAACCATGATGGTATTTCTCTACCGTGTGGATGTGCCTTCAACCATCATACAACCTGTGCAAACCATATACTAGTGTACGGCCCACCAACGCAGTGGGGATCATAAAGACGCTGTACAAGCCCTCGAAGTCCTGCAATGTGGACAACGGTCTCAGACTGACCTATCAGAAAGAAAGCACTTGTGAATTTGCTCAATTTGCCTGTCATCATGGACCGTGGTGCAGTGGAGCAACAAGCATCAGACAAACAGCATGATAACTAGGCACCCGGGAATACAACGACCATCATCACCAGACGCCTCTCCCCCATGCAAAGTGTTGAATTCTGGGGCACTTGTTGAAAAGGCCCAAAGGATCCGTTCCTTCGCAAATACCTTGCAGCAGGTCTGCCAACTGATGAAGCACTGTATATTGGCATGTCACTCTGTTGGCAAAAACCCACTGATGTGAATACTCCAGCCAGCACCTTGCATTGTTCAACTACCAAGGACAGCCATTGGACTCTGCATTGCAGTCCAATGCACACACCAGCTGTCCATAACATCTAACTACACTGTGCATCAGCATTGCACATGGTGCAAAGCAGCACAAACAACAGATACAAACAATGAAATGGCTGACGAAGAGATGGATGGCGCGGCTGGCCATGCACACCCCTTCATGGCACACAATGCAACAACGGCATCAGATCTGACCTATCATGGATAAAGCACATGTGAATCTGCTCCAATTGGGTTGACATCATGCACCGTTGTGTAGACATTGAACACCCAACATGACATGCAATAAACCACAGCCAACACCAACCATGACCCTTATCAGATACCTGTATCGTTGCTACCCACGTCAATTCGCTCAAATCACAATGTCTCATCATTGGTGGGGACTGCAAAAGCAACCACAGACACACATGATCATGAAAACGTCAAGCCTGCTAGTCAGGTGCAGTTTCCCCATGCTTATGAATACCACCATCCCCCGCAGGCCGCCGGTTTCCAAGATTGAATGCTTGAAAATAC
The DNA here is from genome assembly GCA_964036045.1 of Eutreptiella sp. 'Long Island Sound 2002'. Taxonomy (NCBI): domain Eukaryota; phylum Euglenozoa; class Euglenophyceae; order Eutreptiales; family Eutreptiaceae; genus Eutreptiella; species Eutreptiella sp. 'Long Island Sound 2002'. Next base: position 11,843,521 of record OZ038397.1, on the reverse strand, counting down.
CCACACACATCAATTGAACTCATCCTGTGTACTGTATGGCCGCTGGCCACCCTGTATGGCTCGAAATCCTAGACAACCAATAAGAGCTAACTTCCAACCATGATGGTATTTCTCTACCCTGTGGATGTGCCTTCAACCATCATACAACCTGTGCAAACCATATACTAGTGTACGGCCCACCAACGCAGTGGGGATCATAAAGACGCTGCACCAGCCCTCGAAGTCCTGCAATGTGGACAACGGTCTCAGACTGACCTATCAGAAAGAAAGCACATGTGAATTTGCTCAATTTGCCTGTCATCATGGACCGTGGTGCAGTGGAGCAACAAGCATCAGACAAACAGCATGATAACTAGGCACCCGGGAATACAACGACCATCATCACCAGACACCTCTCCCCCATGCAAAGTGTTGAATTCTGGGGCACTTGTTGAAAAGGCCAAAAGGATCCGTTACTTCGCAAATACCTTGCAGCACGTCTGCCAACTGATGAAGCACTGTATATTGGCATGTCACTCTGTTGGCAAAAACCCACTGATGTGAATACTCCAGCCAGCACCTTGCATTGTTCAACTACCAAGGACAGCCATTGGACTCTGCATTGCAGTCCAATGCACACACCAGCTGTCCATAACATCTAACCACACTGTGCATCAGCATTGCACCTGGTGCAAAGCAGCACAAACAACAGATACAAACAATGAAATGATTGACGAAGAGATGGATGGCACGGCTGGCCATGCACACCCCTTCATGGCACACAATGCAACAACGGCATCAGATCTGACCTATCATGGATAAAGCACATGTGAATTTGCTCCAATTGGGTGGACATCATGCACCGTTGTGTAGACATTGAACACCCAACATGACATGCAATAAACCACAGCCAACACCAACCATGACCCTTATCAGATACCCGTATCGTTGCTACCCACGTCAATTCACTCAAATCACAATGTCTCATCATTGGTGGGGACTGCAAAAGGCCAAGCCTGCAATGTTCCCATGAGTGTACAACGACAACGTCAGGGTATGACCAATACTTTTTTGTCCTTTTGGCTCGAAACGAGCATGATGGACTGCATTGCAATGGCTCTGCGCCTGGCAACTGGTGTAAGTGACGTCATGGGCGCATGCGCGTGCGTGTGCGCGCACTATCACTCTTTCCGCGTGCGCGTGCAATTTCGGCGTGTATGGGGCGTGTGTGTGTGCCAATTGTTTGGCCGACAACATAGGACTGCCCTCATTGTCCTTGACCTGCAGCCGGCCTCACACACACACTCACACACAGAGTGTCCCGACCTGAATCAACTGGGTTTAAACTTTTGTTTATTTCATTTTTTTTATGGCTCAGACCAAGATGGGTTGTCGAGATAACCTCTCCGAATCAAGGTTCAGTGCTACAATGATCCTACAATGGCGTACTTTTGTTTACTTTTGTGAATCGCTAAACAGTAGATTCATGGTCCCTGTGATGTTGTCTGCCACATCGCATACATCGGACATTGCCACTGTTGTCCCATTGAGGTCATACTGACCGGCCACGGACTGCCTGCATTCTGAAGGGGGCAACAACCATAGCTGCCACCCTGTCACCGTTTGTTGAAGTCTAGGTGACCATCACACCAGGAGGAAACCATGAGAGAGACATCAAGCTGTGGTGGCAACAGTAGGAAACCAACTGAAAATATATCACCCCCAATACCCATGGGTAGAAACATGGCAGAATACATGGTAAAGCATATACAACATACCAAATACCAACCGCATGCCAGGGGGCATACCCTGCACCATTGTGATCCTTTTGTTTTAGTACTGTCTGGTAGAGTGCGACACAGTGAAAACAATGGCACTGGCAGTTCACCGACGTCATGAAGGCACTGCCGTCCACCTGACCTCTCGCCTCACAGAGAGGCAGAATAAGGTGCTGCAGGGTTAGAACATGCTTTTGGGGTGTGGCCCCTGGAAACTACCACTCTAGACGTGTACAGCAGATGGACATTGATACAAAACATATCCTGCACCATTGTGACTTTGTGCCTCTGGACTGGGTGTGCGGGCTCTTGGCACAACCCCAAGGTACACGCGCCTGTGTGCCTGCCACTCCCCGGGTCTGCAACACATCTACCCCAACCAACAGGGTGGGTCCTGTGCTTTTTTCTTTGGCAGTCTGGCGGACCACGTGTCCTCATGTGCTCTTGAGAACCTCTCTATTCAAAGGCGAGTCTGTACATCATATGGCACCGCCTCTATGCGGTTGGCAAAGGGGTGTGTGCCATTATCGACACACCCAAAGCTGTGCAGGCACATAGCCCACCCCACCCCCTTACCTGCCCTTACAACAACCAGCCATCCATGGCACTCTGATGGGGCAGTGCTTGCTAAAGGCGAGGAGACTGCAATCTTTTTGGGGTAGGGTGGCTATGTACAAACTTGGTATGTGGCAGGAAGGCACTAGGGAAAAGGTTCCCAGACTGAAGACCCTCTACAACAGGAAGATCCATGGCTACACGAGACCAGTTGCCACATCGTTGCAGACAGCTCTGAAATCTAATGCATAGGATTGCAACAAGAGCAGCCCCACCAAAACAAAAACAACATTTCATGGCTGGAAATCTCAGAAACAGGACTGCTCAGACAAGCTAGTCATTGGGGAAAAAGGGGGCAACGAAACTTACTCCAAATGCAAAGTCTGTCCTGCGCTGCATGACTCGTCATGATGCCCAGATTCTTCATCCGTGGTCTCAGATGGACTGGCAACAACAGCCTGTCAAGTGGGACATGAGATGGCAGATGGAGAGGCCGGTGATCAGATGCTTCTGGGCTGCACAAGCCCCTTCGCAAACAGGCAGAGAACACAATCCTGTAGGCACCAGAAATGAAGGCCAAGCAGGTAATGTTCTGCACACCCTATGGACCCTGACCCTGACCAGCACGCGCCAGCAGCAACTCGCAGCAGCAACATTTCATTTCATTTCATTTCATTTCATTTCATATGGCACTGCCCATAGTAACAGCAACTGTAGTGTGCCTCACCTCCCAAGTTCTGGGAACGTAGATTCCGCCGCGGGCGGGCGGGTGGGGCTAGAAGGCATGAGTAAGGTCAAAGGGCAATAAAATACTCTGTCACGTGGACATACAGTGGGTCAACAGAGTTATGCGCAGAACTCTCTTTCCTTCGGAACTACAGTTCTGCACACCTTGTGGACCCTGACCCTGACCAGCATGCGCCAGCAGCAACTCACTCAACCCTAAATCCGGGCGAACGAATGTGAGTGCATGGCGCACAGGGAGCAGTAGACACTGAGTTGCTTGAAGTGTTAAAGGTAGGGTTGCGCCTTGTGGCCCCTGCACCAGAAGCGGCTCCCTCAGCAGCAGACCTTCCCCCACAACCGGAAGCGATCTCAGAAGGGGCCCATTCGCCAGCTCGAGCAGAGGTGATGATGGGATGGCGACGAACAGTCATTAAAGCGCAAGCTGCCCCATTATGTACAGGCCCGCAGCGACCATGGTGGAGGATCAATATGCGCGAACGCTTCATACGGCTGGTTGCTATTCTTTTTTTTCCCCCCGGCTCAACAAGTTTGATGAGGATAATGTGAGCTCTCAGGCAACAGCCTGGGTCAAGAAGTAGGGCATATAGTACAAACGAAGGTTCCACATTTGTCATGTGTTCCAGCTTTACCTGGGGAATTGTCTCTTGGTACGCTTGGTACGGTTGGTTGCTATTCTCCCAGCGGAGGCGGCGGAAATCTGCTTCACGCATGGCCTGGGGGAACCTGGGAAAGCTGTTTGCCCTGGACATTGGGTCCGCCGGGTTCAAAGCTGACGGGACACGAAAGAGGACCAACCTTTGAGCGCTCCAGGTGCGCAGCCAAAAAAGCCTCCGGAGCAGCTTGTTCTGTACAGGACAGGCTGTGGCAGCACGCTGCGTAACAGCCTGCAGACGAGCTGTGCCACTGTCGACACCGATGGTAACATCAGACATGCCCTCATACACAGCGATTTTCGCGGCTATATTAACGAAGTTGCATGTCTGCTCGGTGTCTATGGTGGATGACAGCCTGCAACCTGCTTGCCACTGAATGCACAAAAATAGTCAAGGAATCACAAAAGTATTTGCCCATTTTTGTGAGCTTTGTGTATAGCACGATGCTGTGCTTCAAAAAATATGCCCTGCTGGGGATTGGCATCAAGGTTTCCTCTTTGCAAGCATGGCATTTGAATGAACAGGAATGTATGCCAAACCGGTCACTGGGACCTGCCAGATCTTGTTTACAGTTTGCTGCCTGAAAACCCAGGAATGTACACCAAAGTAGTCATATCATATGAACACATACACAAAGACACATAAATGTGTGTTTTGCTGGATGGCGCTCTCACAACCATTGGTCCTCTTTCCCACACCCTGGAACGACAAAAGCATCATCTGTCACTGCTGAAAGCCCTATTTTCTTAAGGCGTCATGCATTTGTGAGGAAATGCTGATGTATTTTATCACGAGTTTCAAGATTCCAAGGCACCAGACAGGACTTGTGTGTCATACCTGCCTCCACAGTGTCCCTTCTGCCCCTCTGAAACCAATGCGCACTGTAGACCAATGCCCATTCAAACAAAATAATCTTTTTTCACAGCAGACCCGGCTAATTCTGGGCTGAAGACTCCAATGGGAGGGCAGAAGTTGGCCTGCAACCACAGCACACTATAGAATAACAGCAGATGCCCCTTTGCACTCTGCAGCACTCGCATCCCAGCTCCGGGAAGAATGGGTGTGTGTCTTGAGAAAGACGGAGGGGGCAGGGGAACATGTAACGCCCCCCCCCCCATCCGGGAAAAGCTATTAAGGGCCCAAAGGCACACAGTGTACAAATACCAGCAGTCACCATGAATTTGCAGTGCAAGTAGATACAGTCACAGTAAATTTGCAGTACAGGCAGGCACAGGAGACATTCTACCGGAGACATCTTATGTGGTAACAATATTTTTGGGGTTTGCAAGGAGCCCCCAAACAAACATTTCAGCGGATAATAGCGCCGCCGTCGCCGCCGCCGCCGTCATGCACCAGCATTCGAACCGCCGACCGAGGCATCTGCGGCCGGGTGCATTACCACTCGTCCGAAGGTGGATGTCACACAGATGTGTCTCCCATTGCTTGGAGCCTTCTCAGCGACAACTTTTGACCCCCCCCCAACCCCCCCCCCCACCCCCCTCAAAAAAGTGTTATCCAGTTTTGGGGGATAGAGGCCTCAGAATCAAAAAATCCATTGCGGGATGGTCTTATTGGGCAAAATAATGATTTTACAAGGGGTTGGACATCAAATATCATGCCTTGGGGTATGCTTCGCGAATGACCCCAAAAAAGGGGGGTATACGACGCCCGCGCCTGCGCTTGATCTAACAACCTCTCTTCGAGGTGATTTGCAGTACAGGCAGGCACAGGAGACATTCTACCGGAGACACCTTACGTGGTAACAATATTTTTGGGGTTTGCAAGGAGCCCCCAAACAAACATGTCAGCGGATGTTAGCGCCACGTATGGTGCGGAGGGCTAGCCACTGTGCCACTTGGCCGGCATCACTGTGCTTAGACGAGGGCGTGCTTTGTCCAAGGGAGGAAGAGGGGGGGGCGGGGGTACAATGATTCTCTCCACCTTCGGAGGAAAGTAGTTTCGGCCCCGCACGATGTGCCACAATCATGGATGATCCATCCCACATCTGACTGAGTAGGGTTGAGGTTGTTATGGCTGTCTGTTTGTCACGTGGCAAATATGTTGGCCTGTTCTGATCACGTCTGATGGCAAGTCTGGTCTGGATACAATAATATGCTGCACCACTGTGTAAAGAGTTTACACCGGCACACAGGTCAGTACCCTACTGGTCGGTGCAGTGGACCCACAGATGAAGGATGCTGGATTGGATCCCACTGTACACATTTTTATACATCCCTTGGAGTGGTCAACGTGATGGAAAATTTTTTTTTCAAGCACAAACAAAGCCTGCCACAAGAAGATGAATACTCACAGGAATCCCATAAAAACATTGCTGGACTTCAAAATTGTGAGCTGCAAGCGCTGCAAGTCAGAGAACAGGAGAACACTGTACAGGGCTGAGGTATTACTGCCCAAATCCAGCAGCTAAGGTGCACCCAGCTGTTGGCATACTCAACAAGCGCCACTGGAATGGGCTCACCTACCGCAGGTCTGGCTGCAGGGGCAGCGGCAATCACCTGTCAGTTGAGCGTCAATTGCCACATTAAGGGAATGCGAACAGCAAGCTACCACTACTCACAATTCACAGCGTTCCATGCCCAAATGGGCTTTTTTACCGATTGCTGCGTTCTACAGGCCCCCGGTCGAGCATCTGCCCAAAACTCGAAATTCTGGGTGGATTAGGCTCCTGCACATGAGACATCTTTTACAACCATCTTGTTCTTTTCAGCTTTGATTATTGCATTCATTCTGCAAATGCATCGGATGCCCCAACTACCCCTGTGGCCAATAGTGCTTCGTAGGTACAGCAGCACACCCAAGCTGGTAAGTTGGGTATTTACAAGCCAGTCCAGACAAATCAATCTAGTTCACAACCTGGCCTGGCTGTGCAAATGTGTCTACATTTGTGTATAATGTGAGTTGTAGGTGGTTGCTTGTGTTATGACCTGTACCCAAAATGCATCCCTCACCTCTCTGCTGCGGTGTGGCGTTTCTGCTGCCAAGTGCATTCTGTGCGGCGGATGGGCAACCACCCGCAGCCGTTGTGGACGCCGCAACGCAGAATCATCATCGCCATTGACGCCATCGAGTGCATGTCTAAGCGCCTGCCACCAGGTCCCCAATGCAACCGCCCAGCCTAAGACCACAATGCACTGCCCTCCTTTGTTTACCACAATAAGCAATGCAGCTGCACTTGGCCAGTCAGATACTCTTCCAAATCACCCTGTGACTGCTCCGCTATCATCTTCAGCCGTAGGTAACCTGCCGACTGGTGCAGTCCCTCCGGCATCAGCAAAAGCATGGCAGACAAGGTCCTGCCCTCAGATTGTGCGAGCAAATGCCTGAAAGCCTGCTGTAGGGGTGCATACGGGTTTGCCTTGTCCATCGCCTGCAGTTCGTACATCCATTCGGCAGCCTGGCTCTGCTCATTCATCCCCATGACCGCCACCACGCCGCTCACTTGACCACTTGCCAAGCGCACCACGTCCACCCACTGCAGCACCACCGTGTGCAGGTTGACAGCATCACTGGCACTGACTAGGCACCACATGCCATGCAGCACGCACAGCCGCTCCAGCCCCCAAGCCTGGTTGACCACGTCACCAGAGAAGATGGCACCCTCCTGCATCTCCCCGTGGGCAGCACCCACAAGAGTGGGTCCACAGGCAATTCCACACGTCAAGGAGCCGAGCTGCAAATCATGTAGGGCTTGCGCAGTGCGGTAGGCACGTTGCACCTGCGTAGTGCATGGGGTCAGCACGTTGAAGGAGATCAGAAAGCGCCCGGCCGCTGCATTGTGAAGGCTCCCATGATGCTTCTGCACCACCTGCTTCACCTTGCTCACCGTCTCTAGGTACTGCTTGGCATGGGCACCCACGTCCGGGACGTCCACGAGACGCTCCAGCGGACGCAGCCGCACACTGAGGATCGTCACCCGCTTCACGATGGGGCCAGTCTCCTGCGCCGCCGGCTTCCCACATAACCCCCCAGGGGCAACTAGAGGATTGCTCACCGAGGGGGGGGTAGCATTGAGATCCGGCAGGGGAAGGGGGTGGTTGGGGAACTTGGACTCCTTCTCCGAATTTGAGTCCAAGAGCGTTGAATTTGTTCCGCAAGGCCGACCTCCGCGCCAGAGCTCTTCCGTCTGGGGTGGAAGGCAATCATGCCCTGAGCCCAGACGAAAGGGAAGGCGTGCCGCTGCTGGGATGGCAGGCGGACCATGATCTCCTGAGGTTCTTGTACGGTCTGCTGAGCTCCTTGTACAGTCTCCTGGGGTCCATGTACAGTCTCCTGAGCTCCTTGTACGGTCTGCTGAGCTCCTTGTAGGGTCTTCTGGGGACCTGTAACCCTCGGTCAAAGGGCCGCGACGGCCGTCCCAGTTCAGGGACAATGTGTCCGCACTGTCCCTTCTGAAATCTTCTGCATGAGACGAAATCGTGCGCCAGCTCACAGAAGGTATGTGGGAGCCCTTCCGATTCAGGCCCGGGCGGTCACGCTTCGCAGGGTTCACAATGGACTTCAGGCTGTCTTTGGCAGCGGAGATCATCTCCAGAGATTGATGGACAAAGGCAATGCGGCGTTCAAGAACCCGGCGGTCGCAATCGTTGTCGCAGTCTCGCGCCTCAGCGCCTGCACGTAGCTGCTTGACAGCCTCTCCATCATCAATGCGGGCGGGCGAGCGCCTTGGCTTCGGCGAAATATGGGCCTCCAAGCCCTCCAAGGAGTCTCTCAGCAAAACATCCACGCCTTCCAATGTGCCGCCGATCTTCTCATTCAGTTGACCAATCAACCTTTGGCTGGGCGAGTGGTTGGCGCGCCGAGCCACTACAGCATACAGAGCGTCCTGCCCAGTTTGGATCTTGGTGGTCGCAGTCATTGTGTTGATGAATGTGCCGTGGTTTGAGTGGAACTTGGTGGCCACCCATTCTGGGGGGCTCGTGTCATCAGGGAGCTGTATGTCTTGCGCCACATGGCTTAATGGGATGCCGATGAAGGACTCGTCGTGATACCCCAGCATGTCCGTCATTGCCGCATTTGCATAGCTGACTTGCAGGTTTTCATCGATCATCATCACAGGGTCGTCCACACAGCTCAAAATGGTGCACTGCTGCCGCTGCTGTGCATGCGTTAGCTTCAGGTACATTGAGATATCTTGCAGTTGCATCGACCACATGCCATTCCCCATCCATGCCACACGAACCAGGACGCACCGCATTTCGCTGCACCCCACGGGCAGAACGTGCAGCACAAGGAAATTGGGGGCTTTCTTCGAAAGAAACTCCAACCGAGGATCAGGATCCACAACCAGATCCCTAAAGTTCCCTTTCATAGGCTTCCAGTGCAGAAGCGCTCGGTGTTGCTCACACGTGCGGATTACTGCCCAAGATTCGTCCAAGAACGTGGCTGCTTGGAGCCCCAGAGGGGCGATCGTGTCGGAGGCATACTGCATGGCCAGGATCCTCGTGATTAAGAACCACGCACAGCAGTTCAGGCAGGCTGCCAAAGGAAAGGAGTAGGCAAAGTAAAGACATAGAAATCCGCAGCCCACGCAGGGGTGAGGCAGATGGCAACAACCAGTAACAGCCGGTTTGTGGTCACCTTGTGAATGCTGTCTTGCTTTTGATAGGAAATGTAGCCTTGATACATGTACAATAGCAGCACCCATGCAGCCAGGAGGGTGACACTGATGAAGTAAATGTTCTTGCAAGGGTCCTTGCCAATGTACACACAATCGGGTGTGAAATCCACCGTCAGCCACATGGCAAAATAGGAGGGAACGACAATGGAAAACAAAAGGCAGCCCACAACGCCCGCAGGGTTGCATATACGGGCTTTGGTCTCCCCCCAAATTCTGGCAAGCCCATGCTCATCACCATCAAGAAAATGGAAATGGCGCTCCTGCGACAGCATGTAATGGTTCTCAAACAGGAAGACCAGTTGAAAAACCTTGCCGCTTACCAGGATCGGGCCACAAATGGCCATGTGCCCCCAACATCCAAATAGCGCATGAGGGCGAATTCTCAGGACGGTCACCAACATCACCACAAGTCCATCCAATACCGCGGCATAGCACTGCACCTTCATTGCCACAGTGAGGATGGCGTTGTCGAAGGAGGACGCAGCTCGTCTGAGGTGCACAGCTCCGAGACAAATCATGCCAACATGCACGACAACCACCATTATACTTCCCAAGTTCAACGAGTCAATAAAGCTTGTTGGGATGTATGCGAGGCCAAGCAGATATCCAGCAGCCAGTGGGAGCGGTCTTCGTATGGGCGGTTTCGGTGCAACTGCCTCTGCCTCATCGAAGTGCATCCGGAGGTTGTGGGCTTGAGGAATGCAATGTTGCAAAGCTATAGCCATCAAAGAGTTGAGATTTTGGAACAAAGTAAACCTAAAAAAAAATGGACACAACGGCATCAGATCTGACCTATCATGGATAAAGCACATGTGAATTTGCTCCAATTGGGTGGACATCATGCACCGTTGTGTAGACATTGAACACCCAACATGACATGCAATAAACCACAGCCAACACCAACCATGACCCTTATCAGATACCCGTATCGTTGCTACCCATGTCAATTCGCTCAAATCACAATGTCTCATCATTGGTGGGGACTGCAAAAGCAACCACAGATACACATAATCATGAAAACGTCAAGCCTGCTAATCAGGTGCAGTTTCCCCATGCTTATGTATACCACCATCCCCGGTAGGCCGCCGGTTTCCAGAATTGAATGCTTGAAATACCCACACACATTAATTAAACTCATCCTGTGTACTGTATGGCCGCTGGCCACCCTGTATGGCTCGAAATTCTAGGCTACCAATAAGAGCTAACTTCCAACCATGATGGTATTTCTCTACCGTGTGGATGTGCCTTCAACCATCATACAACCTGTGCAAACCATATACTAGTGTACGGCCCACCAACACAGTGGGGATCATAAAGACGCTGTACAAGCCCTCAAAGTCGTGCAATGTGGACAACGGTCTCAGACTGACCTATCAGAAAGAAAGCACATGTGAATTTGCTCAATTTGCCTGTCATCATGGACCGTGGTGCAGTGGAGCAACAAGCATCAGATCAGACAAACAGCATGATACCTAGGCACCCGGGAATACAACTACCATCATCACCAGACGCCTCTCCCCCATGCAAAGTGTTGAATTCTGGGGCACTTGTTGAAAAGGCCAAAAGGATCCGTTACTTCGCAAATACCTTGCAGCAGGTCTGCCAACTGATGAAGCACTGTATATTGGCATGTCACTCTGTTGGCAAAAACCCACTGATGTGAATACTCCAGCCAGCACCTTGCATTGTTCAACTACCAAGGACAGCCATTGGGCTCTGCATTGCAGTCCAATGCACACACCAGCTGTCCATAACATCTAACCACACTGTGCATCAGCATGGCACATGGTGCAAATTAGCACAAACCACAGATACAAACAATGAAATGATTGACGAAGAGATGGATGGCGCGGCTGGCCATGCACGCCCCTTCATGGCACACAATGCAACAACGGCATCAGATCTGACCTATCATGGATCATACACATGTGAATTTGCTCCAATTGGGTGGACATCATGCACCGTTGTGTAGACATTGAACACCCAACATGACATGCAATAAACCACAGCCAACACCAACCATGACCCTTATCAGATACCCGTATCGTTGCTACCCACGTCAATTCGCTCAAATCACAATGTCTCATTATTGGTGGGGACTGCAAAAGCAACCACAGACACACATGGTGATGAAAACGTCAAGCCTGCTAATCAGGTGCTGTTTCCTCATGCTTAATGAATACCACCATCCCCCGCAGGCCGCCGGTTTCCAGAATTGAATGCTTGAAATACCCACACACATTAATTAAACTCGTCCTGTGTACTGTATGGCCGCTGGCCACCCTGTATGGCTCGAAATTCTAGGCTACCAATAAGAGCTAACTTCCAACCATGATGGTATTTCTCTACCGTGTGGATATGCCTTCACCATCATACAACCTGTGCAAACCATATACTAGTGTACGGCCCACCAACACAGTGGGGAGCATAAAGACGCTGCACCAGCCCTCGAAGTCCTGCAATGTGGACAACGGTCTCAGACTGACCTATCAGAAAGAAAGCACATGTGAATTTGCTCAATTTGCCTGTCATCATGGACCGTGGTGCAGTGGAGCAACAAGCATCAGACAAACAGCATGATAACTAGGCACCCGGGAATACAACTACCATCATCACCAGACGCCTCTCCCCCATGCAAAGTGTTGAATTCTGGGGCACTTGTTGAAAAGGCCAAAAGGATCCGTTACTTCGCAAATACCTTGCAGCAGGTCTGCCAACTGATGAAGCACTGTATATTGGCATGTCACTCTGTTGGCAAAAACCCACTGATGTGAATACTCCAGCCAGCACCTTGCATTGTTCAACTACCAAGGACAGCCGTTGGACTCTGCGTTGCAGTCCCATGCACACACCAGCTGTCCATAACGTCTTACCACACTGTGCATCAGCATTGCACATGGTGCAAAAAGCAGCACAAACCACAGATACAAACAATGAAATGATTGACGAAGAGATGGGTGGCGCGGCTGGCCATGCACCCCCCTTCATGGCACACAATGCAACAACGGCATCAGATCTGACCTATCATGGATAAAGCACATGTGAATTTGCTCCAATTGGGTGGACATCATGCACCGTTGTGTAGACATTGAACACCCAACATGACATGCAATAAACCACAGCCAACACCAACCATGACCCTTATGACATACCCGTATCGTTGCTACCCACGTCAATTCGCTCAAATCACAATGTCTCATTATTGGTGGGGACTGCAAAAGCAACCACAGACACACATGGTCATGAAAACGTCAAGCCTGCTAATCAGGTGCTGTTTCCTCGTGCTTATGAATACCACCATCCCCCGAAGGCCGCCGGTTTCCAGAATTGAATGCTTGAAATACCCACACACATTAATTAAACTCATCCTGTGTACTGTATGGCCGCTGGCCACCCTGTATGGCTCGAAATTCTAAGTAACCAACGAACGTAGTGGGGATCATAAAGACGCTGTACCAGCCCTCGAAGTCCTGCAATGTGGACAACGGTCTCAGACTGACCTATCAGAAAGAAAGCACATGTGAATTTGCTCAATTTGCCTGTCATCATGGACCGTGGTGCAGTGGAGCAACAAGCATCAGACAAACAGCATGATAACTAGGCACCCAGGAATACAACTACCATCATCACCAGACGCCTCTCCCCCATGCAAAGTGTTGAATTCTGGGGCACTTGTTGAAAAGGCCAAAAGGATCCGTTGCTTCGCAAATACCTTGCAGCAGGTCTGCCAACTGATGAAGCACTGTATATTGGCATGTCACTCTGTTGGCAAAAACCCACTGATGTGAATACTCCAGCCAGCACCTTGCATTGTTCAACTATCAAGGACAGCCGTTGGACTCTGCGTTGCAGTCCCATGCACACACCAGCTGTCCATAACATCTTACCACACTGTGCATCAGCATTGCACCTGGTGCAAAATGCAGCACAAACCACAGATACAAACAATGAAATGATTGACGAAGAGATGGGTGGCGCGGCTGGCCATGCACCCGCCTTCATGCCACACAATGCAACAACGGCATCAGATCTGACCTATCATGGATAAAGCACATGTGAATTTGCTCCAATTGGGTTGACATCATGCACCGTTGTGTAGACATTGAACACCCAACATGACATGCAATAAACCACAGCCAACACCAACCATGACCCTTATCACATACCCGTATCGTTGCTACCCACGTCAATTCGCTCAAATCACAATGTCTCATTATTGGTGGGGACTGCAAAAGCAACCACAGACACACATGATCATGAAAACGTCAAGCCTGCTAATCAGGTACTGTTTCCTCATGCTTATGAATACCACCATCCCCCGAAGGCCGCTGGTTTCCAGAATTCAATGCTTCAAATACCCACACACATTAATTAAACTCACCCTGTGTACTGTATGGCCGCTGGCCACCCTGTATGGCTCGAAATTCTAAGCAACCAACGAACGTGGTGGGGATCATAAAGACGCTGTACCAGCCCTCGAAGTCCTGCAATGTGGACAACGGTATCAGACTGACCTATCAGAAAGAAAGCACATGTGAATTTGCTCAATTTGCCTGTCATCATGGACCGTGGTGCAGTGGAGCAACAAGCATCAGACAAACAGCATGATAACTACGCACCCAGGAATACAACTACCATCGTCACCAGACGCCTCTCCCCCATGCAAAGTGTTGAATTCTGGGGCACTTGTTGAAAAGGCCAAGAGGATCCATTACTTCGCAAATACCTTGCAGCAGGTCTGCCAACTGATGAAGCACTGTATATTGGCATGTCACTCTGTTGGCAAAAACCCACTGATGTGAATACTCCAGCCAGCACCTTGCATTGTTCAACTACCAAGGACAGCCGTTGGACTCTGCGCTGCAGTCCCATGCACACACCAGCTGTCCATAACATCTTACCACACTGTGCATCAGCATTGCACATGGTGCAAAATGCAGCACAAACCACAGATACAAACAATGAAATGATTGACGAAGAGATGGGTGGCGCGGCTGGCCATGCACCCCCCTTCATGGCACACAATGCAACAACGGCATCAGATCTGACCTATCATGGATAAAGCACATGTGAATTTGCTCCAATTGGGTGGACATCATGCACCGTTGTGTAGACATTGAACACCCAACATGACATGCAATAAACCACAGCCAACACCAACCATGACCCTTATGACATACCCGTATCGTTGCTACCCACGTCAATTCGCTCAAATCACAATGTCTCATTATTGGTGGCGACTGCAAAAGCAACCACAGACACACATGGTCAGGAAAACGTCAGGCCTGCTAATCAGGTGCTGTTTCCTCATGCTTATGAATACCACCACCCGCCGCATGACGCCGGTGTCGAGAGTTGAATGGTTGCAAAACCCATACGAATTAATAAAACTCATCCTGTGTACTGTATGGCCGCTGGCCACCCTGTATGGCTCGAAATTTTATAAGTCACCAACCAACGTAGTGGGGATCATAAAGACGCTGTACCAGCCCTCGAAGTCCTGCAATGTGGAAAACGGTCTCAGACTGACCTATCAGAAAGAAAGCACATGTGAATTTGCTCAATTTGCCTGTCATCATGGACCGTGGTGCAGTGGAGCAACAAGCATCAGACAAACAGCATGATAACTAGGCACCCAGGAATACAACTACCATCATCACCAGACGCCTCTCCCCCATGCAAAGTGTTGAATTCTGGGGCACTTGTTGAAAAGGCCAAAAGGATCCGTTACTTCGCAAATACCTTGCAGCAGGTCTGCCAACTGATGAAGCACTGTATATTGGCATGTCACTCTGTTGGCAAAAACCCACTGATGTGAATACTCCAGCCAGCACCTTGCATTGTTCAACTATCAAGGACAGCCGTTGGACTCTGCGTTGCAGTCCGAAGCACACACCAGCTGTCCATAACATCTGACCACACTGTGCATCAGCATTGCACATGGTGCAAAAAGCAGCACAAACCACAGATACAAACAATGAAATGATTGACGAAGAGATGGGTGGCGCGGCTGGCCATGCACGCCCCTTCATGGCACACAATGCAACAACGGCATCAGATCTGACCTATCATGGATAAAGCACATGTGAATTTGCTCCAATTGGGTGGACATCATGCACCGTTGTGTAGACATTGAACACCCAACATGACATGCAATAAACCACAGCCAACACCAACCATGACCCTTATCAGATACCTGTATCGTTGCTACCCACGTCAATTCGCTCAAATCACAATGTCTCATTATTGGTGGGGACTGCAAAAGCAACCACAGACACACATGGTCATGAAAACGTTAAGCCTGCTAATCAGGTGCTGTTTCCTAATGCTTATGAATATCACCACCCGCCGCATGACGCCGGTTTCCAGAATTGAATGGTTGCAATACCCACACACATTAATTAAACTCATCCTGTGTACTGTATGGCCGCTGGCCACCCTGTATGGCTCGAAATTCTAGGCAATCAACCAACATAGTGGGGATCATAAAGACGCTGTACCAGCCCTCGAAGTCCTGCAATGTGGACAACGGTCTCAGACTGACCTATCAGAAAGAAAGCACATGTGAATTTGCTCAATTTGCCTGTCATCATGGACCGTGGTGCAGTGGAGCAACAAGCATCAGACAAACAGCATGATAACTAGGCACCCGGGAATACAACTACCATCATCACCAGACGCCTCTCCCCCATGCAAAGTGTTGAATTCTGGGGCACTTGTTGAAAAGGCCAAAAGGATCCGTTACTTCGCAAATACCTTGCAGCAGGTCTGCCAACTGATGAAGCACTGTATATTGGCATGTCACTCTGTTGGCAAAAACCCACTGATGTGAATACTCCAGCCAGCACCTTGCATTGTTCAACTACCAAGGACGGGCGTTAGACTCTGCGTTGCAGTCCCATGCACACACCAGCTGTCCATAACATCTTACCACACTGTGCATCAGCATTGCACATGGCGCAAAGCAGCACAAACAACAGATACAAACAATGAAATGATTGACGAAGAGATGGGTGGCGCGGCTGGCCATGCACCCCCCTTCATGGCACACAATGCAACAACGGCATCAGATCTGACCTATCATGGATAAAGCACATGTGAATTTGCTCCAATTGGGTTGACATCATGCACCGTTGTGTAGACATTGAACACCCAACATGACATGCAATAAACCACAGCCAACACCAACCATGACCCTTATCAGATACCTGTATCGTTGCTACCCACGTCAATTCGCTCAAATCACAATGTCTCATTATTGGTGGGGACTGCAAAAGCAACCACAGATACACATGAACATGAAAACGTCAAGCCTGCTAATCAGGTGCTGTTTCCTCATGCTTATGAATACCACCATCCCCCGCCGCAGGCCGCCGGTTTCCAGAATTGAATGCTTGAAATACCCACACACATTAATTAAACTCATCCTGTGTACTGTATGGCCGCTGGCCACCCTGTATGGCTCGAAAATCTAGGCTACCAAAAAGAGCTAACTTCCAACCATGATGGTATTTCTCTACCGTGTGGATGTGCCTTCAACCATCATACAACCTGTGCAAACCATATACTAGTGTACGCCCACCAACGTAGTGGGGAGCATAAAGACGCTGTACCAGCCCTCGAAGTCCTGCAATGTGGACAACGGTCTCAGACTGACCTATCAGAAAGAAAGCACATGTGAATTTGCTCAATTTGCCTGTCATCATGGACCGTGGTGCAGTGGAGCAACAAGCATCAGACAAACAGCATGATAACTAGGCACCCAGGAATACAACTACCATCATCACCAGACGCCTCTCCCCCATGCAAAGTGTTGAATTCTGGGGCACTTGTTGAAAAGGCCAAAAGGATCAGTTACTTCGCAAATACCTTGCAGCAGGTCTGCCAACTGATGAAGCACTGTATATTGGCATGTCACTCTGTTGGCAAAAAGCCACTGATGTGAATACTCCAGCCAGCACCTTGCATTGTTCAACTATCAAGGACAGCCGTTGGACTCTGCGTTGCAGTCCCATGCACACAGCTGTCCATAACATCTTACCACACTGTGCATCAGCATTGCGCCTGGTGCAAAGCAGCACAAACCACAGATACAAACAATGAAATGATTGACGAAGAGATGGGTGGCGCGGCTGGCCATGCACCCCCCTTCATGGCACACAATGCAACAACGGCATCAGATCTGACCTATCATGGATAAAGCACATGTGAATTTGCTCCAATTGGGTGGACATCATGCACCGTTGTGTAGACATTGAACACCCAACATGACATGCAATAAACCACAGCCAACACCAACCATGACCCTTATCAGATACCCGCATCGTTGCTACCCACGTCAATTCGCTCAAATCACAATGTCTCATTATTGGTGGGGACTGCAAAAGCAACCACAGATACACATGATCATGAAAACGTCAAGCCTGCTAATCAGGTGCTGTTTCCTCATGCTTATGAATACCACCATCCCCCGCCGCAGGCCGCCGGTTTCCAGAATTGAATGCTTGAAATACCCACACACATTAATTAAACTCATCCTGTGTACTGTATGGCCGCTGGCCACCCTGTATGGCTCGAAAATCTAGGCTACCAAAAAGAGCTAACTTCCAACCATGATGGTATTTCTCTACCGTGTGGATGTGCCTTCAACCATCATACAACCTGTGCAAACCATATACTAGTGTACGCCCACCAACGTAGTGGGGAGCATAAAGACGCTGTACCAGCCCTCGAAGTCCTGCAATGTGGACAACGGTCTCAGACTGACCTATCAGAAAGAAAGCACATGTGAATTTGCTCAATTTGCCTGTCATCATGGACCGTGGTGCAGTGGAGCAACAAGCATCAGACAAACAGCATGATAACTAGGCACCCGGGAATACAACTACCATCATCACCAGACGCCTCTCCCCCATGCAAAGTGTTGAATTCTGGGGCACTTGTTGAAAAGGCCAAAAGGATCCGTTACTTCGCAAATACCTTGCAGCAGGTCTGCCAACTGATGAAGCACTGTACATTGGCATGTCACTCTGTTGGCAAAAAGCCACTGATGTGAATACTCCAGCCAGCACCTTGCATTGTTCAACTATCAAGGACAGCCGTTGGACTCTGCGTTGCAGTCCCATGCACACACCAGCTGTCCATAACATCTTACCACACTGTGCATCAGCATTGCGCCTGGTGCAAAGCAGCACAAACCACAGATACAAACAATGAAATGATTGACGAAGAGATGGGTGGCGCGGCTGGCCATGCACCCCCCTTCATGGCACACAATGCAACAACGGCATCAGATCTGACCTATCGTGGATAAAGCACATGTGAATTTGCTCCAATTGGGTGGACATCATGCACCGTTGTGTAGACATTGAACACCCAACATGACATGCAATAAAGCACAGCCAACACCAACCATGACCCTTATCAGATACCCGCATCGTTGCTACCCACGTCAATTCGCTCAAATCACAATGTCTCATTATTGGTGGGAAGTGCAAAAGCAACCACAGATACACATGATCATGAAAACCTCAAGCCTGCTAATCAGGTGCGGTTTCCTCATGCTTATGAATACCACCATCCCCTGCAGGCCGCCGGTTTCCAGAATTGAATGCTTGAAATACCCACACACATTAATTAAACTCATCCTGTGTACTGTATGGCCGCTGGCCACCCTGTATGGCTCGAAATTCTAGGCAACCAAAAAGAGCTAACTTCCAACCATGATGGTATTTCTCTACCGTGTGGATGTGCCTTCAACCATCATACAACCTGTGCAAACCATATACTAGTGTACGGCCCACCAACGCAGTGGGGATCATAAAGACGCTGTACAAGCCCTCGAAGTCCTGCAATGTGGACAACGGTCTCAGACTGACCTATCAGAAAGAAAGCACATGTGAATTTGCTCAATTTGCCTGTCATCATGGACCGTGGTGCAGTGGAGCAACAAGCATCAGACAAACAGCATGATAACTACGCACCCAGGAATACAACTACCATCATCACCAGACGCCTCTCCCCCATGCAAAGTGTTGAATTCTGGGGCACTTGTTGAAAAGGCCAAAAGGATCCGTTACTTCGCAAATACCTTGCAGCAGGTCTGCTAACTGATGAAGCACTGTATATTGGCATGTCACTCTGTTGGCAAAAACCCACTGATGTGAATACTCCAGCCAGCACCTTGCATTGTTCAACTACCAAGGACAGCCGTTGGACTCTGCGTTGCAGTCCCATGCACACACCAGCTGTCCATAACATCTTACCACACTGTGCATCAGCATTGCACCTGGTGCAAAAAGCAGCACAACCCACAGATACAAACAATGAAATGATTGACGAAGAGATGGGTGGCGCGGCTGGCCATGCACCCCCCTTCATGGCACACAATGCAACAACGGCATCAGATCTGACCTATCATGGATAAAGCACATGTGAATTTGCTCCAATTGGGTGGACATCATGCACCGTTGTGTAGACATTGAACACCCAACATGACATGCAATAAACCACAGCCAACACCAACCATGACCCTTATCACATACCCGTATCGTTGCTACCCACGTCAATTCGCTCAAATCACAATGTCTCATCATTGGTAGGGACTGCAAAAGCAACCACAGATACACATGATCATGAAAACGTCAAGCCTGCTAATCAGGTGCTGTTTCCTCATGCTTATGAATACCACCATCCCCCGCCGCAGGCCGCCGGTTTCCAGAATTGAATGCTTGAAATACCCACACACATTAATTAAACTCATCCTGTGTACTGTATGGCCGCTGGCCACCCTGTATGGCTCGAAATTCTAGGCTACCAAAAAGAGCTAACTTCCAACCATGATGGTATTTCTCTACCGTGTGGATGTGCCTTCAACCATCATACAACCTGTGCAAACCATATACTAGTGTACGGCGCACCAACACAGTGGGGATCATAAAGACGCTGTACAAGCCCTCGAAGTCCTGCAATGTGGACAACGGTCTCAGACTGACCTATCAGAAAGAAAGCACATGTGAATTTGCTCAATTTGCCTGTCATCATGGACCGTGGTGCAGTGGAGCAACAAGCATCAGACAAACAGCATGATAACTAGGCACCCGGGAATACAACTACCATCATCACCAGACGCCTCTCCCCCATGCAAAGTGTTGAATTCTGGGGCACTTGTTGAAAAGGCCAAAAGGATCCGTTACTTCGCAAATACCTTGCAGCAGGTCTGCCAACTGATGAAGCACTGTATATTGGCATGTCACTCTGTTGGCAAAAACCCACTGATGTGAATACTCCAGCCAGCACCTTGCATTGTTCAACTATCAAGGACAGCCGTTGGACTCTGCATTGCAGTCCCATGCACACACCAGCTGTCCATAACATCTAACCACACTGTGCATCAGCATTGCACATGGTGCAAAAATCAGCACAACCCACAGATACAAACAATGAAATGATTGACGAAAAGATGGATGGCGCGGCTGGCCATGCACCCCCCTTCATGGCACACAATGCAACAACGGCATCAGATCTGACCTATCATGGATAAAGCACATGTGAATTTGCTCCAATTGGGTGGACATCATGCACCGTTGTGTAGACATTGAACACCCAACATGACATGCAATAAACCACAGCCAACACCAACCATGACCCTTATCAGATACCTGTATCGTTGCTACCCACGTCAATTCGCTCAAATCACAATGTCTCATTATTGGTGGGGACTGCAAAAGCAACCATAGATACACATGATCATGAAAACGTCAAGCCTGCTAATCAGGTGCTGTTTCCTCATGCTTATGAATACCACCATCCCCCGCAGGCCGCCGGTTTCCAGAATTGAATGCTTGAAATACCCACACACATTAATTAAACTCATCCTGTGTACTGTATGGCCGCTGGCCACCCTGTATGGCTCGAAATTCTAGGCAACCAATAAGAGCTAACTTCCAACCATGATGGTATTTCTCTACCGGGTGGATGTGCCTTCAACCATCATACAACCTGTGCAAACCATATACTAGTGTACGGCCCACCAACGTAGTGGGGATCATAAAGACGCTGTACCAGCCCTCGAAGTCCTGCAATGTGGAAAACGGTCTCAGACTGACCTATCAGAAAGAAAGCACATGTGAATTTGCTCAATTTGCCTGTCATCATGGACCGCGGTGCAGTGGAGCAACAAGCATCAGACAAACAGCATGATAACTAGGCACCCAGGAATACAACTACCATCATCACCAGACGCCTCTCCCCCATGCAAAGTGTTGAATTCTGGGGCACTTGTTGAAAAGGCCAAAAGGATCAGTTACTTCGCAAATACCTTGCAGCAGGTCTGCCAACTGATGAAGCACTGTTTATTGGCATGTCACTCTGTTGGCAAAAACCCACTGATGTGAATACTCCAGCCAGCACCTTGCATTGTTCAACTACCAAGGACGGCCGTTGGACTCTGCGTTGCAGTCCCATGCACACACCAGCTGTCCATAACATCTTACCACACTGTGCATCAGCATTGCACATGGTGCAAAATGCAGCACAACCCACAGATACAAACAATGAAATGATTGACGAAGAGATGGGTGGCGCGGCTGGCCATGCACGCCCCTTCATGGCACACAATGCAACAACGGCATCAGATCTGACCTATCATGGATAAAGCACATGTGAATTTGCTCCAATTGGGTGGACATCATGCACCGTTGTGTAGACATTGAACACCCAACATGACATGCAATAAACCACAGCCAACACCAACCATGACCCTTATCAGATACCTGTATCGTTGCTACCCACGTCAATTTGCTCAAATCACAATGTCTCATTATTGGTGGGAACTGCAAAAGCAACCATAGATACACATGGTCATGAAAACCTCAAGCCTGCTAATCAGGTGCTGTTTCCTCATACTTATGAATACCACCATCCCCCGCAGGCCGCCGGTTTCCAGAATTGAATGCTTGAAATACCCACACACATTAATTAAACTCATCCTGTGTACTGTATGGCCGCTGGCCACCCTGTATGGCTCGAAATTCTAGGCTACCAAAAAGAGCTAACTTCCAACCATGATGGTATTTCTCTACCGTGTGGATGTGCCTTCAACCATCATACAACCTGTGCAAACCATATACTAGTGTACGGCCCACCAACACAGTGGGGATCATAAAGACGCTGTACAAGCCCTCGAAGTCCTGCAATGTGGACAACGGTCTCAGACTGACCTATCAGAAAGAAAGCACATGTGAATTTGCTCAATTTGCCTGTCATCATGGACCGTGGTGCAGTGGAGCAACAAGCATCAGACAAACAGCATGATAACTAGGCACCCGGGAATACAACTACCATCATCACCAGACGCCTCTCCCCCATGCAAAGTGTTGAATTCTGGGGCACTTGTTGAAAAGGCCAAAAGGATCCGTTACTTCGCAAATACCTTGCAGCAGGTCTGCCAACTGATGAAGCACTGTATATTGGCATGTCACTCTGTTGGCAAAAACCCACTGATGTGAATACTCCAGCCAGCACCTTGCATTGTTCAACTACCAAGGACAGCCGTTGGACTCTGCATTGCAGTCCAATGCACACACCAGCTGTCCATAACATCTAACCACACTGTGCATCAGCATTGCACATGGTGCAAAAAGCAGCACAAACCACAGATACAAACAATGAAATGATTGACGAAGAGATGGGTGGCGCGGCTGGCCATGCACCCCCCTTCATGGCACACAATGCAACAACGGCATCAGATCTGACCTATCATGGATAAAGCACATGTGAATTTGCTCCAATTGGGTGGACATCATGCACCGTTGTGTAGACATTGAACACCCAACATGACATGCAATAAACCACAGCCAACACCAACCATGACCCTTATCAGATACCCGCATCGTTGCTACCCACGTCAATTTGCTCAAATCACAATGTCTCATTATTGGTGGGAAGTGCAAAAGCAACCACAGATACACATGATCATGAAAACGTTAAGCCTGCTAATCAGGTGCTGTTTCCTCATGCTTATGAATATCACCATCCCCCGCAGGCCGCCGGTTTCCAGAATTGAATGCTTGAAATACCCACACACATTAATTAAACTCATCCTGTGTACTGTATGGCCGCTGGCCACCCTGTATGGCTCGAAATTCTAGGCTACCAAAAAGAGCTAACTTCCAACCATGATGGTATTTCTCTACCGTGTGGATGTGCCTTCAACCATCATACAACCTGTGCAAACCATATACTAGTGTACGGCCCACCAACACAGTGGGGATCATAAAGACGCTGTACAAGCCCTCGAAGTCCTGCAATGTGGAAAACGGTCTCAGACTGACCTATCAGAAAGAAAGCACATGTGAATTTGCTCAATTTGCCTGTCATCATGGACCGTGGTGCAGTGGAGCAACAAGCATCAGACAAACAGCATGATAACTAGGCACCCAGGAATACAACTACCATCATCACCAGACGCCTCTCCCCCATGCAAAGTGTTGAATTCTGGGGCACTTGTTGAAAAGGCCAAAAGGATCCGTTACTTCGCAAATACCTTGCAGCAGGTCTGCCAACTGATGAAGCACTGTACATTGGCATGTCACTCTGTTGGCAAAAACCCACTGATGTGAATACTCCAGCCAGCACCTTGCATTGTTCAACTATCAAGGACAGCCGTTGGACTCTGCGTTGCAGTCCCATGCACACACCAGCTGTCCATAACATCTTACCACACTGTGCATCAGCATTGCACATGGTGCAAAAAGCAGCACAACCCACAGATACAAACAATGAAATGATTGACGAAGAGATGGGTGGCGCGGCTGGCCATGCACGCCCCTTCATGGCACACAATGCAACAACGGCATCAGATCTGACCTATCATGGATAAAGCACATGTGAATTTGCTCCAATTGGGTGGACATCATGCACCGTTGTGTAGACCTTGAACACCCAACATGACATGCAATAAACCACAGCCAACACCAACCATGACCCTTATCAGATACCCGTATCGTTGCTACCCACGTCAATTAGCTCAAATCACAATGTCTCATTATTGGTGGGAACTGCAAAAGCAACCACAGATACACATGATCATGAAAACGTCAAGCCTGCTAATCAGGTGCTGTTTCCTAATGCTTATGAATACCACCATCCCCCGCAGGGCGCCGGTTTCCAGAATTGAATGCTTGAAATACCCACACACATTAATTAAACTCATCCTGTGTACTGTATGGCCGCTGGCCACCCTGTATGGCTCGAAATTCTAGGCTACCAAAAAGAGCTAACTTCCAACCATGATGGTATTTCTCTACCGTGTGGATGTGCCTTCAACCATCATACAACCTGTGCAAACCATATACTAGTGTACGGCCCACCAACACAGTGGGGATCATAAAGACGCTGTACAAGCCCTCGAAGTCCTGCAATGTGGACAACGGTCTCAGACTGACCTATCAGAAAGAAAGCACATGTGAATTTGCTCAATTTGCCTGTCATCATGGACCGTGGTGCAGTGGAGCAACAAGCATCAGACAAACAGCATGATAACTAGGCACCCGGGAATACAACTACCATCATCACCAGACGCCTCTCCCCCATGCAAAGTGTTGAATTCTGGGGCACTTGTTGAAAAGGCCAAAAGGATCCGTTACTTCGCAAATACCTTGCAGCAGGTCTGCCAACTGATGAAGCACTGTACATTGGCATGTCACTCTGTTGGCAAAAACCCACTGATGTGAATACTCCAGCCAGCACCTTGCATTGTTCAACTATCAAGGACAGCCGTTGGACTCTGCATTGCAGTCCCATGCACACACCAGCTGTCCATAACATCTTACCACACTGTGCATCAGCATTGCGCCTCGTGCAAAGCAGCACAAACCACAGATACAAACAATGAAATGATTGACGAAGAGATGGGTGGCGCGGCTGGCCATGCACGCCCCTTCATGGCACACAATGCAACAACGGCATCAGATCTGACCTATCATGGATAAAGCACATGTGAATTTGCTCCAATTGGGTGGACATCATGCACCGTTGTGTAGACATTGAACACCCAACATGACATGCAATAAACCACAGCCAACACCAACCATGACCCTTATCAGATACCCGCATCGTTGCTACCCACGTCAATTTGCTCAAATCACAATGTCTCATTATTGGTGGGGACTGCAAAAGCAACCATAGATACACATGATCATGAAAACCTCAAGCCTGCTAATCAGGTGCTGTTTCCTCATACTTATGAATACCACCATCCCCCGCAGGCCGCCGGTTTCCAGAATTGAATGCTTGAAATACCCACACACATTAATTAAACTCATCCTGTGTACTGTATGGCCGCTGGCCACCCTGTATGGCTCGAAATTCTAGGCTACCAAAAAGAGCTAACTTCCAACCATGATGGTATTTCTCTACCGTATGGATGTGCCTTCAACCATCATACAACCTGTGCAAACCATATACTAGTGTACGGCCCACCAACACAGTGGGGATCATAAAGACGCTGTACAAGCCCTCAAAATCGTGCAATGTGGAAAACGGTCTCAGACTGACCTATCAGAAAGAAAGCACATGTGAATTTGCTCAATTTGCCTGTCATCATGGACCGTGGTGCAGTGGAGCAACAAGCATCAGACAAACAGCATGATAACTAGGCACCCGGGAATACAACTACCATCATCACCAGACGCCTCTCCCCCATGCAAAGTGTTGAATTCTGGGGCACTTGTTGAAAAGGCCAAAAGGATCCGTTACTTCGCAAATACCTTGCAGCAGGTCTGCCAACTGATGAAGCACTGTATATTGGCATGTCACTCTGTTGGCAAAAACCCACTGATGTGAATACTCCAGCCAGCACCTTGCATTGTTCAACTATCAAGGACAGCCGTTGGACTCTGCGTTGCAGTCCCATGCACACACCAGCTGTCCATAACATCTTACCACACTGTGCATCAGCATTGCACATGGTGCAAAATGCAGCACAAACCACAGATACAAACAATGAAATGATTGACGAAGAGATGGGTGGCGCGGCTGGCCATGCACCCCCCTTCATGGCACACAATGCAACAACGGCATCAGATCTGACCTATCATGGATAAAGCACATGTGAATTTGCTCCAATTGGGTGGACATCATGCACCGTTGTGTAGACATTGAACACCCAACATGACATGCAATAAACCACAGCCAGCACCAACCATGACCCTTATCAGATACCCGTATCGTTGCTACCCACGTCAATTCGCTCAAATCACAATGTCTCATCATTGGTGGGGACTGCAAAAGCAACCACAGATACACATGATCATGAAAACGTCAAGCCTGCTAATCAGGTGCTGTTTCCTCATGCTTATGAATACCACCGTCCCCCGCCGCAGGCCGCCGGTTTCCAGAATTGAATGCTTGAAATACCCACACACATTAATTAAACTCATCCTGTGTACTGTATGGCCGCTGGCCACCCTGTATGGCTCGAAAATCTAGGCTAAAAAGAGCTAACTTCCAACCATGATGGTATTTCTCTACCGTGTGGATGTGCCTTCAACCATCATACAACCTGTGCAAACCATATACTAGTGTACGGCCCACCAACACAGTGGGGATCATAAAGACGCTGTACCAGCCCTCGAAGTCCTGCAATGTGGAAAACGGTCTCAGACTGACCTATCAGAAAGAAAGCACATGTGAATTTGCTCAATTTGCCTGTCATCATGGACCGTGGTGCAGTGGAGCAACAAGCATCAGACAAACAGCATGATAACTAGGCACCCAGGAATACAACTACCATCATCACCAGACGCCTCTCCCCCATGCAAAGTGTTGAATTCTGGGGCACTTGTTGAAAAGGCCAAAAGGATCCGTTACTTCGCAAATACCTTGCAGCAGGTCTGCCAACTGATGAAGCACTGTATATTGGCATGTCACTCTGTTGGCAAAAACCCACTGATGTGAATACTCCAGCCAGCACCTTGCATTGTTCAACTACCAAGGACAGCCGTTGGACTCTGCGTTGCAGTCCCATGCACACACCAGCTGTCCATAACATCTAACCACACTGTGCATCAGCATTGCACATGGTGCAAAAATCAGCACAAACCACAGATACAAACAATGAAATGATTGACGAAGAGATGGATGGCGCGGCTGGCCATGCACCCCCCTTCATGGCACACAATGCAACAACGGCATCAGATCTGACCTATCATGGATAAACACATGTGAATTTGCTCCAATTGGGTGGACATCATGCACCGTTGTGTAGACATTGAACACCCAACATGACATGCAATAAACCACAGCCAACACCAACCATGACCCTTATCAGATACCCGTATCGTTGCTACCCATGTCAATTCGCTCAAATCACAATGTCTCATTATTGGTGGGGACTGCAAAAGCAACCATAGATACACATGATCATGAAAACCTCAAGCCTGCTAATCAGGTGCGGTTTCCTCATGCTTATGAATACCACCATCCCCCGCAGGGCGCCGGTTTCCAGAATTGAATGCTTGAAATACCCACACACATTAATTAAACTCATCCTGTGTACTGTATGGCCGCTGGCCACCCTGTATGGCTCGAAAATCTAGGCTACCAAAAAGAGCTAACTTCCAACCATGATGGTATTTCTCTACCGTGTGGATGTGCCTTCAACCATCATACAACCTGTGCAAACCATATACTAGTGTACGGCCCACCAACACAGTGGGGATCATAAAGACGCTGTACAAGCCCTCGAAGTCCTGCAATGTGCACAACGGTCTCAGACTGACCTATCAGAAAGAAAGCACATGTGAATTTGCTCAATTTGCCTGTCATCATGGACCGTGGTGCAGTGGAGCAACAAGCATCAGACAAACAGCATGATAACTAGGCACCCGGGAATACAACTACCATCATCACCAGACGCCTCTCCCCGATGCAAAGTGTTGAATTCTGGGGCACTTGTTGAAAAGGCCAAAAGGATCCGTTACTTCGCAAATACCTTGCAGCAGGTCTGCCAACTGATGAAGCACTGTATATTGGCATGTCACTCTGTTGGCAAAAACCCACTGATGTGAATACTCCAGCCAGCACCTTGCATTGTTCAACTATCAAGGACAGCCGTTGGACTCTGCGTTGCAGTCCACTGCACACACCAGCTGTCCATAACATCTTACCACACTGTGCATCAGCATTGCACATGGTGCAAAATGCAGCACAACCCACAGATACAAACAATGAAATGATTGACGAAGAGATGGGTGGCGCGGCTGGCCATGCACGCCCCTTCATGGCACACAATGCAACAACGGCATCAGATCTGACCTATCATGGATAAAGCACATGTGAATTTGCTCCAATTGGGTGGACATCATGCACCGTTGTGTAGACATTGAACACCCAACATGACATGCAATAAACCACAGCCAACACCAACCATGACCCTTATCAGATACCCGCATCGTTGCTACCCACGTCAATTCGCTCAAATCACAATGTCTCATTATTGGTGGGGACTGCAAAAGCAACCATAGATACACATGATCATGAAAACGTCAAGCCTGCTAATCAGGTGCTGTTTCCTCATGCTTATGAATACCACCATCCCCCGCCGCAGGCCGCCGGTTTCCAGAATTGAATGCTTGAAATACCCACACACATTAATTAAACTCATCCTGTGTACTGTATGGCCGCTGGCCACCCTGTATGGCTCGAAAATCTAGGCTAAAAAGAGCTAACTTCCAACCATGATGGTATTTCTCTACCGGGTGGATGTGCCTTCAACCATCATACAACCTGTGCAAACCATATACTAGTGTACGGCCCACCAACACAGTGGGGATCATAAAGACGCTGTACAAGCCCTCG
The DNA here is from genome assembly GCA_964036045.1 of Eutreptiella sp. 'Long Island Sound 2002'. NCBI lineage: Eukaryota > Euglenozoa > Euglenophyceae > Eutreptiales > Eutreptiaceae > Eutreptiella > Eutreptiella sp. 'Long Island Sound 2002'. The sequence goes on along the minus strand of OZ038397.1, from coordinate 11,814,311 downwards.
AAGTCATGCAATGTGGACAACGGTCTCAGACTGACCTATCAGAAAGAAAGCACATGTGAATTTGCTCAATTTGCCTGTCATCATGGACCGTGGTGCAGTGGAGCAACAAGCATCAGACAAATAGCATGATAACTAGGCACCCGGGAATACAACTACCATCATCACCAGACGCCTCTCCCCCATGCAAAGTGTTGAATTCTGGGGCACTTGTTGAAAAGGCCAAAAGGATCCGTTACTTCGCAAATACCTTGCAGCAGGTCTGCCAACTGATGAAGCACTGTATATTGGCATGTCACTCTGTTGGCAAAAACCCACTGATGTGAATACTCCAGCCAGCACCTTGCATTGTTCAACTATCAAGGACAGCCGTTGGACTCTGCATTGCAGTCCCATGCACACACCAGCTGTCCATAACATCTTACCACACTGTGCATCAGCATTGCACATGGTGCAAAAAGCAGCACAAACCACAGATACAAACAATGAAATGATTGACGAAGAGATGGGTGGCGCGGCTGGCCATGCACCCCCCTTCATGGCACACAATGCAACAACGGCATCAGATCTGACCTATCATGGATAAAGCACATGTGAATTTGCTCCAATTGGGTGGACATCATGCACCGTTGTGTAGACATTGAACACCCAACATGACATGCAATAAACCACAGCCAACACCAACCATGACCCTTATCAGATACCTGTATCGTTGCTACCCACGTCAATTCGCTCAAATCACAATGTCTCATTATTGGTGGGGACTGCAAAAGCAACCATAGATACACATGATCATGAAAACCTCAAGCCTGCTAATCAGGTGCTGTTTCCTCATGCTTATGAATACCACCATCCCCCGCAGGCCGCCGGTTTCCAGAATTGAATGCTTGAAATACCCACACACATTAATTAAACTCATCCTGTGTACTGTATGGCCGCTGGCCACCCTGTATGGCTCGAAATTCTAGGCTACCAAAAAGAGCTAACTTCCAACCATGATGGTATTTCTCTACCGTGTGGATGTGCCTTCAACCATCATACAACCTGTGCAAACCATATACTAGTGTACGGCCCAACAACGCAGTGGGGATCATAAAGACGCTGTACAAGCCCTCAAAATCGTGCAATGTGGAAAACGGTCTCAGACTGACCTATCAGAAAGAAAGCACATGTGAATTTGCTCAATTTGCCTGTCATCATGGACCGTGGTGCAGTGGAGCAACAAGCATCAGACAAACAGCATGACAACTAGGCACCCGGGAATACAACTACCATCATCACCAGACGCCTCTCCCCCATGCAAAGTGTTGAATTCTGGGGCACTTGTTGAAAAGGCCAAAAGGATCCGTTACTTCGCAAATACCTTGCAGCAGGTCTGCCAACTGATGAAGCCCTGTATATTGGCATGTCACTCTGTTGGCAAAAACCCACTGATGTGAATACTCCAGCCAGCACCTTGCATTGTTCAACTATCAGGACAGCCGTTGGACTCTGCGTTGCAGTCCCATGCACACACCAGCTGTCCATAACATCTAACCACACTGTGCATCAGCATTGCACATGGTGCAAAATGCAGCACAAACCACAGATACAAACAATGAAATGATTGACGGAGAGATGGGTGGCGCGGCTGGCCATGCACCCCCCTTCATGCCACACAATGCAACAACGGCATCAGATCTGACCTATCATGGATAAAGCACATGTGAATTTGCTCCAATTGGGTGGACATCATGCACCGTTGTGTAGACATTGAACACCCAACATGACATGCAATAAACCACAGCCAACACCAACCATGACCCTTATCAGATACCTGTATCGTTGCTACCCACGTCAATTCGCTCAAATCACAATGTCTCATTATTGGTGGGAACTGCAAAAGCAACCATAGATACACATGATCATGAAAACCGCAAGCCTGCTAATCAGGTGCTGTTTCCTCATGCTTATGAATACCACCATCCCCCGCAGGGCGCCGGTTTCCAGAATTGAATGCTTGAAATACCCACACACATTAATTAAACTCATCCTGTGTACTGTATGGCCGCTGGCCACCCTGTATGGCTCGAAAATCTAGGCTACCAAAAAGAGCTAACTTCCAACCATGATGGTATTTCTCTACCGTGTGGATGTGCCTTCAACCATCATACAACCTGTGCAAACCATATACTAGTGTACGGCCCACCAACACAGTGGGGATCATAAAGACGCTGCACCAGTCCTCGAAGTCCTGCAATGTGGACAACGGTCTCAGACTGACCTATCAGAAAGAAAGCACATGTGAATTTGCTCAATTTGCCTGTCATCATGGACCGTGGTGCAGTGGAGCAACAAGCATCAGACAAACAGCATGATAACTAGGCACCCGGGAATACAACTACCATCATCACCAGACGCCTCTCCCCCATGCAAAGTGTTGAATTCTGGGGCACTTGTTGAAAAGGCCAAAAGGATCCGTTACTTCGCAAATACCTTGCAGCAGGTCTGCCAACTGATGAAGCACTGTATATTGGCATGTCACTCTGTTGGCAAAAACCCACTGATGTGAATACTCCAGCCAGCACCTTGCATTGTTCAACTATCAAGGACAGCCGTTGGACTCTGCGTTGCAGTCCACTGCACACACCAGCTGTCCATAACATCTTACCACACTGTGCATCAGCATTGCACATGGTGCAAAATGCAGCACAAACCACAGATACAAACAATGAAATGATTGACGAAGAGATGGGTGGCGCGGCTGGCCATGCACCCCCCTTCATGGCACACAATGCAACAACGGCATCAGATCTGACCTATCATGGATAAAAGCACATGTGAATTTGCTCCAATTGGGTTGACATCATGCACCGTTGTGTAGACATTGAACACCCAACATGACATGCAATAAACCACAGCCAACACCAACCATGACCCTTATCAGATACCTGTTTCGTTGCTACCCACGTCAATTCGCTCAAATCACAATGTCTCATTATTGGTGGGGACTGCAAAAGCAACCATAGATACACATGATCATGAAAACGTCAAGCCTGCTAATCAGGTGCTGTTTCCTCATGCTTATGAATACCACCATCCCCCGCCGCAGGCCGCCGGTTTCCAGAATTGAATGCTTGAAATACCCACACACATTAATTAAACTCATCCTGTGTACTGTATGGCCGCTGGCCACCCTGTATGGCTCGAAAATCCAGGCTAAAAAGAGCTAACTTCCAACCATGATGGTATTTCTCTACCGTGTGGATGTGCCTTCAACCATCATACAACCTGTGCAAACCATATACTAGTGTACGGCCCACCAACACAGTGGGGATCATAAAGACGCTGTACAAGCCCTCGAAGTCATGCAATGTGGACAACGGTCTCAGACTGACCTATCAGAAAGAAAGCACATGTGAATTTGCTCAATTTGCCTGTCATCATGGACCGTGGTGCAGTGGAGCAACAAGCATCAGACAAATAGCATGATAACTAGGCACCCGGGAATACAACTACCATCATCACCAGACGCCTCTCCCCCATGCAAAGTGTTGAATTCTGGGGCACTTGTTGAAAAGGCCAAAAGGATCCGTTACTTCGCAAATACCTTGCAGCAGGTCTGCCAACTGATGAAGCACTGTATATTGGCATGTCACTCTGTTGGCAAAAACCCACTGATGTGAATACTCCAGCCAGCACCTTGCATTGTTCAACTATCAAGGACAGCCGTTGGACTCTGCATTGCAGTCCCATGCACACACCAGCTGTCCATAACATCTTACCACACTGTGCATCAGCATTGCACATGGTGCAAAAAGCAGCACAAACCACAGATACAAACAATGAAATGATTGACGAAGAGATGGGTGGCGCGGCTGGCCATGCACCCCCCTTCATGGCACACAATGCAACAACGGCATCAGATCTGACCTATCATGGATAAAGCACATGTGAATTTGCTCCAATTGGGTGGACATCATGCACCGTTGTGTAGACATTGAACACCCAACATGACATGCAATAAACCACAGCCAACACCAACCATGACCCTTATCAGATACCTGTATCGTTGCTACCCACGTCAATTCGCTCAAATCACAATGTCTCATTATTGGTGGGGACTGCAAAAGCAACCATAGATACACATGATCATGAAAACGTCAAGCCTGCTAATCAGGTGCTGTTTCCTCATGCTTATGAATACCACCATCCCCCGCAGGCCGCCGGTTTCCAGAATTGAATGCTTGAAATACCCACACACATTAATTAAACTCATCCTGTGTACTGTATGGCCGCTGGCCACCCTGTATGGCTCGAAATTCTAGGCTACCAAAAAGAGCTAACTTCCAACCATGATGGTATTTCTCTACCGTGTGGATGTGCCTTCAACCATCATACAACCTGTGCAAACCATATACTAGTGTACGGCCCACCAACACAGTGGGGATCATAAAGACGCTGTACAAGCCCTCAAAGTCCTGCAATGTGGACAACGGTCTCAGACTGACCTATCAGAAAGAAAGCACATGTGAATTTGCTCAATTTGCCTGTCATCATGGACCGTGGTGCAGTGGAGCAACAAGCATCAGACAAACAGCATGATAACTAGGCACCCAGGAATACAACTACCATCATCACCAGACGCCTCTCCCCCATGCAAAGTGTTGAATTCTGGGGCACTTGTTGAAAAGGCCAAAAGGATCCGTTACTTCGCAAATACCTTGCAGCAGGTCTGCCAACTGATGAAGCACTGTATATTGGCATGTCACTCTGTTGGCAAAAACCCACTGATGTGAATACTCCAGCCAGCACCTTGCATTGTTCAACTATCAAGGACAGCCGTTGGACTCTGCGTTGCAGTCCCATGCACACACCAGCTGTCCATAACATCTAACCACACTGTGCATCAGCATTGCACATGGTGCAAAAAGCAGCACAAACCACAGATACAAACAATGAAATGATTGACGAAGAGATGGGTGGCGCGGCTGGCCATGCACCCCCCTTCATGGCACACAATGCAACAACGGCATCAGATCTGACCTATCATGGATAAAGCACATGTGAATTTGCTCCAATTGGGTGGACATCATGCACCGTTGTGTAGACATTGAACACCCAACATGACATGCAATAAACCACAGCCAACACCAACCATGACCCTTATCAGATACCTGTTTCGTTGCTACCCACGTCAATTCGCCCAAATCACAATGTCTCATTATTGGTGGGGACTGCAAAAGCAACCATAGATACACATGATCATGAAAACCTCAAGCCTGCTAATCAGGTGCTGTTTCCTAATGCTTATGAATACCACCATCCCCCGCCGCAGGCCGCCGGTTTCCAGAATTGAATGCTTGAAATACCCACACACATTAATTAAACTCATCCTGTGTACTGTATGGCCGCTGGCCACCCTGTATGGCTCGAAATTCTAGGCTACCAAAAAGAGCTAACTTCCAACCATGATGGTATTTCTCTACCGTGTGGATGTGCCTTCAACCATCATACAACCTGTGCAAACCATATACTAGTGTACGGCCCACCAACGTAGTGGGGATCATAAAGACGCTGTACAAGCCCTCAAAGTCGTGCAATGTGGACAACGGTCTCAGACTGACCTATCAGAAAGAAAGCACATGTGAATTTGCTCAATTTGCCTGTCATCATGGACCGTGGTGCAGTGGAGCAACAAGCATCAGACAAACAGCATGATAACTAGGCACCCGGGAATACAACTACCATCATCACCAGACGCCTCTCCCCCATGCAAAGTGTTGAATTCTGGGGCACTTGTTGAAAAGGCCAAAAGGATCCGTTACTTCGCAAATACCTTGCAGCAGGTCTGCCAACTGATGAAGCACTGTATATTGGCATGTCACTCTGTTGGCAAAAACCCACTGATGTGAATACTCCAGCCAGCACCTTGCATTGTTCAACTATCAAGGACAGCCGTTGGACTCTGCGTTGCAGTCCCATGCACACACCAGCTGTCCATAACATCTAACCACACTGTGCATCAGCATTGCACATGGTGCAAAAAGCAGCACAAACCACAGATACAAACAATGAAATGATTGACGAAGAGATGGGTGGCGCGGCTGGCCATGCACCCCCCTTCATGGCACACAATGCAACAACGGCATCAGATCTGACCTATCATGGATAAAGCACATGTGAATTTGCTCCAATTGGGTGGACATCATGCACCGTTGTGTAGACATTGAACACCCAACATGACATGCAATAAACCACAGCCAACACCAACCATGACCCTTATCAGATACCTGTATCGTTGCTACCCACGTCAATTCGCTCAAATCACAATGTCTCATTATTGGTGGGAACTGCAAAAGCAACCATAGATACACATGATCATGAAAACCTCAAGCCTGCTAATCAGGTGCTGTTTCCTCATGCTTATGAATACCACCATCCCCCGCAGGCCGCCGGTTTCCAGAATTGAATGCTTGAAAATACCCACACACATTAATTAAACTCATCCTGTGTACTGTATGGCCGCTGGCCACCCTGTATGGCTCGAAATTCTAGGCTACCAAAAAGAGCTAACTTCCAACCATGATGGTATTTCTCTACCGTGTGGATGTGCCTTCAACCATCATACAACCTGTGCAAACCATATACTAGTGTACGGCCCACCAACATAGTGGGGATCATAAAGACGCTGTACAAGCCCTCAAAGTCCTGCAATGTGGAAAACGGTCTCAGACTGACCTATCAGAAAGAAAGCACATGTGAATTTGCTCAATTTGCCTGTCATCATGGACCGTGGTGCAGTGGAGCAACAAGCATCAGACAAACAGCATGATAACTAGGCACCCAGGAATACAACTACCATCATCACCAGACGCCTCTCCCCCATGCAAAGTGTTGAATTCTGGGGCACTTGTTGAAAAGGCCAAAAGGATCCGTTACTTCGCAAATACCTTGCAGCAGGTCTGCCAACTGATGAAGCACTGTATATTGGCATGTCACTCTGTTGGCAAAAACCCACTGATGTGAATACTCCAGCCAGCACCTTGCATTGTTCAACTATCAAGGACAGCCGTTGGACTCTGCGTTGCAGTCCCATGCACACACCAGCTGTCCATAACATCTAACCACACTGTGCATCAGCATTGCACATGGTGCAAAATGCAGCACAAACCACAGATACAAACAATGAAATGATTGACGAAGAGATGGGTGGCGCGGCTGGCCATGCACCCCCCTTCATGGCACACAATGCAACAACGGCATCAGATCTGACCTATCATGGATAAAGCACATGTGAATTTGCTCCAATTGGGTGGACATCATGCACCGTTGTGTAGACATTGAACACCCAACATGACATGCAATAAACCACAGCCAACACCAACCATGACCCTTATCAGATACCTGTATCGTTGCTACCCACGTCAATTCGCTCAAATCACAATGTCTCATTATTGGTGGGAACTGCAAAAGCAACCATAGATACACATGATCATGAAAACCGCAAGCCTGCTAATCAGGTGCTGTTTCCTCATGCTTATGAATACCACCATCCCCCGCAGGCCGCCGGTTTCCAGAATTGAATGCTTGAAAATACCCACACACATTAATTAAACTCATCCTGTGTACTGTATGGCCGCTGGCCACCCTGTATGGCTCGAAATTCTAGGCTACCAAAAAGAGCTAACTTCCAACCATGATGGTATTTCTCTACCGTGTGGATGTGCCTTCAACCATCATACAACCTGTGCAAACCATATACTAGTGTACGGCCCACCAACGTAGTGGGGATCATAAAGACGCTGTACAAGCCCTCAAAGTCGTGCAATGTGGACAACGGTCTCAGACTGACCTATCAGAAAGAAAGCACATGTGAATTTGCTCAATTTGCCTGTCATCATGGACCGTGGTGCAGTGGAGCAACAAGCATCAGACAAACAGCATGATAACTAGGCACCCGGGAATACAACTACCATCATCACCAGACGCCTCTCCCCCATGCAAAGTGTTGAATTCTGGGGCACTTGTTGAAAAGGCCAAAAGGATCCGTTACTTCGCAAATACCTTGCAGCAGGTCTGCCAACTGATGAAGCACTGTATATTGGCATGTCACTCTGTTGGCAAAAACCCACTGATGTGAATACTCCAGCCAGCACCTTGCATTGTTCAACTATCAAGGACAGCCGTTGGACTCTGCGTTGCAGTCCCATGCACACACCAGCTGTCCATAACATCTAACCACACTGTGCATCAGCATTGCACATGGTGCAAAAAGCAGCACAAACCACAGATACAAACAATGAAATGATTGACGAAGAGATGGGTGGCGCGGCTGGCCATGCACCCCCCTTCATGGCACACAATGCAACAACGGCATCAGATCTGACCTATCATGGATAAAGCACATGTGAATTTGCTCCAATTGGGTGGACATCATGCACCGTTGTGTAGACATTGAACACCCAACATGACATGCAATAAACCACAGCCAACACCAACCATGACCCTTATCAGATACCTGTATCGTTGCTACCCACGTCAATTCGCTCAAATCACAATGTCTCATTATTGGTGGGAACTGCAAAAGCAACCATAGATACACATGATCATGAAAACCTCAAGCCTGCTAATCAGGTGCTGTTTCCTCATGCTTATGAATACCACCATCCCCCGCAGGCCGCCGGTTTCCAGAATTGAATGCTTGAAAATACCCACACACATTAATTAAACTCATCCTGTGTACTGTATGGCCGCTGGCCACCCTGTATGGCTCGAAATTCTAGGCTACCAAAAAGAGCTAACTTCCAACCATGATGGTATTTCTCTACCGTGTGGATGTGCCTTCAACCATCATACAACCTGTGCAAACCATATACTAGTGTACGGCCCACCAACATAGTGGGGATCATAAAGACGCTGTACAAGCCCTCAAAGTCCTGCAATGTGGAAAACGGTCTCAGACTGACCTATCAGAAAGAAAGCACATGTGAATTTGCTCAATTTGCCTGTCATCATGGACCGTGGTGCAGTGGAGCAACAAGCATCAGACAAACAGCATGATAACTAGGCACCCAGGAATACAACTACCATCATCACCAGACGCCTCTCCCCCATGCAAAGTGTTGAATTCTGGGGCACTTGTTGAAAAGGCCAAAAGGATCCGTTACTTCGCAAATACCTTGCAGCAGGTCTGCCAACTGATGAAGCACTGTATATTGGCATGTCACTCTGTTGGCAAAAACCCACTGATGTGAATACTCCAGCCAGCACCTTGCATTGTTCAACTATCAAGGACAGCCGTTGGACTCTGCGTTGCAGTCCCATGCACACACCAGCTGTCCATAACATCTAACCACACTGTGCATCAGCATTGCACATGGTGCAAAATGCAGCACAAACCACAGATACAAACAATGAAATGATTGACGAAGAGATGGGTGGCGCGGCTGGCCATGCACCCCCCTTCATGGCACACAATGCAACAACGGCATCAGATCTGACCTATCATGGATAAAGCACATGTGAATTTGCTCCAATTGGGTGGACATCATGCACCGTTGTGTAGACATTGAACACCCAACATGACATGCAATAAACCACAGCCAACACCAACCATGACCCTTATCAGATACCTGTATCGTTGCTACCCACGTCAATTCGCTCAAATCACAATGTCTCATTATTGGTGGGAACTGCAAAAGCAACCATAGATACACATGATCATGAAAACCGCAAGCCTGCTAATCAGGTGCTGTTTCCTCATGCTTATGAATACCACCATCCCCCGCAGGCCGCCGGTTTCCAGAATTGAATGCTTGAAAATACCCACACACATTAATTAAACTCATCCTGTGTACTGTATGGCCGCTGGCCACCCTGTATGGCTCGAAATTCTAGGCTACCAAAAAGAGCTAACTTCCAACCATGATGGTATTTCTCTACCGTGTGGATGTGCCTTCAACCATCATACAACCTGTGCAAACCATATACTAGTGTACGGCCCACCAACATAGTGGGGATCATAAAGACGCTGTACAAGCCCTCAAAGTCCTGCAATGTGGACAACGGTCTCAGACTGACCTATCAGAAAGAAAGCACATGTGAATTTGCTCAATTTGCCTGTCATCATGGACCGTGGTGCAGTGGAGCAACAAGCATCAGACAAACAGCATGATAACTAGGCACCCGGGAATACAACTACCATCATCACCAGACGCCTCTCCCTCATGCAAAGTGTTGAATTCTGGGGCACTTGTTGAAAAGGCCAAAAGGATCCGTTACTTCGCAAATACCTTGCAGCAGGTCTGCCAACTGATGAAGCACTGTATATTGGCATGTCACTCTGTTGGCAAAAACCCACTGATGTGAATACTCCAGCCAGCACCTTGCATTGTTCAACTATCAAGGACAGCCGTTGGACTCTGCGTTGCAGTCCCATGCACACACCAGCTGTCCATAACATCTAACCACACTGTGCATCAGCATTGCACATGGTGCAAAAAGCAGCACAAACCACAGATACAAACAATGAAATGATTGACGAAGAGATGGGTGGCGCGGCTGGCCATGCACCCCCCTTCATGGCACACAATGCAACAACGGCATCAGATCTGACCTATCATGGATAAAGCACATGTGAATTTGCTCCAATTGGGTGGACATCATGCACCGTTGTGTAGACATTGAACACCCAACATGACATGCAATAAACCACAGCCAGCACCAACCATGACCCTTATCACATACCTGTTTCGTTGCTACCCACGTCAATTCGCTCAAATCACAATGTCTCATTATTGGTGGGGACTGCAAAAGCAACCATAGATACACATGATCATGAAAACCTCAAGCCTGCTAATCAGGTGCTGTTTCCTCATGCTTATGAATACCACCATCCCCCGCCGCAGGCCGCCGGTTTCCAGAATTGAATGCTTGAAATACCCACACACATTAATTAAACTCATCCTGTGTACTGTATGGCCGCTGGCCACCCTGTATGGCTCGAAATTCTAGGCTACCAAAAAGAGCTAACTTCCAACCATGATGGTATTTCTCTACCGTGTGGATGTGCCTTCAACCATCATACAACCTGTGCAAACCATATACTAGTGTACGGCCCACCAACACAGTGGGGATCATAAAGACGCTGTACAAGCCCTCAAAGTCGTGCAATGTGGAAAACGGTCTCAGACTGACCTATCAGAAAGAAAGCACATGTGAATTTGCTCAATTTGCCTGTCATCATGGACCGTGGTGCAGTGGAGCAACAAGCATCAGACAAACAGCATGATAACTAGGCACCCGGGAATACAACTACCATCATCACCAGACGCCTCTCCCCCATGCAAAGTGTTGAATTCTGGGGCACTTGTTGAAAAGGCCAAAAGGATCCGTTACTTCGCAAATACCTTGCAGCAGGTCTGCCAACTGATGAAGCACTGTATATTGGCATGTCACTCTGTTGGCAAAAACCCACTGATGTGAATACTCCAGCCAGCACCTTGCATTGTTCAACTATCAAGGACGGGCGTTAGACTCTGCGTTGCAGTCCCATGCACACACCAGCTGTCCATAACATCTAACCACACTGTGCATCAGCATTGCACATGGTGCAAAAAGCAGCACAAACCACAGATACAAACAATGAAATGATTGACGAAGAGATGGGTGGCGCGGCTGGCCATGCACGCCCCTTCATGGCACACAATGCAACAACGGCATCAGATCTGACCTATCATGGATAAAGCACATGTGAATTTGCTCCAATTGGGTGGACATCATGCACCGTTGTGTAGACATTGAACACCCAACATGACATGCAATAAACCACAGCCAACACCAACCATGACCCTTATCAGATACCTGTATCGTTGCTACCCACGTCAATTCGCTCAAATCACAATGTCTCATTATTGGTGGGGACTGCAAAAGCAACCATAGATACACATGATCATGAAAACCTCAAGCCTGCTAATCAGGTGCTGTTTCCTAATGCTTATGAATACCACCATCCCCCGCCGCAGGCCGCCGGTTTCCAGAATTGAATGCTTGAAATACCCCACACACATTAATTAAACTCATCCTGTGTACTGTATGGCCGCTGGCCACCCTGTATGGCTCGAAATTCTAGGCTACCAAAAAGAGCTAACTTCCAACCATGATGGTATTTCTCTACCGTGTGGATGTGCCTTCAACCATCATACAACCTGTGCAAACCATATACTAGTGTACGGCCCACCAACACAGTGGGGATCATAAAGACGCTGTACAAGCCCTCGAAGTCCTGCAATGTGGACAACGGTCTCAGACTGACCTATCAGAAAGAAAGCACATGTGAATTTGCTCAATTTGCCTGTCATCATGGACCGTGGTGCAGTGGAGCAACAAGCATCAGACAAACAGCATGACAACTAGGCACCCAGGATTACAACTACCATCATCACCAGACGCCTCTCCCCCATGCAAAGTGTTGAATTCTGGGGCACTTGTTGAAAAGGCCAAAAGGATCCGTTACTTCGCAAATACCTTGCAGCAGGTCTGCCAACTGATGAAGCACTGTATAATGGCATGTCACTCTGTTGGCAAAAACCCACTGATGTGAATACTCCAGCCAGCACCTTGCATTGTTCAACTATCAAGGACAGCCGTTGGACTCTGCGTTGCAGTCCCATGCACACACCAGCTGTCCATAACATCTAACCACACTGTGCATCAGCATTGCGCCTGGTGCAAAGCAGCACAAACCACAGATACAAACAATGAAATGATTGACGAAGAGATGGGTGGCGCGGCTGGCCATGCACGCCCCTTCATGGCACACAATGCAACAACGGCATCAGATCTGACCTATCATGGATAAAGCACATGTGAATTTGCTCCAATTGGGTGGACATCATGCACCGTTGTGTAGACATTGAACACCCAACATGACATGCAATAAACCACAGCCAACACCAACCATGACCCTTATCAGATACCTGTATCGTTGCTACCCACGTCAATTCGCTCAAATCACAATGTCTCATTATTGGTGGGGACTGCAAAAGCAACCATAGATACACATGATCATGAAAACCTCAAGCCTGCTAATCAGGTGCTGTTTCCTAATGCTTATGAATACCACCATCCCCCGCCGCAGGCCGCCGGTTTCCAGAATTGAATGCTTGAAATACCCCACACACATTAATTAAACTCATCCTGTGTACTGTATGGCCGCTGGCCACCCTGTATGGCTCGAAATTCTAGGCTACCAAAAAGAGCTAACTTCCAACCATGATGGTATTTCTCTACCGTGTGGATGTGCCTTCAACCATCATACAACCTGTGCAAACCATATACTAGTGTACGGCCCACCAACACAGTGGGGATCATAAAGACGCTGTACAAGCCCTCGAAGTCCTGCAATGTGGACAACGGTCTCAGACTGACCTATCAGAAAGAAAGCACATGTGAATTTGCTCAATTTGCCTGTCATCATGGACCGTGGTGCAGTGGAGCAACAAGCATCAGACAAACAGCATGACAACTAGGCACCCAGGATTACAACTACCATCATCACCAGACGCCTCTCCCCCATGCAAAGTGTTGAATTCTGGGGCACTTGTTGAAAAGGCCAAAAGGATCCGTTACTTCGCAAATACCTTGCAGCAGGTCTGCCAACTGATGAAGCACTGTATAATGGCATGTCACTCTGTTGGCAAAAACCCACTGATGTGAATACTCCAGCCAGCACCTTGCATTGTTCAACTATCAAGGACAGCCGTTGGACTCTGCGTTGCAGTCCCATGCACACACCAGCTGTCCATAACATCTAACCACACTGTGCATCAGCATTGCGCCTGGTGCAAAGCAGCACAAACCACAGATACAAACAATGAAATGATTGACGAAGAGATGGGTGGCGCGGCTGGCCATGCACCCCCCTTCATGGCACACAATGCAACAACGGCATCAGATCTGACCTATCATGGATAAAGCACATGTGAATTTGCTCCAATTGGGTGGACATCATGCACCGTTGTGTAGACATTGAACACCCAACATGACATGCAATAAACCACAGCCAACATCAACCATTGCCCTTATCAGATACCCGCATCGTTGCTACCCACGTCAATTCGCTCAAATCACAATGTCTCATTATTGGTGGGGACTGCAAAAGCAACCACAGATACACATGATCATGAAAACGTCAAGCCTGCTAATCAGGTGCTGTTTCCTCATGCTTATGTATACCACCATCCCCCGCCGCAGGCCGCCGGTTTCCAGAATTGAATGCTTGAAATACCCACACACATTAATTAAACTCATCCTGTGTACTGTATGGCCGCTGGCCACCCTGTATGGCTCGAAAATCTAGGCTAAAAAGAGCTAACTTCCAACCATGATGGTATTTCTCTACCGTGTGGATGTGCCTTCAACCATCATACAACCTGTGCAAACCATATACTAGTGTACGGCCCACCAACATAGTGGGGATCATAAAGACGCTGTACAAGCCCTCGAAGTCCTGCAATGTGGAAAACGGTCTCAGACTGACCTATCAGAAAGAAAGCACATGTGAATTTGCTCAATTTGCCTGTCATCATGGACCGTGGTGCAGTGGAGCAACAAGCATCAGACAAACAGCATGACAACTAGGCACCCAGGAATACAACTACCATCATCACCAGACGCCTCTCCCCCATGCAAAGTGTTGAATTCTGGGGCACTTGTTGAAAAGGCCAAAAGGATCCGTTACTTCGCAAATACCTTGCAGCAGGTCTGCCAACTTATGAAGCACTGTATATTGGCATGTCACTCTGTTGGCAAAAACCCACTGATGTGAATACTCCAGCCAGCACCTTGCATTGTTCAACTATCAAGGACAGCCGTTGGACTCTGCGTTGCAGTCCCATGCACACACCAGCTGTCCTTAACATCTAACCACACTGTGCATCAGCATTGCACATGGTGCAAAATGCAGCACAAACCACAGATACAAACAATGAAATGATTGATGAAGAGATGGGTGGCGCGGCTGGCCATGCACCCCCCTTCATGGCACACAATGCAACAACGGCATCAGATCTGACCTATCATGGATAAAGCACATGTGAATTTGCTCCAATTGGGTGGACATCATGCACCGTTGTGTAGACATTGAACACCCAACATGACATGCAATAAACCACAGCCAACATCAACCATTGCCCTTATCAGATACCCGCATCGTTGCTACCCACGTCAATTCGCTCAAATCACAATGTCTCATTATTGGTGGGGACTGCAAAAGCAACCATAGATACACATGAACATGAAAACCTCAAGCCTGCTAATCAGGTGCTGTTTCCTCATGCTTATGAATACCACCATCCCCCGCCGCAGGCCGCCGGTTTCCAGAATTGAATGCTTGAAATACCCCACACACATTAATTAAACTCATCCTGTGTACTGTATGGCCGCTGGCCACCCTGTATGGCTCGAAAATCTAGGCTAAAAAGAGCTAACTTCCAACCATGATGGTATTTCTCTACCGTGTGGATGTGCCTTCAACCATCATACAACCTGTGCAAACCATATACTAGTGTACGGCCCACCAACGTAGTGGGGATCATAAAGACGCTGTACAAGCCCTCAAAGTCCTGCAATGTGGACAACGGTCTCAGACTGACCTATCAGAAAGAAAGCACATGTGAATTTGCTCAATTTGCCTGTCATCATGGACCGTGGTGCAGTGGAGCAACAAGCATCAGACAAACAGCATGATAACTAGGCACCCGGGAATACAACTACCATCATCACCAGACGCCTCTCCCCCATGCAAAGTGTTGAATTCTGGGGCACTTGTTGAAAAGGCCAAAAGGATCCGTTACTTCGCAAATACCTTGCAGCAGGTCTGCCAACTGATGAAGCACTGTATATTGGCATGTCACTCTGTTGGCAAAAACCCACTGATGTGAATACTCCAGCCAGCACCTTGCATTGTTCAACTACCAAGGACGGGCGTTAGACTCTGCGTTGCAGTCCAATGAACACACCAGCTGTCCATAACATCTAACCACACTGTGCATCAGCATTGCACATGGTGCAAAATGTAGCACAAACCACAGATACAAACAATGAAATGATTGACGAAGAGATGGGTGGCGCGGCTGGCCATGCACCCCCCTTCATGGCACACAATGCAACAACGGCATCAGATCTGACCTATCATGGATAAAGCACATGTGAATTTGCTCCAATTGGGTGGACATCATGCACCGTTGTGTAGACATTGAACACCCAACATGACATGCAATAAACCACAGCCAACACCAACCATGACCCTTATCAGATACCTGTATCGTTGCTACCCACGTCAATTCGCTCAAATCACAATGTCTCATTATTGGTGGGGACTGCAAAAGCAACCATAGATACACATGATCATGAAAACCTCAAGCCTGCTAATCAGGTGCTGTTTCCTCATGCTTATGAATACCACCATCCCCCGCAGGCCGCCGGTTTCCAGAATTGAATGCTTGAAATACCCACACACATTAATTAAACTCATCCTGTGTACTGTATGGCCGCTGGCCACCCTGTATGGCTCGAAATTCTAGGCTACCAAAAAGAGCTAACTTCCAACCATGATGGTATTTCTCTACCGTGTGGATGTGCCTTCAACCATCATACAACCTGTGCAAACCATATACTAGTGTACGGCCCACCAACACAGTGGGGATCATAAAGACGCTGCACCAGCCCTCGAAGTCCTGTGATGTGGACAACGGTCTCAGACTGACCTATCAGAAAGAAAGCACATGTGAATTTGCTCAATTTGCCTGTCATCATGGACCGTGGTGCAGTGGAGCAACAAGCATCAGACAAACAGCATGATAACTAGGCACCCGGGAATACAACTACAATCATCACCAGACGCCTCTCCCCCATGCAAAGTGTTGAATTCTGGGGCACTTGTTGAAAAGGCCAAAAGGATCCGTTACTTCGCAAATACCTTGCAGCAGGTCTGCCAACTGATGAAGCACTGTATATTGGCATGTCACTCTGTTGGCAAAAACCCACTGATGTGAATACTCCAGCCAGCACCTTGCATTGTTCAACTACCAAGGACAGCCGTTGGACTCTGCGTTGCAGTCCCATGCACACACCAGCTGTCCATAACATCTAACCACACTGTGCATCAGCATTGCACATGGTGCAAAATGCAGCACAAACCACAGATACAAACAATGAAATGATTGACGAAGAGATGGGTGGCGCGGCTGGCCATGCACCCCCCTTCATGGCACACAATGCAACAACGGCATCAGATCTGACCTATCATGGATAAAGCACATGTGAATTTGCTCCAATTGGGTGGACATCATGCACCGTTGTGTAGACCTTGAACACCCAACATGACATGCAATAAACCACAGCCAACATCAACCATGACCCTTATCAGATACCTGTATCGTTGCTACCCACGTCAATTCGCTCAAATCACAATGTCTCATTATTGGTGGGGACTGCAAAAGCAACCATAGATACACATGATCATGAAAACCTCAAGCCTGCTAATCAGGTGCTGTTTCCTCATGCTTATGAATACCACCATCCCCCGCAGGCCGCCGGTTTCCAGAATTGAATGCTTGAAATACCCACACACATTAATTAAACTCATCCTGTGTACTGTATGGCCGCTGGCCACCCTGTATGGCTCGAAATTCTAGGCTACCAAAAAGAGCTAACTTCCAACCATGATGGTATTTCTCTACCGTGTGGATGTGCCTTCAACCATCATACAACCTGTGCAAACCATATACTAGTGTACGGCCCACCAACACAGTGGGGATCATAAAGACGCTGCACCAGCCCTCGAAGTCCTGTGATGTGGACAACGGTCTCAGACTGACCTATCAGAAAGAAAGCACATGTGAATTTGCTCAATTTGCCTGTCATCATGGACCGTGGTGCAGTGGAGCAACAAGCATCAGACAAACAGCATGATAACTAGGCACCCAGGAATACAACTACCATCATCACCAGACGCCTCTCCCCCATGCAAAGTGTTGAATTCTGGGGCACTTGTTGAAAAGGCCAAAAGGATCCGTTACTTCGCAAATACCTTGCAGCAGGTCTGCCAACTGATGAAGCACTGTATATTGGCATGTCACTCTGTTGGCAAAAACCCACTGATGTGAATACTCCAGCCAGCACCTTGCATTGTTCAACTACCAAGGACAGCCGTTGGACTCTGCGTTGCAGTCCCATGCACACACCAGCTGTCCATAACATCTAACCACACTGTGCATCAGCATTGCACATGGTGCAAAATGCAGCACAAACCACAGATACAAACAATGAAATGATTGACGAAGAGATGGGTGGCGCGGCTGGCCATGCACCCCCCTTCATGGCACACAATGCAACAACGGCATCAGATCTGACCTATCATGGATAAAGCACATGTGAATTTGCTCCAATTGGGTGGACATCATGCACCGTTGTGTAGACCTTGAACACCCAACATGACATGCAATAAACCACAGCCAACATCAACCATGACCCTTATCAGATACCTGTATCGTTGCTACCCACGTCAATTCGCTCAAATCACAATGTCTCATTATTGGTGGGGACTGCAAAAGCAACCATAGATACACATGATCATGAAAACGTCAAGCCTGCTAATCAGGTGCTGTTTCCTCATGCTTATGAATACCACCATCCCCCGCCGCAGGCCGCCGGTTTCCAGAATTGAATGCTTGAAATACCCACACACATTAATTAAACTCATCCTGTGTACTGTATGGCCGCTGGCCACCCTGTATGGCTCGAAATTCTAGGCTACCAAAAAGAGCTAACTTCCAACCATGATGGTATTTCTCTACCGTGTGGATGTGCCTTCAACCATCATACAACCTGTGCAAACCATATACTAGTGTACGGCCCACCAACACAGTGGGGATCATAAAGACGCTGCACCAGCCCTCGAAGTCCTGTGATGTGGACAACGGTCTCAGACTGACCTATCAGAAAGAAAGCACATGTGAATTTGCTCAATTTGCCTGTCATCATGGACCGTGGTGCAGTGGAGCAACAAGCATCAGACAAACAGCATGATAACTAGGCACCCGGGAATACAACTACAATCATCACCAGACGCCTCTCCCCCATGCAAAGTGTTGAATTCTGGGGCACTTGTTGAAAAGGCCAAAAGGATCCGTTACTTCGCAAATACCTTGCAGCAGGTCTGCCAACTGATGAAGCACTGTATATTGGCATGTCACTCTGTTGGCAAAAACCCACTGATGTGAATACTCCAGCCAGCACCTTGCATTGTTCAACTACCAAGGACAGCCGTTGGACTCTGCGTTGCAGTCCCATGCACACACCAGCTGTCCATAACATCTAACCACACTGTGCATCAGCATTGCACATGGTGCAAAATGCAGCACAAACCACAGATACAAACAATGAAATGATTGACGAAGAGATGGGTGGCGCGGCTGGCCATGCACCCCCCTTCATGGCACACAATGCAACAACGGCATCAGATCTGACCTATCATGGATAAAGCACATGTGAATTTGCTCCAATTGGGTGGACATCATGCACCGTTGTGTAGACCTTGAACACCCAACATGACATGCAATAAACCACAGCCAACATCAACCATGACCCTTATCAGATACCTGTATCGTTGCTACCCACGTCAATTCGCTCAAATCACAATGTCTCATTATTGGTGGGGACTGCAAAAGCAACCATAGATACACATGATCATGAAAACCTCAAGCCTGCTAATCAGGTGCTGTTTCCTCATGCTTATGAATACCACCATCCCCCGCAGGCCGCCGGTTTCCAGAATTGAATGCTTGAAATACCCACACACATTAATTAAACTCATCCTGTGTACTGTATGGCCGCTGGCCACCCTGTATGGCTCGAAATTCTAGGCTACCAAAAAGAGCTAACTTCCAACCATGATGGTATTTCTCTACCGGGTGGATGTGCCTTCAACCATCATACAACCTGTGCAAACCATATACTAGTGTACGGCCCACCAACACAGTGGGGATCATAAAGACGCTGCACCAGCCCTCGAAGTCCTGTGATGTGGACAACGGTCTCAGACTGACCTATCAGAAAGAAAGCACATGTGAATTTGCTCAATTTGCCTGTCATCATGGACCGTGGTGCAGTGGAGCAACAAGCATCAGACAAACAGCATGATAACTAGGCACCCAGGAATACAACTACCATCATCACCAGACGCCTCTCCCCCATGCAAAGTGTTGAATTCTGGGGCACTTGTTGAAAAGGCCAAAAGGATCCGTTACTTCGCAAATACCTTGCAGCAGGTCTGCCAACTGATGAAGCACTGTATATTGGCATGTCACTCTGTTGGCAAAAACCCACTGATGTGAATACTCCAGCCAGCACCTTGCATTGTTCAACTATCAAGGACAGCCGTTGGACTCTGCGTTGCAGTCCCATGCACACACCAGCTGTCCATAACATCTAACCACACTGTGCATCAGCATTGCGCCTGGTGCAAAGCAGCACAAACCACAGATACAAACAATGAAATGATTGACGAAGAGATGGGTGGCGCGGCTGGCCATGCACCCCCCTTCATGGCACACAATGCAACAACGGCATCAGATCTGACCTATCATGGATAAAGCACATGTGAATTTGCTCCAATTGGGTTGACATCATGCACCGTTGTGTAGACATTGAACACCCAACATGACATGCAATAAACCACAGCCAACACCAACCATGACCCTTATCAGATACCTGTATCGTTGCTACCCACGTCAATTCGCTCAAATCACAATGTCTCATTATTGGTGGGGACTGCAAAAGCAACCACAGATACACATGATCATGAAAACGTCAAGCCTGCTAATCAGGTGCTGTTTCCTAATGCTTATGAATACCACCATCCCCCGCAGGCCGCCGGTTTCCAGAATTGAATGCTTGAAATACCCACACACATTAATTAAACTCATCCTGTGTACTGTATGGCCGCTGGCCACCCTGTATGGCTCGAAATTCTAGGCTACCAAAAAGAGCTAACTTCCAACCATGATGGTATTTCTCTACCGTGTGGATGTGCCTTCAACCATCATACAACCTGTGCAAACCATATACTAGTGTACGGCCCACCAACGCAGTGGGGATCATAAAGACGCTGTACAAGCCCTCGAAGTTCTGCAATGTGGACAACGGTCTCAGACTGACCTATCAGAAAGAAAGCACATGTGAATTTGCTCAATTTGCCTGTCATCATGGACCGTGGTGCAGTGGAGCAACAAGCATCAGACAAACAGCATGATAACTAGGCACCCAGGAATACAACTACCATCATCACCAGACGCCTCTCCCCCATGCAAAGTGGTGGATTCTGGGGCACTTGTTGAAAAGGCCAAAAGGATCCGTTACTTCGCAAATACCTTGCAGCAGGTCTGCCAACTGATGAAGCACTGTATATTGGCATGTCACTCTGTTGGCAAAAACCCACTGATGTGAATACTCCAGCCAGCACCTTGCATTGTTCAACTATCAAGGACAGCCGTTGGACTCTGCATTGCAGTCCCATGCACACACCAGCTGTCCATAACATCTTACCACACTGTGCATCAGCATTGCACATGGTGCAAAGCAGCACAAACCACAGATACAAACAATGAAATGATTGACGAAGAGATGGATGGCGCGGCTGGCCATGCACCCCCCTTCATGGCACACAATGCAACAACGGCATCAGATCTGACCTATCATGGATAAAGCACATGTGAATTTGCTCCAATTGGGTTGACATCATGCACCGTTGTGTAGACATTGAACACCCAACATGACATGCAATAAACCACAGCCAACACCAACCATGACCCTTATCACATACCCGTATCGTTGCTACCCACGTCAATTCGCTCAAATCACAATGTCTCATTATTGGTGGGGACTGCAAAAGCAACCATAGATACACATGATCATGAAAACCTCAAGCCTGCTAATCAGGTGCTGTTTTCTCATGCTTATGAATACCACCATCCCCCGCCGCAGGCCGCCGGTTTCCAGAATTGAATGCTTGAAATACCCACACACATTAATTAAACTCATCCTGTGTACTGTATGGCCGCTGGCCACCCTGTATGGCTCGAAAATCTAGGCTACCAAAAAGAGCTAACTTCCAACCATGATGGTATTTCTCTACCGTGTGGATGTGCCTTCAACCATCATACAACCTGTGCAAACCATATACTAGTGTACGGCCCACCAACACAGTGGGGATCATAAAGACGCTGTACAAGCCCTCAAAGTCCTGCAATGTGGACAACGGTCTCAGACTGACCTATCAGAAAGAAAGCACATGTGAATTTGCTCAATTTGCCTGTCATCATGGACCGTGGTGCAGTGGAGCAACAAGCATCAGACAAACAGCATGATAACTAGGCACCCAGGAATACAACTACCATCATCACCAGACGCCTCTCCCCCATGCAAAGTGTTGAATTCTGGGGCACTTGTTGAAAAGGCCAAAAGGATCCGTTACTTCGCAAATACCTTGCAGCAGGTCTGCCAACTGATGAAGCACTGTATATTGGCATGTCACTCTGTTGGCAAAAACCCACTGATGTGAATACTCCAGCCAGCACCTTGCATTGTTCAACTATCAAGGACAGCCGTTGGACTCTGCGTTGCAGTTCCATGCACACACCAGCTGTCCATAACATCTAACCACACTGCGCATCAGCATTGCACATGGTGCAAAATGCAGCACAAACCACAGATACAAACAATGAAATGATTGACGAAGAGATGGGTGGCGCGGCTGGCCATGCACCCCCCTTCATGGCACACAATGCAACAACGGCATCAGATCTGACCTATCATGGATAAAGCACATGTGAATTTGCTCCAATTGGGTGGACATCATGCACCGTTGTGTAGACCTTGAACACCCAACATGACATGCAATAAACCACAGCCAACACCAACCATGACCCTTATCAGATACCTGTTTCGTTGCTACCCACGTCAATTCGCTCAAATCACAATGTCTCATTATTGGTGGGGACTGCAAAAGCAACCATAGATACACATGATCATGAAAACCTCAAGCCTGCTAATCAGGTGCTGTTTCCTAATGCTTATGAATACCACCATCCCCCGCCGCAGGCCGCCGGTTTCCAGAATTGAATGCTTGAAATACCCACACACATTAATTAAACTCATCCTGTGTACTGTATGGCCGCTGGCCACCCTGTATGGCTCGAAATTCTAGGCTACCAAAAAGAGCTAACTTCCAACCATGATGGTATTTCTCTACCGTGTGGATGTGCCTTCAACCATCATACAACCTGTGCAAACCATATACTAGTGTACGGCCCACCAACGTAGTGGGGATCATAAAGACGCTGTACAAGCCCTCGAAGTCCTGCAATGTGGACAACGGTCTCAGACTGACCTATCAGAAAGAAAGCACATGTGAATTTGCTCAATTTGCCTGTCATCATGGACCGTGGTGCAGTGGAGCAACAAGCATCAGACAAACAGCATGATAACTACGCACCCAGGAATACAACTACCATCATCACCAGACGCCTCTCCCCCATGCAAAGTGTTGAATTCTGGGGCACTTGTTGAAAAGGCCAAAAGGATCCGTTACTTCGCAAATACCTTGCAGCAGGTCTGCCAACTGATGAAGCACTGTATATTGGCATGTCACTCTGTTGGCAAAAACCCACTGATGTGAATACTCCAGCCAGCACCTTGCATTGTTCAACTATCAAGGACAGCCGTTGGACTCTGCATTGCAGTCCCATGCACACACCAGCTGTCCATAACATCTTACCACACTGTGCATCAGCATTGCGCCTGGTGCAAAGCAGCACAAACCACAGATACAAACAATGAAATGACTGACGAAGAGATGGGTGGCGCGGCTGGCCATGCACCCCCCTTCATGGCACACAATGCAACAACGGCATCAGATCTGACCTATCATGGATAAAGCACATGTGAATTTGCTCCAATTGGGTTGACATCATGCACCGTTGTGTAGACATTGAACACCCAACATGACATGCAATAAACCACAGCCAACACCAACCATGACCCTTATCAGATACCTGTTTCGTTGCTACCCACGTCAATTCGCTCAAATCACAATGTCTCATTATTGGTGGGGACTGCAAAAGCAACCATAGATACACATGATCATGAAAACCTCAAGCCTGCTAATCAGGTGCTGTTTCCTCATGCTTATGAATACCACCATCCCCCGCCGCAGGCCGCCGGTTTCCAGAATTGAATGCTTGAAATACCCACACACATTAATTAAACTCATCCTGTGTACTGTATGGCCGCTGGCCACCCTGTATGGCTCGAAATTCTAGGCTACCAAAAAGAGCTAACTTCCAACCATGATGGTATTTCTCTACCGTGTGGATGTGCCTTCAACCATCATACAACCTGTGCAAACCATATACTAGTGTACGGCCCACCAACACAGTGGGGATCATAAAGACGCTGTACAAGCCCTCAAAGTCCTGCAATGTGGACAACGGTCTCAGACTGACCTATCAGAAAGAAAGCACATGTGAATTTGCTCAATTTGCCTGTCATCATGGACCGTGGTGCAGTGGAGCAACAAGCATCAGACAAACAGCATGATAACTAGGCACCCAGGAATACAACTACCATCATCACCAGACGCCTCTCCCCCATGCAAAGTGGTGGATTCTGGGGCACTTGTTGAAAAGGCCAAAAGGATCCGTTACTTCGCAAATACCTTGCAGCAGGTCTGCCAACTGATGAAGCACTGTATATTGGCATGTCACTCTGTTGGCAAAAACCCACTGATGTGAATACTCCAGCCAGCACCTTGCATTGTTCAACTACCAAGGACAGCCGTTGGACTCTGCGTTGCAGTCCCATGCACACACCAGCTGTCCATAACATCTAACCACACTGTGCATCAGCATTGCACATGGTGCAAAATGCAGCACAAACCACAGATACAAACAATGAAATGATTGACGAAGAGATGGGTGGCGCGGCTGGCCATGCACGCCCCTTCATGGCACACAATGCAACAACGGCATCAGATCTGACCTATCATGGATAAAGCACATGTGAATTTGCTCCAATTGGGTGGACATCATGCACCGTTGTGTAGACATTGAACACCCAACATGACATGCAATAAACCACAGCCAACACCAACCATGACCCTTATCAGATACCTGTTTCGTTGCTACCCACGTCAATTCGCTCAAATCACAATGTCTCATTATTGGTGGGGACTGCAAAAGCAACCATAGATACACATGATCATGAAAGCCTCAAGCCTGCTAATCAGGTGCTGTTTCCTAATGCTTATGAATACCACCATCCCCCGCCGCAGGCCGCCGGTTTCCAGAATTGAATGCTTGAAATACCCACACACATTAATTAAACTCATCCTGTGTACTGTATGGCCGCTGGCCACCCTGTATGGCTCGAAATTCTAGGCTACCAAAAAGAGCTAACTTCCAACCATGATGGTATTTCTCTACCGTGTGGATGTGCCTTCAACCATCATACAACCTGTGCAAACCATATACTAGTGTACGGCCCACCAACGTAGTGGGGATCATAAAGACGCTGTACAAGCCCTCGAAGTTCTGCAATGTGGAAAACGGTCTCAGACTGACCTATCAGAAAGAAAGCACATGTGAATTTGCTCAATTTGCCTGTCATCATGGACCGTGGTGCAGTGGAGCAACAAGCATCAGACAAACAGCATGATAACTAGGCACCCAGGAATACAACTACCATCATCACCAGACGCCTCTCCCCCATGCAAAGTGGTGGATTCTGGGGCACTTGTTGAAAAGGCCAAAAGGATCCGTTACTTCGCAAATACCTTGCAGCAGGTCTGCCAACTGATGAAGCACTGTATATTGGCATGTCACTCTGTTGGCAAAACCCCACTGATGTGAATACTCCAGCCAGCACCTTGCATTGTTCAACTATCAAGGACAGCCGTTGGACTCTGCGTTGCAGTCCCATGCACACACCAGCTGTCCATAACATCTAACCACACTGTGCATCAGCATTGCACATGGTGCAAAATGCAGCACAAACCACAGATACAAACAATGAAATGATTGACGAAGAGATGGGTGGCGCGGCTGGCCATGCACCCCCCTTCATGGCACACAATGCAACAACGGCATCAGATCTGACCTATCATGGATAAAGCACATGTGAATTTGCTCCAATTGGGTGGACATCATGCACCGTTGTGTAGACATTGAACACCCAACATGACATGCAATAAACCACAGCCAACACCAACCATGACCCTTATCAGATACCTGTTTCGTTGCTACCCACGTCAATTCGCTCAAATCACAATGTCTCATTATTGGTGGGGACTGCAAAAGCAACCATAGATACACATGATCATGAAAACCTCAAGCCTGCTAATCAGGTGCTGTTTCCTAATGCTTATGAATACCACCATCCCCCGCCGCAGGCCGCCGGTTTCCAGAATTGAATGCTTGAAATACCCACACACATTAATTAAACTCATCCTGTGTACTGTATGGCCGCTGGCCACCCTGTATGGCTCGAAAATCTAGGCTACCAAAAAGAGCTAACTTCCAACCATGATGGTATTTCTCTACCGTGTGGATGTGCCTTCAACCATCATACAACCTGTGCAAACCATATACTAGTGTACGGCCCACCAACACAGTGGGGATCATAAAGACGCTGTACAAGCCCTCGAAGTTCTGCAATGTGGAAAACGGTCTCAGACTGACCTATCAGAAAGAAAGCACATGTGAATTTGCTCAATTTGCCTGTCATCATGGACCGTGGTGCAGTGGAGCAACAAGCATCAGACAAACAGCATGATAACTAGGCACCCAGGAATACAACTACCATCATCACCAGACGCCTCTCCCCCATGCAAAGTGTTGAATTCTGGGGCACTTGTTGAAAAGGCCAAAAGGATCCGTTACTTCGCAAATACCTTGCAGCAGGTCTGCCAACTGATGAAGCACTGTATATTGGCATGTCACTCTGTTGGCAAAAACCCACTGATGTGAATACTCCAGCCAGCACCTTGCATTGTTCAACTATCAAGGACAGCCGTTGGACTCTGCGTTGCAGTCCCATGCACACACCAGCTGTCCATAACATCTAACCACACTGTGCATCAGCATTGCGCCTGGTGCAAAGCAGCACAAACAACAGATACAAACAATGAAATGATTGACGAAGAGATGGATGGCGCGGCTGGCCATGCACCCCCCTTCATGGCACACAATGCAACAACGGCATCAGATCTGACCTATCATGGATAAAGCACATGTGAATTTGCTCCAATTGGGTTGACATCATGCACCGTTGTGTAGACATTGAACACCCAACATGACATGCAATAAACCACAGCCAACACCAACCATGACCCTTATCAGATACCTGTATCGTTGCTACCCACGTCAATTCGCTCAAATCACAATGTCTCATTATTGGTGGGACTGCAAAAGCAACCATAGATACACATGATCATGAAAACCTCAAGCCTGCTAATCAGGTGCTGTTTCCTAATGCTTATGAATACCACCATCCCCCGCCGCAGGCCGCCGGTTTCCAGAATTGAATGCTTGAAATACCCACACACATTAATTAAACTCATCCTGTGTACTGTATGGCCGCTGGCCACCCTGTATGGCTCGAAATTCTAGGCTACCAAAAAGAGCTAACTTCCAACCATGATGGTATTTCTCTACCGTGTGGATGTGCCTTCAACCATCATACAACCTGTGCAAACCATATACTAGTGTACGGCCCACCAACACAGTGGGGATCATAAAGACGCTGTACAAGCCCTCAAAGTCCTGCAATGTGGACAACGGTCTCAGACTGACCTATCAGAAAGAAAGCACATGTGAATTTGCTCAATTTGCCTGTCATCATGGACCGTGGTGCAGTGGAGCAACAAGCATCAGACAAACAGCATGATAACTAGGCACCCAGGAATACAACTACCATCATCACCAGACGCCTCTCCCCCATGCAAAGTGGTGGATTCTGGGGCACTTGTTGAAAAGGCCAAAAGGATCCGTTACTTCGCAAATACCTTGCAGCAGGTCTGCCAACTGATGAAGCACTGTATATTGGCATGTCACTCTGTTGGCAAAAACCCACTGATGTGAATACTCCAGCCAGCACCTTGCATTGTTCAACTATCAAGGACAGCCGTTGGACTCTGCGTTGCAGTCCCATGCACACACCAGCTGTCCATAACATCTTACCACACTGTGCATCAGCATTGCGCCTGGTGCAAAGCAGCACAAACCACAGATACAAACAATGAAATGATTGACGAAGAGATGGGTGGCGCGGCTGGCCATGCACCCCCCTTCATGGCACACAATGCAACAACGGCATCAGATCTGACCTATCATGGATAAAGCACATGTGAATTTGCTCCAATTGGGTTGACATCATGCACCGTTGTGTAGACATTGAACACCCAACATGACATGCAATAAACCACAGCCAACACCAACCATGACCCTTATCAGATACCTGTATCGTTGCTACCCACGTCAATTCGCTCAAATCACAATGTCTCATTATTGGTGGGACTGCAAAAGCAACCATAGATACACATGATCATGAAAACCTCAAGCCTGCTAATCAGGTGCTGTTTCCTAATGCTTATGAATACCACCATCCCCCGCCGCAGGGCGCCGGTTTCCAGAATTGAATGCTTGAAATACCCACACACATTAATTAAACTCATCCTGTGTACTGTATGGCCGCTGGCCACCCTGTATGGCTCGAAATTCTAGGCTACCAAAAAGAGCTAACTTCCAACCATGATGGTATTTCTCTACCGTGTGGATGTGCCTTCAACCATCATACAACCTGTGCAAACCATATACTAGTGTACGGCCCACCAACGTAGTGGGGATCATAAAGACGCTGTACAAGCCCTCGAAGTCCTGCAATGTGGACAACGGTCTCAGACTGACCTATCAGAAAGAAAGCACATGTGAATTTGCTCAATTTGCCTGTCATCATGGACCGTGGTGCAGTGGAGCAACAAGCATCAGACAAACAGCATGATAACTAGGCACCCAGGAATACAACTACCATCATCACCAGACGCCTCTCCCCCATGCAAAGTGGTGGATTCTGGGGCACTTGTTGAAAAGGCCAAAAGGATCCGTTACTTCGCAAATACCTTGCAGCAGGTCTGCCAACTGATGAAGCACTGTATATTGGCATGTCACTCTGTTGGCAAAAACCCACTGATGTGAATACTCCAGCCAGCACCTTGCATTGTTCAACTATCAAGGACAGCCGTTGGACTCTGCGTTGCAGTCCCATGCACACACCAGCTGTCCATAACATCTTACCACACTGTGCATCAGCATTGCGCCTGGTGCAAAGCAGCACAAACAACAGATACAAACAATGAAATGATTGACGAAGAGATGGATGGCGCGGCTGGCCATGCACCCCCCTTCATGGCACACAATGCAACAACGGCATCAGATCTGACCTATCATGGATAAAGCACATGTGAATTTGCTCCAATTGGGTTGACATCATGCACCGTTGTGTAGACATTGAACACCCAACATGACATGCAATAAACCACAGCCAACACCAACCATGACCCTTATCAGATACCTGTTTCGTTGCTACCCACGTCAATTCGCTCAAATCACAATGTCTCATTATTGGTGGGGACTGCAAAAGCAACCATAGATACACATGATCATGAAAACCTCAAGCCTGCTAATCAGGTGCTGTTTCCTAATGCTTATGAATACCACCATCCCCCGCAGGCCGCCGGTTTCCAGAATTGAATGCTTGAAATACCCACACACATTAATTAAACTCATCCTGTGTACTGTATGGCCGCTGGCCACCCTGTATGGCTCGAAATTCTAGGCTACCAAAAAGAGCTAACTTCCAACCATGATGGTATTTCTCTACCGTGTGGATGTGCCTTCAACCATCATACAACCTGTGCAAACCATATACTAGTGTACGGCCCACCAACGTAGTGGGGATCATAAAGACGCTGTACAAGCCCTCGAAGTTCTGCAATGTGGAAAACGGTCTCAGACTGACCTATCAGAAAGAAAGCACATGTGAATTTGCTCAATTTGCCTGTCATCATGGACCGTGGTGCAGTGGAGCAACAAGCATCAGACAAACAGCATGATAACTAGGCACCCAGGAATACAACTACCATCATCACCAGACGCCTCTCCCCGATGCAAAGTGTTGAATTCTGGGGCACTTGTTGAAAAGGCCAAAAGGATCCGTTACTTCGCAAATACCTTGCAGCAGGTCTGCCAACTGATGAAGCACTGTATATTGGCATGTCACTCTGTTGGCAAAAACCCACTGATGTGAATACTCCAGCCAGCACCTTGCATTGTTCAACTATCAAGGACAGCCGTTGGACTCTGCGTTGCAGTCCCATGCACACACCAGCTGTCCATAACATCTTACCACACTGTGCATCAGCATTGCGCCTGGTGCAAAGCAGCACAAACCACAGATACAAACAATGAAATGATTGACGAAGAGATGGATGGCGCGGCTGGCCATGCACCCCCCTTCATGGCACACAATGCAACAACGGCATCAGATCTGACCTATCATGGATAAAGCACATGTGAATTTGCTCCAATTGGGTGGACATCATGCACCGTTGTGTAGACATTGAACACCCAACATGACATGCAATAAACCACAGCCAACACCAACCATGACCCTTATCAGATACCTGTTTCGTTGCTACCCACGTCAATTCGCTCAAATCACAATGTCTCATTATTGGTGGGGACTGCAAAAGCAACCATAGATACACATGATCATGAAAACCTCAAGCCTGCTAATCAGGTGCTGTTTCCTAATGCTTATGAATACCACCATCCCCCGCAGGCCGCCGGTTTCCAGAATTGAATGCTTGAAATACCCACACACATTAATTAAACTCATCCTGTGTACTGTATGGCCGCTGGCCACCCTGTATGGCTCGAAATTCTAGGCTACCAAAAAGAGCTAACTTCCAACCATGATGGTATTTCTCTACCGTGTGGATGTGCCTTCAACCATCATACAACCTGTGCAAACCATATACTAGTGTACGGCCCACCAACGTAGTGGGGATCATAAAGACGCTGTACAAGCCCTCGAAGTTCTGCAATGTGGAAAACGGTCTCAGACTGACCTATCAGAAAGAAAGCACATGTGAATTTGCTCAATTTGCCTGTCATCATGGACCGTGGTGCAGTGGAGCAACAAGCATCAGACAAACAGCATGATAACTAGGCACCCAGGAATACAACTACCATCATCACCAGACGCCTCTCCCCGATGCAAAGTGTTGAATTCTGGGGCACTTGTTGAAAAGGCCAAAAGGATCCGTTACTTCGCAAATACCTTGCAGCAGGTCTGCCAACTGATGAAGCACTGTATATTGGCATGTCACTCTGTTGGCAAAAACCCACTGATGTGAATACTCCAGCCAGCACCTTGCATTGTTCAACTATCAAGGACAGCCGCTGGACTCTGCGTTGCAGTCCCATGCACACACCAGCTGTCCATAACATCTTACCACACTGTGCATCAGCATTGCGCCTGGTGCAAAGCAGCACAAACCACAGATACAAACAATGAAATGATTGACGAAGAGATGGATGGCGCGGCTGGCCATGCACCCCCCTTCATGGCACACAATGCAACAACGGCATCAGATCTGACCTATCATGGATAAAGCACATGTGAATTTGCTCCAATTGGGTGGACATCATGCACCGTTGTGTAGACATTGAACACCCAACATGACATGCAATAAACCACAGCCAACACCAACCATGACCCTTATCAGATACCTGTATCGTTGCTACCCACGTCAATTCGCTCAAATCACAATGTCTCATTATTGGTGGGGACTGCAAAAGCAACCATAGATACACATGATCATGAAAACGTCAAGCCTGCTAATCAGGTGCTGTTTCCTCATGCTTATGAATACCACCATCCCCCGCCGCAGGCCGCCGGTTTCCAGAATTGAATGCTTGAAATACCCACACACATTAATTAAACTCATCCTGTGTACTGTATGGCCGCTGGCCACCCTGTATGGCTCGAAATTCTAGGCTACCAAAAAGAGCTAACTTCCAACCATGATGGCATTTCTCTACCGTGTGGATGTGCCTTCAACCATCATACAACCTGTGCAAACCATATACTAGTGTACGGCCCACCAACACAGTGGGGATCATAAAGACGCTGTACAAGCCCTCGAAGTTCTGCAATGTGGAAAACGGTCTCAGACTGACCTATCAGAAAGAAAGCACATGTGAATTTGCTCAATTTGCCTGTCATCATGGACCGTGGTGCAGTGGAGCAACAAGCATCAGACAAACAGCATGATAACTAGGCACCCAGGAATACAACTACCATCATCACCAGACGCCTCTCCCCCATGCAAAGTGTTGGATTCTGGGGCACTTGTTGAAAAGGCCAAAAGGATCCGTTACTTCGCAAATACCTTGCAGCAGGTCTGCCAACTGATGAAGCACTGTATATTGGCATGTCACTCTGTTGGCAAAAACCCACTGATGTGAATACTCCAGCCAGCACCTTGCATTGTTCAACTACCAAGGACAGCCGTTGGACTCTGCGTTGCAGTCCCATGCACACACCAGCTGTCCATAACATCTTACCACACTGTGCATCAGCATTGCACATGGTGCAAAATGCAGCACAAACCACAGATACAAACAATGAAATGATTGACGAAGAGATGGGTGGCGCGGCTGGCCATGCACCCCCCTTCATGGCACACAATGCAACAACGGCATCAGATCTGACCTATCATGGATAAAGCACATGTGAATTTGCTCCAATTGGGTGGACATCATGCACCGTTGTGTAGACATTGAACACCCAACATGACATGCAATAAACCACAGCCAACACCAACCATGACCCTTATCAGATACCTGTTTCGTTGCTACCCACGTCAATTCGCTCAAATCACAATGTCTCATTATTGGTGGGGACTGCAAAAGCAACCATAGATACACATGATCATGAAAACCTCAAGCCTGCTAATCAGGTGCTGTTTCCTAATGCTTATGAATACCACCATCCCCCGCCGCAGGCCGCCGGTTTCCAGAATTGAATGCTTGAAATACCCACACACATTAATTAAACTCATCCTGTGTACTGTATGGCCGCTGGCCACCCTGTATGGCTCGAAATTCTAGGCTACCAAAAAGAGCTAACTTCCAACCATGATGGTATTTCTCTACCGTGTGGATGTGCCTTCAACCATCATACAACCTGTGCAAACCATATACTAGTGTACGGCCCACCAACGTAGTGGGGATCATAAAGACGCTGTACAAGCCCTCAAAGTCCTGCAATGTGGACAACGGTCTCAGACTGACCTATCAGAAAGAAAGCACATGTGAATTTGCTCAATTTGCCTGTCATCATGGACCGTGGTGCAGTGGAGCAACAAGCATCAGACAAACAGCATGATAACTAGGCACCCAGGAATACAACTACCATCATCACCAGACGCCTCTCCCTGATGCAAAGTGTTGAATTCTGGGGCACTTGTTGAAAAGGCCAAAAGGATCCGTTACTTCGCAAATACCTTGCAGCAGGTCTGCCAACTGATGAAGCACTGTATATTGGCATGTCACTCTGTTGGCAAAAACCCACTGATGTGAATACTCCAGCCAGCACCTTGCATTGTTCAACTATCAAGGACAGCCGTTGGACTCTGCGTTGCAGTCCCATGCACACACCAGCTGTCCATAACATCTTACCACACTGTGCATCAGCATTGCGCCTGGTGCAAAGCAGCACAAACCACAGATACAAACAATGAAATGATTGACGAAGAGATGGATGGCGCGGCTGGCCATGCACCCCCCTTCATGGCACACAATGCAACAACGGCATCAGATCTGACCTATCATGGATAAAGCACATGTGAATTTGCTCCAATTGGGTTGACATCATGCACCGTTGTGTAGACATTGAACACCCAACATGACATGCAATAAACCACAGCCCACACCAACCATGACCCTTATCAGATACCTGTATCGTTGCTACCCACGTCAATTCGCTCAAATCACAATGTCTCATTATTGGTGGGGACTGCAAAAGCAACCATAGATACACATGATCATGAAAACCTCAAGCCTGCTAATCAGGTGCTGTTTCCTCATGCTTATGAATACCACCATCCCCCGCCGCAGGGCGCCGGTTTCCAGAATTGAATGCTTGAAATACCCACACACATTAATTAAACTCATCCTGTGTACTGTATGGCCGCTGGCCACCCTGTATGGCTCGAAATTCTAGGCTACCAAAAAGAGCTAACTTCCAACCATGATGGCATTTCTCTACCGTGTGGATGTGCCTTCAACCATCATACAACCTGTGCAAACCATATACTAGTGTACGGCCCACCAACACAGTGGGGATCATAAAGACGCTGTACAAGCCCTCGAAGTTCTGCAATGTGGAAAACGGTCTCAGACTGACCTATCAGAAAGAAAGCACATGTGAATTTGCTCAATTTGCCTGTCATCATGGACCGTGGTGCAGTGGAGCAACAAGCATCAGACAAACAGCATGATAACTAGGCACCCAGGAATACAACTACCATCATCACCAGACGCCTCTCCCCCATGCAAAGTGGTGGATTCTGGGGCACTTGTTGAAAAGGCCAAAAGGATCCGTTACTTCGCAAATACCTTGCAGCAGGTCTGCCAACTGATGAAGCACTGTATATTGGCATGTCACTCTGTTGGCAAAAACCCACTGATGTGAATACTCCAGCCAGCACCTTGCATTGTTCAACTACCAAGGACAGCCGTTGGACTCTGCGTTGCAGTCCCATGCACACACCAGCTGTCCATAACATCTAACCACACTGTGCATCAGCATTGCACATGGTGCAAAATGCAGCACAAACCACAGATACAAACAATGAAATGATTGACGAAGAGATGGGTGGCGCGGCTGGCCATGCACCCCCCTTCATGGCACACAATGCAACAACGGCATCAGATCTGACCTATCATGGATAAAGCACATGTGAATTTGCTCCAATTGGGTGGACATCATGCACCGTTGTGTAGACATTGAACACCCAACATGACATGCAATAAACCACAGCCAACACCAACCATGACCCTTATCAGATACCTGTTTCGTTGCTACCCACGTCAATTCGCTCAAATCACAATGTCTCATTATTGGTGGGGACTGCAAAAGCAACCATAGATACACATGATCATGAAAACCTCAAGCCTGCTAATCAGGTGCTGTTTCCTAATGCTTATGAATACCACCATCCCCCGCCGCAGGCCGCCGGTTTCCAGAATTGAATGCTTGAAATACCCACACACATTAATTAAACTCATCCTGTGTACTGTATGGCCGCTGGCCACCCTGTATGGCTCGAAATTCTAGGCTACCAAAAAGAGCTAACTTCCAACCATGATGGTATTTCTCTACCGTGTGGATGTGCCTTCAACCATCATACAACCTGTGCAAACCATATACTAGTGTACGGCCCACCAACACAGTGGGGATCATAAAGACGCTGTACAAGCCCTCGGAGTTCTGCAATGTGGAAAACGGTCTCAGACTGACCTATCAGAAAGAAAGCACATGTGAATTTGCTCAATTTGCCTGTCATCATGGACCGTGGTGCAGTGGAGCAACAAGCATCAGACAAACAGCATGATAACTAGGCACCCAGGAATACAACTACCATCATCACCAGACGCCTCTCCCTGATGCAAAGTGTTGAATTCTGGGGCACTTGTTGAAAAGGCCAAAAGGATCCGTTACTTCGCAAATACCTTGCAGCAGGTCTGCCAACTGATGAAGCACTGTATATTGGCATGTCACTCTGTTGGCAAAAACCCACTGATGTGAATACTCCAGCCAGCACCTTGCATTGTTCAACTATCAAGGACAGCCGTTGGACTCTGCGTTGCAGTCCCATGCACACACCAGCTATCCATAACATCTTACCACACTGTGCATCAGCATTGCGCCTGGTGCAAAGCAGCACAAACCACAGATACAAACAATGAAATGATTGACGAAGAGATGGATGGCGCGGCTGGCCATGCACCCCCCTTCATGGCACACAATGCAACAACGGCATCAGATCTGACCTATCATGGATAAAGCACATGTGAATTTGCTCCAATTGGGTTGACATCATGCACCGTTGTGTAGACATTGAACACCCAACATGACATGCAATAAACCACAGCCAACACCAACCATGACCCTTATCAGATACCTGTATCGTTGCTACCCACGTCCATTCGCTCAAATCACAATGTCTCATTATTGGTGGGGACTGCAAAAGCAACCATAGATACACATGATCATGAAAACGTCAAGCCTGCTAATCAGGTGCTGTTTCCTCATGCTTATGAATACCACCATCCCCCGCCGCAGGCCGCCGGTTTCCAGAATTGAATGCTTGAAATACCCACACACATTAATTAAACTCATCCTGTGTACTGTATGGCCGCTGGCCACCCTGTATGGCTCGAAATTCTAGGCTACCAAAAAGAGCTAACTTCCAACCATGATGGCATTTCTCTACCGTGTGGATGTGCCTTCAACCATCATACAACCTGTGCAAACCATATACTAGTGTACGGCCCACCAACACAGTGGGGATCATAAAGACGCTGTACAAGCCCTCGAAGTTCTGCAATGTGGACAACGGTCTCAGACTGACCTATCAGAAAGAAAGCACATGTGAATTTGCTCAATTTGCCTGTCATCATGGACCGTGGTGCAGTGGAGCAACAAGCATCAGACAAACAGCATGATAACTAGGCACCCAGGAATACAACTACCATCATCACCAGACGCCTCTCCCCCATGCAAAGTGGTGGATTCTGGGGCACTTGTTGAAAAGGCCAAAAGGATCCGTTACTTCGCAAATACCTTGCAGCAGGTCTGCCAACTGATGAAGCACTGTATATTGGCATGTCACTCTGTTGGCAAAAACCCACTGATGTGAATACTCCAGCCAGCACCTTGCATTGTTCAACTACCAAGGACAGCCGTTGGACTCTGCGTTGCAGTCCCATGCACACACCAGCTGTCCATAACATCTAACCACACTGTGCATCAGCATTGCACATGGTGCAAAATGCAGCACAAACCACAGATACAAACAATGAAATGATTGACGAAGAGATGGGTGGCGCGGCTGGCCATGCACCCCCCTTCATGCCACACAATGCAACAACGGCATCAGATCTGACCTATCATGGATAAAGCACATGTGAATTTGCTCCAATTGGGTTGACATCATGCACCGTTGTGTAGACATTGAACACCCAACATGACATGCAATAAACCACAGCCAACACCAACCATGACCCTTATCAGATACCTGTTTCGTTGCTACCCACGTCAATTCGCTCAAATCACAATGTCTCATTATTGGTGGGGACTGCAAAAGCAACCATAGATACACATGATCATGAAAACCTCAAGCCTGCTAATCAGGTGCTGTTTCCTAATGCTTATGAATACCACCATCCCCCGCCGCAGGCCGCCGGTTTCCAGAATTGAATGCTTGAAATACCCACACACATTAATTAAACTCATCCTGTGTACTGTATGGCCGCTGGCCACCCTGTATGGCTCGAAATTCTAGGCTACCAAAAAGAGCTAACTTCCAACCATGATGGTATTTCTCTACCGTGTGGATGTGCCTTCAACCATCATACAACCTGTGCAAACCATATACTAGTGTACGGCCCACCAACACAGTGGGGATCATAAAGACGCTGTACAAGCCCTCGAAGTTCTGCAATGTGGAAAACGGTCTCAGACTGACCTATCAGAAAGAAAGCACATGTGAATTTGCTCAATTTGCCTGTCATCATGGACCGTGGTGCAGTGGAGCAACAAGCATCAGACAAACAGCATGATAACTAGGCACCCAGGAATACAACTACCATCATCACCAGACGCCTCTCCCCGATGCAAAGTGTTGAATTCTGGGGCACTTGTTGAAAAGGCCAAAAGGATCCGCTACTTCGCAAATACCTTGCAGCAGGTCTGCCAACTGATGAAGCACTGTATATTGGCATGTCACTCTGTTGGCAAAAACCCACTGATGTGAATACTCCAGCCAGCACCTTGCATTGTTCAACTATCAAGGACAGCCGTTGGACTCTGCATTGCAGTCCCATGCACACACCAGCTGTCCATAACATCTAACCACACTGTGCATCAGCATTGCGCCTGGTGCAAAGCAGCACAAACCACAGATACAAACAATGAAATGATTGACGAAGAGATGGATGGCGCGGCTGGCCATGCACCCCCCTTCATGGCACACAATGCAACAACGGCATCAGATCTGACCTATCATGGATAAAGCACATGTGAATTTGCTCCAATTGGGTTGACATCATGCACCGTTGTGTAGACATTGAACACCCAACATGACATGCAATAAACCACAGCCAACACCAACCATGACCCTTATCAGATACCTGTTTCGTTGCTACCCACGTCAATTCGCTCAAATCACAATGTCTCATTATTGGTGGGGACTGCAAAAGCAACCATAGATACACATGATCATGAAAACCTCAAGCCTGCTAATCAGGTGCTGTTTCCTCATGCTTATGAATACCACCATCCCCCGCCGCAGGCCGCCGGTTTCCAGAATTGAATGCTTGAAATACCCACACACATTAATTAAACTCATCCTGTGTACTGTATGGCCGCTGGCCACCCTGTATGGCTCGAAATTCTAGGCTACCAATAAGAGCTAACTTCCAACCATGATGGTATTTCTCTACCGTGTGGATGTGCCTTCAACCATCATACAACCTGTGCAAACCATATACTAGTGTACGGCCCACCAACACAGTGGGGATCATAAAGACGCTGTACAAGCCCTCGAAGTTCTGCAATGTGGACAACGGTCTCAGACTGACCTATCAGAAAGAAAGCACATGTGAATTTGCTCAATTTGCCTGTCATCATGGACCGTGGTGCAGTGGAGCAACAAGCATCAGACAAACAGCATGATAACTAGGCACCCAGGAATACAACTACCATCATCACCAGACGCCTCTCCCCCATGCAAAGTGGTGGATTCTGGGGCACTTGTTGAAAAGGCCAAAAGGATCCGTTACTTCGCAAATACCTTGCAGCAGGTCTGCCAACTGATGAAGCACTGTATATTGGCATGTCACTCTGTTGGCAAAAACCCACTGATGTGAATACTCCAGCCAGCACCTTGCATTGTTCAACTACCAAGGACAGCCGTTGGACTCTGCGTTGCAGTCCCATGCACACACCAGCTGTCCATAACATCTAACCACACTGTGCATCAGCATTGCACATGGTGCAAAATGCAGCACAAACCACAGATACAAACAATGAAATGATTGACGAAGAGATGGGTGGCGCGGCTGGCCATGCACCCCCCTTCATGGCACACAATGCAACAACGGCATCAGATCTGACCTATCATGGATAAAGCACATGTGAATTTGCTCCAATTGGGTGGACATCATGCACCGTTGTGTAGACATTGAACACCCAACATGACATGCAATAAACCACAGCCAACACCAACCATGACCCTTATCAGATACCTGTTTCGTTGCTACCCACGTCAATTCGCTCAAATCACAATGTCTCATTATTGGTGGGGACTGCAAAAGCAACCATAGATACACATGATCATGAAAACCTCAAGCCTGCTAATCAGGTGCTGTTTCCTCATGCTTATGAATACCACCATCCCCCGCCGCAGGGCGCCGGTTTCCAGAATTGAATGCTTGAAATACCCACACACATTAATTAAACTCATCCTGTGTACTGTATGGCCGCTGGCCACCCTGTATGGCTCGAAATTCTAGGCTACCAAAAAGAGCTAACTTCCAACCATGATGGTATTTCTCTACCGTGTGGATGTGCCTTCAACCATCATACAACCTGTGCAAACCATATACTAGTGTACGGCCCACCAACACAGTGGGGATCATAAAGACGCTGTACAAGCCCTCGAAGTTCTGCAATGTGGACAACGGTCTCAGACTGACCTATCAGAAAGAAAGCACATGTGAATTTGCTCAATTTGCCTGTCATCATGGACCGTGGTGCAGTGGAGCAACAAGCATCAGACAAACAGCATGATAACTAGGCACCCAGGAATACAACTACCATCATCACCAGACGCCTCTCCCCCATGCAAAGTGGTGGATTCTGGGGCACTTGTTGAAAAGGCCAAAAGGATCCGTTACTTCGCAAATACCTTGCAGCAGGTCTGCCAACTGATGAAGCACTGTATATTGGCATGTCACTCTGTTGGCAAAAACCCACTGATGTGAATACTCCAGCCAGCACCTTGCATTGTTCAACTACCAAGGACAGCCGTTGGACTCTGCGTTGCAGTCCCATGCACACACCAGCTGTCCATAACATCTAACCACACTGTGCATCAGCATTGCACATGGTGCAAAATGCAGCACAAACCACAGATACAAACAATGAAATGATTGACGAAGAGATGGGTGGCGCGGCTGGCCATGCACCCCCCTTCATGGCACACAATGCAACAACGGCATCAGATCTGACCTATCAT
This sequence comes from Eutreptiella sp. 'Long Island Sound 2002', assembly GCA_964036045.1. Taxonomy (NCBI): domain Eukaryota; phylum Euglenozoa; class Euglenophyceae; order Eutreptiales; family Eutreptiaceae; genus Eutreptiella; species Eutreptiella sp. 'Long Island Sound 2002'. The sequence goes on along the minus strand of OZ038397.1, from coordinate 11,773,627 downwards.
GGATAAAGCACATGTGAATTTGCTCCAATTGGGTGGACATCATGCACCGTTGTGTAGACATTGAACACCCAACATGACATGCAATAAACCACAGCCAACACCAACCATGACCCTTATCAGATACCTGTTTCGTTGCTACCCACGTCAATTCGCTCAAATCACAATGTCTCATTATTGGTGGGAACTGCAAAAGCAACCATAGATACACATGATCATGAAAACCTCAAGCCTGCTAATCAGGTGCTGTTTCCTAATGCTTATGAATACCACCATCCCCCGCCGCAGGCCGCCGGTTTCCAGAATTGAATGCTTGAAATACCCACACACATTAATTAAACTCATCCTGTGTACTGTATGGCCGCTGGCCACCCTGTATGGCTCGAAATTCTAGGCTACCAAAAAGAGCTAACTTCCAACCATGATGGCATTTCTCTACCGTGTGGATGTGCCTTCAACCATCATACAACCTGTGCAAACCATATACTAGTGTACGGCCCACCAACACCGTGGGGATCATAAAGACGCTGCACCAGCCCTCGAAGTCCTGTGATGTGGACAACGGTCTCAGACTGACCTATCAGAAAGAAAGCACATGTGAATTTGCTCAATTTGCCTGTCATCATGGACCGTGGTGCAGTGGAGCAACAAGCATCAGACAAACAGCATGATAACTAGGCACCCGGGAATACAACTACCATCATCACCAGACGCCTCTCCCTCATGCAAAGTGTTGAATTCTGGGGCACTTGTTGAAAAGGCCAAAAGGATCCGTTACTTCGCAAATACCTTGCAGCAGGTCTGCCAACTGATGAAGCACTGTATATTGGCATGTCACTCTGTTGGCAAAAACCCACTGATGTGAATACTCCAGCCAGCACCTTGCATTGTTCAACTATCAAGGACAGCCGTTGGACTCTGCGTTGCAGTCCCATGCACACACCAGCTGTCCATAACATCTTACCACACTGTGCATCAGCATTGCGCCTGGTGCAAAGCAGCACAAACCACAGATACAAACAATGAAATGATTGACGAAGAGATGGATGGCGCGGCTGGCCATGCACCCCCCTTCATGGCACACAATGCAACAACGGCATCAGATCTGACCTATCATGGATAAAGCACATGTGAATTTGCTCCAATTGGGTGGACATCATGCACCGTTGTGTAGACATTGAACACCCAACATGACATGCAATAAACCACAGCCAACACCAACCATGACCCTTATCAGATACCTGTTTCGTTGCTACCCACGTCAATTCGCTCAAATCACAATGTCTCATTATTGGTGGGGACTGCAAAAGCAACCATAGATACACATGATCATGAAAACCTCAAGCCTGCTAATCAGGTGCTGTTTCCTAATGCTTATGAATACCACCATCCCCCGCCGCAGGCCGCCGGTTTCCAGAATTGAATGCTTGAAATACCCACACACATTAATTAAACTCATCCTGTGTACTGTATGGCCGCTGGCCACCCTGTATGGCTCGAAATTCTAGGCTACCAAAAAGAGCTAACTTCCAACCATGATGGTATTTCTCTACCGTGTGGATGTGCCTTCAACCATCATACAACCTGTGCAAACCATATACTAGTGTACGGCCCACCAACACAGTGGGGATCATAAAGACGCTGTACAAGCCCTCGAAGTTCTGCAATGTGGAAAACGGTCTCAGACTGACCTATCAGAAAGAAAGCACATGTGAATTTGCTCAATTTGCCTGTCATCATGGACCGTGGTGCAGTGGAGCAACAAGCATCAGACAAACAGCATGATAACTAGGCACCCGGGAATACAACTACCATCATCACCAGACGCCTCTCCCCGATGCAAAGTGTTGAATTCTGGGGCACTTGTTGAAAAGGCCAAAAGGATCCGTTACTTCGCAAATACCTTGCAGCAGGTCTGCCAACTGATGAAGCACTGTATATTGGCATGTCACTCTGTTGGCAAAAACCCACTGATGTGAATACTCCAGCCAGCACCTTGCATTGTTCAACTATCAAGGACAGCCGTTGGACTCTGCATTGCAGTCCCATGCACACACCAGCTGTCCATAACATCTTACCACACTGTGCATCAGCATTGCGCCTGGTGCAAAGCAGCACAAACCACAGATACAAACAATGAAATGATTGACGAAGAGATGGATGGCGCGGCTGGCCATGCACCCCCCTTCATGGCACACAATGCAACAACGGCATCAGATCTGACCTATCATGGATAAAGCACATGTGAATTTGCTCCAATTGGGTGGACATCATGCACCGTTGTGTAGACATTGAACACCCAACATGACATGCAATAAACCACAGCCAACACCAACCATGACCCTTATCAGATACCTGTTTCGTTGCTACCCACGTCAATTCGCTCAAATCACAATGTCTCATTATTGGTGGGGACTGCAAAAGCAACCATAGATACACATGATCATGAAAACCTCAAGCCTGCTAATCAGGTGCTGTTTCCTAATGCTTATGAATACCACCATCCCCCCCCGCAGGCCGCCGGTTTCCAGAATTGAATGCTTGAAATACCCACACACATTAATTAAACTCATCCTGTGTACTGTATGGCCGCTGGCCACCCTGTATGGCTCGAAATTCTAGGCTACCAAAAAGAGCTAACTTCCAACCATGATGGTATTTCTCTACCGTGTGGATGTGCCTTCAACCATCATACAACCTGTGCAAACCATATACTAGTGTACGGCCCACCAACACAGTGGGGATCATAAAGACGCTGCACCAGCCCTCGAAGTCCTGTGATGTGGACAACGGTCTCAGACTGACCTATCAGAAAGAAAGCACATGTGAATTTGCTCAATTTGCCTGTCATCATGGACCGTGGTGCAGTGGAGCAACAAGCATCAGACAAACAGCATGATAACTAGGCACCCGGGAATACAACTACCATCATCACCAGACGCCTCTCCCCCATGCAAAGTGTTGAATTCTGGGGCACTTGTTGAAAAGGCCAAAAGGATCCGTTACTTCGCAAATACCTTGCAGCAGGTCTGCCAACTGATGAAGCACTGTATATTGGCATGTCACTCTGTTGGCAAAAACCCACTGATGTGAATACTCCAGCCAGCACCTTGCATTGTTCAACTATCAAGGACAGCCGTTGGACTCTGCATTGCAGTCCCATGCACACACCAGCTGTCCATAACATCTTACCACACTGTGCATCAGCATTGCGCCTGGTGCAAAGCAGCACAAACCACAGATACAAACAATGAAATGATTGACGAAGAGATGGATGGCGCGGCTGGCCATGCACCCCCCTTCATGCCACACAATGCAACAACGGCATCAGATCTGACCTATCATGGATAAAGCACATGTGAATTTGCTCCAATTGGGTGGACATCATGCACCGTTGTGTAGACATTGAACACCCAACATGACATGCAATAAACCACAGCCAACACCAACCATGACCCTTATCAGATACCTGTATCGTTGCTACCCACGTCAATTCGCTCAAATCACAATGTCTCATTATTGGTGGGGACTGCAAAAGCAACCATAGATACACATGATCATGAAAACGTCAAGCCTGCTAATCAGGTGCTGTTTCCTCATGCTTATGAATACCACCATCCCCCGCCGCAGGGCGCCGGTTTCCAGAATTGAATGCTTGAAATACCCACACACATTAATTAAACTCATCCTGTGTACTGTATGGCCGCTGGCCACCCTGTATGGCTCGAAATTCTAGGCTACCAAAAAGAGCTAACTTCCAACCATGATGGCATTTCTCTACCGTGTGGATGTGCCTTCAACCATCATACAACCTGTGCAAACCATATACTAGTGTACGGCCCACCAACACAGTGGGGATCATAAAGACGCTGTACAAGCCCTCGAAGTTCTGCAATGTGGAAAACGGTCTCAGACTGACCTATCAGAAAGAAAGCACATGTGAATTTGCTCAATTTGCCTGTCATCATGGACCGTGGTGCAGTGGAGCAACAAGCATCAGACAAACAGCATGATAACTAGGCACCCAGGAATACAACTACCATCATCACCAGACGCCTCTCCCCCATGCAAAGTGTTGAATTCTGGGGCACTTGTTGAAAAGGCCAAAAGGATCCGTTACTTCGCAAATACCTTGCAGCAGGTCTGCCAACTGATGAAGCAGTGTACATTGGCATGTCACTCTGTTGGCAAAAACCCACTGATGTGAATACTCCAGCCAGCACCTTGCATTGTTCAACTATCAAGGACAGCCGTTGGACTCTGCGTTGCAGTCCCATGCACACACCAGCTGTCCATAACATCTTACCACACTGTGCATCAGCATTGCGCCTGGTGCAAAGCAGCACTAACCACAGATACAAACAATGGAATGACTGACGAAGAGATGGATGGCGCGGCTGGCCATGCACCCCCCTTCATGGCACACAATGCAACAACGGCATCAGATCTGACCTATCATGGATAAAGCACATGTGAATTTGCTCCAATTGGGTTGACATCATGCACCGTTGTGTAGACATTGAACACCCAACATGACATGCAATAAACCACAGCCAACACCAACCATGACCCTTATCAGATACCTGTATCGTTGCTACCCACGTCAATTCGCTCAAATCACAATGTCTCATTATTGGTGGGAACTGCAAAAGCAACCATAGATACACATGATCATGAAAACCTCAAGCCTGCTAATCAGGTGCTGTTTCCTCATGCTTATGAATACCACCATCCCCCGCCGCAGGCCGCCGGTTTCCAGAATTGAATGCTTGAAATACCCACACACATTAATTAAACTCATCCTGTGTACTGTATGGCCGCTGGCCACCCTGTATGGCTCGAAATTCTAGGCTACCAAAAAGAGCTAACTTCCAACCATGATGGTATTTCTCTACCGTGTGGATGTGCCTTCAACCATCATACAACCTGTGCAAACCATATACTAGTGTACGGCCCACCAACACAGTGGGGATCATAAAGACGCTGTACAAGCCCTCGAAGTCCTGCAATGTGGAAAACGGTCTCAGACTGACCTATCAGAAAGAAAGCACATGTGAATTTGCTCAATTTGCCTGTCATCATGGACCGTGGTGCAGTGGAGCAACAAGCATCAGACAAACAGCATGATAACTAGGCACCCAGGAATACAACTACCATCATCACCAGACGCCTCTCCCCCATGCAAAGTGTTGAATTCTGGGGCACTTGTTGAAAAGGCCAAAAGGATCCGTTACTTCGCAAATACCTTGCAGCAGGTCTGCCAACTGATGAAGCACTGTATATTGGCATGTCACTCTGTTGGCAAAAACCCACTGATGTGAATACTCCAGCCAGCACCTTGCATTGTTCAACTACCAAGGACAGCCGTTGGACTCTGCGTTGCAGTCCCATGCACACACCAGCTGTCCATAACATCTTACCACACTGTGCATCAGCATTGCGCCTGGTGCAAAGCAGCACTAACCACAGATACAAACAATGAAATGACTGACGAAGAGATGGATGGCGCGGCTGGCCATGCACCCCACTTCATGGCACACAATGCAACAACGGCATCAGATCTGACCTATCATGGATAAAGCACATGTGAATTTGCTCCAATTGGGTTGACATCATGCACCGTTGTGTAGACATTGAACACCCAACATGACATGCAATAAACCACAGCCAACACCAACCATGACCCTTATCAGATACCTGTATCGTTGCTACCCACGTCAATTCGCTCAAATCACAATGTCTCATTATTGGTGGGGACTGCAAAAGCAACCATAGATACACATGATCATGAAAACGTCAAGCCTGCTAATCAGGTGCTGTTTCCTCATGCTTATGAATACCACCATCCCCCGCAGGCCGCCGGTTTCCAGAATTGAATGCTTGAAATACCCACACACATTAATTAAACTCATCCTGTGTACTGTATGGCCGCTGGCCACCCTGTATGGCTCGAAATTCTAGGCTACCAAAAAGAGCTAACTTCCAACCATGATGGTATTTCTCTACCGTGTGGATGTGCCTTCAACCATCATACAACCTGTGCAAACCATATACTAGTGTACGGCCCACCAACACAGTGGGGATCATAAAGACGCTGCACCAGTCCTCGAAGTCCTGCAATGTGGAAAACGGTCTCAGACTGACCTATCAGAAAGAAAGCACATGTGAATTTGCTCAATTTGCCTGTCATCATGGACCGTGGTGCAGTGGAGCAACAAGCATCAGACAAACAGCATGATAACTAGGCACCCAGGAATACAACTACCATCATCACCAGACGCCTCTCCCCCATGCAAAGTGTTGAATTCTGGGGCACTTGTTGAAAAGGCCAAAAGGATCCGTTACTTCGTAAATACCTTGCAGCAGGTCTGCCAACTGATGAAGCACTGTATATTGGCATGTCACTCTGTTGGCAAAAACCCACTGATGTGAATACTCCAGCCAGCACCTTGCATTGTTCAACTACCAAGGACAGCCGTTGGACTCTGCGTTGCAGTCCCATGCACACACCAGCTGTCCATAACATCTTACCACACTGTGCATCAGCATTGCACATGGTGCAAAAAGCAGCACAAACCACAGATACAAACAATGAAATGATTGACGAAGAGATGGATGGCGCGGCTGGCCATGCACGCCCCTTCATGGCACACAATGCAACAACGGCATCAGATCTGACCTATCATGGATAAAGCACATGTGAATTTGCTCCAATTGGGTTGACATCATGCACCGTTGTGTAGACATTGAACACCCAACATGACATGCAATAAACCACAGCCAACACCAACCATGACCCTTATCAGATACCTGTTTCGTTGCTACCCACGTCAATTCGCTCAAATCACAATGTCTCATTATTGGTGGGAACTGCAAAAGCAACCATAGATACACATGATCATGAAAACCTCAAGCCTGCTAATCAGGTGCTGTTTCCTCATGCTTATGAATACCACCATCCCCCGCCGCAGGCCGCCGGTTTCCAGAATTGAATGCTTGAAATACCCACACACATTAATTAAACTCATCCTGTGTACTGTATGGCCGCTGGCCACCCTGTATGGCTCGAAATTCTAGGCTACCAAAAAGAGCTAACTTCCAACCATGATGGTATTTCTCTACCGTGTGGATGTGCCTTCAACCATCATACAACCTGTGCAAACCATATACTAGTGTACGGCCCACCAACACAGTGGGGATCATAAAGACGCTGTACAAGCCCTCAAAGTCCTGCAATGTGGAAAACGGTCTCAGACTGACCTATCAGAAAGAAAGCACATGTGAATTTGCTCAATTTGCCTGTCATCATGGACCGTGGTGCAGTGGAGCAACAAGCATCAGACAAACAGCATGATAACTAGGCACCCAGGAATACAACTACCATCATCACCAGACGCCTCTCCCCCATGCAAAGTGTTGAATTCTGGGGCACTTGTTGAAAAGGCCAAAAGGATCCGTTACTTCGCAAATACCTTGCAGCAGGTCTGCCAACTGATGAAGCACTGTATATTGGCATGTCACTCTGTTGACAAAAACCCACTGATGTGAATACTCCAGCCAGCACCTTGCATTGTTCAACTATCAAGGACAGCCGTTGGACTCTGCGTTGCAGTCCCATGCACACACCAGCTGTCCATAACATCTTACCACACTGTGCATCAGCATTGCGCCTGGTGCAAAGCAGCACAAACCACAGATACAAACAATGAAATGATTGACGAAGAGATGGATGGCGCGGCTGGCCATGCACGCCCCTTCATGGCACACAATGCAACAACGGCATCAGATCTGACCTATCATGGATAAAGCACATGTGAATTTGCTCCAATTGGGTTGACATCATGCACCGTTGTGTAGACATTGAACACCCAACATGACATGCAATAAACCACAGCCAACACCAACCATGACCCTTATCAGATACCTGTTTCGTTGCTACCCACGTCAATTCGCTCAAATCACAATGTCTCATTATTGGTGGGGACTGCAAAAGCAACCACAGATACACATGATCATGAAAACGTCAAGCCTGCTAATCAGGTGCTGTTTCCTCATGCTTATGAATACCACCATCCCCCGCCGCAGGCCGCCGGTTTCCAGAATTGAATGCTTGAAATACCCACACACATTAATTAAACTCATCCTGTGTACTGTATGGCCGCTGGCCACCCTGTATGGCTCGAAATTCTAGGCTACCAAAAAGAGCTAACTTCCAACCATGATGGCATTTCTCTACCGTGTGGATGTGCCTTCAACCATCATACAACCTGTGCAAACCATATACTAGTGTACAGCCCACCAACGCAGTGGGGATCATAAAGACGCTGTACAAGCCCTCAAAGTCCTGCAATGTGGACAACGGTCTCAGACTGACCTATCAGAAAGAAAGCACATGTGAATTTGCTCAATTTGCCTGTCATCATGGACCGTGGTGCAGTGGAGCAACAAGCATCAGACAAACAGCATGATAACTAGGCACCCAGGAATACAACTACCATCATCACCAGACGCCTCTCCCCCATGCAAAGTGTTGAATTCTGGGGCACTTGTTGAAAAGGCCAAAAGGATCCGTTACTTCGCAAATACCTTGCAGCAGGTCTGCCAACTGATGAAGCACTGTATATTGGCATGTCACTCTGTTGACAAAAACCCACTGATGTGAATACTCCAGCCAGCACCTTGCATTGTTCAACTATCAAGGACAGCCGTTGGACTCTGCATTGCAGTCCCATGCACACACCAGCTGTCCATAACATCTTACCACACTGTGCATCAGCATTGCGCCTGGTGCAAAGCAGCACAAACCACAGATACAAACAATGAAATGATTGACGAAGAGATGGATGGCGCGGCTGGCCATGCACCCCCCTTCATGGCACACAATGCAACAACGGCATCAGATCTGACCTATCATGGATAAAGCACATGTGAATTTGCTCCAATTGGGTTGACATCATGCACCGTTGTGTAGACATTGAACACCCAACATGACAAGCAATAAACCACAGCCAACACCAACCATGACCCTTATCAGATACCTGTTTCGTTGCTACCCACGTCAATTCGCTCAAATCACAATGTCTCATTATTGGTGGGGACTGCAAAAGCAACCACAGATACACATGATCATGAAAACCTCAAGCCTGCTAATCAGGTGCTGTTTCCTCATGCTTATGAATACCACCATCCCCCGCCGCAGGCCGCCGGTTTCCAGAATTGAATGCTTGAAATACCCACACACATTAATTAAACTCATCCTGTGTACTGTATGGCCGCTGGCCACCCTGTATGGCTCGAAATTCTAGGCTACCAAAAAGAGCTAACTTCCAACCATGATGGTATTTCTCTACCGTGTGGATGTGCCTTCAACCATCATACAACCTGTGCAAACCATATACTAGTGTACGGCCCACCAACGTAGTGGGGATCATAAAGACGCTGCACCAGCCCTCGAAGTCCTGCAATGTGGACAACGGTCTCAGACTGACCTATCAGAAAGAAAGCACATGTGAATTTGCTCAATTTGCCTGTCATCATGGACCGTGGTGCAGTGGAGCAACAAGCATCAGACAAACAGCATGATAACTAGGCACCCAGGAATACAACTACCATCATCACCAGACGCCTCTCCCTCATGCAAAGTGTTGAATTCTGGGGCACTTGTTGAAAAGGCCAAAAGGATCCGTTACTTTGCAAATACCTTGCAGCAGGTCTGCCAACTGATGAAGCACTGTATATTGGCATGTCACTCTGTTGACAAAAACCCACTGATGTGAATACTCCAGCCAGCACCTTGCATTGTTCAACTATCAAGGACAGCCGTTGGACTCTGCATTGCAGTCCCATGCACACACCAGCTGTCCATAACATCTTACCACACTGTGCATCAGCATTGCACATGGTGCAAAATGCAGCACAAACCACAGATACAAACAATGAAATGATTGACGAAGAGATGGATGGCGCGGCTGGCCATGCACCCCCCTTCATGGCACACAATGCAACAACGGCATCAGATCTGACCTATCATGGATAAAGCACATGTGAATTCTTTTTTGCGGTAAATGTGTGGGAAAAAATTGTCAAGTCGTGTATTCTTTTTTTCGGGGTCAACATGTGTCTAAATAATTGTCAAGTCGTGTAATTTTTTTCACGGTAAACATGTGTACAAAAACATTGTCAGGTTGTGCAATTTTTTTTCACAATAACCACGTGTAACAAAATTTGTCAGGTCATGTAACTTTTTTGTGCAGTAAACGCATGTACAAAAAAGTTGTCATGTCGTGTAATTCTTTTTTGCAGTAAACGCGTGTAAAAAAAATTGTCATGTCATGTCATGTAACTTTTTTAATGCGAGTACAGGTCTACACGACTCCCCGCAAAAAAAAATTACACAAAAAGACGATATTTTTGTTGCAAGCATTTACCCCCAAAAAAATTACACGTGGTACAACATACACATTTTCCCACCACTTTCCCTCATGTTTCCACCATTGTGCCCCACATTTGCACCCCTTTTCCAAAGGGGAGAATAGGCTTCGGCCCATGAATGCCATGTGAATCCTGTTGATATTCCTTTCATTTCTCCATTGTCCATTGCCTCACGTCAAACAGTTTTCCAAGGGGGCACGGGTGCACTACGCATTATGACGGGGGGGCGGATCTGCTACAGGAATTCGCAAAACAGCGGCTGGCCATGCACGCCCCTTCATGGCACACAATGCAACAACGGCATCAGATCTGACCTATCATGGATAAAGCACATGTGAATTTGCTCCAATTGGATTGACATCATGCACCGTTGTGTAGACATTGAACATCCAACACAACATGCAATAAACCACAGCCAACACCAACCATGACCCTTATCAGATACCCGTATCGTTGCTACACGGGTCGATCCGGTCAAAATGTGGAGACATTGCGAGAGGGCCACCACTTCGCCCCAGCCTACACCACAGCGAGGACTCACGAACACGCCGCTTCAGTAGCCCCCCCCACCGTATCGAGGCCTCTGCATCCTGAACCAAAGCGGAGAAGAACTCGGGTGGAACTGGCGCCACATATCGTAGAGTCTGTGGCGGCAAAACCACGTCCAGCCCAGATTCAGGCTCCCCCTTCGGGAGAGGACCGGGCACCCGGTTGCAGTCAGGGCTGGGGATAGAGTCAGCGAGGCCCGCAACGCCGGCGTCACGAATATGGTCCGTTCCAGACCCCGACCCGCGGACCCGGTTGCGGCGCAACGCCCGCCGCTCCTTCCGGGAGTACTTGCGGGGCCCCGACGGCAGCTCCACCCGCAGCTTCCACGCGTGCAGGAACATGCGGTACGTGTGCACGTCGCCGGCGTAGGGGCCGTCGCCCACGATGCCATGGCCCGCCGCCGCGAGGTGCACCCGGATTTGGTGCCGGCGCCCCGTCACAGGCTCCGCCATCACGAGGGCCCCCTCCCTCCCCATGTGAGGCCCTGGGAGCGCAAGCCGGCCACGCGCCACCACCGTGAACAGGGTCTTGGAGGCCTTGCCCTGTGCCTGACCCCGGTCCTTGGGCCGCTGGGGGGGCCCGGACCCTGGTGACCCCCTCTCTCCTGCCCCGCCGCGTTCTGGGCCCGTGTTGGGAGCCCCCGAGGCCACGACCCGCCACCGGAAGCCCGAGGGGTCCGTGGGGTCCGGAGCTAGGGCTCCTTCAGACTCCCATGAATCGGCTACTGGATGCCCAAACACAAGTGCCATGTACACCTTGTGTGTCGCGCGCGCGGCAAACGCCCGGCACGCGCGGGACGCGGCATCGGAACTGCGCGCCGTCAGCAGCACACCGGAGGTCGCCGCGTCGAGCTGGTGCACGAAATGCACCTGATCTGCTGCGTCAGGGTCGGTATCCGGGTCACAGTCCAGATCGGGCCGGGCGTCACCACGCGGACCGAGGCGGTGGGCGTGGCGCAGCATCCAGTGCTCAACGCTCACGTCTCCCACGAATTTCGGGACAAAGCGCTGCACCCCGGGCCAGCCCCTCGGGTCATCGATGCGCACGCCCCAGGGCTTGCTGACCGCCACGTACGCATCCGGAGGCGCACCGCCGGGACGGACGTCCCCCTCACGGGCCTCGCAGCGCAGCACATTGCACTTGCGGGCGAGGCACCGCGGCCCATTCCTGGCCACGAACGCCGCGACCGTCTCCCCGTGCGGCAGCCGCCCTTGGGCATGCGCCCACGTGTACTGCCCCAGACGCGGCTCCACTTCCGCTGAGGCGTCCAATGCTGCGGCACCGCCCGCGAGGAGCTGCGCAGTGGCGGACGCGCTGAGGCCGGACCGCAGCAGATGAGCGCGGACGCGCGCGGCATTCGTGTCAAGGCCCGTCTCGGCAGAAGGACGGCGGAGGGCCGAAGTAGCGCACGGCGTGTCAAGAGCGCGGGGCGGCGCCGGGGCATTCGAGTGCCGTTGTGGAGTGATCTCAGGGGCATCGGGGTCGCGACCGGGGCCCGAAGCGGCGCCACGGCCCCTTTTCGGCGTCGGGCGGATGCTGCCGTCCGACTCGGGGTCAGCAGAGCCAAAGGCTGAGGACAGGCTGGCGCCGCCAGCGGCCGCGGGGCGATCGGGCCCTGTGACGCTCGGGCCCGGCACCCACACGGCGCGGCCCCACAGCGTGCGGACCAGCGTCTCCGCATCCTCCACCAGCACATCGCATGCGCCGCCGAGGGCGATGACGTACTGGGGACCGTTGGGCGGCAGAGCGTCGCGCGCGGCGCGCGGCGGGTCTGCCGGCGGCTGCGGAGCGGTTGTGTCCAGGCGGACCGCAGCGGCGTTCCGCTGAGCGGCGCCACGGGCACCTTCGGTGATGCAGGGGAACAGGGGAGCGCCCACCGCACTGCCCGGGCCGGTGTGCGAGGGAGGCGCGTGGGAAACGTCGCGCGCGCTGTGCACTGCGCGCCGAAGCGCGACGAGGAGCCGCTCCGCTGGGGACGGCACCGGCGATGCGATGTTGAAGCTGCGGGTCAGCAACAGCTCCGCGGCGTCCAGCACCACAACATGCGGCGCTGGGGCCAGGGAGTTGCAGCTGAGCACACCGTCTGGAGTCCCGACTGTGAACCTGATCATCCGATGGGGCGCCGACGACGGTCGCAGTGTTTGGGCCTCGTCCGGCGGGGGACCTCTTTCGGGGCTGAAACCATCATTCAGTTCGCGTTGCAGATGGCAGCCAGAATCGCACTCTGGAGCGGCCCCTGGGGGTGAGTCCGGCAGGCACTGGACTTGGACGGGGCGCCTGGGGTACGTTTGCTCAAGCACCTGCAGCAGCAGTGACGTCTGCGCCCGGCAACGCGCGGCAGTGGGCTCCAGGATCAACACCGCAAACGGCGCATCCGCGGCACCGGCGCTGGGCTCTGCTGACGGAGCGATGCCTTCGGGGAAATGGGCAGTGCGGCTTTCAATATGCGGCGTGCCATGACGCGAGGGCTGCGGTGCAGGACCCGATTGGAGACCGGCTACGGCATCAGTGATATCGGGGGTACGGCCCCACTTGTCAGAGATTGAGGCTCGGGCAGGGCCTCCCTGAAGGTGTCGGCTGCAGTCTCCAGAGGTCGCTACCCGCGCCATGATCAGTTCGAGCCACATGAACGTCTTATCACACCCACTGGGCCCGGGGATCACGATGCAATGCTCCTGCAACACATCCTCGTGAGCGGGCGGCCTCGGGGTTGCCTCACTCTCATGCGCTCCAGCAGCGCCCAGAAATCGGGGCCCCTGAGGTCCAGCGGCCCAGGCATTGACACGCCCTGTGGAATGTCAGGCAGTAGCAACGAACGGCAAACACGGAACACATAAACGCGGAGGATATGTTCTCAGCAAAGAATGCCCGGCTTGCTGGTAGGAGGCAGGAGGCATGCCCCCCCCCCCCCTCCCCCTCAGGAAATCACCCACACACGACAGCATGAGGGACACCACTAATGGCGTGATGGCTGTTTCAATGCCCGCATAGCTTCGCTGACAAATGGAAATTTTGGGCGATCACTGAATACCGTGAGAGGCCTCAGAGAGTCCAAGTCATGGTGCCTGGGATGCGCTCAGGCGTGAAGTACGTTTCGTAGATTTGTAGATTTCCAAGACGCGATGCTGTACAGAAGCTGATGACACCACAAATGCACTGAATTTCCCTTGGACCGCAGAGTCGAGATAGAAGAGGGTGAGGCATGCCTGACCCATAGGGAGGCCGATATGGGGGTCCTGAGGCTGAAACCTTGGGTCACCGCCACTGGTCAAAAAATTGCTCAGACTTCGGTCTGGGTGGGCACATATTGGCCGCAATCGCAACAAAATGTGTCTACCCCTTCTTTCTGCCCCTACAAGGCCAGACCATCTGACTAGGAAGGCGTTCCACAAACTGCAAAGGTTTGAGAGTACAAATCGGTTCTGAATTTATCGACCGCCCATGTTTTTCACTGAAATGCTGCAGTCCGGGCTGCCACATGCATCTTAAAGCACGGAAAATGCCGGACGATAGCCAAATTTCGCAATGGTAAGATTTTTTCCTGCCATTGACACCTTTTCAATTTCCGTGTAACAAATCAGAGACTTGTCAAGTTTGATACTGACCGGGTGTCTTAGATATAAGTTTGGCATGTTTAGGATGAACTATGATATTGCATGTGCATGTGTGCCTTGTTTTGGGACATATCCTTCCACCATACCTTCCACGTATTTCCGATTTTTGGAACAAACAGAAACACTTTTTGGACAAATGCGACTCTACGGTTTCTCGGACACTCTGCTGTACGTTGTCCGCAAGTTCTGCAGCACACCTACAACACGCAGCGCTTCTGCTTCCGCTTGGGGTTGGCATGGACAAAATGCCGCATTGTTGTTGGTGGCGACATGCCTTGGCTCGGGCGGTGGGTGGGTGTGTCCAGCACTCCCGAAATGGGGAGCACTTTTTCATGAGGGTATTTGGGACCCAGCGACCCAAGGGTATGTTGGCACCGTTCAAGAGGGATGGGGGACACTGGGCAGGGTTTCCGCTGAGGGGGAAGGGTTTGGATTGTGCACAATGCACACTTGGCCCCTTGGTTAAGATGAGGATGGATTCTTGTACATTGTGAATCGCACAATGGCCATAGGGCGTTTGAAGGTTGTTGCATTGAGGCAGAGGCCCATGTTACAGTTCCAGTACATATTTCGCCTCTGGAGAGCACGAGAGCAGGTCCCAAATGCTGGCACACCCCCCGGTAAATGGCATCTTCTGCCAACCACCAGTGTCGGTTTGGAAGAGTGCCCGTGCAGAGGAAATTGCATGTACCCTTTGTGAACGCAATTTGGAATGAGCTGCGGATTTCGCAGTTGTGCAGACTTTGGCTAAATTGTCAGGATTTCACGCGACTCTGACCCCGAAAGCGTGCGAATTTCACCCGAATTCGGAGGAATGAGCAGCTCACAGCTCTTCAAAACGAGTGAGAGGTCATCCACAAAGGGCATATGGGAAGATCATGGATGCTGTTGGGCAGGCATGCATGCAGTCTGCGGATTCGGCAGTAAGAACCATTGGTACCTACCTGCCTTTCCGCCTTGCCCAAGTGTCCTCGGTCCCCAGGTGTCAGGAGTACCAGGGAGTGACCAATTTTACATTGATTCACCATCCGAGGGTTCTAAGGGTTCTAGGGAGCAAACTTCCATGACGGCCCTCAGCGCTGATTGCTTGGGACAAGTGCCAGCCAGTCCTTGTCTCTCGCCTCAGGCTGAGACCAGTGCAGAGCTGAGATCCCTCGGCAGCCCCGGGGAGAGGGCGTGAGAATGGAGTGCTGCGGGTGTGTGCCGTACAGCAGCTGATGAAGCGGCCATGGGGGCCGCGAACAGGGACACTATCGACAAGCCAGCGTCTGGTCTGCACACCTCCGTCTGCATCTGCGGGCGTGTCAAGGGTTGCACGCAGGGCGATGAAGCGTCCAGCTGCAAACGCCAAGCCGAACACGCCCAAGGCCATGGACATGGCGTCGTGCAGCTGCAGAAGAGTGAGGCATGCGGACGGACATGACATCAGGGTCGCTTGCAATCCGACCCAACCCAGCGCAACAATATTTCCTTCTTTCTGCCCAACCGTGGCTGACTAAATCACGCACATCAGACAAATGTTTGGCAGGGGCAAAAACGAAATTTTTTTTTTGGCTCAGACCAAGATGAGCTGGCGTAGCCTGCTCACTTCACAGTACTCGAGGTGACCCCTCGGGATCAAGGTTCAGAGCTGTCCAGTGCTACGATGATCCCACAGATGACTGTGGTAGTGGATCTGACACGTAGTGAGGATGAGCTGAGTCTGAAACCAGGTTATGCAGTGGGAGACTGCCACGCCCGTAGGCTTCCCAGTGTGCGTGAGGCACAATGACTGTAGGCTGAAGAAGACAGCGGAGTGAAGATTGAAGGCCGAGGTGAATCAGCAGGTTGCATGTCATACACTATCCGAGTGGGAGGGGGATGACATTCAGGCACGATTGGTCAATCAGGCACAAAGGGTCACTATTCGCTTGGGGCTGAGCGCACTGCTGTGGAGTGATTGTTTGGCAGGGGCAAAAACGAAATTTCTTCAACAGGCCGTGCATTCGAGGCCGATGCACAAAGCCCGAACTTTGGTGCAGGCCCCGGACCAAGACAGCCAGCCGGGTTTACACCAACCAAAGCAAAGGCCTGTGTGCCAGTGCCGGTGTCGGTCCTCAGGCTTTCATGGACTGCAGCACAAAGGCAGCAGAGAGGCATGGGTCTTGGCAACACGAGCATACTGTTTGCTTCAACTCGGCAGTCGATGTCTTGATTGGAGCTCCAGCGGACTCGTTGCTTGTGACTGCGGAAAAACACACCGACGGCGTCACTGACACGGTGGATGGATGCTTTTCACTGCCCCTGCTCGAACTCCCTTGCCCGCCCTGTCGGAGGCTCCTGCCAAAAAGGGGCACGGACCTGAGTCCCCCCACCCTCAAGAAGCAAGTTTCTTCCCACCTTGGGCTGAGGAGCTGGAGACGCAGTTCCGCAGGTTAGGGTTAGGGCTGGGGCAATACGGACTGGAACACCCCCCCCCTTCAACTCACCTACCCACCCAGCCCGTGGCTGGGAAGCTCAAATAGGGGTGAATCGATGCAGTCTTATGCATGCATCCTGCTATTTGTTGCCGATTGTTGCAGATATGACGTACCATCAGTATGCTTGTGATCCAGGCGCTGTAGTACTCGCACCGATTGGTGCTCGACTGGGCCGTCCGAACCTGTGTGTGTGCGGAGGACCCCCGTTTTATGTCCGTCCAGGCATGGGGCTCCAGGCATCAGACTGCACCTTGGTAAGGGCTCTGTCACGGGAGCCTCTTTCCCTAACCCCGCCCCCCCCCGGGGGGGGAGGTAAGGGGGCTCGACCGACCCCACAAACCTTTTTCCTGCCTCCCCATCCTGTTCGATGCCAGCCCTTGGCCAACACCCTGTTGGTGCGGCAGGGGCCCTTTGCTGTCCCAATAAGTGAAACTGCGCCTTGTTTTGTTGAAAAATCCGGGTGGCACTGAGGTGGTGCTGAGCTGGGGCCGCGGTGGTGCTGATTAGAGACGGGGTGCAGTTGGGTTGGCCATGGGGTGAAGATGCGGCGCAGCGGGGGTGGTGCTGGGGCTGGGGCTTGGCATACAGATCTTATACATCTATACAGATCTATACAGATCTTTGGGCGCAAAACCCTCAGTTCCCAACGCTGGGTGGTCCCTGCAACTGTACCTCGGGGACGCGGGAGATATCGATTTCCCTCAGCACGTGGGACTTCATCGCGCACTGCACTTGGAATGCACGCAGACTGCGTAGTACATGAGGCGGTTGTGCAGCGGCCGGAAGTGTGTATGACACGGCGCCCCCCGGGGCGCTGTACTGGGTTTGGCTGACGTGCGAGAGTCATGTGTGTGAGGGGCGGCGCGCGGATGTGCGCCCTGGAATAAGCCCCGATCAGCACAACCACAAGGACAGCGATTCCTGCAAGAGTGAGACAGCACTGCTCCTGCAGCGGGGCAATACAGGGGGGCGTGTGTCCCTCCCTCCTCACGCTCACCACACCCCACGTGATGGTTCACTATGGACACTGGGGGCGTTCGTGCACAGCGCGCAGTTTGCAAAGAGAAATCGGGGGGTTTTAGGGCAATTAGCAATATTCCTGCCTGTACAGACCATACTAAACCCGCACAATGTTAGACAACCCCATGTTTCATCCCACCCCCACCCCCAAACCCACCCAAGGCCCCGAATTGCAACCTTGACACCACCTCACAACACAGTGAAAAGCACATGCACAATGAACACATACACACGGCTAGAGCGCAATCTCCCTTGCTCCGGCTCGCACATTTGCAGAGCTTGCAAAACACCAGATACCAAGTACCATTACACAGAATATTAGGACAATGGCATAGCAAAGGGGGAAGGGGGGTACAAAGGGCTGGCCAAAAGATCGCGGCGAAACCAACGTGAGATGCGCCAACTTGGTCTCCGTGATGGATCGATTGACCTGGGACCCCTTTTTCGTTCTTCACACGGGCGCGGGCCGGAGGACCAGGTGCTGTACCGTAGCATCATATTCCCGTCAGAAAAACGGACAGCTTTGCCGCCCATAATGCGTGCACTGGGGCGGTACTCGGAGAGGGGGGCGGGGTGACATGACAAGGCATACCTGTCGGAATAGCGCAGTGCCAAAGTGTCCACTGCGGCGGGACATAGGCCCTTGCTGACCTGCATGGGTCTGTGGCATACAAATCCTTGCAAATGAGTGACGCCTCAGAAGAGGCCATGGCCATCCTGCGCAAGCAACGCAAGCGACTTGCAAGTTTTTGTGAGTCGTCTGCACTACCCGTCGACCCTCGAATAATGACCACCTGCACGCGACGATTTTGCGTGGTCGTCTGACATGGTAGTGGGCACAGGCCATAGTCACCATGAGCTGTAGCATCGGAACAGGGTGTTGTAACTGATTCCCCATTTCGTCGGTCTGATTCGATGACTGCTTTTGCTAATGCTAACGCTAGCAGTGAAAGGACTAACATAACTTGCCATAATCCAGCATTTTGAGACTGTTTGGCCCATTCTCTGTGTCGCATTGCACTTATGTGGCTTCACTTTTTCTGCTGCTGGCCGTAAAAAAAACCTCAAGAAAATGGAGGATTACTTGTCTCAAGGCTTTTTTGAAGATAAGTGAAAAACGCTAATTTGAGAAAAGTGACCTTTTCGGAAGAACCCCTTTTATCGGTGATGGGACCCGCTCATTTCCCAACTGCGTCAACTTCGAACCCCCAAGGTCACAGCGCTGGCATGGCTTCGACCCCCCCCAACACACACAACACTGGCAAATGGGGGGAATTGGTGGCACAATGGGGAGAAATCGGGGGAAATGGGGGGGAAGGCAGGAAAATGGCGTGTACAATACTGTATTATCCAGTACTATGTACGTGATAGAAAATATGCGTACTAGACCCAATATGCATGCACGTATTAGCTATCACGTGATATACATGTAACGGTAAAAATGTTTTAGAATATTTTTTAACAAAAATGTGATACAAAATACTTTTTGCTAGAATATTCTTTACAAAGAATTATTTTCCCAAAATTTTGCAAAATTTCACAACACCGGTTTTGTTGACCAAAAGCGACCAGAACCAGTGTGACCACCCTTCCCTCCCTCCCTCCCTCCCTCCCTCTCCCTCCCTCCTTCTGATACATCTAATACACGCATTTGATTCATGACTAACTACAACAACGCATATTAGCTATCGCATGATAGATGGCGTATGAGACCAGCCCTCAAAATCAGGATTTGAGAGTGGAGGTGGGCTCATCGGCATTCATTTGCAAGCTACCTGTCCTGGGTGCAACAAATTGGGGCACAAAAGATGCCACACAAAAGTCTCCTGAGCGGCTGGCACAGAGATCAGAAAAATGGGGGAGGGTCACGATGCTTGATGTACAGTTCCAAATGGTCGGGCACGGGGCTGCCGGATGGTTCCGGACGGGAAGTTCCAATTTTGCTGGACGCTGCTGGCACGTCTCACCCCAGAGTTTCCTGCAAGTTTCAGCTCCATTGGGTGCTCGTGACAGGGGCAGTGACGGGGGCACTAGAGGGGGACTAGAAGTTGCAGACTACACCACAAGCCTTTCCGAACTGATTAAGGCCCCGGGATTATGGATGCACCAACTCTATGCCCCTTCCCTGCGCCTTCATGTGCCCTCTGGGCCCACCAGATAGACTTCAGCGGGGGCATACAGAACACCATTCCACTGAATCGGCAAGGAGGTCATGCACAAGTCGGGGCTGTTGTCCAACCTTCCCGATTCAATGGCAGTGTACTTACTTTGAGCACATGGGCCGGCGCACAAAATGCCCCAGGGACCTGCAAAGTGGGGGATCCATAAAAAAGGTGCGCACAAAATGCCCTGGACTCCCTCTGGGGGGTCGACCCACGCGCCCACTTACCCACCTCCCCACGTACCTAACCAACCGCCCACGCACACGCCCCCACCCGCCCGGCCACCCACCCACCCACAAGACCCCTGACTCATTTCGCACAAAGCCAATGCAATGCACCCGGACCATTGCAGAACCGATGCCATGTGCTGCGCTGAACAGTACCCACTACGTGTGCGCCACAAAGGGCGGAAGTAGCAACGGGCCATCTCCACTTGCACAACTGCAATCGGTGCTGCGGATGTACGCGTCCCCATGTCCCGTGCACGCCTTCATCTGCAGTACGCATGGGCCCACGGGGCACGTGTCGGCTGCGCATATTTGGACCTGCGCGGGTAGGCCATTCAGGCGTGTAGCATTGTCCGGGATGCACATCCCAGTTCACCCCTGCAGCCGTGCGTTGGACCATCGATGTGTGTCCGCAGACAATCCACAACAGAGAGTCTGCCGTTTCGTGCCATCGGTCGTACAGAGGCCGCCAGTGCAAGCACCGTGGCTGTGCGGGAAACCCTCTGCCGCCGCACTCGCTGCTCGCACTGCCGCACCAAAGCGGCGGGGGAGGGCGGGCGTTTGTGGCCAACCGTCCGCAGCCGTGTACCCTGTGCATTTGCGTTGAGTTGGGGGGCTGCACAGGGCGCAGGTCACCAAAATGGTACCCCCTTCCCCCCTCCATTTGTGCGAACGACGGCGGAGGCGCCAACAGTTCCGAAGACAACAGCCGCGGTGCTGTTGGGGCAGGGCCCTTGTTTACACACGACCGTATGACACTTCTGAAGGCGTTGTTTGTGCAAAGCGGGAGGGGGGGGGGGGGGGCACACAGTCTCCCGATCCCGAGAATCCGGTTTTTAATTCCCGAATCACCGGGGCCGCGGGGGGGGGGGGGCAATTTGTCCAGAAATGGCGGTGATCACTGCTGCACAGACAGCGCGCACGGACCGTGTGCCCTCTCCCCCTGCGGGTTTGCGCTGCAGCGCTGCTGGTTCCCTTCGTCCGCCGTTTTTCGTGGCAGGAAGGGATGCCTTTGGACGTGTTTGCCGGGTTGCGGCGCTGCATACTCTTCTTTTACAGCCGTCGAAATCAGGGACGGACTGCCGCACAATTCGTCGATAAATACAACGGTCGTTCTGCGCCGATGGGGCCCGCGCCCGGGGGCCGGCGTGTCCCGCGAAAGACGACAAACACAGAACGAGCCGTGGGAAGCGCACGGCCGGTGACTTAAGGACAACAAAGGACTGCAACATCCCTCTGCCCGAGACACGGTCGTGACAGTACAGGCACCACCGCTGCACCTCAGAAGAGGGGGCCTATGAACTGCATAAAGGGGGGCCTGTGAAGTTCACCGGCATCAAGTCGATCCAAAGTCAGTAGCATGACAGAGCACAGCGGGGGGCTGCAGCAAGGCCCGGGGGAACTGTACATCTGCAGAGGGAGCACCACTGCACAGGAAGAGCTGTATGGGAGGGGGTCAGCAGACCGCCGCCGCTAGTCCCAGAGCGAGCATGCGACCCACGGACCAGAGTGACTGCCACGTGCCTGCCGCCCTCCATCCGTGTTTGCAGCCCCGGCTCCGGGTGCAGCACCGCTGCCCCTACCGTTCCCGGGTCAGGCCGGGTACTGTTGCACCCACGAGGGTCGCCGGCCTTCCTTCTGAGCCCCGGCCAGAAAGCTCCCGCTGCTGAATCCACAACGTCCCCGACAATCGGGCACGTTGCCGTTGGGATCTGCCACGCCAGCCAATCAGGGAACGCTCGCAGGGCGTGGCCTTCTCTGGGCACTGACTTGGCAACTGCAAGCCAATGGGGGGGTGCCACAACAGCCTCCCCATCGGACCACTTGGGCAGCACAAGAGTGTCGCTCGCAAACATCGTGAGCGCTCTGAAATGCACGGCAGAAAGCGGGTTGACTATTACCTAAAGACAGCCCACATCCAATTCCCTGGACCCATCATTATGGCACAAGCACAACGCGTTGGGCAGGGCCAGAAAACGCGGGGAGGGTGGGGAACATGGGGGGCATGCGGGGGAAAATTGAGGGACATTTTGCCCGGCGCACCCTCCACATGCCTGGCGGACTGACGCCCCTAAATCTTTCTTTTGCTCTGGCACCAGAGACTGCAGTGAACCCCAGAGGGGTCACTGGGCGCTAATAGGCATATGCATAGAAGGAAGTACACTGTGACCATAAGCTTCGCACGGGTGAGGCACGTCCACGCCCATGAATGGGGTGGATGGGGGTGGGGAGTGGAGGGTGGGGTAGGCACGGGGGGGGGGGGGTGCAAGCATCCGCACTAACCGTCACCGAACTCACCAACTCATGGAATCCCCGGGGGGGGCGACCCCTCGGTTCTGGACGCCAACTACCCCCCCCACTAACTGTCGGCCGGGGGGGGGGGGGGGCTTGGAGGGGGGGGTCTAGGAGGGGCGCCGGGGAGGGCGGTTCCCGGGGGGGGGGGGGGGGGGCGGTTCCCGGGGTTCCCGTGGGGGGGGGGGGGTGTCGGGCACCTCCGAACAGTTGGGTATGCGGCCCAGGTGTGATCCGACAGTTCGCACCGCCCCTTCCCACAATAGAGGGTAGGGTATCATCGGCTTGGGTATTCCCAGCCACACTGGGAACCTCAGGGGGGTGGGCTCCTGAGGCGGCCATGGGATTAGAGTTACACCATGCCACAAGACATACATACATGCATACAAAGATATATATATATATATATATATATATATTTATATTCATATATATAGGGGTTGGAATGCAACTGCAAACGTGTGGTCATAGCAACTCGGGGCGGTGGCCTCGGACCACACCGCCATGATGGTACATCACCCCTCCCCGCTTACACCACACTTGCAGCAGCCTTCTCCCCAAACGTCTCGAGGAATGAAAAAGAAGGGCCTAAGACCAAGATTGACTCCTTGGAACACTTTCTACGGATCGACCTAAGGAGGGAGGGGCCTAAGACCAAGAGTGGCTCCTTGGAACACTTTCTACGTATCGACCTAATAAGGGCACAGGAAAAAGCCCTTACTTAAATAACTCACCTTCACTTGATGAGCTATCAGAATCATATGCTGCGGCGGCCGACCTCTTCTTTGGCTGCCAACTAAACACCTGGTTCCTCCTCCCTACACTCTGCAACGGGCGAGAACGCTCCGCCCCGGAAGATGCCTCGGAGGAGGAGGAGGAGGAGGAGGAGGAGGAGGAGGAGGAGGAGGAGGAGGAGGAGGAGGAGGAGGAGGAGGACTTGATCCTCTTGGGGTGCGGGGCTGGTGCTGTGCTGGCACGGGGAGGGCCCTCAGCCACGTCCCCTCCATCCTCGGCATCCATCTCATGATGAGACCGCTTGCTGTTGTTCTTCTTTCCCGACCAGTTCACCACCATTTCCTTTTCCTCTGCCTTTTCCTCTGCCTCGTCGGGCGGGATTTGAAATTTATACCCGCATGCACACATCTCGTCCGTACAGCCGCATTCTCCGGTGTTGGCGTAGATACTGCCACATTTGCCGTCGCAAGGTGGCATCGCCGGGCCCACCCCACCCATGTCCTGCTCGCCGTCACCGTCTTGAGCTGGGGCGTTGGGGCAGTGGTCGTGCATGTCACAATGCGGGTGGAATGCTATGCCGCAGTGGAGGCAAGCCATTTGGCAGCCCTTCTTCTCACAGATGTAGCAAGGGCCGGCCAACAACTTCTTCTCCTCCGTGGTTCGCTTTGCTTTCTTTGCAGGCATGTCTACTAAACAAAACGGAAAGATGAGGTAGCACCAGCGGAAAAGACATCTTTGTGCAACGATACTTTAGCCGCCTCGCCAGCCACACCGTGCCTACTCCCGTCGCTCTGCGGCGAATGCTTTCCCGGGTGCCTACTCCCATCGCTCTGCGGCGAGTGCAGTTGTGTTGGTTTAGGTTTCGGCACACACGGGTTTGGGTTTGGGCACGGTGGTGGCTGAATGACTTTTTGCAAAGGGAACCGCCCCTTGACGCGCTTACCTAAGAAAATGCGGAAAATCGCGACGCAACAGACGCAACAATCAGAAGTGGCCCACTTGTGGGCAAGGTGGCTACGTCACCCCTGCCTACGCCTACGCCTACGAGAAAGGAAAGGAAGAAAGAAAGCCCCTTTTTGCCTCCTTCTCGAGCCGGGGAAAAGCTCGAGGCAGGGATCTCCAAGCCCCTGATTGCCTCCTTCTCGAGCCGGAGAAAAGCTCGAGGCAGGGATCTTCAAGTGCCGGGTCCGGCGAATTGGCTACATCTCACCATGATGGTTGGGGCCCAAAAGAGGGCGGAAATGCTACATCACCCCTGCATTCTCGGGGGTCCCCAACAAAGGGAACAAAATCAGAACTCAGAACCTACGCCGGGGGGGCACCCTGATGCACCACGCAACGAAGCGTGGATTCAAAGATTGTCCCGGTTTCCTCAATAGCACCGGACGGTTGGGGCCCAGAAGAGGGCGGAAATGCTACATCACCCCTGCATTCTCGGGGGTCCCCAACAAAGGGAACAAAATCAGAACTCAAAACCTACGCCGGGGGGGCACCCTGATGCACCACGCAACGAAGCGTGGATTCAAAGATTGTCCCGGTTTCCTCAATAGCACCGGACAGAATTGGCCCACCTGTGGGCAAACTGGCTACGTCACCCCTGTCGTCTCGGGGATCCCCACCGCTATAGAGTTGGGGGGCAAAATCAGAATTGGCCCACTTGTGGGCAAGGTGGCTACATAACCCCTGCCGCCTAGGGGATCCCCACCGCCTCAGAGCGGGGGGCAGAATCAGAAAAAGGCCCACAAGTGGGCAAGATGGCTACATAACCCCGTTGGGCGCCTTCGGCGCCGGGGCGCCTTCGGCGCCCGTTGGCTCCTTGGGCTCATACCTTTGACAACTAACTGTCGGCCGGAGGCCCCTAGGGGGGGGGGGGGGGGGGGGTAGTTGGCGTCCTAGGACCCGCGGAGTCGCCCCCCCCGGGGGAATCGGGACTTTGAAAGTTGGACAAATGGGGGAAATGCAGAGAAGCGGGGAATCATAAATCAGTGGGATGGAAACTGTATGAACAGGTTCCAGACCGGAAGGAAAATGGAGGGAAATGACAGAAAATGACAAGAATGATCAGTTTCCCTGGCTTTTCCAGTCCCCTTAGCACAAACCCACTCACCAACGCTCGCCGCCCTGGCGGCTGATGCGGATGCCTGTGGGTGGGCAGAGGTGTGTGGGGGGGTGCCCTAATTGCGGAATGGTGTGAGAACCGAGTGGGTCACAGGGCTGATAAGAACCCAAATTCCAGAATTAGTGCAGCCCCCCCACCCCTTGTCTTAGCGGTCCCTCCATCTACTGTAGCTTAGACAAGTACATGGTGAGCTGGTGCAAGAAAGGGGAATCTAATGCACAAATATCCCCAAAATCAGAGCTCTGTGGGTTCAAGTGGGCAAACAGTCACAACAACTGTGTCGACGACTCTACATAACTGGCAAATTCGTCACCAAACCGATGTCTTGTGTGGCTGCACTACATTTGGTAACGAGTTCAAATAAGTACCAAATTAATACGGTCCCTACGCCCCGCTGTAGCTAAGACAAGACCGTAGCTAAGACAAAGGGGGGGGGGGACAACGCGTAGATGACGCGTATTCTTGCCATCTCCATCCTCACACCCCTTGTTCTCCAAACGAGGTGACATCCTGCCTCCTTGTCCGACCCCAACCAGCCCTTCTCCCCCCCAGATACGACCCCCCCCCTTGACATAACATTGCACCCTACACCTTCCGCCGCGTGCTCCGTTTCTGCTTCTTGCCCTTCGGTGCCGGCTTCCTGACTCCCTTGCGTGCCCCTGTGCCCCGCCCCTTCCCTCGCGCCCAACTCTCGTACGCAGCCCGTGCCCCCAGCAGAACCCCATCAAACGCTCGCATGTCGCACGGGGGGAGCACGGGCACCCCTGCCTCGTCCAGGGCAAAGCCCTCATCCCAGGCCCCCTCCTCCTCCTCCGAGTCCGATTCCGAGTCCCCAAATGGGCCGCCGAAATCAGGGTCGCTGCTGCGGACGGGGGCGCAATGGCAGCGGAACCCGCCCATCGAGCCTGCGAAGTAGTGGTCGCCGCACTTGAAGCAATGGGCCTCGCGGTAGTCGCCGATGCACTGCCCGAAGTCGGGGCAGTGAACGCAGTGGTGGTGGAACTTGCCACAGTCCAGGGTCCACGACGAGCGCGGCTCGCACAGCCGCGTGACGTACGCCTGCCACTCGCCGCACTCACAGACGGCGGCACCACCCTCGCTGCCGTCCTCATAATCAATGCCGATGATCTCCTGCGGGCGGGTTAGGGGCACACAGAGCAAAGCTGCGGGTAAATGGTGGGCGAGCGTAGGTAGCGGTGATGTAGAAGTGATACGTAGCTTTGGGCAGGGTGCGGGCAAATTGAAGGCAGTTTGTTGGCAGGTTGTAGGCATGGGCAGGTAGCTGTAGGCAGGTTGTAGGCAGGTTGTAGGCACGGGTGGGTAGCTGTAGGCAGGTTGTAGGCAGGTTGTAGGCACGGGTGGGTAGCTGTAGGCAGGTTGTAGGCGGGTTGTAGGCAGGTTGTAGGCACGGGTGGGTAGCTGTAGGCAGGTTGTAGGCGGGTTGTAGGCAGGTTGTAGGCACGGGTGGGTAGCTGTAGGCAGGTTGTAGGCGGGTTGTAGGCAGGTTGTAGACAGTGGTTTGTAGCTGTAGCCAACTTGTACAGTTGTAGGCAGGGGAGTGTAGATGTAGCCAAATTATGGGCATTGGTAGCTGGCTGTTCTCCAGTTGTAGGCAAATTGTAGGCGCTGGTAGATGGTTGTTGTCCAATTGTACGCCGAAGCAGGCGATGACAGGTGGCTGTTGTCAAGTTGTAGACAACTGCAGGCATTGGCGGGTGGCTGTTGTCAAATTTGGGGCAGATGTGGGCACTAGCAGATACTATAACTAAGTTAAAGGCCGGTTGCTGTAGCCAATCTGTAGGCAGAAGCAGGCAAGGGTAGGCTGTGGGGTGGGCAGCTACAGCCAACTTGTAGGCGAACTTACAGGCAGTAGTATATAGCTGTACCCAAAGGCGGGGGAACTGTACATCTGAAGAGGGAGCACCACTGCACAGGAAGAGCTGTATGGGAGGGGTCAGCAGACCGCCGCCGCTAGTCCCAGAGCGAGCATGCGACCCACGGACCAGAGTGACTGCCACGTGCCTGCCGCCCTCCATCCGTGTTTGCAGCCCCGGCTCCGGGTGCAGCACCGCTGCCCCTACCGTTCCCGGGTCAGGCCGGGTACTGTTGCACCCACGAGGGTCGCCGGCCTTCCTTCTGAGCCCCGGCCAGAAAGCTCCCGCTGCTGAATCCACAACGTCCCCGACAATCGGGCACGTTGCCGTTGGGATCTGCCACGCCAGCCAATCAGGGAACGCTCGCAGGGCGTGCGCAAGGTGCATACACGGGGACCTCTTCGGGCACTAACATGGCAACTGCAAGGGTGCAGGTACGCATACCTGCTCCAGTGCCTGCCGCACCGTGACCGGGACCGGTCCCGAGCACACTTCGCAGCGCCCGGTGAGGAGCACCGTGTCCAAGAACGCCGCGGCATCACCGCCGGGCGCGGTATGCAGAGCCGCGGGCACCTCGACCGAACCGCGGAGCATTCCAGCTTTCAGGCAGGGGTTGACCCTCGCAGGCACACAGCCACACCGCCGCAGGAACTCGTCAACGGCCTCCGGCGACTTGAACGCCCGTCGCTGGGCCTCGTACCTGTCACCTGTTGCACCCTGTCGGCCGGCGGAGGACGCCGCGGCCTCGCCGCTGTCTTCCGTGACCACCGACAGCGGCCCCGGCCTCCTCGCACGCTCGGGCAGCAGCAGGTCGCGGGGGCCCGCAAGCGAGTTCACACCGGGCGACGCGACCGTCCGTAGGTGGGGAACGCGGAGCGCAAGGAAGTTCGCCAGCTCCGTGCACTCGTCTGCGTCGGCGACGATATAGTGCCGTGTCGCGGAACTCGCAGCCCCGCCAGTGAAATCGCCGGTGGCCACGCGCTTCCGGTGGTCTTTGTGCCGCGCAGAAATCCGGGTTCCGGAGAACGTGGGTCGGGCGGCCACGGCATCGGAATCCGCAGTGTCTTGTTCGGGGTCAAAGGCAAATTCGAACACCAAAACGCCAAGAGGCCCAACGGCAGTGTCCTAGATCACACACCGGAATCAGAACACATGCCGACGCAATGGGCAGAGGACAGTCAATGAGCCAAGGCTGTGAGGAAGAAGATTGCACGGGAGGTTGTTGGAGCCCCTTCTGCAGACCCCCAACGCTGGGGGCTCCCTTGACAGTAGCCCGGAAAGGGCCCAGGGGGGGGGGGGGGTCAGGGAGGGGTCTGTGGAAACACAACATCAAAAGGATCATTGTGGCGTGGTGATAATTTGGAAGCATACATCACTTGGGGATAAAAAAATGTTTTCAAAATAGTTCGTCTAGCGTGCTCTGCAGTCCGATTTCTACGACAACACTTGTCCTCACACTGACCTTTTACATAGGCTCTGTCATGTGAGCCCCAATGCTAGAGGGCTCTAGACAACCAGTTGCTTCCTCCACTGCACTCTTGCACTCTGCACCGTCGGATGCATTTCGAATTGGTGTGTTCAGATTGGTGCACACGGCATGAATATGCAGTAAATCCCACCAAAACGGAAACCCACCCAAAACCACCAACCACCTCTGTATAACAGGGGAGGCAGCAAGAAGAACAGGTAACATATTCATGTCCAACCTTGTACTTCAATGTCCCTATGAATAATGAAAAATTAAATTAGGCACCCAAAGCATAGCATCGTTATGGCACACATGATGTACACGTGTTTTAGTGGCAAGTGCCCCACTTCGAGAGACGGTGCTCAGACAATTTGGCAACAAACACCGTCATCTTTTCTTTCTCCTCTGCGGGGCCTCCCTATGTGCCCACATGGACAGGTACATGGTGCCAAGGCCCCACACATGCCGCCCACCCCCCAAGCAAGGCTGCAGTCATGAATGGGGTCATTTCATGGCCCATTGCCATGTGTGTTGTGCTTGCCAACAGTGGCTTGCTGCAAATGCACACCATCAATGCACCAAAATTGAGCATGGACATTTCCAGTTTGTACCTGCAAAGTTGTCTAGCATGGACAGTGGAATGTGTGTTGCAACTGCCTGACTATGGTGCATGCCGCAATCACCCCAAGTGGCTATCATGGACACCCGCCCCATGACCCCCTATCTCTCGATGCTAAGCACCCTCAAACACACACCCTGCTTTGCTCTCGAGGGGTTGGAGGATGTAACCCCACTTTGGGCATGGTTGCCAAAGTGATTAATTAGGTGGCATAAGTAGTTGGGGAAAAACTTTTAGCAGGTAAAAAGCAGTTGGTAGGCCGCCGTGGGTGGACAAAAGCGGTTGAGAAAGAACGATCCATTGAACTCCCCTCTGCCAGCACCAATGCTCTCACTTAGCAGATGTTCTACGCCCCAAGGGTATGTACATAGTCCATATGTACATAGCCCATAGGGCTGCCACCTTGTTTGGCTCTGGATATAAAACTAACTTAGGTGTCACAAAATATGTACATGGCCATGCAACTGTGTGGCAGAATTCCTCGCAGCTGATCCTCCATTGCAACAAGCATGCAAAGAGGTGCTCCCCCCTTCCACCACCCCTCTATAATGGGCAGGCACATGGGAATAGTGACCAGAAACTAATGCAATAGCCATTTCAGACCCAGCCACACTTCCCCCCGCCACAACTCTCAGTGCATGCACATAGTCATGCATACTTCAATGCAAGCAAAATAATTTCTTGTACAACAGCAAGGGTCTTATCCAGGGGTTCCAAAACCAGCTTCTATTGAGCAATAGAAACTTGTAATATTTCTGTAGGCTTGTACGCTTTGTGCCAAATGTGCATCTTGATTTTGCTATTGTGCCTTTATGGCTGTATGCACTTCCATTGTCACCAAATGTTCACCCAACCTCCTAAGGGCCTCCGGGGTCATCAAGGGACGCCAAAACAAATGCATTTTTCAGCCAACCCATGCAGGTCACTTTCAGCGAAAACAATGATTTTGCATCTTTCAAATGGGCTACGGCCAGCCCTCCGCTCAGCTAGAGGTTGCACAAAACTTCCTTTTGCATCCAAGCATGGGCATAGTGCCACAACATCCCCAATCACACCCCACTAAGAGGGGACCGTAGGGTCAATGAAGCCGGCCAAAATACCAACATAACAAAAACGGCTGATAACTGCATAAAGTACCTGAGCGCTGGTCACAGTGGACCCATGTTATTGTATTTGTTTAAAGAGTCCAGTTGCTTTTTCCTTGCAACCCGAATTTTTGTCTGGGTGCAGTTGCACTGACACACGTTGGTATGCTATGGTGATGGCACTGTGTGTTGTCCCAGATTGCACCTCCAACCAGGCATACATGTCAGGGCCCAAGCTGTTGGGGTGCTGATTTGCGGGTACAGTGGTTGTTGCAGGAGCTGCAAGTTAGGAGTTAGGTGGCCCCTCTAGTACACTGGCGGGTGTGCATAGGACTCCTATTCATTACTCACGGCGGTACAGAAATTCACCGCTGAGGATTAGCCATGGAACTGACCAACCTCACAACAGCAAAACACCTCAACAATGTAGTATAATCCAAAAATGATACACCCCAACAATGGACATCGCAGGCAAGATACCAGGTCAACGTGTGAGGTGAAGCCAAAGCATCAAAGCACATTCATCTCATACCAATCCTTGCATGCATCACTAGATGTAGGGACCCAAGCAGCCCCCAAACGACAACCATGACTGCTTTATGGCTTCGTTGATAGATGGGAGTTGGCTGCTCCCCGGCGGAAATGAGTTGGATGATCTTACAGACGTTGCAGATGAGTACGTGTTCTACACTTCTTCTGTGGGAGGACTTGGAGTGGGGGCACATACAGTGCAACCCATTGTGTTGAACTCCAATGTACACTTGGGTGGGGTTAAGCCGCATACAAGCGGCATGCACCCATGCCCCACATGGACATTGCACTGCGCGCCTACATCCATCGTGGTTTGTCTCACATATGAGGCACCTTCCTCGTTGTGTTGGCAGGATTTTCCCCTTGTTGTGAGCTTGCTGTTGCACATTCGCTGCCAGGACGGTATAGGGGGTGTGCCCAGGTTACCTGGTTGGGGCGGAATCTATTAGTTCCTTGGTCTGTATTTCTTGCTTGTGTTGCATCCCGCAAAACCTATGGACAACTCGGCTGGTGGCATGGGAATACTGAGCTCAGCTATCTGCCTTTCTGTTGAGCTCGGTCATGCAGGGTCCTGTGAGACCCGCGAGGCCTCACATCCAAAATATTGGCAAATGAGTTTGGGACGGACAGTCACCCGTTGCTCTCTCGGCCACACTCAGCGGCTTTGGACCCATCTTCTTCTTGTATTTGGCCCGTCGTGCTTGTCTTCGGCGCCTGCTGGTTCGAGGGTGAGCATGGTGCGCTGTTACCACTGTTCACGATAGCAGCGTTCTGCCCCCGTGGCGTCCCATTGCCAGCAGGCCTCACATGCAGCCCAAACCCCGGGCACGAGGTTTGGAAACGTGCTCTCCAAAACAAATGATGCGGACTGCGGAACAGAGGGCCAGGGGGTTCCGGATCACCGAGTGTTCTCCATCGGTCGTGCGCTGCAGTTGTCAGCCCCCCGCCGCCCCCCGTTTCGGGGGGGCGAATCACTGATGCAGGGCAATGATTCAGGGCAACAATCAGATGGGCTTTGTTTACAACGGAAAAAGGGGGGGGGGGGTCCCAACCCCAACACATATCCCTCGGAATGAGCAAAACGACGGCGGTTGACTACTGCCGTCGGAGGAGACGGCAAACGTATTGTAAAGGAAAAACAAACCCTTATCCTCAAAAAACGTCATGGGTCCTGGCCCCCTTGCCACCCGCTGTTGAAGGCACAAAGCACGACCTTGCACGCGGCCGTCCCGGAGGCAGCGCGCATTCCGTCCTCGCCGGGCTGGCCCAGCTTCGCCACCGACACGTCCCCAGGGACACACGGCAGGTCCGCACGGGGGCGCGCATAGTCGAGGGTGACGAGGCGTGCGCCCACGAGGCGGCGCACGGGGACAGCGCAGCGCCGCACGACCGCGGCCTTCCACCGCACGAACTGGGCCAAATGAAACAGGGCCTCCCGGCCGTAGTGATGGCACCGAGCCTCTAAAGGGAGGGATGCGTTCGGCGGGGCCAGAGGATCACAGCCGCCGTCGTCGTCGTCGTCGTCGTCATCGTCAGATCCCAAGGCAAAGCGTGAAACTGCTTGGAAGACCTGGTCGAGTGAGGGAAGGTGAGCGGGCGGGTGGGAGCTTGGCGCTTGGCGTGCAGGTGGAACATTGCTCTGCATGTTGTTCTGGGTAATTCAGTGCGTGTTGAGATTGACCCCCCCCCCCCTAAGATAGGGTATACATAACAGCCCTGTGTGTGGGGGGGGTACCCCAAGATACATACCTCCAAATGATGCCCTCATCACGCTCATCATTGAAAAAGAAGTTTATCCCTCTGGGGGGTCCGGTCCCAGCAGCCAGGGTTTGGGGAGGCTGGGTGGGGAAATCAGGGGTCATTTGTTTTCCATGTTTTCTCATTCATATTGTAGATTCCCCGGAAATTCTGAGCATTTTCAGTATACACACATCGGGTGAAGACAAAATCTCACCCTCTACAATTTGGCAAAACAAGTTTCCAAAGCCTTCGGTGCCAAGGTGGGGCCAAATGTAGTCCAGATCTCCTCAACGTTTTGGCCACTCCAGAGGGTACTTTTGCCTTACAAACAGAGCTCCTCCATTTCGCTGTGGACGGCCGATGGTATGCGGCACAGCATATTGGCTGCTCGCGGTACATGGGGTCTCAGTTCTCTTCTGGTGTGGGCGGATTAACTCGGTGTGGACAGAGCCCATGGAGATCTTACCTTGTTGAACAAAGTCCACCAAAAGCCTCTGGCACACCCGGGGCTGCTGGTGTCAAGCCTGGGGAACCCACGGGGACAAATCAGGCGCTGCACATCAGCGGTGCACAGCATTTCCAGGCATTTTGCCATTCGAGAGTGGCTTGGCACTGCGGTTCACAGGCAGGGCCACTCTCTGTTTTTTTCGGGGGGGGGGGGGGGGCGGCAGTGGCAAAACAAATGGAACAAGGGCAAGCAGGAGTGGTCAACTTCGTTACTCATGAAGCCCGGCCCACCTAATAATTGTGTGACAGTAGTCGATGGTCGACTGCTGGAGGTTGGTGGTCAACCGACGGTGGCCGAAGGTCAACTGAGGGGGAGCACCTCAGCAATTTTGGCGATTGGATTTGTCCTCTCGTGCCGGGGGCCTCTGTGGATGTTCTTATTTGGGACTGCGAAGGGCCACAACAGGTCAGGGGCCATTTCGAAGATTATGAAGCGGGTGCCAAGTGCGTTGTGCTCTGTGACTGTGCAATGTTGGGGGGAAGAAGGGGTGCTTATGCAATTTTTGTGGCCAAAATGTTTGCTCTCCTTCGCGGCCACGTTGGGAGCGGGTAAATATCTGGACATTCGGGATGCAACCACCACAAAAGTCGCGCAGCGCAAGTACTCCCCCTGACGGCAGTTGATGGTCGTGGACGGTCCACTGCCAGCGATTGACTCATGGCGGTTGACAGACAACTGACGCGGTTGACGGTCCTCTGATGGCGGTTGACAACCGGTGTCGGTTGACATGGTCAACTGGCGGCGGTGGATGGTCAGCTGACGGCGGCAACTGACACGGGGGATGCTTAACTTACGGCAGTTGATAGTTCGTTGGCTGTAGTTGATACATCATTAGCCTTAGCCCACGCAAACTGCACCCTGTTTTGCACCTCAAGGGCGGCATTTGTGTGCAAAAAAATGACGCGCAATTTCCCCGTGTTTCCACCTGAAAACTGAGGATTTGAAAACGGAGGAATATCAAAAAGCCTTTTTGAGGCTCTCGGCAGAATGCAAGTACTCAGAGGTAGCCAAAAAATTATTTTTTTGGCATGTTGAGTGCGCGAGGCCTCGCGCACTCAATTATGTAGAATGTGTGTTTTCTAATGGTCCCGAACAAAGAGTATTCCATGCCAAATGAGGCTCTGATGTCTCAACGGGTGCCTCATGTTGTACCGTTCGGGTCAAGTCAGCAGCAAGAGTCGTCCATCAATGGATTTCTTGTTCACGCCATGCACTATGTAAGGTGCAATGGATTTAAATAGCGGGTTGCCCTCAGTCCTCGCTAAACGCGCGTTTTTCAGTTGATTTACCTACCAATGAGGTGCCCAACCTCCCATCTTCGGGGCTGTATAACAGTTTTTCAGAAGCGCTGGGTCACAGGACGTATGAAACAAGGTGCCCTACAGGAGGAGTGTCTAAACGCCAGTCTTGACCTCACTATTTTCACAGGATTCCAAAAGCGAAGAATCTCAAAAAGCCTTTTTGAGGCTATCGGCAGAATGCAACTAGTCAGGGGTATCAAAAAAACTATTTTTTTTAGCATGTTGAGTGCGCGAGCCCTCGCACACTGAGTGTGCCGCTGTGTAAGTCTTTAACCCGTATCGAATCTTGCAATTTTTCTTTTGCTCTATTCTTGCTTCATGCCACTTGCGATGTCAAAAACTCATCTCAAAAAGGCCTGAAAATCTCACTCCGGGTGGCTGAGTGCGCGAGGCCTCGCGCACTCAGCCTCCTATAATAAATAATTTTTCATGTGGACATGTACAGGTTGTGTGAACAGCGCCCATGGGTAATTGTTTTTCAGAAGATCCAAAAATTGGTATTGTCCAAATTAGCCAACAAAATGTTTTTTTCAGGGAAAATGATCGGTAAGCCCTCCGATTTCGACTCAAAAATAATTCTTTGACCCCCCCCTGAAAACAGCAAAAAAATGGACAAACTTGATGAAAAATGAATTTTTTGGGAGGGTGTGGAAAACAGTACCTTCAAAATGGCAAAAAAAACTATTTTTTTCAATGACAAAATTTGGGTGCTTCCGTTGAAAAAGGGGGTGCAGTTTGCGTGGGCTAAGTTAGCGGCAGTTGTTGTTGAACTGACTGTGGTTGATGCCGAAGTGAGTGCAGTTTGCTGTAACTTGGCAGCAGCGGGCAGTCGGCCACCGGCATTTCAAATCGTGGCTCTTCCTCCACTCAACACTGTGCTCTCGCTCCTAGCCCATCTTTGTCACTGATGGCCCCGCCCCTGTCCTGCCCAACATACAGCCCAAGAGGGCGAGGCTGTATACACGACCCCCTCCCTCTCCCTCACCTTTTTGACAGATACTGCACCAAATACCGCCAGGGGTGGTGGAAAATTGGCTTGCGCCCACTGGGGGTCACTGATGTCCATTTCCCAACCCCCCCCCCCTTCTGGCCAGCCATGACGAGGACCCCTGACGGGCCGACGGGGGTGGTTAGGGGGGGTCCTGCGGCACCCCAACATACATGGCTCAAAATGATCCCCACGATGCGCTGATCATTTTGAGGTATGTATCATAGGGAAAATTTTTCGGCAAAAAAAATCTTCGTGGCGCACGTGGTGAGTCATCATTAGAGCTTTTAGACTGGCCTCTTTGGACCGGCCTGTCACAGATGTCCATTTCCCAGACCCCCCCCTCCTTCCGGCGACAGCTGTGACCCCCCCGGGTGCAGGCCATTTTTTCCCATGCCCAGCATAAGGCCTAGTCGAAGTATCGGTGTCGAAGGTGCCGGAGGAACATGATGAACCATTTGACCCCACCCCCACATCCAGATAAGGCTGTCAGTTTACCATCGACCGCACCGATGCCCTTCGGCTGTCCTTCCCTTGCGACAGACGCATGGCAAACGCAGCACACACACATACACTACACACGCAGAGGAAAGATGGGTCAACCAGTGGGCAACACCTTCGTTCGTTGCCAACGGGTGTACCGAATCAGATGCTCGATCCGCTTCATTTCTTCGGCGGAGACCGGCGCAGGCAATGTGCCCAGAGTGAAGCCAGCCCAGGCGTAGTCCCACTCGAACTTCGTCATGGGCTTGAAGTCAAACATGTCATACACCAGCGCCTCCCGGGCCTCGTCGTACCGGACCAGGAGCTGCAGGGGGTAGCAGGCGCGGCAGGTTGTCACCGTGGGGCTCCCCGCCTCCACGTCCATCTCATCTGGGCCCTCTGGGGCACCGCCAGGGGCCTCTGTTCAAGTACAGGGATGAGGTGACAGAGAAAGGGACAGGCCAGGCAGCAGGAGAGAGCACGGAAAAAAGGGTCCACTTTCTTGTGTTTCTTGTGTGTTGGTGAGGCGAATTGGCCTACAATGATGATTTTGCTTTGTTTCCTGTTGACAACATGACACTTCAGTGTACTGATTGTGTCATTGTCCAACAATCGTTTTATTTGCCGGGTATTGGGTACCACCCGCGGCAGGGGGTGGGGAGGTCCCCTCCCCCCCTGGATCCCCTTCCCCCCTCCCCCTCCTGCTCGAGCCAGGCCCTGCTCCTCCCCATCCCGACTACCCCTTCCCCTGCATTCTGCCCTCTCTCCCTCCGTCCCTTCGCCCCTTCGTCCCTCCCTTCACACCGCCTCCGTACTGCTCGCTCATTCCCTCGCTCGCCTGCCATCGCCGTCCCTCATTGCAAATGCCCAGCCAACACCAGCTCTTGGTTTTGTTTGCACAAGTAGTTGACTGAATGCATGAAATTCATGCGGCAGACAACGTAGCGTTTAGCACGCTTGGTGCACGTTGTTGTATGCCTCTTGTCTCTTCCATCCATCGGGCCCATCTTTAAATCCCAAATAAAGTAGTGCCTCAACTACATCTTTGCGTTTCATGAGGGGTGGCGGTTGGACCAGGGAGCGGAAATACGCAGACAAGGAGCAGTGGGTCGTGACAATCTGCAAGACAATGAAAACAGAGTACACTTGGAACAACAACTAAACACTCCTTGACACACGCCAAAGGGCGGGAGAAGATTTTTCCAGTCACTGAAAAAAACCCATGTTTTCAGCTGATCTAGAGCGGAAGCGGGAGGGGAGGAGGGGAGCAGGGGGGGGGGGGGGGTAGGGAGGAGGGGTACACCCCTGCTGGAATGAAAATGGAAAGCAAAGCCGTGGGAGGGGGGAGGGGGGGGTGAACGAGCGGCCGAACAAAGAAGCAAGGGAGCGAGGGAGGGAAGGAACGAGGAAGCCTAGCACCAAGGGAGGCTGCAGGAGTACGCACAAAAAAGGGATGAGGACGGCGAATCAAGGAAGTGGGGACGAAGGAGGGGATGGGGGGAGGGAGGGACAAGCAGAGGAGGGAGACAGGGAGGGGGGGTTGGGGGTGGGGGGGAGAAGGGAGGCCCACAAGGGAGGAAGGCGGGGGAGGACCTTGGGCCGGAGTCACAAAGGAAATCGACCACAAACGGCTGCCGGCCTTTGTGGTGATTGGGCTCAGGCCCGAAGGGGTTGGGGCATCGGGAAAGCTGCGGGAGACCTCGCTAAATGGCAACGGCCCGTCGCATTCCTCCAGGAAGTGGACATCCCAGAACTCGGCGTGCGTGGGCATGTGGTCCCACTCATGTAGCTTTGCCACACCGGGCAATAGCCGGTCTATAAAGCTGCAAAGCTCCGGCTGCCCGGTGACCAGGGCATCGCTCAGGCTGTCTTGCAGCACGGGAGCATTCAAGTAATTCGTCAGCTCGGCAAGCGCTGGGGCTCGTGCTGCAGCATCTTGAATGAAGCCATCCCAAGGCAACGACCGCACCGTATGCCATCCAGCATTTGATTCCAGCGGAGGACAACGAATCCCAGGGGACCAAAGACACGTCTTTTTGTGGACAGTAAAAACACTGCATGGTGCCAATCTGAACAACCAATGTACAAAGAAAAGGTATTATGCAGTGTCGCAAAGTAAGTGACGCCTCCAACTCAGGTGACCCAGAACCCATAAACCCCAACAGGTCGGCAAAACGAGGCGGCAAAGTCCCAGAAACCTAGCGATTCGGCAAAACAAATCGGCGAGATTCAGAAACCCAACAATTCGGCAGACCAATTCGGCAAATTCGGCCAAATTCGGCCGCCGAATGGGGGGGGGGGGGGTTGTGTTGTGGGCATTTGGAAGGGGGGCAATTAGGAGGCTTTTTGGGGGAAAGTATGTTCCAAAGTGATGCACAGTGCACACATCGTGCATGGCTGCACGTGCCCGTTGATATGCGGCCCCAAAGACCCTCTCGAAGTCCTCAACTTCGACGTACTTGTCCAACAGCGCGACCAAACTTGAATGTGCCTCCTTTGGACTCGAGGGAGGGGCAGTGGACATGGGACATGATGCGTCGTTCCCCATGAGAGCTAAGAAGAAACAACAACAAGACAATACCCGGGGGCGTGTCCTCACCTTCCTGCACCCCAAAAGCCAACTGACCGCTGACTAGGGACCCCAGGTACAGGGGTGGGCGTGGCAGTGCAGATTGGTACCCAGTGATGGGAGGGCAAGTGTCCTCAACTTAAACATGAACAGACAGAGAAAGGAGGGTCAGGGGTCAATATTCAAGTCAGCAAATTTAGTCTTGTTTGTAATGTGGTCTTCGTTGGGAGCTGGTGTTGTGGGCATTTGGAAGGGGGGCAATTAGGAGGCTTTTTGGGGGAAAGTATGTTCCAAAAGTGATGCGCAGTGCACACATCGTGCAAATTCACCCAAAAAAAAATCCTCGCAATATGCAAAACTCTTCAATGTTCTGTTGCACAATTCCGACTTCCAAAGCGCCGCTCAGAATGCCCCAGTAGTTCCCAGTCCCAGGGCACACGCGAGAAGCCCATGTACGCAGCCAATTGTTGTGATTCTTGTTCATGTGTTGCTCTAACAGCCACATCTCTCGTAGCTTTGCGTTCCAATGTCCATGGCTTGCACGCAAGAACATGAAAGAACTAATCAAAGAGATTTTTTAACCCATCGAACAAACCGCTTCTTCCAGGAAGCAGCGGGAAAAAGCTGTGAGGAATGGGCAACATGAGGTACGGGAAACAAGGAGGAATGTGGGAGAGTTACATACTAGGGTTTATGTAGCATGCACTGCACCCGAAGTGCTGCCAATTAAAGGATAAATATAATGCACTGATTTGCATGCAAAATGGCGACAGTGGACTGGGCAAAGCAGCCATTCTACACCAAATTGGCAACCATCCTTGACATCTTTGAGTGGTGCTTGGCAAACACATTGGGACTTTGCCCCACAACTGTCTCAAACACCGAGTGCTAAAGCTGTCCTAATGGCTAAACAGTTGCACTGCACATGCACTGTACTAGGGGCGCCCTCCCAGGACAGCATGTCCACAAGGTTCACAGATCACGAATGTGGGGTCCCAACAATCCCAGACTCACTGATGAGACTCCTATTGCTGCGCACAGACCTGTGCACCTCGAGGAAGGAGACCTATTTCAGCCCTGAAGCACTTGTAGGGTCGTTCAGGTCCTGTGATGCAAGAGGTGAAACCCTGCTCTCTGCAAGGTCCCATTCTTGTTGTGACGCGAACTCTGGATCGAGCTATTTCTGAGTGTTTTTCACAGGCAACATGCAGATGCAATGACAACCTTAAGACCCCACTACAACAGCTTTACAAGGATGTCCCTTAGGCAGGTCAATAGACACTCAGAAAGTGACACAAGGGGGCATCAGGCCCTCCACCCAACATTGAGCTTGCTGCTCAATGTGCTTGGGCACAAAGTCAGGAAGACTTATGCGACAAGTGTAACTCGGGACGACGAGGGCAAATATTGTTGTCTTTTTGTCAAAGAAGTTTTCTGGTCACTGCCTGCTTTCTTGGTGTGTGCTGTCGTTTCAGACTATCGTGTGCCCCTGATTGATACCTCACCACTTGGTGACCCCGAGACGGCCCGAGTTATGCAACGATTTTTGAATCCACATGGTCGGAGCGTTGTTGATTCCTCCCGACTTGGAGCCCAGCACGGTCAGGATTATGTTGCCTTTTTGATTCCTCCGCACTCTGGGGACCCGAGATGGGAAGGGGTTAATGTAATCTCTTGGATTCCTCTCCACTCTAGGGGGGCCGAGATGGGAAGGGGTTTTACAGCCTTTTCCACGCTGGGACTACCACTCATGTCCAACAGCATTCAGTACCTAGGATGAGGCAGGTGTGTCATAGAATCTAGAGTCATCGTAGGGCTGAAAAAATATTCACTTGGAGGGGATGGCCCTTTTCCTAACACCCTCCCCCCCCCCCCCGCATAAAAAAGACTCCCGTGACTGAGCCTATTTTCCAGAACCCGCTCTGTCAAGGGGATGGGCGCTCCTCAAGGACTCCTGAAGGTGGAAAACCTGATGAGGAGCCCTGGGCGTCCCCAAGTCGTAAATAAACACCGGCTAGAATGGTTTTGGCCGGTCGCAAACATGTTGTTTACTTGAGTGTTAATTTTTTTAACGCATGGTTTGAATGATCTCAATGGCTTTTGTAGCCCACTTTTGGCAGATCCGCCAGGGAGGGTGGAGAAGAAAACACCGATGACTAGGGATGCCCGAGGCGAAAGTAAACATTGGCCAGGTCACTTGCCAGATGGAAAAACACCTGTTTATGCATTTTTCCATAAAGTCTGTTGGTGGGCAATTGCCGTTGTGTATTGGTGTTTGTTGGTGTTTGTTGGTGTTTACTGATACTTTGTGCACTGTTTGATGATGGTTTTGAGCCTCTTTGTAATGCAATTTGTGTGCTTTTTGTCAGTTTGTTTACACTTCAGACACTCTTTCGGTAGGGGAGGGGAAATGCAGTTGTACCCCGCCCCCTTTGCGAGAACAACGGTAAAGTTCCCAAAATTGCGGAAACAACACCTACTGTGGTCCGCCGCTGCCACGACCTTATGCGGTCTTTCGCCTATGGCGCTGTGATGACACGAACATGTGCACCCCCCCTTATCTCTTGTCGTGCTTGTCCTTCCTCATCTGTGCCTGACCTGATTGTCAGGCCCCACTGAGTCCTTCGTTTGGCAGTATGCCGCACCATCCACCTGAGTCTCCAGCCACTCTTTGTGCTGGGATTTATGCCCCTATCACTCCACCCCCGACCTCGGAACCCCTGGCCATGTTGCAACTGCCCCGTCGTTAGTAGAGAGCTCCACCTGAACTTCGCAGTCTGGGAATGCTGGCGGTCAAGTGAAGGCTGCGGGCTGCTGGCAGGGGTATGGACTCCATAGGGGCAGCATGCTGCAATCGTGGGCATTGGGAAAAGATGCCACTCTCAGCCATGTACCCCCCCCCCCTGCGAGAACAGCCTCTCATCAGAGCAACGGGGGAGCCAAATCGGAGAACACCGCAAAAGCTGTTGCAGTAGCTTTGCGCTTTATCATGCCGGTGTGCCTCTTGTGTCGAGTCTGGTCAACTGCAACTGTGATTGGCTTGGGATGAAGGTCAGCAACAACAAAAAAAATAAGGAGTACACTGGCAGACTGGTCCGATGAAGCGTGCCCCCTCTCGCGAGCGGTTCCCGAGGCAGCCCTCGTGTCAGGCTGCCGGAAAAGGAGCAGGTCCCCAACCAGAGGACACGCCGCTGCTGATATCGCTGCTCTGTGCCCCTCAGTTTGCGTAAAGATACGGTTGAGGCATCGCAGGTGTTTGCAACGAGGGGTACATGCACCTCCTTGCCCCCGATTGAGTATTCCCTCCGCGTCCTTGGCACTCACCTTCTACCAGAACAAGGTGGCTCCAGCCTCTGCCCCCCCCACCCCCCCACCCCCCGCCCACTCTCTCAAAGCACCCCATGAAAACTGCTGCGAGTGCCTTACACTTCCTGCAGCTGCGACGCCTCGTTCATCGTGGGTTAGGGCTGCCATGTGCCATGCGGGTTACATCAGGACAGAAACGTGTCTGGGTTCGGGGTCATGACATCTTCACGGAAAGCGGCAACAGAATCCGGTGTGGGCCAGGCTGCCCGGAGTGCACAGAGTGGACGGTCTGTACAATGGTCCGGGCTGCCAGATCCGCGGCCCCGTGGTAACTCCATCAACATACCGCGCATGTCGGGGGGTGGGTGACTGTAGGCCCACTGCCAGGCCCATGGGCGGGTCATCCTGTTTTTTGGCTGTAGCATGAGGTCCTTGTGCCGCATGTCTGGGTACTGGGATTGTGCTGACGCCCGCACTGCAGGAGGCCGTGTCCGTCACGGGGCTGCGGCGGATGGCACTCATTGAGGACGGCCAACTCTGTTTGGCCGGAGTGCAGAGACCATTTGGGGCTCAAAGCCTCCGGCTTGCGCCAGTCGTCCCACTCCTGTTTCGCTTCATGGATATGGATGGTGAAGTGAGGTGAAGTCGCCCGGGCAATCTCCGGACGCCAGCG
Organism: Eutreptiella sp. 'Long Island Sound 2002'; assembly: GCA_964036045.1. Taxonomy (NCBI): domain Eukaryota; phylum Euglenozoa; class Euglenophyceae; order Eutreptiales; family Eutreptiaceae; genus Eutreptiella; species Eutreptiella sp. 'Long Island Sound 2002'. The sequence continues at coordinate 11,730,877 of OZ038397.1, read as the reverse complement.
GAACGTTACCCTCTGTCCCTCGCGGCTGAGCAACGCGGCCATTCATGAATACGGATGAGGATGGGCGTTGAGGTGCACGTGCAGTGCTTGTTGGGGCCACTGCAGAGCGTCCGGAAGCGGCTCTATTGACCCCCCAACAGGGATTCGCTTGAAGGGGAGGGGGGTGATGGGGGCCATTCTAGAGCAGATACAAAGCGGTTATGGGGGATTGTGAAGTCGGTTTGGGGGGGCGGCGGTTGGAAATGCGGATGGGCATCGCGTTGGAGTATGGGAATGCCTTTAGGGTAAGAGTAAGGGCACGTCTTTGGGGGGAGAAGGGGGCCAGCCTCCCCCCCTTCAAGCGATTCCCTGCCCCCCAACCAAGACCTACGTTGAAGATCCGAGTTCCCCAGCACAGGGACATGCATGCAACAGAAGCACTCCCCCCCCAAGTGCACAGAGGCCTGAGGGCCGCCTTGCCATTGCACACGAGTGCCGCACGCCTCCACTTGTGCATGAATGCCTCCTGCCAGGGGGCAGGTCAGGCATTCTCGACTGCGAGCACCGAAAACGTCTCACGGGCTGATGCACCGTCCGCATCCTTCAGATCCACCTGCGGCACAGGGAACGGGCAGAGGTCACACTGAATGTGCAGGGACATCCCTTGCACGTGAGGAGGTGTAGCTTTGCTGGTGCTGCAGCCTCGTGGCCTCTTATGTTGCGCCGGGATGTTGCGGAGGGCGGGTCGGTTGGTGGGCAGGTGGGTACTTGGGCTGGTTGGTGGGTTCCATGTCTGCCGCCCCACCTCCCCACAAGGGGAGTAGGCCCGTGAGTGCACATGGTGCCCGGAAAAGTGACTTCGGCTCTGCAGCGTCTGCAGCAGGCAACACGCTTTCTTCTCGGGGGGTGGGGGCTGGATGGGCCTTGAGGACCACCAAAAACCACTTCAGCGCTTTTCAGCCGCTTTCCTTTGCAAAAAGAGGTGGGGGGTGTTTGTTTGCAGGGGCTGGGGTGGGGAACACTCTCACCGTCCCGGGTTTTGCGGGTGGGTCCACTGTCACCCCCCCCCAGGCCTTACCAATACCGAGGGGGGGGGGGGGGGAATGGCAGCCTGGGCTCCTCCGCCTGACCCATCAGAAATGTTATGGGGGGCCCGAAATTGGAGGTCGATTGCAGGTACACAAACTTTTGGGGGGGGCTCTGACCCCCCGGTATAGGTCACGGTCGCCACTGCCGCCGCCCCGTCACTGAGAAAAGTATTGCATTTTTTCCAGAACGGTGCAACCGGGGGTTCCCAGCTTGAACATGCATGTCCATCATTTCCTTCTCAATGCATGCTTTGAAATAGCAGGCACCTTTCCCAGGGCCTCTATGGCAAACGGGGGTGCGCGGTCCATTGCAACTCCGGGGGAGGGGGGGCCCTTTGAGCCAGCGTGAATTAGACGGGGGGAGGGGGTTCTGGAAAACAGGCTCGAAAGGCCAGGCCTTACTCTTTCCATGGGCAGTGCTTCAGAACCAATTTCGTGCCAACTCTCTTTTTTGAGCAATTTCAGACGTCCTGCAATGCATTTGGTGGTCCCGGCCCTTGGCGCCAAATTGCAGGGCGGGGGGTGGGGGGGGTATGGGAAACAGGCTCCACGGGGCCCCCTCCCCAGAGTTGCACTGGACTGCAGGCCTGGCTCCAGCCGAAGGGCATGCACTGCAGCCCACTCCAGCAGACCATTGCCCAGTGGAGGTGCTGGGTTCAAACCTTTGTGGGCGCCGACCCCGCACCCTTCCCAGTGAAACTAGGCTTTGCATGTGGTTCTTGATCACTTTCGGTGGCTGCAATAGCCAAAGAAAAAATGTTCCAGAACTTTCGATGTTTGACCCCCTGAGGCTGAGTGAGGCTGAGGCCGGAGGGGTTTAGACTCCAGTATGTCTCAGATCAAACCCCCAGCAGTTGATTCAACGGCTGCTGGTGCAACAACACTTCATTCAGGTGCTTCCTCAAGGTTGTCATCTACTACATCTGTTCGTTTAGCATCAACGGCAGGAAATGGAATTGCTTTGACTGCTGCGGGAACAGCTGCTCGTGATAAGATTGTGTTGAATACAAACCCGGGTGACCGACTGCAATGGACGAAGATGGATTGACTACAACCCCCAACCCGGTTGCGGGTACGCCCAGGGGGATTTGTGGTGGGGGGGATTGCTGGCACTCACTCAGTCGCGGGGGGGGGGGGGCAAACCCACTTTCCAACCCCCTCAAAGGGCTCCCGTGATCGAGACTGTTCCCAGCCCTTTCTTCTGCCCCCCTCCCATATTGGGGGGGGGGGGGGCGGGGTCGAACACCCCCCACCCCTAACGATGAATGTTCCACCCACCGTGGGCCATCCTAGAAATGATCCGGGGGTGGGGTGGGGTGGGGCATTTCGCGAAGGGAAAATTTTGGCACACCTCCAATTTTGGTGAGGGGCTGTCAGACACGGGAAACTTCAAGCCCCCGGGCCCTTGGTTCCTTGTGGACAATCAGTTGTGTGAAACTTTGGTGGGCCAAAATATTAGAACAACACGAACTTATCAGAAAAAAAAAACAAGGGACATTGTCCCCTTACGAAATTCCCCCTCCCTCTGCAGTCGTGGGAACACATCAGGCGCGGACAAAAAAGATTCCTGCGCTTGCCAGTCTTCCCGTTTGGCCCTTTCTCTTCACACACAGTGCACATGGTGCCCGGAAAAGTGACTTCGGCTCTGCAGCGTCTGCAGCAGGCGACACGCTTTCTTCTCGGGGGGTGGGGGCTGGATGGGCCTTGAGGACCACCAAAAACCACTTCAGCGCTTTTCAGCCGCTTTCCTTTGCAAAAAGAGGTGGGGGGTGTTTGTTTGCAGGGGCTGGGGTGGGGAACACTCTCACCGTCCCGCTGCACACCACAAGACATCTGTCCAAATCCGTGTTCCCGCGGCTTGGGCCCCCTCTTTTCGGGGTGCTCGATCCCATGCAAGTGAAGCCGCGGTGCAGGGCGAGTCCCTCTGGCCGCCGCGGATGGTCCAGCCCGATGGCCCCCTTCTCCAAACGGAAAAACCTCAGAGACGAACCTCCCGGGCGCACTTGCCAGTCATCAGCACGCTCTCCCAAGGACTAGGGACTGATGTGTGGGGCATGGAAATAGGAAAGTGCCAAATGGTATGGCGGGGGGTGGGCATCTTGCACCCCATATGATCCCAATGGGCCCCACACGATGATGGATGGAACTGAAAGGTAGGCATTTCCTTCACCAACCACCAAAGATCCCCGCCAGGCCATTGCTTTCGGACCCCGAGGGGGGGAGCGGGGGCGGCGGGGTCATGCGGGGCCCTGGCCAGCGGGGGCCGACCGACCAACCCACCCACATCAGAAAAATTGCCGAGGAAAAAAAAAAGAAATTCATTAAAGAGGCCCGAAATTGGAGACCGATTTTAGGTCCACGAAGTTTTTTGGCGTTGCCACTAAGCGATGGCCTGATCCCTGCCCCCGCTCCACTGCGGTTATTGCGGTGTTGCGCCCAGTCCCTCAGTACAAGACCAGAAGTGGGAAGCACCTGCAATTTGTACAGGCCCGAGGCCAGGAACATCACGTCGAGGGTGTGCTCCCGGGACTCCGGGATGGCCACTTTCGTGATGCCCGCCACCCACATGTGTTGGTGCAGTGCGAAGGTCGGGGCGCCTGCAGCAGATGCACAATGCCAGCGCCCATGATATCGCGCCCGAATCACCGGCGGGAAGGAGGAGGGGATCAAGTTGGGGCGACGGGTCCAAGACAGAGGCGCTTTGGTGGGGCCCAACGTGAAGGATGTGGAGGCGGGGTGCGGAGCAGGGCAGGGCAGGGCATGCAGGTTGCAGATTTGGTGAGCCTTGTGCAAGAGCACAGGGCCCACGTTCTACTCGATGCTTTACATTCCACACCATTACACATGATTACCTCTGCCCTGCGCCCCGCGCAAGACCCAATTGTCTTCCAGGGGCTGCCTGGACTCCATACAAAGATGGCAGCAAAGTGCTGCTTCCTTGGTATCGAGCTACCCCCCGTGTGACATTCCGTCGGGTTGCTGTTTCTTTACGGGGCCCTGGACAGTCACCCATTCTTCCCGTCACATGCTGCGCCGGGTCGCTGCGGTTTGTGTCGGCTGCTGCGGCCTGTGCTCCTGCTGGTGTTGTTCCTGCGTTTGCCGCCGTTGGTGTGCCGGGGCTGTGCTGGTTGCGGCGGGTGCCGTTTGTGCGTTAGCGGCGCCCAGTAGTTGGTGTGCCGGGGTTGTGCTGGTTGTTGCGGGGGTCGTTTGACGGATTTCGCTGCCCACACACCTCCGCTCTGCGGTCGTCCACCACCTGCCTCCCCACATTTCCGTGCGCGTGAGGCCCAGCCCCGCCCCCCCCCCCCCCCCCCGCAAGAGCAACACTACAGTTCCAAAATTTGACGGAAACAACACCGAGTGTTGCTCCGACAAGGGCATCGTTTGCGCGCGCTGTGAGACAACACAAGCGGTGACCGTTGCGTCACGAATGCACTAGTCGTCAGGGGATTCCCCAATCTCCACCTCCAAAGGACAAAAAGCCGTGAAAATGGGTTGAAGGGCAGCAACCAACATCCCCAAAATGCCATGCCACGCCTCAAATCACCGAAAAAACGTGATCTTCATGGACCACCAGAAAAAAGAACCGCCAAATTCCACGGTTCCAAAAAGTTGCGGGAACGACAGCAGTAGGCCTCTGGGCACAGCGGTCACATACCATCGAGATACTGATAAAAGGACACTTCAAGATGTGTGTAATTGTGGTGGATGGTGAAATGGAACATGAACTCCTGGTGGGTTTGGCAGACGTTTGGAAGGCCTTGCAAAGCACTGTGGAGAAATGCAGCACGAAAAGGACCGAATACCGCAACCAACATGGCCTGGCACTCGCCCCCTCGAACACAACCACAACCTCGTACACCGCCCTAGACCCCCCAAATACACAACTCCCCTCACAGCCCTTGCCCCAGCCTGACAAAGCCCTGCTGCCCCAAACGACCCCTGCCCTCCTCAACAGCCCTGGGGCTGTGCGAGAAAACAGGAGGGGTTCGGGGGTTGCAGGTTTGAGGGACGGGCGTGGGTCTTGCTCGTCCCCTGCTCTTCCTGTGATGGTCTGCCAGTGGGCTCACTGAAATCAACAAGCAACAATAAACATCGGCACAACAAAGACCGTGGCTCCCCGCACCAAAAACCTGCCCGTACAGTGGGATAGTTGTCCCACGACTCACAAATGCTGCCTCTGCCTTCCTCCCATGCCGACAGCGGGATGCTTGGCATTCAGTCATTGCCCTGACAGTGAGGCTTGGAGGGTGCTCACCACCACCGATGTGGGCAATGTAACACAAGCCAGGGGGTTCCCGGATCACCAAATGATACCCATCGGCGATGCACAGCATTTCCAGGCGTTCGGCCCATGGCTTTGTTTCGTGTTTTCCGGTTGGTGCGGTGTGCCAACGGCAACAGCACTCAGACGGGGCCACAGCTCCATAACATTGGCAGACCGGATGTAAGGAAGCGGGCTAACGGGGCCACAGCTCCTTTCCAGGGGAGACCGGATTGGCCATGGGTTGGCAGATGGTTTGCACTGTGTGTGTGTCTGTGTGTGTGTGTGTGTGTATGTGTGTGCCTGAGGGGGGGGGGGGGGCGGGGGGGGGGGGTCTACCAACAGTCATTGTTGGTGAAGGAGTGGCCCCCTCGTTGCTACACTCCTCACGCCGTCAACTCAGCTCACGGCACATCCCGAGGCTTGGGGACGGCTGGTTCCAGCGGCCGGTGGTGGTGGATGCAGCGACCCTCCCCTCATGCCGCCCATCCCAGGCTTACCCTCCGCAGCCCCAAAAAGGGGGGGGGGGGGGGCATGGGGGGGAAAGGGGTCCGGTCAGTTCCGGAGTCTGACAGCCGCAGAGGGAGGGTGCAGGGGAGGAGGGGGCAGAGGGATAAAATACTCTTTTGGGAGCCATTTTTGGATTTTGTGAATGCCCCGCTATCTTGACACTGCACCAACGGTGAGTGAAAACCCGTTTTCCATTCGTCATGAGTGGAGAGACAAAAATAGGGCATTCCGGCAGACGCACCAATGAATCTGCCATCGGACACCAAACGGGCAGTGCAAGACATAAGACGTGCTGAGAGCATGCTCCTCCCCCGTGGCGCAGGTTTGGAGGTATGGAGGGGGGCAGGGTCGGCCCTACACAGAAGGGCCCCCTGCGGCACAGTGCACACCCTCACACATGTTTCCCATAGGCCGTCAGAAATTGGTTTCAGCCTCAGCAACATTCATGACGTGAGTGATGCATGAGAGAGGCGAGGTTCGGGGGGGGTTTGGTTTGGTTTGGGTTTGGGTCAAGGCCTGTGCCGGACGCCCTGGCCCATGGTCAGCACTCGCCTTTGTGCCGACACGACTGGGCTAGGCGAATCGCGGTTGTCCGGTCCCAAGGCCTGCCGGACTGTTGACCGCCCCCGTACCCCGTGGTGGCACACACGGGAGGGAGATGCCGCCGTGCCTGTGTGTGTGGCGCGCGCGGGGCAGGAGGGCGGGGCGTGCATGCTGGTGGCGCTCGCAGGGCATGACGGGTCACACGGCTGCGCCGCGCCTGGCCCTGCCCGCTGGCGCCGGTGCCGCTCCAGTGTTTCTGGTTTCCCCCGCTGCGGCTTGGTCCGTCCGTGTCGCCGCTTGTAGTGGCGTCCCGGCTGTTCGTGTGGTCGTCGGGTGTGAACCAGGGTCCGCCACCACCGGGCCCTGGCTGCTTGTGGTGGAGGCGCGTCGGGGGGGGGGGGGGGCGTGTGGGGGGTTGTGTGATGCCTGGTGCTCCAGGCCCCGGCAGGGAGGCCATGGGAGCCTGACGCTGAGCCCGCCGGGGGAGTGTTCGGACTGGACACGCCGCCTCCCGGTCATTGACATGCTGCCAGCGGCCCCACGACTGCATGAGGCACGGGGGCGCGCTCCCTGGGCGCTCGACTGGGGGGGTCCACACCTCCTGACTGCTCTAGGCACTGGTGGTGTTGTCGTGGACTGGACCATCCGCCCACGGCGCTGAGGGACGGCAGGAGGAGGGGCTCCAGGGCGCGCTGAGCGCTGCCCTGCCCTGGAGCCTGCCCGGGCTCGGGGCCTGGGTGGCGGTGCTACTGCCCGCGTAAACGGGGGGGCCCAGAGGGCACACCACCCGAGTGACCGCTCCGTTTGGAAGGGGGAGGGGGGGGCAGGGGTCGGCAGGTGGCTGTCTGGCCTCCAGGGGTCGCCCACAACTGAACTGGAGTGCACGGGGCTGTGCTGGCCTAGGCGTCTGTGATGAAGTTGGAGGGGCACGCGCACACCTGGAGGTTCCCTAGGCAGGCCGCTCAAGGGATACCCACAGCAGTCAATCTGCGAGCCCTTCACAGCCTCCACTTTTTAGGCCCTGAGGGCGCCGACTCCGTGCACCTCTCCCGTCGGGGGGCAGGCTGGGGGGGGGGGGGGTAGTGGTGGTTGGGTCTACCTGCTCACTTGTTTGGGAGAGGAGGACCACCTGCTGGGTTACCATGCGGGTCCCAGATCCCAACATACCCATCGTTCGGCGTCCGCTCCCTGTCCGTGAGGGGAGGGACCTTGATCACCATGTGACGGCCTGCAGTGAGGGTGCGGGGGTGCGAGGGCATGCTGGGGGGGGGGGGGGGCTGTGCTGGGCCTGCTTTCGGCCCCATTTCTGTTGGGGGGGGGGGGGGGCAGCAAAAGGCCTGCTCCCCTGTTTCCTGGTCCCCAAGGGGGACCAGCCCACGGCCTGCACCCTCGCTTTGTGGTGGCTGAAATTTGGGCCGACAAGGTTCGGGGGGGGGGGGGGGGGGCTAATTAAGTTGAATGGAATGAGTTGTAGAAAAACAGGCATACAGTGCTGCAAAAATGCAAGTTGAGGCAATGCACTCCACAGGAAGGCATAGGTGCATTTTTATTCGCTATGCCAAACCTGGTTGCACCTCAGGACACAAACTGTGTCGAAGACAGGAAGACAGGATATCATGTCTGACTACGTCTAGTCAGACAGTCGTTTACAGTCCAGGGGGGGGGGGGGCAGTGCCATGGGGGGGTATGGGAACCGTTCCCACACATCCTGCGTGGCCCATAGCCCCCAGGGGATGCATTAGAAGAGAGGACGGGGGGAGGGGGGGGGGGGACAAATCCATATTTCCTTTTGCAAACTTCATTTTTCCCACTATGAAATCTGGGTCCAGGGGGGGGGGGCTCCCTCCTCCGAAGGTTGTCAGCCGCTCCCACACATCCTGCGTGGCCCCTGGCCCCCAGCCCTCCAAACGCATACATGTGGTCGGGGAACGTCGGGGATTGGATGGAATGCGACGGCGAGAGGCACGGGGGGCTGAAGCCATGGGCCGGGGAGAGGCACGCATCATCTTCGGAGGAGACTGGGAAGACCAGCAGATCCGTCAGGCCTGAACACAGGGGAGCGCAGACACAGGGATCACCCGGAGTGGCAGGGCCGTGGGGGCTGGACGGACATCCGTTGCCATGGGGCATTCTGCTCCGGAAGGTCGTCTGTCGGCTTCAAATGCGGGTGTTTGTGTAACCCCCCCCCCCCCCCCCCCCCGGGTCCAGCGAACAATAAACTCCTCAAAACACACGGACCGAATAGGAGCGTTCGTTGGACACGCCGTTCGGTACCGAATCAATTCGGTACCCAAACCCGGTGCCTCATCAATTAGGTCCCAGAAAATTACGGTCCGAACGGAAGTGTTCGTTGGAGAAGGCAGTCGTTAGACACGGGGGGCGGGGGGTACCACAGTAAAAAGGGGGTTTGCCACGAAGGCTCAGAAAGTGTGCCGGTCGGTATTGAAGGGGTCCGCACTGGTTTAGGTCTGCATGAGGAAACGGTCTCCATTATTTGTCCCAAGCCACTGGAGGCGGGGGAGAGGGGGACAGTCGTCCCTCTGCTCACAGGCGCTGCTGCTGCCCCTTGGCATCAGCACCATCGCCTCCCGTGGCTTCCAAACTGCCCACCGAATAGGTCGCCCGTGCTGGAACGATCGGGGGGTTGTGAAGGGAAGGGGATTGGTTTCGCAGAAGGCTGGAAAGGGCCTTGGACTCGACCGATCTCGCGTCGTCAAACGGGTGGGCTCTGCCACCCAAGCCTTACACAAAGTGCTCAAGTGGCGCGAAAACGATCGTCACGTTTCACATGTGCTGGCAGTCGGATGTCTGCAAAACCCCCAGACATCCGACCAAGAAACCGACAACAGAGCAAACCCGGGGAGGGGGCGGGTTCACCCTCTCCCTCCCCGGGGGCAATTGTGTATTATTTCGCTGGGGAAATTTTCGGGGGGGGGGGGATGTCACCACCCTTTACGGAGCCCTGGACAGTCTCCCGTTCTTCCCTTCGCATGTTGCGTCGGGTCGCTGCGTTCTGTCGGCCGCTGCGGCCGGTGCTCCTGCTGGTGTCGCTTCCGCGTCCGCGGAGCCCAGTGGTTGGTGTGCCGGCCCCCCTGTTCACTGTGTGTTGACCTGGTAAAGCAGTCCCAATCCGGTGCAGTGCATTTTTTGTGTGTTCAGTTCCGAGGCCAAAAGCCTGTTTCTAAGGCCAAAAGCTCCCCCGTCAGGCCCAAAAGCGGTGATAGAGAGAGAGAGAGAGAGAGAGAGAGAGAGAGAGAGAGAGAAGTCCGGGTCATGGGGCATTCAAAAGGGCCAGGGCCGAGGCCTGTGCCGCTGCACCGACTCTCCCATGCACGGACCCAGGCCAACGCTTCACAGCCACCGAACACAGCCCTGCCCCCCCCACACATACCCTGTGGACATGGGGTCTCCAGGGTCTGGACGCAAGGCCTCGGCTCCGGGAGTTCCAGCTGCATGCAGCCCCCATCCCCTCGGGCGTTCACCCAGTGCAGTTGGATGGAGCGTCCGATGCGCCATAAGAAGTCGTGGACGCTGCAATGAGAGACGGGTGGGGACAGGCGCGAGCGTATCGCAGTGCACGCGCGACCCTCCAAGGGAACCCCCTTTGAAGGTGAGCCCATGGCATCTTTTTGTCGTGCGCTCCCCTTCCAGAGAGCGCCTTGTCGGTGGCGTGCCTGCTGCACGTTTCTCTTTCCCGGTCCGCGCACTGCCCAGCGGTGTAACTTGGCCCACCGCTGGGGCCATCCCCACGCCCCGGATGGTGACGTGGGAGCTGTCACGTGTGGTGTTGGTTGGCGGGATGTCACGCGTGGGGGGTTGCATGGACCTGCTTGTCCGGTTGTGTCCGCAAGGCGGTTCGTGCAACCCGTTTCCGCCCACATCTTCGCTCTCAGCACATCCCGCTGATCAATTTGATGGGCCTCATGAGCATTTTTGAAAAGGTTTTCGGGATTTTGGACCACTTTTGGCCCCTTAGAAAAAAAAGTCGGCGGCTTCGGCACCAAAATCTACCCTTTACCATAAGAGGGACAGTGGAGTTTCGTGATCGTCATTTTGTCATGCCGGGGCCCCCAGAGCCCCACCCCACCCCCACCAAAATAATTCGGTCACTATTGAGATTTGCATTGTGCACATCTTATGGGTGCCATGGGTGCACTGCATAAAGGCGGGACAAGTACATACAAGCGAACAAATACGAAGACACACAGATGATATGGAAGAACAATATTCGCTACCGGCTGCATGGATGACCGTTCATTTTGACACTCTTGTTAACCTCACAAAACGCGGAACTTGCACTAGTCGGCAAAAATCGACATCGGCTGCAACCCGGGGCCGATTAGTGGGGGGGGGGGGGGTTGTAGTACATCCATCCCTGCCACACACTGAAAACCCCTCCGCTGCACAAACACCCCAGCGCACACCTCCTAAATGTGCCGTTGCCCCCAACTCACCTTTCCCCAATGCACCCAAAACCAGGAGGGCAACAGGCCACATGCGGCCCAGGGACATGCCCTGAGGTCGCGGCCGATGGAGCGGCCCCGGGCAGTGCGCTGCGGACCAACACCCGAATGCCCCCGCGGCTTCAGAGAGCCCCCCCTTCATGCGATCAACAACTAGCGACGCGACCTGGTGGCGGTGTGATACGTATCGATGTAGTCGCACAGGGGCACCCTGACCAACTTGTCCGTGTCGCACTCCAGCTTGATCCGGTTGTACTCCGTGTTGTCCGACGTGGCCCACACGGTCAAGTCCTCGGTCCACTTGTTGCGGATCCCAAGCAGGAAATAATGGTAGCTGAGGACGCACGAGCCAGACCGACGAGAGGAGGCCACCTGAGCGACATGCTGTTACACACAGGCAATCGCACCAAGAAGAAAAACAGTATTGTGCCCCAGCCCCAGAGACCCAAAAAGAAGAGCCCATATCTCAGTCACATTGTTTGTGTGCAGCAAGGCAGTGCTTAAAAAAAAAAAAGTGTTCTGGTGGTTTTCACAGAAACACCGCCAACCGCTGTGAACCAACAAATGTCCGTCAACTGCCAAATGCAAACGGCCAAGCATTGCTTGCTGCTGGAAAAGCGCCTGCGGCCGTCGGTTGGACATGGCTGGCCCTTCGCCACAGGCGACAATAAGGGACAAGCCTCGACCTGCGACGTCGTGCAGAACGGACCGGGGCCCTTGGCGGGACGCCCAATGCGCGGGTTCGGATGAGCGGATTGCGAGGGATGGACGGTTCAAGACGCGAGCGAGCGAGTTCAGAGAAACTGCAGTCGGGCCATTCAGCCCCGCAAAATGTGCTGATCCGCGGGGGGCGGTGATCCGGCGGACCCACCCACCCAAAACCAAAAAAAAGAGTTTCCTCTGGGGAATGAAACTTGGAATAGAGAAAAAAGGTGAGCTGCCGCCCATCGTTACAACGTCCGGAAGTAAGTGGACCTCTCTTTGTGCGCCGCGTTGGCACGCGGTGGCCCCCAACCGCCGGTGGCCAATGGCCCCTCTCCAACCCCCAACCGCCCACCACCATCGCCGTCATGTAATGCCCCCCGCCGGTGGTCGTCCACAAGCGGCCGTCGGTTGCCACCAACGATGTCGGTTGACCGCCATGACCGCCAGCTGCAGCCGTTTGACACCACCAGTGAAGCGCCAGGGCACTGTGGTGACACCGTTGACAAAACCGGCCGCGCAATTAACCGCCGACAACCGTCCGCTCGCCGCCGACTTGAAACGGCCAGTCAGGGGACCCAAAGCACAAGCGCACACCAAGCGCCCTTTCTAACAAAGTTTTTTTGATGCAAAACTTTTTGTTGGACAATTTTTTGTGTTGGAAAATTTCGTTGGAAAACAAACTTTTGTTGGAAAGGCCTCCTTCACTCCTCCGACACTCACTTGTACAGAGGATCTGCCGCCCCCGGCGTGCACCAACACGTTGGAGGCGCTGCCTCATCGACGCCACCGCGCAGAATCAATCAGCAAAGCCGGGTACCGTTTGAATCGGAGTCGGACCGAGCAGTGGGTGAGGGGTCGGGGCACACCACGGAGAAAGGATGGCCTGCGTGCCCACGAGCCCCGGGAAGACGGTCAGCACCAAACGGTGTGTGGACTGTCTCTTGGGCATTACCGCGGGAAACTCTTTATCCAACTCCTTCATCTCATCAACGGTGAGAGTGGATTGGGTGCCCTGCCAGTGGGGCATGTGCAGTGAGGGGGATGCCATGAGGCCGATATGCACTAGGGCGGGGGGGGGGGGGGGGATGAGGCCGATATGCACTAGGGCGGGGGGGGGGGGAGGAATGAGGCCGATATGCACTGCCTCTAATGCCTATTCTCTGACATGGAACGGAACTGCTCTGTGAAAAGGGTGCTCTCCACAGCCCCGAACAAACGAGTGCCCATCATGGTGCTTAGCTTGCCGCCTTGGGTGATCCTTGTCCTTTGCCTTTGGGACAAGGCACAATGCCATGCTTTGTTCCAGGAAAGCCGCCGCCGAGTAAGACCACCTTCCCCTTCTTAACGTCTTTCAGATGCAGAGAGAACTCAAATAGTTGCATAAACCGAGCCGTCTCAGGGACTCCAAGGCAGAGAGGAGTACCGTGGCTATGTAACCCATGCTGTATCCGGTACGGGCAACGAGTGCACCGCTTGTGAAGAGAAGAGGCCCCAAGGGAGAATGCACTACAGAGATCTGTAAAAAAATATAGTACTGCTCGTGGGGAAAAATTGGTATATGCATGCACCGCTGTACATCCCCTGTTCTGAGATAATTACCCAAACTGTGCGCCGCAGGGCATGCGGCAGGTGCCACGGGCACCACAAGGTGAGGGTCCTGTGCGTGGGCAAGGCCGTGCTAGTGCAGGGGCAAGGGGGGGAGAGAGAGAAGCCACAACAGGAGCAAGAAATGGCTGCCATCTCGGGAAGCAAAGATACGGAGCAGCTTCTAAGCAGCGCAATGCTCCCCAGTCTCACGGCACTCAAGAGAGACTCGGGATCATGTGGGCAGTCGCCTCCCTCACCCCTCATCCTATCGAATCCCGCATTTCTCCTCCTACCTCCCGCCTCCCTCTGCTCCCGCAACATACCAAAGAGGATGATACGTTCGGATCGGAATCTGCGGCCTGCAACTGGGCCTGCCACAAGTCACTGTTGACCACATGGTACCCAGGAATCTCTGTGCCATACCTGTCCACAGATGAAGCACGGTGTCACCCACCATCCACTCTCAAAACCCCAACCCAGCACATGCACTTCATCTGAGGATCCACTCACCTACATCCTCTTCTGTGCCGTCTCCAAAAGCACAGATCAGGCGCTGGCAGTGCCCGTTGCAGTCATATTGTTCGCTTGCACCTTCGAATTGACAGCTGCTAAGGCACTGTGGCCACAACACAAGAAAAAGCCAAAGCCAACGTCAACTGTACACCGGGCTTTTGGATCATAACATGGCTCGGGGATGCTGGTTGTGCTGTAGGGGTAGGTCCTGTGCGACGATTTTTGTGATTTTTGCCTTGTTTAGTGATGGCTGCAGCCAGCCCCAGGGGCGCCGCACCCTTGCTGGACTGACCATCGGCCTTGAAGGGGTTGTGGCTAAGTAAGTGGGAGTGCAGCGACCAGCCAAAGCACCAAGCAGCAGAACATCGCACTCAAAATTCTATCGCCTTCGGCAACACACCTCGAAGAGAGACGAGAGAAGAGCCTAGCAGCCACTACGTGGGTCCCCATGGGTGCTCAAGTACCCGTGTTGTCACCAAATGATCACCCAAACCCATCCCAGAGGCAACAGAAGGGTCTCACAAAAAGTCGAATATCCGGAAATTTTCAGGTGCCACCAAACAGGCCAAAAAATAGCAATTTCGGGGCTTTCCGGGGCCACCCCCCCACACCCCACCGCCCCCCCCCCCCCCCCAACTAGCACGGTGCACAAGTGGATGATGTGCGCCCCCTCTGTGCCCGACCCATTGCAAGCAACACCGGCCGAGCCACAGACCTGATGGTCATGTCAAGCGTGTAATTCCAAGGGGGGAAGTCCTCGGTGTTGGTGAGGATTCGTAGAGAAGTGGGGGACTGGATCCGGATTTGGGCATTGATGGACTCAAAGGGGGCCAGCGGAACTTGCCTCGTCAAGTCCGGAAGCTGCAATTGCAACTTTTCTGCCGCCGCATTCATTGCCTTCACCTGCAACCACCAGCAGCACGTGTGCGTGTGCGTGTGCGTGTGCGTGTGCGTGTGCGGTGTGCGTGTGCGTGTGCGTGTGCGTGTGCGTGTGCGTGTGCGTGTGCGTGTGCGTGTGCGTGTGCGTGTGCGTGTGCGTGTGCGTGTGCGTGTGCGTGTGCGTGTGCGTGTGCGTGTGCGTGTGCGTGTGCGTGTGCGTGTGCGTGTGCGTGTGCGTGTGCGTGTGCGTGTGCGTGTGCGTGTGCGTGTGCGTGTGCGTGTGCTGGTGTGGTGTGCGTGTGTGTGTGTGTGTGTGTGTGTGTGTGTGTGTGTGTGTGTGTGTGTGTGTGTGTGTGTGTGTGTGTGTGTGTGTGTGTGTGTGTGTGTGTGTGTGTGTGTGTGTGTGTGTGTGTGTGTGTGTGTGTGTGTGTGTGTGTGTGTGTGTGTGTGTGTGTGTGTGTGTGTGTGTGTGTGTGTGTGTGTGTGTGTGTGTGTGTGTGTGTGTGTGTGTGTGTGTGTGTGTGTGTGTGTGTGTGTGTGTGTGTGTGTGTGTGTGTGTGTGTGTGTGTGTGTGTGTGTGTGTGTGTGTGTGTGTGTGTGTGTGTGTGTGTGTGTGTGTGTGTGTGTGTGTGTGTGTGTGTGTGTGTGTGTGTGTGTGTGTGTGTGTGTGTGTGTGTGTGTGTGTGTGTGTGTGTGTGTGTGTGTGTGTGTGTGTGTGTGTGTGTGTGTGTGTGTGTGTGTGTGTGTGTGTGTGTGTGTGTGTGTGTGTGTGTGTGTGTGTGTGTGTGTGTGTGTGTGTGTGTGTGTGTGTGTGTGTGTGTGTGTGTGTGTGTGTGTGTGTGTGTGTGTGTGTGTGTGTGTGTGTGTGTGTGTGTGTGTGTGTGTGTGTGTGTGTGTGTGTGTGTGTGTGTGTGTGTGTGTGTGTGTGTGTGTGTGTGTGTGTGTGTGTGTGTGTGTGTGTGTGTGTGTGTGTGTGTGTGTGTGTGTGTGTGTGTGTGTGTGTGTGTGTGTGTGTGTGTGTGTGTGTGTGTGTGGTGTGTGTGTGTGTGTGTGTGTGTGTGTGTGTGTGTGTGTGTGTGTGTGTGTGTGTGTGTGTGTGTGTGTGTGTGTGTGTGTGTGTGTGTGTGTGTGTGTGTGTGTGTGTGTGTGTGTGTGTGTGTGTGTGTGTGTGTGTGTGTGTGGTGTGTGTGTGTGTGTGTGTGTGTGTGTGTGTGTGTGTGTGTGTGTGTGTGTGTGTGTGTGTGTGTGTGTGTGTGTGTGTGTGTGTGTGTGTGTGTGTGTGTGTGTGTGTGTGTGTGTGTGTGTGTGTGTGTGTGTGTGTGTGTGTGTGTGTGTGTGTGTGTGTGTGTGTGTGTGTGTGTGTGTGTGTGTGTGTGTGTGTGTGTGTGTGTGTGTGTGTGTGTGTGTGTGTGTGTGTGTGTGTGTGTGTGTGTGTGTGTGTGTGTGTGTGTGTGTGTGTGTGTGTGTGTGTGTGTGTGTGTGTGTGTGTGTGTGTGTGTGTGTGTGTGTGTGTGTGTGTGATCTGTACTTGTAGAGGTGGATCCTTGTGCAGCGTTGGGCTGCTAAAAAGGGCATTTCCCACTGCCATTCCACCTTCTTGGGGGTGCGTAAAAGAGTAGTGTGTGTGTGTGTGTGTGTGTGTGTTCGGGGCTGATAGGGGGCGGGGGGGGGGGGGTGCCCATGAAGTCGGAGTCCGTTTGCCGGTTGGGACCTCGGGTGTAAGGCGGGTTTAGTGGAGGTGTGACTCAAGGCTGGGCTTCCACTGCGATGCGGCGGGGGCCTGTTCTGTTGTTGGGTGGAGGGGAGGGGGGTTGGCACAACAGGGGCATAACAGTGGGGCAGGTCTGCCGGTTGACAGAGGCCTGGGGGGGGGGGGGTTGGCATGACGCCATGGTGTGTTGTTCTCGTCTGCAGCTGGCGGCGCCTACTGACCGATCGCCATTCGCTGCCCTTCCCTTGGACCCTTGCCCTCCATCGGCGGTGGTGCCCATCGGCCTCTCACCACCCTTTGACCTTCCTCTTCCTCCTTGCCCTAACCTTCCCTCTCTACTTCCGTTTCCCTTTCCTTGGCCTTTCCCTCCATACGCCGTGGTGCCCCGGGGGGGGGGGGGGTCATATGAGTCACACTCAGCCCCCGCTCGGTTTCGTATACCACGTGTTCGCACACTGTCCACCGACAACACCGGAACCGGCATTGGGAGGTGTTGATGGCCCCAGGCACAGGGGGGATGCCCAGGCCCCAATGGCGTGGGCAGGGGCAGTGGTTGGCTGGACCCCTGGTTGCGAATGGGGATATCGGTGTATCAGCGGTGTCACGATATGCACCGGGAAAACGAGGGCATGGGACCCCCGTGCCAATACCGCCGGCTGGAGACTGGGCCGGCGCACCCCTCCACCGACCCAAACGCCATTCAGGGTGTGTGTCCACCAGAAAATGCCTGCGTCCACTGCGTGCGGGCCTCGTTGTGTACAGTCATACCGCACAACATCGGGATCAGGCCATTGCTTACGGACCCCCGGGGCGGTGGGGGGGGGGGGGTCATTTGGGGCCGTGGTCAGAGCCGGCCGACCCCCCCAACCCCCCAACATCAGAAAACTTCTGCTGTTGGGTGGGGGAGGGAGGGGTTGGCACAAGGCCTCGGTATTCGGTTGTTTGCCTTTGGCGGCGCCTATTGGCCTCTCGCCACATTCTGACCCTCTGTGGGTCCGAACGTGTTTTGGTTGTGTTCACGGAGCCCCCGTATGACTTGTCCTGTTTGACTACTCCGGGGGTCGGCCGTCCCGGAGTGTCTTCAGAGAAGAAAGGAAATTTACTAAAGAGGCCCGAAATTGGAGACAGATTTTTGGTACACGAAGTTGTTTTTTTGGCGTCTGACACACTAAGGACCGGCCCGATTGGGATTCAGAGTGCCCCGTGCAACAACAAAGATGCCAAGCGCGTCTGGCGCATGTGGAGACATTGGCCGGAGCACGTGTGTTGAGATAATCACATGCCCACAGGCATTCGCTGGGCAGGGGATGGCAACGTGGCACACCATTCCACGTCAAATCGAGCCCTGGCAGAGGCTGTACCCGTATCCAAGCACGCGTCTGTCTTCATCACCTGCCGCCATATCTGCCGCCCTTCCTTACCCCCACCCCATCCCAAATCAGGCCAAGGGCATGCGTCGCATGCGCTCAGAGCATCGCACACATACCGACATATCCAACTCCTGCACCTCCTGCACTTCGCTGGTGTTCAGGAGTTGGATATTTAGAGTCAGCTCCCGCCGCTGTAGGACGCTGATTTTGCCGTCGTGCGGCACGATCACGTCCAGAGACGGCATCGGGGGCAACACCTTGACCACATTCTGAAGAGATTTCAGGGGCCATGCAATGTGCTGAGGCGCAGTGGAGTGGGCTGGCGGCCGAGCAAAAAGGTGTTCCGGTGTTCCTTCTACCGTCGGTGGACCCGACGGGAGTGGGACCGCACTCTGGGGGTGTCCCACGTTGTCTTTTGGTCATGGGACCTTCTCTATTTCAAAGGTAGGCGGTTGGTGGTTGGCTTGGCGGTTGGTAGCGGTTGGCAGTTGGTGGGTGGTGGCGGTTGGCGGTTGGCAGTTGGCAGTTGGTGGCGATTGGTGGCCGTTGGCAGCGGTTGGCGGTTGGTGGTCCCTGGGGGCTGTCGTTGTGGGCTGTCCTTAACCAAAAAAAAAATCCGGGTTCTTAAGGCCAGCCCTGATGGGGTTTGGCCCCACAACACTCCGCATTGGATCGCCCCCCCCTCATCACGAGCACAGCGGCCGGGGGTCGGCAGACGTCGGTACACTGGAGGCCGCAGCACGCGACAACGCACCTCGGAGTCTGCCAGAGACTTGGGGCTCTTGGGTAACTCCCAAAACATAGGCCTGTGCAGAGAAACGAGGCCGCATGTGCCACGGCGCAGAGAGCGGCACAACGCCGATGCGGTTCCGGGGGCGAACTCTAGTGAGGCCCGGCAGCTGCCCCCGACCCCCGTGCGGCGTGTGGCACACGGGAGGGGGCAGGGGGGGGGGTCCTCGGAGGCTCTGGTTGGGAGCTGCGTGGCACAACGGATGTCCGGTGCTCCGCCTGTCGTCTGCCCCTCTGTTCTTCTGCTGATCCAACTCGTTTGCCTTCGTCGGGGGTTGGGTGGCCGGCAAGTGCGGCGGGGGGTCCTGGATCACCACGTCACTCACCAGCGGTGCGCTGCATGTCCGGGCCCGTGGTGTTGCTGGTGTGCGGCGTGGCCCGCACCCGCAGCTTTCGCTCTGGGTTTGGGGAAGGGGTGGGGCACTCGACAGCACGCGGCAAACCCTTGTCTGCCTCAGACTGCCCCCCCCCCCTGGCCGCCCAACGAAGAGGTATGCCACCCCGTTTACCCGGGTACCCCACGCGGTTACCCGTGGATTAAGGGAATTGGCGGTCTGTAGTCTGTGGACACGTAGACACTGTCTGCCCCATGTAGACGCGATCTGCCCCAGGTAGACACTGTCTGCTATTGTAGACACTGTTGGTAGCCACCGCAGGTTAGGGTCTACACGCTCTATTGAGACTGTTGGGATGGGTTTAACAAAATAGAGAAGCGAAAGGCTGTGGTGCTATTGACTCACGTTTGCCGCGTCCGCAATCGAAAACAGTGCAGCCCCCCCTCGACTCAATTCCCCAGCCCACACAACCAAACATGTATTTGAAGAGATGAGCGCGTCCGGAGCCCAAAAATGCGTGTAACAAAAACATGGCCCAAATCCATTTGCCCCTGGGCTCACAGGTGCTGCCTCTGCCCCTCGACGAGAATTTTCCTCACGACCCCCGGAAGTACCCACGGGCACACATCGTGAGCCTTTGCGGCAAAACACCTCCTCCAAACGGTCCCAAGCGACCAGCCCCCGAGTCCCGACCGGGACAGCCCCGGGCTCAAGAAGGTCCAATGGCATTCGTAGGACTCGATGCAGTGCCTTGCGTTCGGTGACAATTACGCTCAGGAGCGTCCCTCCCACGCCGGGGCCGGCAATGCTGCTCACGAGGTCTTCCCCAAGAGGGAGTTTGGAGGGGGCTCACCACCAGGCCTTTGCTTAGTGGTGGTGGGGGGGGGGGGGGTTCAGGGCGAGTTCCCAGTGAGGAGCCTTGTGGATGGTGCTGGGTCCTGCTCAGTTGCCCATGGGGCGGGGCTCCTTCCTACTGAGCTGACTGGCATGTGGGGCTGGATCCTACTGAGATCCTCTCACCAGGGCAGGGGTCACCGCCAGCCCCCCACCCCCACTGAGCAATAGCCTCCTCACCACCACCACCACCACCACCACCACCACCACCACCACCACCACCACCGAACTGATGTGAGAAGTGTAACGGGGGGGGGGGGGGCTCAGGGCCCGGGAGCAGCAAATGTTTTTGGGGTCAACGATGGCAGGGCTGCAGCAGCGCCTCCGGGCAGAGGGACAACCGACCCACTCCCCCGTGCTCACAACACTGTTCCCCACCGTCGGTGGACGCGCGGTGCCGGCAGTCTCCTCCTGAAGCCCCAACGCTATGTGTACCCCCGAAGCACCGACGGGCACACCTCCGCGGGCTTTGTGGCAACCCGCCCCCCTCCCTCCCATCGTCTGGCGAGGCCTTGCAAATGCCCCCAACCCCCGCCCCGTGGCCTCACATAAAGCGGAGGCAGTATTGGGCGCAGGGCCCCCGCATGGGCCCCGGCGGCCCCGCGGCTCTCAGGCCGGACCTGGGCCCACTCCCGTTCAAACCGCGCGCACCCGTCCAAAGCGCACGCCCCATGGCCCCCGCGGCTGCCGGCACCCCCCGGCCCATCCGTACGTGTGGCCCGGCAGGAAGCCCCCACGCCCCCCCCCCCGCCCATTACCTTGAGTACCCCTCCCCGTCGATTGGGAAGGGGAGAGGAGGAGGAGGAGGACGGAGGGAGAGGGGGGCATACGACGGGAAGGTGGTCCACATGACGTTCACCCCCTTGAAGATGAAGAAGCCGGGCGATAAAGGCCGACAGCGCAGTGGCACCACCTGCTCCGCCCCCGCCTGCGGAAGAAAGGGACGCATCGGCCACACGTGCACC
Organism: Eutreptiella sp. 'Long Island Sound 2002'; assembly: GCA_964036045.1. NCBI lineage: Eukaryota > Euglenozoa > Euglenophyceae > Eutreptiales > Eutreptiaceae > Eutreptiella > Eutreptiella sp. 'Long Island Sound 2002'. The sequence continues at coordinate 11,710,282 of OZ038397.1, read as the reverse complement.
ACCGGAGAACACCGCAGCCAAAACAGTCAGAGAACACGCGACACGCGAGCGCTCTCAGGCCGCAGCAGCCGATGGCAAAGAGTTCACTCGCGGTGGCGGGTCCAAGACGGATGCGGTGCGTTGTGAAAGCGGGTGGGGGCAGGGCGGGCGGCTGGGCATCACCGGTCCCACTCCGGGCGGGGGGCCCCGTCGGACGTGGAGGATGGGGCCGGGCTGAGGGGCCAGGCCCGGGTCGAGTGGCCCAGGGGGTGAGAGGGGCTCCGGGGGGGGGCTGCGTGCCGACAACGCGGGCCCTACCACAACAACCACAACAACGACTACGCCGAGGACGACCCCGTTCCACTCCCCCCAGGGACGTGCTTGTCCGGGGGGCCCAATCGGTCAGGTGTGGACCCGCCACTAGTGCTCCAGCCGCGCCTGCCCCACAGCCTTCATCGCTCTCTCAGTTCATCACATGTTCATTCGGCCACTGGCCTTGCTTGTGTTCCAAACAGTTCCATGTCCCTGCCTCCCTGGCTGGGGTAAGAGCTGTGGGCCTCAGGTTCTGGGCTTTACCGCCTGGCACAACAAAAGGGCCATCTGTACGGCACTTCGTTGACTCCCGGACTGCAGACGTTCGCGGTTGATACAAAGACCCCAGCAGTGTGCAGCGGGTTCTGTTTGTGCATCCCCCTCCGGGACTGTACAGCTATTTGGAGAGGAGCGTGTTGCGGAGTACTGTACTGTACTGTACGGATTGTAATAGTCCGGGTCGTGGCGTTTATGTGGTGTTCCATGTGTGGGTTGCCTTGACCTTGGTTGTGCTTGCCTGCGCTGGCCCCTCTTGGCCACACACCCTTGGTTTTGTGGTTTCCCGGGGTCATGGAGGGCTCGCGGTGCGAGAGGTCTTGTCCGGGGGGAGGCGGGCAGGGGGGGTGATCTGGTGGACCCACCCACCCAAGCCAAACCACCCACCCGAAACCAAAACCAAAACCAAACTCCTCCGGGGGAAAATGAATTTTGAATGGAGGGCCAAAAATGAGAGGCCCATTTTCGGTACACTAACTTTGTTTTCGCCCTCATACCCACTCCCCACCGTCCCGTAGGCCAAACACTCAGCACAACTGTGACTCCACCCCACTACACCCCGATCCACCCCACCCCACCCCACTCCACTTACACATCCGCAGCCATCACGGGACGCTCGTCACATATTTCCTGATACCATCAGGACGGGCGTCACTGCCTTCTGAGCTGAACGCTGATACCCCGTCGGGCTTTGATTGCGAAAAGCAGACGGGTCAAGAAATTACCAGCGCCCACCCAACACCACAGCGTTTGCACGCTGGCACTGCTGGTGGTTACCCTGTTCACTCGATGGTGCTCGGCCCACAGGCAACAGGGATGCACTTGTGATGGTCGCCGTCTGTCGTGGGACGCAGGATATGGCGTAATGGCAACAGATGGCACGAATATACCTTTAGAACGACGCCTTCAGCGGGATAACATTTGCAAGGGGTGCCCGCAATAGACAGCTGTTGTGAGGAGAGGAAAACGTGGCGAAGAGATGGACAGGACGTGGGAAGGGGCAGAAAGGGGGGAGGGGGGTCCTGAGGAAGGTCATGTGTCACGACATCCCGCTCCTCATGACTCTGGAGCAAGCAACGAGCAGGCAACAACAACAACAAGCGCACACATCACTGGGCAGAGATGCATATAGTGTGTGCGGAGGGGGAGGGGGATCCCCCACTAGAGCCCCCCACCGCCCCGATGACGAGATGACGACGACGAAATTCCGCGGGCCAGTTTTGGCCAATTTTCACCACTTTTGACCCTTGAAAAAAAAGTGATTTTTGGCCCCCACCACAAACATCTTCGGGTTCAGCACATTCCGCTGATCAATTTGATGGGTCTCGTGACACTGTTTGGAAGAAAATTTTTTCCGAGATTTTAGACCACTTTTGGCCCCTCTGAAGAAAAATTCGGCGGCTTCGGCGGCAGAATTTACCCTTTACCATAGGAGGAACGAAGGAGTCTCGTAATCGTCATTTCGTCATCTCGGCCCCCACCCACCCGCCCCCACCAAAATAATTCGGACACTATCATATCCATCCCTGTCGCCGAGGGGTTTTGGCCTGGACACCATCTCATCGCTTCGGGTTCACTTCTGCTCCACCCACATCTTGTGCATTGACATGTGGATGGGCCAAATCTGGAGGCTCGAGGCAAACACTCACGGATGGCGCCGCGGGCCGTGGAATCTGCGCAACAAACAACAACCGACAAAAAACAAACCAAGATCGAGCAAATTTTGCATCTGTGGACACCTCAACGTCTCGAAAATGGGCGATTGTGCGACAAAAAATGGGACAGAAAAAGGTCAAAAAGAATACCTGTTTCAAAAAAAGCGGTTTCAAAAAAAAACTTGAAGGATGCCCAGGCAAGTACTGTTCGCCTGTTTTGAGTCCATTTACCTCTACTTGAGCGCCGGGAAAGCCAAAATGACTCAAAAATGGCCCGTTTTGGGCTATCGGGCGCACCCTATCCCGACAAGAGCACAATTCTTCACGCGGATGAGACATACTTGTATTGATGTGACCTGCAAATCAATCAACAACGGGTTGTTGACGATACAATTCACGGTGCATTCGGTCCCACTTACCCACTGAACCTGCAACAAAAGACGGGCATGATGGTAGATTGCAAGCCGGTGTACCCGCGACCGTCTCCATCCCTGGTAACAATCTAATTGACCTGATAATTCTGACTGCTGAACGCGGGCTTGGGGGGTATCGTGAAGTTGGGCCCAGACAAAGATGGCGTGTGGACAAGCATAGGACGGGTACGTAGCACAGACAGTACATGGACAAAGGTAGTGCATGAATAACTTAGATATGGATGCAAGGATGGCATACGGACAGGGAGTGTACGTGCATAACTTCGATAAGTATGAAAGGATGGTGCGTGGAGAAGGGTGGTACGCCGATACCTTGGATACGGATACAACGATGGTACACCGGCGCTCCATATCAGGGATGTGCTTATCCAAGGAGGGGGGGGGGGGGCGGATCTGGCGGACCCACCCACCCAAGCCAAACCACCCACCCACGTGAAACCAAAACCAAAACTAAAACCAAAAAAAACTCTCTTCTTGAGAAAAATGAAATTTTGAATAGAGAGGTCCGTTTTAGGTACACAAACTTTTTTTGCCCTCATACCCACCCACCCATCCCCACCCCCGTCCCATTGGCCGAACACTCAGCACAGCCGCGGTCCATACCCTGTGGCTGCCTTCAGGGTTTTTGGAGAAGGGGTTGTGGATGAATATCCCGTCAATCTCCGTCCGCACTTTGCTCTTGATCAATTGGAGACGTGGCGGCAATGCGGCGGGCTGCAGCAGTGACAAGAGGCGGGGGGGCGGGTCAACGAAGGAAGCAATACCATCGTCCGGGGGCTCAACGACCGGCGCTGCACACCTGCACGCTCACCAGCCACGTCATCGGCACCAGCTCGGGGGAAAAGGCTTCGGGGAAGATGCTTGCCGCCTTGGAGAGCTCAAGCAAAAGGCTTTTCTGCCGTTCGCCCTGAGCAACACAATGCAGCGAATGTACCCGTTGCCGTGTGGCTGCCTCCGATGCCCCACAGCCTCACGACGCCGCATTGTGTGACGGGAGGCATGTGCTGCATGATCACTGCGCGGACGCCCTGTCTCATTGACTGCCTCAGCCTCCACCAGTAGAAGGGGGGGGGAGGGGGGTTTGGCTGGGTCCCCCTATGGTCCCCGCCGAAGGCGAGCCAAAAAATTCTAAACTTAAATCCTCTTGGCACCGAAGGCGCCGAAGCAAAATTTTGGCTGTCAGCCTCAAACATTGGAAGGGGAGGAGGGGGGGGGGAGGGGGTCTGGGGGGGGGGTCCAGGGGGGGGGGGCACCCCCCCTCCTACGGTGTACGGCCATTCCAATACATCACTGTCCTCCGGCTCATCACCAACAAGCCCAGACTCTCTTTGCAGCCCGAGTTCCAATACGCGTTGTGGGGTCGATTCGATGCACAGTACGCCCTTGGCAACGGGCTCTCGATGCCCAGTTGCCGGGCCGCTTGCATGAGGGCTCTGATACGGAGAGGGGGCTGAAAGGTCGGGGCTGTGCGACACCTTGGTCCGGGATATCAAAGTGCAGAGCTCCGCATCGATGGTAGTGTATCTACCAAACAGCTGCATCATGTCATCTGCATCCCAATACTCATCTAGAACTGGATCACTCTTCACCTGAGGTGTGCGTTGCGTGCAAGTAAAGGCAGGGGTGCACGAGTGCACTGTTCATTTCCAGAAGGCTCCAGGATTGTACTGCTAATTCCCAGGAGGTTTCAGGATTGCACTGTTTGTGTCCATGAGTTTCTAGGAACTTTTTTGAGGGGAGTATAGGGGTTTTCCCTTCCCTGCAAATGACGACCCCCACGGGTTGCCTTACGGGTTTGGCTGTCATTTTCACCCAGGGTTTGGTGGGGGGGTCCTACCCGTGTGGATGTAAAAAAATGTTAAAATGGCTCTCGGCGTTAATTTTGATCTTAATTTTTGGATTAATATTTGAGAAATTAAAAATTAATGAGTCGCCGGCGTTGATATTGACCTGCCAAAAATTAAGCTGGATCACGGGATGCAATGGAGTGCACTATTCATTTCTGGAAGGTTCAGGGATTGTGGTGCTAATGTCCAGGAGGTTCCAGGATTGCACGTTTGCGAAACTTTGCTAAAATTCAACGTGAGGCTATTTCGCATTCCAGTGTGAAAAGTGTGTGGGAAATTTCACACAGATTTGAAAAGCGAAATTTCCCACAACAAAAACTTGTCATAGCGAAACCCCCACCCCCCCGGTAGGGCCTTCCAGCAGACAACACTGTTGGGGGGAGGGGAAATTCTGTGCCCTGGTCCACAGAGGCCAAAACATTTTCCGGGCACACTGTTCATAATTGGTGTGCGTTGGGGGGTCCTGGGGGGGGGGGGTCCGGCCCAACACACAAGCCGTGTGAGCCCCCTGGAAAAGCCGCGGGTAATGGCCCACGACCACCAACCTTTGGGTTTCCCACGCCAAAGGCCGAGCGGTTCAGGAAACAGAAGGGGACGTGAAACTCCACACACCCTTTGTGGATGCATCACGTCTCTTTTCTAGTTACATGGGATTCGTTGGATGATGCAGGGGTAGTCCCGTGGGATGGCTAGCGGGCACATGAGACGCCCATCGCATGCACTTCCTCATTTAGAGTTATCAATTGCTCAACCAACGTCTCACTCTCTCTGTCTGCCTGCCTGCCGGTCTGTCTGTCAGTTAGTCATTGTTTCAAGGGCCGTCGCATGCCAGTTGTGCGGAAACAGTGCACATTTTCCCAGAAGACACGCAACCACAATTCCACAGATTCCATTGCAATCGCAGAATCCATAGGCCACGCATGTTCGCCCTTGGATGGCAGACGCCAATGCCCAGACGGTGTGATCGTAGGAGGGAACGGGGGACACACCTTCTGCTTGTCGCGCAGCATGGCCATCATCTCTTCTGCAAGGCCATCCCGGCGTTTGCAGACCTGTTCATATTCCGCCTGCTGCATCAGCTGAGCATCGGTTGGGCCCTGTTCGAAGAGAAGCGTTCTGTCGCGGGGTGGGAACAGAAGCCCAGAGCATGGGATCTGGGCCAGCCAGGAGATCCCTCCCCCGTCCATGTGCCGTCTGTTGCCAGCCCCGACAGCCGGTGCCCTGGGCAGCCTACTACTGGCGCACTCCGCCTTTCCACGGGGACTGGCCGGCCCCCCCACATCCCTCCCTAGCTGCCTGCCTGCCTCCCTGCCTGCCTGCTTACCTCCTCGCTATGCCCCCTGCATAGTGGACAGGCATCTGGCGATAATGGTAGTCAGTTTTGGCGGTTCCTAATTTGTCACGCTCTTTGTTGAGTGCGTGTCACTTCATTGCCTCACAACAATTTGAGCACATTCACATGTGCTTTCTTTTTGACCGGTCGGTCTCAGACAGCCCTACAATTCGCATTTGCTCTCCCTCCCTCCCTCCCCTCCCCTCCCTCCCCTCCCCCGCAACGCTCCCTCCCTCCCTCCCTCCCTCCTCCCCAGGCAATACAACGTATCTTTCCCTGGCGTCACTGACATCAGTAACTCTGCACCCCCTCCACGATCCTCAACTAGACCATTGTTTGTTCGAAAGAAAACTGGGGCTGTGCGGTAACCAGATCAGTATTGAGGCTGCTTACCGTTACTTGGGGGGGGGGGGGGATGGCAGCCTGGGCTCCTCGGCCTGACCACCCACCCACCCACCCACACACCCACATCAGAAAGTTTTTCTTCGGGAGAAAAATGAAATTTATCAAAGGGGCCAATTGGAGGTCGATTTAAGGAATACAAATAGTTTTTTTGGGCTGTGAACCCCCCCTCCGACCCCTGTTTAAAAAAACATTTTCCACTAAGCCGTGGCCTGGGCTGCCAGTGGTAGTTCTGGGCTCTCCACCATCCCTCCCCCGCTCCCTCCGTTGGCACCCTCCTTGAGGCAACACACATCCAAATGCGAATGGTAGAACTGCAATAAATATAATAATAATTGGGCATGCCACGTGGGCCGGCCCCAGCTGCACAGCTTGATGAGGTCCCGCAGTATGCTCTCCTGAATGGAATGCATGCCCCGGGCATGTGCTCCTTCGGCTGCAGAGACGAGGGGCAGGCGTGTAGGTGGCCCTTCAGACACCCATGAAGGAATACAGGCTGGGCAAAGGGACCTTCCTCCTCTGGTCCCCCACAAGGCCTCTGTACTGCTCGGATCAGCCCCCACGTGACCGACAGTATTGCCCTGCTCCCCGGTACAAACCCATCCGATGGTGTGAACATGTCACGGGCCAACGACACCAAAAAAGACAAGCAGCACCTTCAGCAAAAAGGCGCACCCGGAGACTTTGGAAACTTCCCAACCCAATTGCCCCCACGGGAGGAGGTGGGGCATTCGCCATAACGGCTCAGGAGGAGGTGGGGGATGAGACCTAATTGATTGGAAGAATGACATTAATAGGAAGACAAACAGAAACAAACACAAATGCACAAAATTTGCAAATCGAGGCAACGCACTCTACAGTCTGACATGAGTGCGTCTTTAAGCCGGCATAAGTGCGTATTCTCCAAGCCAGACATGGTGGAAACTCAAACACACACCAACAGACCGAACGGACAAATTACAGACGAGACACAAGAAGTTCGAAGCAACGAAGTGCAAAAAGAAATGAAGCATGTGTGCAATGAGAGACAGAGGGCATTCAAAGGAGGAGGTGCGTGCGTGGGGGGGGGGGGGGGGGGTCCATGGGAAAGGAGTTTCTCTGGTACACAGCGCTCTCAAAAAACTGGGACACGATGATGGACCATGGACCACAACTACCAGAGCTCTCATCAGACACTTCCTGAACCGTTTGACTCAGAGGCACCCAACTTTGGGGTGCACGTGGAAAGCGAACAGTGCCAGTGCCGGTGATCTCTATCCCTGGAGGACCTCCTACGCGTCGCAGTAGAGTGCGCGGGCCAGAGGTCATGGACCGCGCGCATTGGCAGCACTTCGCCCCCAGGACGTCCCCTGCTGGCGCAAACAGGCCTCTCTGTCGGCCCAACCCCAGGGCCGTCAGGCTCAGAGGGTGCGGTCCGCCGCCGAGGCGGGCTTTGTAACCCAGAGCCCGGGGGTTTGGGGGGGTTCGATGAATGACAGCATGACAGCAGCGCAGCAGCGCAGCAGAGGCTCACGATTCCGTTCCACGGGCACCTACGCTCACCAGACAGGGCATGGCATTGCCCCGAGGGTGGGCGTGGGGGGGGGATGTGCGGAAGCATCAAAAGGGCCATACTTCCTGAGCGAAACAGACACACCCGTACTTAGAGAGACCCTTCTCCTCAAGACTACAATCACTACCATTGCTGATGGCAGTGCCAGTCATGACCGCCAGTGGCAAGATAAACAAAAGGCTGTCATCGCCCACTAATGAGAACAACACTCGCAATCACATCGCGCCGGACCATTGCTGTGACCTTTCGGGGGTGTTCCCCGATGTGCGTGAGCTCACACTGGCCGAAACCAGATCCGCCGACGTGGTGGGGTGCCCGTAAGGGGGTCGCACACGGAATGGAAACGGAAGCCCCCGCTGTCTCACATTCGGGGTTGCAAACGGTTCCCTCTGCCGTCAGCGCATGCCCCAACCCATCAAAAAAAAAAAGGAAATAGTATGACTCGCAGTGACGACCTATTAAAATTTTTCAGGAAGGGTCTGCGAGCGTATGCAAGCCTGTGCATCCCCCCTCCCTCTCCCCCCCCCCGACTCCAACCACCATTGCCGCGGGCGCCCCACGGACCCACAGGCAAGGCAATGGGGCCGTGGCATGAAGGGCACAACGTTTGCCAAAAGAGAATCCACCGCAAGCAAACCAAAGCGGTCGGAGGGCAGTGACACAAATGACAGGAAACACGGTGCCTCTGCATGAAACGAGGCTTTGGCAGGGCTGAAGGGGGTGTTGTCCCGCTCCCCTCTTTCGGAGATGACTGTGAGTTCACCCCCAACCGCTGCTGTCCGCCCTCTACTGCCCCCCAACCATTTTGAAACCGTCCGTACGGCTACTGCAAGCGGTTGCCAGCTGCCAGCGGCCGCTGTTGCCGCCGCCCTTGAGCCCTCCCTTCGGCCCCCCTCCCATGGTGGTGGTAGATCTGATCACCTCTAGAAATCTAGAAATGAGCACCTTTTCTAGAAATTTCTAGAAATGTGGCCAGATCTGTTACCCCCTCGCCTTTTTATGTAATGTAAAAACTTTGAAAAAAGAGGAGTTCATCAGTGAATTAGTTTTAAAAACAATCCTAAATCCTGTGCACAGAAATTTCCAGAAATGTGCCCATGTCCACGAGCACTTACTCCCAACCCTCGGTGTCAGATCTGAGGATGTTTCTAGAAATTTCTAGAAAAAGTGCTTATTTCGAGAGCACAGAGGTGCCTAGATCTGCCACCATACCCCCCCCTGTGTGACATTGTGTCTGGTTGTTGTTTCTTTACGGGGCCCTGGACAGCCACTCGTTCTTCCCTTCGCATGTTGCGTCGGGTTGCTTCTTTTTGTCGGCCGCTGCGGCCGGCGCTCTTGCTGGTGTCGTTTCCGCGTTCGCGGAGCCCAGTGGTTGGTGTGCTGGGGCTGTGCTGGTTGTGGCATGGTGTGCCGTTTGCGTGTCAGTGGCGCCCAGTAGTTGGCGTATTGAGGTGGTGTTGGTTGTTGCCGGGGTTGTTTGACTGTTTTCGCTGTCCACACACCTCTGTCCACAGGCCGTCCATAATCTGCCTCGCTGTGTTTCCGTGTGCATGAGGCCCAGGTGCCCTGCTCCTCCACGCGTTGTCCCGGCCGTCCACCATATGTCCCTTTCCCCCTCATGGCTGGTCTGCCCCTGATGGGCTCCTGCTCCTGTTGCGCAAACAGCCCATCTGGGCTGTGGGAGACACCCCCCACCTGATGCCGGTTGAGTAGGGGTTGCCCTGGCACCCGGTAGCGACAGGGCTGGCTGGCCGGGCCATCCCCTTTGTTGTCGCTGCCTCCCATGCGCACGCTCTGCCATCCCCTCCGTTCTGGTTCCCTGTCCTGGTTGCCTCTCCTGCCTTGCTGCGCCCCTCCTCCTTGCCTGCTGTGCTCGCCCTTGTCCCTCCTGGTGTGGCTCCCGCGTCTTGTGTGTCTGTGTTGCTCCTCCCCCTGTCTGTTGGCGCTCCAGGGTGCCCCTTTTGCGCACCCACTCCTGTCCCACCCGCCTGCCCCCCCGTACGCGGATTTCACGTCTCCGTATGACGTTGACTGTCCCACACGCAGTTGGCTAGTCATGGCCCTGTTGCCACCCCCGTGGCGGGCACCTCCCAGCGCACGGGGCACAGCCCCCACCCTTGTGGAGTTCGTGGGCACCCTGTAGAGGGAGGGGGGGGGGGGGTTGCTGATGGCTCGCTCGGCGTGCGCCGCATTTCGTGGTTGCTGCTGTGCTCGCACCTCATGGTCCCCCTGTGCATTGCTGTGAGTCCTGTTGGGGCTCGTCTCACTGTCGTGTGTGGGGCGGCCCTGTGCCCGGTTGCTTTGCGTGTGTTCCTCCCAATTTGGTGCTCTTGCTTCTTCTGCTGGCGCACTCACTGCTGCTCGTGTGCGCTGCCAGGGGGGCCGCATGTCGCTCCCTGCCTCCCGTTGTGGCTGTCGGGTGGTCCCACTGTGATTTGGGCACAAGGGGCACCGGGCACTTCTGCACATGTCTCCAAATCTGCAAACTGACCTGTCACTGGGGTTTGTTGGGGTTGCTTTCTAGTGAATGTGATGCGTTGTTGCTCTTGTGCATTCTGGGCTGCTGAGGGGCTCCCTGTTTGAGGACTTCACTCCGGGCTGTCTAGCCCCCCCCGCCCCCCCCTCAAGCGCAGCCGTGGGCCTTGGAGGGCACTCCTCTGGGCCCTGCAAATGACCCAACGCCGCACATGCAACAGCCCCCCGCACGCCAGGCGTCAGCACCGCATACAAGAACTTGTGGACCGCAACTTCGTGGCGCTCTCAATGGCGATGGGCAGCTGGTACAGCTGCCCGGCCTCCAGCAGCAGCTGCGTCGCCGCCAGAGTATTGGCCCTCTTCTCTTGACAGAGCGCCGCCTCCCTGCGCAAAACACACGGGCCTTGGGGGTCTTTTTTTGGAGGGGGGGGGGGGGGACATGTGGAGTACTATGCTACGGAATCCGCTGTCAGCGCATGGGATGTGCCAGGCATTGGTTCCATTCTTTGCGCAAACTGCGAGGCTCCATGGGAATACATTCCTACCACTACTGCAAACCATGAGTTCATCGTTCGAGTGCATGTGTGACGCCCAATCATTTCAAGAAAATCCAAAGCGTCCGCTATCATACAGCACCTCTCCACAGCATTGCTCGCACCGCAGCAATGTTTGGATCTTAGCTCCTCGCGGCCTTTCCTCCCTCTCAGCACGACACGAAGACTATGTACAGCCTCCATGCACCTACACCGCCCTTGTGTGGTGGACCACACCCCATGTGTGTGTGTGTGTGTGGGTGTGTGTGTGGGTGGGTGGGTGGGTGGGCGGGTGGACCACAGTCCGTGGGACGCGTGCCCATGAAAGCCCCGGGTCCGACGTTCTGGTGGGGTCTACGAAGGGCCCGGCAGACACCGCCTGGGCACACGGGCAGACGCAATCCGGCACCCTTGTCCACCGCCCTGCGCCTGCTCAGACCGCAACGCCGGCTCTGGCTCCCGGCGGGGCACCCCAAGGGCATGCGCGCATGGGACGTGCTCAGGAGACCACAACACCGCCCGACCCTCCGGGCCGCAGGGGAATACCGATAGTAGAACGCAGCCTTGCGCTTGCACTGCAACTTGGTGCACAGGGACGCGAGCTCGGAGGCGATGGCGGCGCGGTCCTGAGGTATGCAGAGCAGCGTCTGATCGAGATGGTCACGACCGCACGCGCACGCGCACGCGCATGTCCGCGCATGCGCCCTGCGCTGCGGCACCCACGGCCACATAGACAACTGCATACAACTGTCGTGGGGATCACATCCGAGGGGGAGCCCCAGCAGTGCCGCCGGTGGAGACCCCTCAAATGAAGTACCGCGGCGAAAAGGCACTCGGGGACCTCACCATCAAGAGACTGACCCACCGGTGACATTGCACGGCTGTGTGCATGGCCTCGTCCGGATGGGGCTGGACGGGACTGGAATGGCACCGGACCGCACCGGCCCTCTTCGCATGGGGTACAGCCGAGGCTTTGCAGGGGTAACCCCCAGGCCAACTGCGTGGCGCGAGCACGCACTCGGCCCGAATGCTGCCATCAGACAACCGATGGTGCACCGAGCGCCACCGCAGCGCACGGTGCCCGGTCATCTTGCCTCAGGGTCAGCACACACGCATCACGGACATCGTGGGCAGGGGCCGGGGAAGGATTAGAAGTGGGGTCTGGGACCCAAAAGTCTGCGTACCAAAAATGGCCCGACAAGATTTTCCCAATCGTAAATTTCGTTGGTTCCCACGCTGGTCTTGGGGGGGGGGGGGTCCAGAGGGGGTAAACCCCCCCCTCCTCCTACGGCGTACGGCCATTCGAGTACTTCCCTGACAGGGGGCCTTTAGTGCGCGCACAAATTTGCGACAGCAGCACCCACTCGGCACACGCCATGTCACAAAGGACCTGGAATCGATGACCAGCAGCGCGCAGCAGGGGGCACACCAGCGGGGGCAGGTTGCTCGCCAGCAGCGAAATGTCGGTGTACAAGGCGAGGGCCTGCAACTTGTACTGGTGATCTTGTGCGTAGAAATGACCGATGCGAAGCATTGCCTCCAGCTGCAGGAGGAGCACAACGTGCGAATTGGGGTGTGAAATACGCACCGCAGAAACGCAACGTCAGAGCAAGACTCCACCTTTCGGTCCGTTGTCTGCATGAGCAGAGCACCGATGGGGAGGCGGGGGGGGTGTGGGTGGAGGTGGGACGGCATGGAATGCCTTGTGCATGAAGACGCCCCCTGATCAGCCATGACCATATCCCGCGGTCGGTGATTGCAATGGCGGAGGTCCGGCTGCAAGAAGTCGGGGGGAGTGTGTGGACAGCGGCCACACAGCCCAGGTACAATACGTTGAAAGTCAGGGCAGGAGAGCTAAGTTTTGCCGAACCCCCGGGGCAGCGGGTCCAAACAGTTGGCCTCCGCCTTTGGCTTTGGCTAAGGCGTGGGCGAAGGCGGGCGGGCGGCTGAAGGCCTGGCGGCCTTCAGGCCCAAAGATTTCAAAAAAGAGGGTCCCGGCGTCCGATTTGCCTTCTGGATAGCAGGCTTTATCGAAGGGGGCGGGGGGGTCCTTGTGGCTCTGAGACCCACCCACCCAAAAAAATCTTGACCCAAAATTTGGCTGAGGGAAAATCAAGTTTGAATCAGCGGCCCTCCCTTTGTGGGACCCACCCAGCCCCCCCCCCCCCCCCCCCCCCACGTTTTAATTCCTGATAGACAAAGCCTGATCCACTGATGATGAAAATACGCGAAAACAAAGTGGTACATCGCTCGGGCTACGGCCTCGATCCGGTCCACAGGGCTCCGCAAGGCCCGATCCTATGTCCATCCGACCACGTAGACCGGGCCTGCTCAGAAGGGGGGGGGGGGGACTGCAGGCGTTGGAGACCACCCGGTTCGGCTTCCCGGCAACGCGCCAACTAAGAGAACAGCGCAGCAACAAGGACCTCCAGATCCAAAGCACCGCCCTTGCGGTACAACTCAAGCGCCTGGTTGCACTTCTGCAGGATGGTCTCGTGCAGCTCTTCAGTGTCACCGAGACCGAACGAGGCGCTGGCCGCTGGAGAATCAGCCAAGTAAAGCAGCGCAGCACATTCACCCTGCAATGAGGCATCGTGTGGAGGAGGAGGAGGAGGAAGGGGGGGGGGGCTTGGCACAAGGCCTCGGTATTCGGTTGTTTGCCTTTGGCGGTGCCTATTGGCCTGTCGCCACATTCTGACCCTCTGTGGGTCCGAACGTGTTTTGGTTGCGTCAACGGAGCCCCCGGATGACTTGTCCTGTTTGACTACTCCGGGGGTCGGCTGTCCCGGAGACGGGCTGCTGCCCGTGCCGTTGACCCGGTGCATCCAGTTGCACACTCCGAATCCCCGCTGGGTTTGCCGACTCCAGCACTGACTTGTGCGCGCTGGTGTGTGCACGTGCAGGATCATTTTCCTGACAGGGGGGGGGGGGGTTGGTAACGCACAGTGCAGGGCCGCCACCACGCCCAGGTGCTGTGGTGGGGGTGGGGGTGTGCCATAAACGCTGAATGAGTAGCCGCACCAACCCCACTGGCCACCGAACGCAAAAGGTACAAAATCATATGTGGGCGCCGCCGCCACTTAGCCCTGCTGCTACGATTTCCAGACCCTGTGACATGAATTGAACTTGGGGCAATAAAAGTGCCACACGAGTACAAAGCCGTACAACACCATTGATTGCCCGTGCTTCCGGGTGCGCGCACGCATTCACCTCCTGAGGAGGGCATCCTCCACTCGTGGATATGGGGGTTGGTTGCCCACCCGTGGGGTGTGGAATGGAAGGGGCAGGTTCAAACAAAAAAAAAAATGCGCGAGTTGGGGAGCCGGCTCGGCTAACCTCAGCAGCTGGGGAAAAAATTGTTTTTACGAGGTGAGAGTGGCATAGTTGTCCCTCTTCTTACAAGTGGTGCTTCTGCCACTTGGCGTCCCTTCCATGCCATGGGGGGAAGGAGGAGGAGGAACCATGGGTCTCGCACCCAACTGGGCTTGAGGCGCAGGTCGACCTGGCCCCCAGCCACTCACTCTCATCTGCATTCTCGATGGAGCGGTTGTCTGGGCCAACAGTGGCCCCACTTCTCATCGTCAGATACCCCCCTCGGGTGCTCACAAGCTGAGGAGTGTTCTTATCCGGGAAGCGGGCATACTATCCCCCAGCGTCGTACTGTGTAAACGGTAGTCCGGCCTTATGCTGTTCCCTACCACAGTATGGCACGGGCCGCCACCGCTCTGATCCCTGTGGGCATCGGGTAGTGTACTGAGTGTAGCTGGGTTTGATGTAAGTATAGAGGTCTGACCACTCGGACAACCAGCCCTTGAAGAGGGGGGGGGGGGAGGGGGTTCGGGCTGGAACAGGAAGGGAGGGAGAGGAGACAGAGCAGGTGTGTGGAGATGCATGGGGGGCTACCAACACGGTGGCTGTCTCCCTGTCTTCCGCGATACTTGGGTAGCCAACCGACCAGCAGCGCTGCTGTGGCTCTCGACACAGCCAATCACCAAAGCTGGGCCAGCAGACCTGTGTGCGCCCTGTCTGTGTCATTCCTTCCCAGTTGCCCCTACGGGACTCACCGCCTCTTAAAAGACGCCCACCAATTCCCCCATCGACTGTGGCCTTCCATTTGCCCACATCTGCATTCCACATGTCCCGCTACACACAAGTGCTGCTTCTGCCCCTTGCCGTCCCTCCCACGCCGGCACGTGTGTTTGGGGGGGGGGGGGGCACACCTCTAAGCAGCCTGCCTCCCACTTTGGGTCATTCAAAGTACGACACATGACGCATGCTTCCTGGTAGAGCTTCAGGGCAGAGCTGTAATCTGCGGCCATGAGGCAGTGGTCTGCAACGAACTTCTGCACTCTGCAGTGGCGCAAGAGGACTGCCAAGCCAAGCCAGATGAACCAGGAAGAGGTACCCTCGTCACCAGATCCGAGCTGACATATGGCACCAGAAGCACGCCCCAATGTGTGCCCGCAAGGTCCGGTCAGCACAGGAACAAACCGAGACCCGGTGACCCGCAAGCAGTGGAAACACTGCACCGCCGAGCGTGGGCGGTCTATCACTTGGAAGCACACCTCCACAAAACACAACCAAGTGTGCAAACCCGAAGCTGGCAAACCCACTTCCGCATTGTGGTTCATACCCTCGCCCCCCCCTTTCCGCCCCCGGCACACTTGCTGAGCGTTTATGGCCCCTGCCCCCCGCCCTGCCCCTGGCTCTCACCCATGCGCTGCCCCATACACAAACACGCTGCAAAGGCTCAATAACACGCCCAGGGGCCAAGAATCATAGGCAAGGACGTGCACTGGGCGTCTGGACTTCTTGTCAGCCAAACACAGAACAGCAAACATGAAGCACATGTAGACAGTCATGTAGGCTGGGCACCTTTCGAAAAAAAATAGACAGAAACACACACACACACACACACACACACACACACACACGACGAGAACCGCAAACAAGAACAGAGCAAGAAAAGCGGTGAAAGAAACACACACACACGCACACGCACGCACACACACACACACACGCGCGCGCGCACGCACGGGCACGGGCACGGGCACACGCACACGCGCACACGCACGCACGCACGCACGCACGCACGCATGCACACACGCACACACGCACACACGCACACACGCACACGCACACGCACACGCGCACGCACGCACGCACGCACGCACGCACACACACGCACGCACGCACGCACGCACGCACGCACACAAACATACACACACACGCACGCACGCACGCACGCACGCACGCACGCACACACACACACACACACACACACACACACACACACACACACACTCACACACACACACACACTCACACACACACTCACAGACACACGTTGAAAACCGCGAAACAAGAACAAAGCAAGAAAAGCGGTTGAGAAAACCTCTCAGGAACAGCAGAGCTGTCCTCTGACACCTTTCTGTCTGCCACAGAGTGCGCACAGTATGGCGTTCACAAAGCAGGCACAGCCCTTCACCAGACCTAAATAAACCCACGGAGGAGTTTGTGATTATTCCCACCAAAAGTCATCACACACACACACACTCTCTCTCTTGTAGTATACAATACAGTACAATACAAACAGTGCACACTTGGAGTATTTGCCAGAGCTATCTTCAGATCCTGCACACCCACACACAAACACCTCCTTTCGTAATCTACACCCAGCGTCGGTATTGTTGTCATCATTTTTTTCCTTTTTGCCGATGAAAATGAAACTCTAGTTGCTTCTGCTACTTCGAGAGACCCTGATAGCAAGCGCGGTTTCTTTGGCCGGGGTCTGATGGCCCTCACCGCAACCTGCCACCATCAGGGGTATGGTGCGCCATTTCAACGCATTGCGTTCGAACTTTGTGCTGATGGGGGCTTTGACCGACTTGCCATGTTCTTTTGGATCGTGTTGACAGCCAAAATGATTGCTCTTTGGGGTCGGGAGGCCAACGGATGGCCAAATCAGGTGCTGCCACTGGGCCACCCCAGGCATTTCAGTGCCGTTTGGGTTGTCACTGCAGGGAACCCAGTTTGACCCAGAATTTCAAAACCCCTTCGTCACACGGTTTTCCCCTCATTTTACTTGCGGTCACCCCCCGGTGCCCTTGCAGGATCCCGGGCGCCTCTTACGGCACAGGGTCCGGAATCTGGGAAAGCTTCTCAGCATCACCGCCAATATCCTTGGCACAGGCAACAACGCCAGTACCCCGGGTGAGGCACATGGATAAGCAGTCGCGTTTTCAAGTCAGATGTCGGCGATGGGCCGTCTGCGCAGTGCCTGTGGATAAGCACACGAGCTTGCCTCGTGAACCTTGTGCCGGGTGCTGTCGGGTGCTTTCGGATGGGGCTCAGGCTCGGCTCGTCGGTGGCCAGACCCAAACTCACGTGCACTGGCATGCCGCCTGAGGACGCGCCCATGCAGCCCTCAGTGAAATGCCGTGCATCAAACTGCGAGGTGCTCTTGGGGTCAGAATCCCGCATGGCAGACACGGCAGGCACTGCTGCCGGCCCATGGCAGGGCACACACACCGGGCCTTCCGTAGCTCCTGCTTCTTGTTCTTACTCAGATCCGCAGGAGTCGCGTCCAGGTGCTTGATCTGCGAACAATGAGAATGGGGCCCTGGGCGCGCACCAACGACAGCGGTGACGCCCACCCCCACGCCTACCAACAGTTTTGCACAACTCTTGGAAAATGCAAAGGGGAAGAACTTGGAGAAATGGGGCGGGGGTCGGAGAAAGCACATCCGCCAGGCAAGGGAGCCCCTGCTCCAAACCTGCAGCCCTCCAATCCACACCCCCAACACTGTTGTCCACTCGATCGGGCACACCCGAGACGTGGGTCCACACCCACAAATGCACCCGCGCTCCCCCACTCCCGAGACAAGAGTGATCACGCCCAACAAGCGGGTCGCGCAAAGGACATGACACTGCAGCGGACCCGGTTGTACCAGACGGCAACCGACGTGTTCAATGAACGAGGGGGGCCCACGACGGTGTCCCGCACCAAACGAGGCTGGGCTCGTCCCCACACGCCTTGTGTGGCACACCTGGTCTTTGTTGTTGACCGTCTGCTGCGACTGAAACAACAACTGCGATACGACGTCATTCGTCAGGGTCTGAACAGAGGCAAGGGGGAGTGCTGGGCCATCAGCGTGTGGGAGGCGAGCACTGTACCTCGGGTGGCATGCGTCGAGGGAGCGCATGTCCCACCAACGCCGGTGGCATTTGTGTTGAAGGGCAGTCATTGTGGCTGCACAAAGCGCAAGGCTGCGGAGCGGTGAATGGGCAAACACGCGCCAGTTCACCCCTGAACACCCACCCAACAAAGCACTGCGCATTCAAACGCGCCGTGCAACTCCTGCGCCGAGGTCCTGCCCAAATCCGTCGCAAAAACTTGTTCAAATACCGGGCCTCTCTGTTGGCACGTCCCCCTTCGTGCCGCGCGGGATGTCTCGCAGCGCAGCCGCCTAAGTCCTGCGCTGTGCCGCACGCGCTCCCCAAAAAGATGCGCGGCGCCTGCAACACCCCGTTGGCCAGTACCGCCACACCCGCACCCCCTGCGCACACTGCGGTGTCCGCCCAGCCCTCCGTCCCTCAACTCTGCTTTCACAAGCTGCCGTCGCTTCCCCAACAGCGCGCGGCGGTTGTCCAATAACCGCCAACTGCCATCCTTTGCGTCTGCGCAACGACTGTGATCCGCAGGGGAACGAGCTCGGAATGCGCCTGTCGGTCCGTGGGGCGCCTCACCTCTTCCCGTGGCAATGGCGGTTGCAGTGGGGGGGGGGGGGGGGTGCAAACGCTTTCAAACCCCCCCAAAGCGGGGGACGAAATCACAAGTGGCCAGTGGGCACTATTTTTTTTTGGTTGCAAGTGGGAGTAATTCTTTTTTCCGCTGCACACTTCTGCAGAAACGCAAGTACAAAAAAAATGGTGTTTTGTGTGATCTTTTTTTTTGCGGTAAACGTGAGTACAAAACGGTTTCTTTGTACGTGCGTTTACCGCAAAAACAAAAATACACGACTTACAACGTACACCAAGGCATCCAGTGATACATCCATCGGAAGGTTGTCACTGGCAAAGAGAAGACATACGAACCGTATGAACGAAAGATTGGCCATTAACCGCCGGCGGTTGGTGGTCAACCGCCAGCGGTTGGCGGCTACGGGCCGGCCCAGAGGGCTGTCCTGAAGCAGCGGTCAAATCGCTGCCAAACGACTCCCCTGCCTCAGGCCCACCCGCACCCACACCACCGTGGCCTACCCTCGGCCTGCGCTCCACCCCCAACCCGAGGGGCGACACCGGCCAGAGCACCGCCGTACCTGCAGGTACCCCTTCAGCTTCACCGGCGGGATCACGTTGGGGATCACGTCCATGTTCTCCGCGTTGCTCATGGTCAGATTCGCGACATCGGCATCCACAATCCACAGCCTGGGGGGGGGGGCAGCGAAGGCCAAGGGCCCGGCCTTCCCTGCGCACCGCCTCGTGAGTCTGCAGCGACTGCCCCACAACGCACGCGCGGTCCAGGCCCCAGGGCAGGGGGGTCGCACCGGCAGACCGGCAATGCGTGCACATCCACCTCTTCACCGACCAACGGGGGTCTCTCCTGAGCGTCGCAATCCCCATCGTCATCGAGTCATTCGGGGGCTGGCTGCAGTCCAATTCCCCGTCACCCGCGCGTGATTCTCACAGACCACGCGTCAGGCTCGCAGACCACGTGAGAGTCTCACAGACCACGCGTGAGTCCCACACGTCCTCCGCGCGCGCCGCTTCTGGTGCGCGTGAGTCACGTGCCGTTTCCGGGCACCGCGTCTAGTAGCCCCTCCAACGGCCGGCAGCACCCATTGGCAAAAAAAACCAGCCATTTGTCGGCCGCATTGGACTCAAAACGCCCCTCAAACCGGCCCAACGGACAGCCCTGTGCTACAACTGCCTTGCTCTGCCGGGGCTTGTCACGCGTGTTTCGCCTGCTGATCCCCTGATATCTCCGAAACACACACCCCAAAAGCCACACAATGGCCCAGAATCTGCACCATTTGGCCCACCGCCTGCCGTCCGGTATCGACCGTTGCGGCATCCCCCCGCAGCCCCAGACTTCCACATCAATGACCCCCATCAGACGGTCAGGGCACCGCAGGGGCCGCGGGTGGGGGCACGCACGTCGCATACCTCGTCACCTGAATCGAAGAGAAGCTGGTTCGGCAGATGTTGGCAAAGGTCTGGCTGACGGTCGACAGGGCAGTGCCTTTCACTCCGTGTGCGAGACCAATGATGGCGCAGACCTGCGACAACGGACGCAGCATTCCTGCTGCTGCGCACCCCCGGCGTGAAGTGCGCCGTGTGCTCAACACCGACAACGCAGAGGTCAGTGTTACTGGGCCACGTGCACGTTCATCCGGAACACAATGGGGGGGGGGGGGCTAGAGCGGATTTGCAGTCCGCAGAACAACAGAAGTGTCTGTGGGTTGGTCCTGCCCCCCCCCCCCGTCATCCCCCAGCCGTGCGCGACAGTCCCCCCACCCCCCTCACCCCCCTCGCCCCCCTCAGGGGATGGCCAAGTGATGATGGGTATTTCAAGGTCCCCACTCTTGTGTCGTCTACAGGCGGGGCTGGTGATGCATTGGACCTTTTTTTGTTTTAATTTATCGTGATCCTGCGCGCATAAGTCCTCGTCTCCGCATAACTCCCGGAATTCCCCCCACTCTCGATGCCCCCAAACCATCCGTTGAGGTCAGGCATTCTTCGGAGTCCTGTGACATGCACTCCACCCCCAATGCCCCCCACTCCTCTACCCGGGGGCACTCAGACAAGGGCCGCAGTTCATGAGGCTGTCTTGTACACCAGCCCACCCACTCCCTCATCGGTGTCAATGTCCGAATGCGATGGCACCCATTGGACTCTCGGTGGGTGCCCTACATTCTGCCCGACCAAAAAAAAAAAGCTCCCACATATCCTCGTGGCCCACGACCCCACATGCCATGCACGACCCATGGCGCCGGCACAGAACACCACAGAATGGCACAGAATATCTCACGCCTCAGCGTACACCCCTCGGCACCCACACCTGCCGTGCAGCATGGACATGCTGCGGGTTCACGGCTCGCTCTCCGGTGGTTGTGAACTGCAGCCAGACCTGGCTTCTCATCCACGACCGGCCCACGAAGGGGTCCTTCAACTGCAACACACAATCACATAGCCCCGCTCCAGGAGAGCCTTGCGTTCGGTGCAATACTCCCACCCCATCGCTATGCGGAATTTTTCGACATTGACATGGATGCCTCGCACATAGACCAGCCAAGACATCCGGCACCAGATACCCTTTTGTGATGGATGCACTGGGACATCCCTCAGGATGGCGTCCTTTGTGGACGCCCGCCGCCGGGAGTCCGGTAGCTGCCACATACAAATGATGATGTAACACCTCCAATGCTTAAGCACAGATTCTTCTGCGAGCAGTGTGAACCTTCAGAGAGAATTCTGTTGATAGGCACCCATCGTTCCTCCCACCCACGTCAGTGCGCCTCGAGGGTTTGTGTTAACCGACGGCTGTTGCAAAAAGTCAGACTGGCACGTGGCGAGCCGCCCAGTGTGGGCGCTGTGCCGCGCTCGCGCTTCACAGCAATTTATGTATTTGAAATGATAATGTAGATATATATTCACTCATTAAATACTTTACATTGTTGAGATGTTAAAATCAATAATCATTAGTTACGGAGTATTGACGATGAACACACACACCCTCCATCGTCCCCCAAGGGGGAGCGCTGATCTTTGGGACACTGCGGCACCGAAAAAGGGGGCGGCAGCACGTAAGGGCCATCAAGCACTTGACTGCCCGCGCTCGAGTCCAAACAAAACGTGACACGGCTGTCTCACCAACACGCGTCGTCCATTCTGTGCCCAAGTGTTCATCTCAATGCTTCATGGGCATTCATGATGCCGAACGGCAAGCCGCGCCACTCCTGTGGCGTGCCGGTGATAAAAAAAAGGGGGAACGCAGCCTCTCATTGGTCAACAATACGGGGGGGGGGGGGGATTTCGTGCGGGGATTATTTCGCCCGGGGAAAATCATTTCGGAGGGGGGAAATTTCGCGACCCTTGCAGATCCCAAAGCTTACACTCCCAAAGCTCACACTGCCTCATGCGCACACTGCACTGCCAAAGCCCCCAGATTTCGACAGGAGAAATTTCCGCCACCTTCGTTGCAGGGGAAGTTCTTGCACTGCGTGTGCACTGCGCACGCAGAGGCTGAGTTACTCACCCAAGTAATGCGGTTGGTGGTGACCGTATTATTTCCTCGGAATCCATTTCAGAAAAATGAACAATCCAAAGATATTTGACTATTTATGGAAGCACTTTTCCTTTATAGGAAACCAAGGGCACAGGATCAATGTTCTACCACCAAAAGGTAGCTAGGGTGCGCACTGCGTGCATGGCATTCCCAAAGACGAAATTTTTACACGAAATTATCCCGGCCCGAGATGATCCCTCCCCCTGTAGCCCACATACATGATCCGCTTCGGCCCAAGGGGACACGTCCTGCAGACTGACGCAGCTAAAATCCAGCAACTGATCAAAGTAGTCGTTGAACACCGCATCAGAAATGTTACCGACGGGCGTCACAATGACCTGCGGAGACGAGACGCGGGAAGTGTCACAATCCCCGGGTGTTGCCGCTCAGGCAAACAGAGGGGCCACTTAAGAATCGAACGCGCAAAGCGGAGAAATGGGCCGGAGGCCTGCGTCACAGGGCAACGGTGCAACAAACGGGGCACGGCAGGCTCCTTCGCCTTGCGAAATCTTTGGAACCGAACGAACCCCCCCCCCTCTCCTTGCGCAGGTACCACCCCAGGCACAATGACGGTTTCACCAGGCGGTGGTGACTGCGCAAGGCCCAGCCCCCCCTTTCCCGCCAGCCCAGCTCACAAACATTCTTGACCACAAAACGTCGTCGGAAAAAACAACGGTCAGGCGGGTGCACCATGCAAGAAACAAGGCCGTGTCAGCACAACAGCGGGGTACCTTCATGTGTGCCAGTCTTTCAAGGCTGGCCCCGACATCGATGGTCGACAGGGAATCACTTGCCTCGTGACGAATGACGCGCTTCATCAGTCGACCGCCCTCCCTCCACTGCACGCGCTGGTCACGGTTTTCTTCCCGGATCACATGCCATCAAGCGTTGAACATAACTGTCAGAGGCAGCACAGCAGCGCTTGTCATTGGCATGCGTGCATGACAATGAACAGCCTTTCATCCGGCCATGAGTTTGGGACACAGCCCGATGGGACGGGAGTTTTGCACACTGCGCACTACGCACACGCACCGTGCACTCGTGTGCTGTGCACATTGCATCGTGCACTTCCCATGTCACATGCTGTGCACCCTGTACCCTGGGCACACGGCACACGGCAAACCATGCACATGGAAAGCATTTTGCGATGTTTGCAAGGGCCAGAATGGACCACCTGCCCCAACATTTGGTTGCCAAGCAGTACGTGGCGAAGCAGTACCGGGAAGGTTTGCACGAAGCTACAGCAGCAGCAAGCATGCATGACCTCAGAGACAATCAGGATGATCCAGCCCAAAGTTCTATTGCCTTTGGCAAGGCACCTGGAACAGGGTAGGGGGCCCGTACCTTGGAAGGGCCCATGGCCTTGGCAGATAGGCCTAGCAGCCGATATGTGGCTCCTCATGGGTGGTAAAGCTGACGAATAAATTAATTTTCATTTACCCTCTGCCGCCGTCCCCACTGTTGAACCGGACCCTCCGGGTTCAAGCAGCCAAAATGAAGGGCATCGCTGTCTCGGGTCCAATAAGGCTAAGGGGCATCTCTTGCATTCAAGCACAACGGCTGCATTTTGCAATCACCTGAACCAGTCCCTTGGAAAGGACCCCCCCCCCGGTGCCCAATGGCTAAACGAGGTGAAAAACACAAAAATTGGGACTACAACATGCTTTACTTGGGATATTTGATCATTGTGGGTGGTTGCAATGTCGAAAAAAAATCGGTTTTTGGAATGTCGGATTTTTGCAGCACAACATGCAGCACTTTCGTGTCAAAAACATGGAAAATCACTTTTTTTTGAGGAGAAAATGGTGCAAATAGGTCAGAAACGACTTCAAAGTCGTATGCGCTCAATCAGGATGTTTGCTTTATGATAAAATGAAATGTTTTAGCACTTACGGGTTGCATTGCTGCTCAACAGAATTTGCTGAACAGAATGGATGTGAACAACAATCAAATTTGCAACACATGTTAAAACTGGTTATGCCAACTTCATGTTATATGGTGGTATGAATGAAAAATTTGATTGTGGGGGTTCATAACAGAGCTTTACTCCCCCCCCTGTCATCCAAAGCTGGCCAGGCCTAGTTAAGACACAAAGACAGGGGGTTTGGTGTTTTACAAGCCTTCAGTGCACTTATGCTACCCTTACAATTCTGCAAACCACACCTCTCACAGGATTCTGTGTACAACAATCATCCTTTTGCTTCGCTTAAAACAGTTCTGTTTAGAGTATTCCGGCTAAACAAAAATGTCCAAATCTTTGATCCTTTTTGAGGGGGGGTTATTCACCCATGAGAATTCAAATCTTGGTTCAGGGTTTGTTGATTGATACAAGATGCAGCGATTTCTTCTGCCACTGGGGGATTGTTTGCCTGGCGCGCGCCCGGCCCATGCCCGGCGCGCTACCTTTGGATTAAGTATCTTATCTCTAGCCCCAAGTTTATCCTCACCTTGGTAAGTCCCCCAAGTAGACCGCACTAGACCGCAAACCTTCCCTGCAAGGCACCTTGCATAAGCCGAAATATGAGAATTCAACAACACAAAATGTCACTCCCACCACTTCCAACCACCACCCTTGCCATCCTCATAAACTGGGTGCAAAGGATGGGCCAAATTCTTAGACACAGCAAGAAGGTACTCCAAATTGTTTTGTGAGGTGGGGGCAAAAACAGGCACGGGTGGGGAATGGTCAAAAAAAGATGCCCGGCGCGCGCCCAGCGCGCTAATACTCCCCCACTGTGGCTATCCAACAGGGCAGTTGTTGAATTTCTACGGTTGTTAAAATCTGCCCCCCCTCCCCAAACACGTCCAAAGAGGCACCCAACAATGGATGAGCAGGTCCTAGATGGTCAACTTTGTTTTGAATGGTTGCCCTTAATTCTTGGAGGCTTCCACATGGTTGTTGGTAATCCTTGGCGCCTGCTGCATGAAGGAGTTGCATGGGCCTACAGCCGACCACTTGCAAACATTCCGTACAACTGATCCCTGTTCTGCCAGGGACATGCCTCACACTCAGGAATTTTATGGTTCAGCCAAGGATAGTGTACATCGGCTTATGTGCCAACCAGAACTGTGCTGGCGTCAGACCAGAAAAAATGCAGGAGACATGGAAAAATGAAGAAAGCAGACAAATGTGGAAGAAGAAGAAGCAGAACATGGAAAAAGAAGAGCATCTTTGGTAAATCATTTTCAGCAGCCTACAAACGCCGGTCTAAACCCAAAACACAGCCATCCAGGGGCCAATGGGGTCAACAGGGGGATAAAATATTGGTTGGTGTGAAGGCACATAGCACCCACAATGGACGTTGCACAATCCCAAAACAACCAACAATTGGTTTTTTTGGGTCTTTTTTGATGCTTCTCAAACCCACCCCTTCACTTTGCAAATACCCCAAACAGCTGCCACTGCTGGTTCCTGGCTCAAACTGCATGGAAAGCAGTTTCATACCTCCCCCCATGCCCCTTGTCAAAAAACCGCATTGTCTGAACACCAACCCCCGAGGGACTGTCTTCATGATTATTTGGGACCCAGATGAATACCGTACAAAGTGGGACACCAATTCGTTATCTACTGAGCCACTTTCTCACCGATGGACTGCGCCCACGACCAAAGAATTAACATGAATTGTATTGGACAGAAGTGCGGGGCGCGCCATTGTGGGGCAAGCCTCCAAACACTCATGTTCATCATAACTCCAGTAAGTTGAGGCAATACACGACATTTTAAAATCTCTGTGCATGACAGCAAGCATTGGCAGGAAAGTCAGGGCACACATCCTGCATCAATGTGGCTGCTCAGCAGTAAGCAATACTCTCTAAATTGGGTGTGCGTCTGCAACTCCCCCTCAGGTGCTCATGCGTGTTCAAAGATTGACAGTGGGATTCAACTGACACGCACAGTTGTTGATAGCCAGTCTGTTTGTCGGGTCTGTGTTGCTTGCTTCTGCCTGTGAGCGATATATTGGTCATCGTCGAGAGGATTTGTGAAGTTGGTTCAAGGGAAAATCAAGCTGCTGATTTCCACACTGCTTCCTCTTGTGGTAGCGGGGAGTGGATGTGACGCTTGCCAGGTCTGCCTACAGCAGTAACAACGTGTGTGTGAAAGTCCGCCGACTGCCATGGAATGCGTGCACGCCAATTTGCAACACGAAGATTCACACGGGAAGTTGACAGATCCGGAAATCCCCCCCCTTCATATGCAAGGACTTGGTCTCCTCATAAGTGCAACACTGAATGCCCTCAAGATCGGTGGTCAGGGTAGGCAATTGAGGGGGGCTTTTTATAGGTCAAAATGTGACATTAGGGGTCTCTTTCGATGCTGCAAATGCCTCTCCCCACGGGATTGTACTGAATGATTGAGGGTCAGGATATGCAGCAAGCAGGCCTCCTTCAGAGATGCAAGTGCCTGTACGCCATTGGACCCCACTCAGTCTCCATAAAGATCAAGCATCAGGGTATGCATACACGCAGTGAGTTGGTCTTCTGCAGACCAATCACTGAAACACTGAATCCCCTCAAGATCAATGGTCAACGTACGCAGTGAGGGGGCCTCGTTCAACGCTGCAAGTGCCTCTGCACCACAAGATCCGACCTCATTCCATGAAAGATTGAGGCTCAATGTATGCAAGGAGGGAGCCTCCTTCAGTGAAGCAAGTGCCTGTGCCCCGCCAGCTCCGACTGAATTCTGTGACAGATTGAGAGTGAGGCTATGCAGCAAGGAAGCTTCTTTCAGCCCTGAAAGTGCCTGTGCCCCACTGTCTCCAACCGAATTTCCCAAAAGACACAGGGCCAATACTTGCAGCGATGGGGCCTCATTCAGGGATGCAAGTGCTTGCGCCCCACTGTCTCCCACTGTATTACCCTCAAGGTCAAGAATTAGGGTATGTAGTAAGGGAGCCTCCTTCAAAGATGCCAGCGCCTGTGCCCCGCTGGCCCCCACTGCATTGCCCTCAAGAGCGAGGGTCAGAGTATGCAGTGAGGGGGCCTCCTTCAATGCTGCAAGTGCCTCTGCACCACGGGATCCCACTGAATTCTCCTCAAGATGAAGGGTCAAAGTATGAAGTGACAGGGCTGCCTTCAGTGTTGCAAGTGCCTGTGCCCCAGTGGCCCCTATCGAATTCTGTGAAAGATTAAGGGTCAGGGCATGTAGTGAAGGGGCCTCATTCAGCGCTGCAAGTGCCTGTGCCCCACTAGCTCCCACTAAATTCTCCTCTAGAGCAAGGGTCAAAGTATGCAGTAAGGGGGCCTCCTTCAGTTCAGCAAGTGCCTGTGCCCCACTGTCACCCACTGCATTCCCCCAAAGATTGAGGGTCAGGATATGCAGTGACGGGGCCTGCTTCAGTGCTGCAAGTGCCTGTGCCCCAGAGGCTTCCACTGAGTTGAGATCAATATTGAGGTTGAGAGTGTGCAGTGAGGGGGTCTCTTTTAATGCTGCAAGTGCATGTGCCCCACTCACTCCTATTGAATTCCGATCAAGGTTGAGAGTCAAGCTACGTAGTGCGGAGGCCTCGTTAAGTGCTGCAAGCGCCCGTGCCCCAGTGTCACCTACTGAATTTGCTGCCAAATCAAGGGCCAGGGTATGCAGCAAGGGGGTCTCCTTCAAACATGCAAGTGCCTTTGCACCGCTGGCTCCAACCGAGTTTTCTGAGAGGTTGAGAGTCAGGGTATGCAATGACGGGGCTTCCTTCAGCGCTGCAAGTGACTGTGCACCGATGTCTCCAAGTGAGTTCACTGACAGATTGAGGGCCAAGGTATGTAGGGATGGGGCCTCCTTCAGCGCTGCGAGTGCACGTGCCCCACTGCCTCCCACTGAATGCCCTTGAAGCTGCAATGAGCGCACGTTGCCAATAAGTCCCATTACACGTTCTACAATCTGGTGTGCGTTGCAATTCAACTTGACATAACGACGGCTTCCAAATACTTCCCAGAGCTGGTGACACACTTGACTCAGTGTCTCCGAGCAAACAAAGTCAGCAATGGCATCCCATACTTCCACAGGCAGTTGAAATAACATTGGGCAGCTGCATAGAAATAACACAGGCACAAATTGTAAGCATAGGAGTGGGCATTGACACCGGCCCCCCCGCACATACAAGAGCACACAGTCAAAACATGAGTTTAAAAGCTATGCACAGTGGGTGGCACACTTAGGTTCAAGTCCCTAGCATATGCACGACTGTTGCTTTCGTAGCTGCAGGCTTTGAGCGTGTGAGCCCGTCCACAAAGGCGGACAGATGCAGGGACCAGCAGGCTCTGAATAGCATGTCCAAAATAAGAAACCCCAGCCCATCTGCAGTTGACAACAGCTTGAAGGCCGCTTTGGACTGAGGTTTGGCAGCTGGACAATTGGCAGCCTAAAGTTGAGCAAGTGCTTCCTCTGGTAAAGGAGGTGGGACAAAGGTATAGGTAATCAATAGCGCCACATGACCTTCCTGCTGCATGTGCCAAAGAACCCATAAACCAGACAAACACAGCACATACAACCCCAGATGACACAATGCTTTTTTTTTTTGGTACATCTGCCAATCCTCAGTGCTACCCCTTCAGGGGAGCGGAATCATGGCCACACCACGGTCCATAACAGTCGTACATGCTGGTCTGTCTGGGGCGTTTAACAAAATGATCCCACAGATTTCCAGTAGTGGTACATATAACCATCAGGGTATGCCTACTCGGCCACGCATCTCCAGGTGACACCGGGACCATGGCGGTACCATTAACTCTCAACAAGCAGTATCTTTGACATCCCCGTTCACTCATCTCTCATACCTCTCCTACCGCAATCTAATTGCCCCAAGTCTCCAGCATCGTCCTAACCTCAATCTACGCCTCTTGCCCGTCGCCCTCATATCTCCGGCTGCACCATTGCTCCATCAGTCTCGCATCCATGCTTCCCCCGGCAAGTCGGATTGTAGGTGTGCATGTAGTGCCTCCCGTCAAGGGCCACCCCTCTGTGGGACCGCTGTCCCCGCGCACTTGACCCATGCCTACGCTCAATCCTATCGGTGCCCATCTCCATGGGCCTTCAGTGTCATCCCGTGGACGCCCTCATAGACCGTAGCACCCTCGCCAGCTCCTGTGCCCCGTCTGTGCCGAGTGCCGGCCTCATCACATACCACCGTGTTGCCCTTGCAGGTGCCGGCTTCGGCTCCGGGCTCAGCGTTGGGCTCCTCGGCGGAGGGGTACGGGATCTGTAGGGGATGATCTTGGTCCTTCGTGCCTTCACAGGCTCCGAGCGCGGCGCGGGTTCCGACTGCACTGGGGTTCCAAATAGGGCTGGACCTTCCTTTGGACTAGATATGGCTGGATCTTGTAAGCTGACATCCTCGGGCAACCCCAGATGACACAATGCAGACTAAAAAATGGCAAAATGGTGTCTCTCAGAATCCCTTGGGGCTTGAACAGTGACCAGATGGTCAAATAATAAAGCAATTGCGTGGGTGGGGTAAAGCCTAATTGACGTGAGCTACGCGAAGGTGTAGGTGCAACCTTTGGTAGACTGGCCCTGTTTAACACAGCCACCGACAGAGAGCTCCTGGATGGCAACCGCTCAAAGGCACGTGGGGACTGGCCATGACGTCAGGTTTGGAAATGACCAGCACGATCCTGACCTCACGCCAGACTCCCTCAGTTCAACGTTGTGCAAAATGACGCAGTCTCAATGTCCTTTGCCTTGCTGCTTGCACCAAATGTCGCCTTGACTAGAGGACAGGCGGGGTGCAGATTTAGAAAAGGGTCTAATTGGCGTGGGAAATTCTATTGCCTTCGGCAGTGCACCTCGAAGAGAGGCTGACAGTCAGCCGACAGTCAGTTAGTGAGGCAAGCAGTCAGTCAGACATTCAGTCGGGCAAGCAGGCAAGCAGACAGAAACACACAGTTTGGGTTTGTTCAGTGGCGGACTCGGCTACAGGCAGTGGGGAGAGCAGTGACTGTCAGAACAAGCAATGGTCGACCGGTAATGCAGCCGACCACAGGCCTGTCGGTCGGCGGTGCGAATCCCGGTTGACTGACCGTCGGCGGTGCCGCCCAACCTGTCAGCTCTGCCCAATCTGTCCCTCATTCAAAACCCTTCTGAGCACAAACTTTTTTGACCCCCCCCCCAACCCCCACCCCCACCCCCACCCCAAAAAAGTGATATCCAGTTTCAGGGGATAGAGGCCTCAGAATCAAAAAATCCACTGGGGGGATGGTCTTATTGGGCAAAATAATGATTTTACAAGGGGTTGGACATCAAATATCATGCCTTGGGGTATGCTACGCAAATGACCCCCCAAAAGGGGGGGTATACGACACCTGCACCTGCGCTTGATCTAACAGCCTCTCTTTGAGGTGATTTGGTTTCTCAAATGGGCTGGCAAATGATCCGCGCCAAATCAGCATGTACCATGGCTTTTTCCATGCTATTTCTGGGACCGCCTGCCAAATCCCCCACAGCCCAACGTGAATTTGACTTGGACCACAATATCCCTCCCCTACACGGGCCACAAGGGCAAGTAAACATAGGCCAGCCAAGACATCGGGCTCCATGCACTCCGCTGCGTGGATGCACTCCGACTGTTTTCTGGAGGACTAGGACCTCCCCAAGAGGGTGGGCCTTGGCGATGCGTGGCAAAGCGGGGGACCGTCGCAGTGAAGGGACTGGGGGTGGTAAGTGGCATCACGGGTCAAAGGCCAGGGTCAGCACAAAGAAATGAGGTTCAATGGGCCTTTTGCAGCAAAAAAGTTGGAGTTTAGCACTGCGCAGGTCAAGGGATGCTGTGCGATGTCACGCCTCAGTGACGGGCACCAAAGGAACAGAGGGGGTCATCGGGCAGGGGGTATGGGGCATTCAGGCGGCCGGAACAAGACAGTGGAACGCCCGTGCACTTGGGAGATCCACGCCGCTGTGGTCTTGGGTGCCATTCCATGGGACCACGTGAGACACCAGAGGGCACTGGACGCCACGACATCGGAGTGGCCTTGAGTGGCAGCCGGTCCCCAGCAATGCAAACGCTTGACCTCCCTGATCAACCATTGGTGGAGGTGTCACGCCCCTTCCTTTGGTGGCTTGTCCATAGAGGCTGCCTCAATCGCACCGTGCGCCACACCACACACTTTCGTAGACACGTCATTTGCGGATGTCTGATAGCAATACACTCAGGGAAGGATGAGAGGCCCACAACAGTGACAGGCTGGAACTCGGTGCCTCTCAGATAAAAGACATCACTTCCTGGCTTCAAGAGGCCAGCATTCATTGCCATATGCCCTGTGGAATACAAAGGAGGCAAAACATAGTAACACCGATATTTTTCATATGCAAAATGCCCCCTGCAGCCCACAAACATACCACACACAATTGCCTCGAGACCAAAAGATTGTTATTTCTACCCAAACATGGCAATTGGATACCCAATCCTGGTGTTCAGTGCCCTATGCCCACTTTTGTGCAACAATCAGTGTTACCATTGTTCTACTTCAGTTGGGCTTAAATTGCACCGCGTACCTGCACTGCGCACGAGGCACCTCATAACCCTGCCCACTTCGCAGTGACAGCGGAGTCCATGCCCATAGTGGGGGATTTGTTTGCATGTCATACTGGTGCCAACTCCACACGGGGCCTACACAGTGGTCAGGCCACTCAAGGACTATTCAGGTACTGCAAACACAGGGTTAGCGGCTATGTAGGACAATGGATTTATTGCTGGGTCAAGAGTACCCCAAAGGCCTCCACAGGGGAGGCGGAAGACATAGCACCATGGTTCCATTAAGCATTAAGCATCAGCAACTTTGGCCGTTTACAGTCCTGTTTTAGGACTTTGTGAGCCCACCAAACTCGAATCCCAAATCCCAACAACAAAAAACATGAGCTCTGTTTGTAAGGCAAAGCGGAGAGACCTCAAATTGGCAACATAACTCTTGCCATCTTGGGGTCTCCACAGCAGAGAGGACCCAAAAAAAAGTTAAATAATGCCTGCCGTCTCAGGGACTGAAGGCTGGAGAGCACTCAAAATGGCTACATAACCCCTGTTGTCTTCGAAAATCCGCATCCCGTGGGGGGTCAGAGTTCTCAGTGATAGTCCCATTTTTTTTGGAGGTTGGGGGGCGCTGGGGATGCACAGCACCAGGGAGGAAGCAGAACGGATCAGGAGGGCGAAAGAGGGTGTGCTGGTTTGGAGTCGCATTGGGTCAGGGTCAGGGTCTGGACTGGTGGAGGGTGGGGCCAGGCACGCAGGATAATGGGGCTGTCCTTAAGGACAAAAAGGCGAAAAAAAACTGCCGCAGTCGTCCAGACCACCGGCCGACCAGCAACTGCTGTCGGTGACAGGCCAAACGGCATCAGTTGACCTCACGTAACATCACTCGCCTGCCATCTGGAGTTGGGGCGCCAACGGTTGTCAGTTAACCGCCCATTCCGCCAACTGCCCCAAGTGCAGCTCGAAGACAACCCTCGTATGGTGTGGCGTTGCTCAAAGACAGCCCTGACGCACAACGAGACTGCGGTTGCAGCGGGATACATGCCTCATGAGAGTATGCACCTGTTCACAAAAACGCAGTGACAGGAACAGCGCCGGAGGTTCAGCATCACGTCCCCTTGAGTTGTCAATGCAAACACCACCCTCCCCAAAGGGGAAGGCCTTGAGGCGGGTGGGAGAGCACGGGGTATTGGGATTCCCACGGGGAGCACGGGGAGGGATTCTAACTCCAACTGGCAGAAAGGCAGGGTATTTGCTGAGACTGAGCGGCAGTTGTGACACTCTTCCCATGTTCAAGAAACCCAAGTGCCGAGGACACGAATCCGGGGGATCGGTGCCGGCTGACGGAAACACTAATCGCTGTCGGTTCACCGCTGGTCGCCGTCCGTCAATCGTGAACGTGCCATTCGTGGACGGTCTACCGCCGTCGGTCCGGCTTGAAAGTGCTGCCAGCCAATCAGTGAACAGCGCCGGTTCCATCGGTCTACCGCGTTTACTGAGGCTGCCTGCCACAGCCGCGTGCCGCAAACACGTTACAAAAGAATCGCAAGAGAACAATGCGTGTCCCGTCTCTGGCGGCTCCAGAGCCACATGTTCACACTGCCGTCGGGCCATCGTATCGCGTTGCCATCGAATCCTGATGAGCAATTTGTGCGGGTGCACTTGGCTGCCCGTGGTCGCGTTGCACTCTGGTGCAACCGTTGGCATGACGGGGGCACCATATCTTTGCGGTGGCCGTCCGGCACAGGTTCAGAGCCAGAGTCCGAGTCAGGACACCCGATGTGGTATGGGGCATAGCACCGCCATCCTGCGAGGCATGCCGTGGCATGCCGTGCTGCGTGCAAACACTTTGTCGAGGCGAACTGCTCGGGAGGTGGTCATGTGTAGCAGTGGGGCAGCCTCCACTCTTCTTGAGAGAGGGTAGCAGCTGCTACAAGTCAGCTGAGCGTGTGCGTGAAGGGCAGCGGGGGGCAGGGGTGGCATACGGCAAGGACACCAGCATGGGTCATCAGGGTCAGGTGTGCATCCGGGGCCCCCCACTCATATCGCGGCCAGCGGCACGGCCCATGCGCCTGTGCATGGACCTGGCGTATACACTCCACTGGACTGCATATTCGCGCATGCCTTTGTCCCAGGGTTCATGCAGGACCTCATCCATTCGCTGTACGTTGCGTGTGGGGGGGGTTTGCAAGGGGATCACGGACCATCGCGAGTGGAGGCCGGTCCTCATTCTTGATCCATCTGTTCACCTCTTTTGGACTGCCGGACCACGCCGGCGTGGGCGTAGGCATGAGCGCGTGCGCCTGCGTGCGTGCGTGTGTGCGTGCGCGCGTGCGTGTGTGTGCGTGTAGATGTACAAAGGGGTATGATCCCCACAAACCCTGGCTGGACTGTCTGCTCCGCACACAAGCGCTCCTGCGGGGACAGGGGATGGGCAGCAATGGTCGAAGCCCATGCAGCCTCATCCCCATGCCCTACAACAAGCTCGTGAGCAGAGCGTGTGGCAGGGCTTGGGCTTGTCCACGCTTCGTCAATCGTCCTTATCTTTGTCCACCAAATTCTGAGTATCGTCTGTCGCTTTCTTCTTCTTCCGTATTTTCCAGCCGAGGCAACAGAGGACGACGGTCAGGCCCCTACAAAACGAAAGCGGCGTTCGCTAACACTGAAGCGTTCCGAGCGTGTCCAAAAATTCTTCTGCTGTGCACGCGCGACACGGGCATCCTTTAGAGAGCCATGACAGACAAGCCAATGCTGACTCAACGCACCCCCCTTGGTCCCTCCAACCCCAGGGCATGTGCTCAAATGCAGCTCACTGGAGTGGTGTGGTGGTTCGTGACGGAGTTGGTGTATGGATTGCGCCCGAGTGTCCTCCAATTGCACTGACGCACAACCAAATGTGGAAAAGGATTCGGGAAGCACTAGTGTGTGCGTTGGACACGGCACATGACATCTCAACATGGCCCGACCCAGGTGCACAGGAGAACGAATGGGAAGAGGTGGGGAGCGACGCATTTCAATCATTTCCAGGGATAAAATGGCACGTGGAACAACACTTTGCTCTGTGCAATCGTCAATCACGAAGCCGAATAATGATGTCTGGCTGCCTTGCAACGGCTGCACATGGAGGCCCCCCAGCCTCATGTCCACTACACCAGCACTTGCACAGTTACGGCCTTAGGAACTGGTGGATGCCGCCAAAGACAGGAAAGGAGGCAACGCAACCGCATCCCCAGCGCCGCCACGTGATTGAGCAATCCTTTTGTTTTGCATGGCCTATAATGGACGAACGAAGCTGGGCAACTCTAACGCCCAGATACGAGCCCCGCGAGCACTGTGGATCTGAGCCTGCACAGCCCCCAACATGCAACCGCCAAGGCAATCACCCCTCCCCCAAAAACCGACACGAGCCACAGGTAGCCACACGCTTCAAAGGGCATCACAACCCACAACGCGCATCCAACAGTGGCCTTCCTCCCTCAGGAAGCCTTTGCATTGCATAGCACCGCACAACGCACGCAAAACATACACAACAAGAGACACGACAGTAATGGCGCCGGCAATCTGACCGCCGGTGAAGGGGCTGAGAACGGGGACGTATCCGTCAACATCGATGATGGTTCGGATGGTCGAGGAATGTTCGGACAGCACTGAGAACAACAGAGCAGCGCACACCGGTCGGCGAGATAGACCCCCTTTGCCAACCAGGGGCAGGGCTGTCCTTAACGCAAAAAAAAAAAAAAAAAAATCCCGTCCAGTCGGGGGTAATTTCAAAAGAGCCCGCGAACAGTACATGTCTTCACCCCGGTGTTTCCAACTGTTGAACCATGAGTCCCTAGCCCCAAATTGGTCTCAGCACACAACCATATGATCCTAGCCCCACATGTGTTGCATGACCCTACCTCACACCCTGCACAATTCAACATGAACAAGAGCAAATATTCTGATCAAATACAGTCATGTAGCGTTC
The DNA here is from genome assembly GCA_964036045.1 of Eutreptiella sp. 'Long Island Sound 2002'. Lineage (NCBI taxonomy): Eukaryota > Euglenozoa > Euglenophyceae > Eutreptiales > Eutreptiaceae > Eutreptiella > Eutreptiella sp. 'Long Island Sound 2002'. The sequence continues at coordinate 11,674,778 of OZ038397.1, read as the reverse complement.
GACCACCCGAATGTTCCATCGCCGGTGGCACAGCTGGAAACAAACTCCCTACTGCTGGTACAACCTCTGGAAGTGCACCCTGACACGCTCCATAAGCTCACCCTTCCCCCCGCCCACACTCAAACCATGCTTCCTACAAATGGCGTTAAACTCAACCTTCGTCCACTCATGCAACCTCCCCCTCTCCATTGCGTTCAACACCGCCTGATCCACATCATACCGAAACACCAACTGCGCGGCAGGGTTCGAAGAGGTGGAGGGGACAGCTGAGGGGTTACGAAGGTCAGAAGAGGAGCTACTGGCAACTGCACCTGCCTGCTCCATATCCTCGTCCTCACTGTCTTCGTCCTCACCCTCCAACTCAACCCCATACACATCACCAATGTCGGCGTCACGTGTAGCCCTCTTGGGGACAACCCACAAATCTCGAATGTCCAACGGAACCTCTGCCTCACCATCCTCTTCCAAAGAAACTGCCAAATCCTTGAAAGCCGCAAACCCAAGCAAACCACCATCTTCCACCTCAACCGCATGCCCTTGCTTCCGTTTGCGCGGGCGGAAAGGGGTCTTGCGCAACTCATCAAAAACCTCAAAGGGCCCCCAATCCTCTGGTGCCTCCCCATTGCACCTTACCCACAGCGTCTCACACATGCGCTCCGTGGTTTGGCCAAAGTCCGTAGCCGTCACGTAGCTAAAAACTCTCTCACACGAACACGAGCTTGCCTCAACCCAATCCTCCAGGTTAGCACTACATCCGACGGTGGGGGGGAGTTGCCGGGGTTGAAGGTGACCATAAGGCGGGGCCCGGCCCTCTTGGCCATCTTTCGCTCGCTGTCGGCTCTTCGTTCCGAAGCCTGGAGTGCCCGCACTTGCTCGGCCACATCCTTGACCAACTGGTCCCGTTTTTTCCGAGCACTCTCAGATTTCTTGGTGCGACCCATGTCAAGAAAAAGAAATTCTAAAGGAGTGAAACCACCGATGTGACCCATAGCAACATAGCCAAATAGTCACCCTCTCCCTCTCCCTCTTGCCATCTACCCCAGGTCGGGGCAACTACACTGCATGCGAGACTGTCCACACAACCGGCATCTTACTGTTACCCTACGCAGCCATTGCACATGTTCAAAAGCCCGCACACGCCGCAAGAAATGTTCCGCCCAGGGCTGCGGGCGAGCACTAATGATTGCCTCCTCCTCATTGTTCAAGTTTTCTTCGAATTCATCGCAATCGAAGGGGCAACACACAATCACAGGGTTCCAGGGTAGCCCCACGGACCGCCGAGCCTCCCCAAAATCGTAAATTTGCCGCATCATTGTGCGGCTGAATGTGGACTTATAGCGCACAACCGTCCGCAGCCAAATCTCATGCGCCTCCACATGCCGGGCAAAGGTGAAGGCCATGCTGCATGCACGCTGCACAGCGGACTCGAGTGGCACATCCCCTATTCTTGGAATCAAAGCGTCCAACGTCATCGTGGACACTTGACTGACACGACCACTCAAGAGGGGTCCGGCATCGGGAGCCCCACCGCTTCAGAGCGGGGGGCAAAATCAGAAGTGGCCCACAAGTGGGCAAATTGGCTACCTCACCCCTGCCGTATCGGGGAGCCCCACCGCTGCAGAGCGGGGGGCAAAATCAGAAGTGGCCCACAAGTGGGCAAATTGGCTACCTCACCCCTGCCGTATCGGGGATCCCCACCGCTGCAGAGCGGGGGGCAAAATCAGAAGTGGCCCACAAGTGGGCGAAATGGCTACCTCACCCCTGCCGTATCGGGGAGCCCCACCGCTTCAGAGCGGGGGGCAAAATCAGAAGTGGCCCACAAGTGGGCAAATTGGCTACCTCACCCCTGCCGTATCGGGGATCCCCACCGCTGCAGAGCGGGGGGCAAAATCAGAAGTGGCCCACAAGTGGGCGAAATGGCTACCTCACCCCTGCCGTATCGGGGAGCCCCACCGCTTCAGAGCGGGGGGCAAAATCAGAAGTGGCCCACAAGTGGGCAAATTGGCTACCTCACCCCTGCCGTATCGGGGAGCCCCACCGCTGCAGAGCGGGGGGCAAAATCGGAAGTGGCCCACAAGTGGGCGAAATGGCTACCTCACCCCTGCCGTATCGGGGATCCCCACCGCTTCAGAGCGGGGGGCAAAATCAGAAGTGGCCCACAAGTGGGCGAAATGGCTACCTCACCCCTGCCGTATCGGGGATCCCCACCGCTTCAGAGCGGGGGGCAAAATCAGAAGTGGCCCACAAGTGGGCGAAATGGCTACCTCACCCCTGCCGTATCGGGGAGCCCCACCGCTGCAGAGCGGGGGGCAAAATCAGAAGTGGTGCCCAAAAGAGGGCCGGGGGGGTAGACATGGCCCACGTTCGGCTAGGGCAAAAAGGCCTCTAGGGGCTGTCCTTAAGGGCTGTCCTTAACAAAAAAAAAAAATCTCGGGGTCCTTAAGGACGGCCCTGACCAGGGGCTTTGGTGCCTCCGGACCCCACCAACGCGCACGCCTGCTTGGAAAATGCGTCGGTGGTGGGCCAGCTCCGACTTCACTACAGAGGGGGGGGACGCCCGCCCCCATTTTTGGATGTCCACACAACGGTGCATGATGCCAACCCAATTTGAGCAAATTCACATGTGCTTTATCCATGATAGGTCAGATCTGATGCCGTTGTTGTATTGTGTGCCATGCAGGAAGGGGCAATGCGCCATCCATCTCTTCGTCAGTCATTTCATCGTTTGTATTTGTGGTTTGTGCTGCTTTGCACCAGGTGCAATGCTGATGCACAGTGTGGTTTGATGTTATGGACAGCTGGTGTGTGCATTGGACTGCAACGCAGAGTCCAACGGCTGTCCTTGGTAGTTGAACAATGCAAGGTGCTGGCTGGAGTATTCACATCAGTGGGTTTCTGCCAACAGAGTGACATGCCAATATACAGTGCTTCATCAGCTGCCAGACCTGCTGCAAGGTATTTGCGAAGTAACGGATCCTTTTGGCCTTTTCAACAAGTGCCCCAGAATTCAACACTTTGCATGGGGGAGAGGCGTCTGGTGATGATGGTAGTTGTATTCCCGGGTGCCTAGTTATCATGCCGTGGGGATTGTTCACTACCGTTCGCGTACCATGCCAGCCCACTCCGCCCCAGATCGCCCCCCCTCATCCAAAGTGCATTGCTGTACTCCTCCGTAAGGGGCGCCTCTTGCCCTGTCTCACATCTTGGGTCCAGCATGGCTCTGGTTTGAGATGGTGCAAGCTCCTCTGCCACTGCGGACGGTCCCCTGAATACGCACTACGCAGCTATCGATCGGGGAGTAGAATCATCGGACGGTGCTGCTTCGTCGAGTTTTAGCCCCACGGTGTTAAGGTGAATGACCATTGGATCGCGGTGCGGAACGGCCCCACGCACTGTTGCGTGCTGCAATCTGCTTGGAGCTGCCACTGGCGTGAGTGAAAGGCCCGCCCCCTTCATCGGAGCGCTCCCTCCCCCGTGTCGGTCCCCACATGTATCACACACTTCAACCACTGTCGCCTGCATCTCTTGAGCGTTCCCTTCAGCTCGGGTCAGATTATGTTACTAAGTGGGTTTCTGTGTCTGAGCTTCAATGTGCTCGTCGCTGCACACCTGCCCCTGGGCCACCATGACAGATCTGACTGATGTGTGCTGTCGAACGGGTGCTGCCATGGTGTTGCATCAGGTGCTGCACCAGCCACACCTGTCTCAATGTAGGCTCGTCCCCCTGCCAAATATGCATCCGATACATCCCCAAAGTCGATTTTGAAGCTCGGGTACGTCTGCCCCAGAATATGGGCCTTCTCAAGGTCTAGGGTCCTGCAACAGACGGCAAACACAGACACCACTCCGTGATGGACACTACTCCGTGAGAGCTGCAATCGAGGTGGGGACATAAAAGCCAAGTAAATACGCCGGTTGGTACTTCTGGATGTGCACAATTGTTCAAGGTTTAGAGAGGAAATGGCATGTATTGTTTGTCCCCAGACGGTGGGGAACCATACTTTGGGAGGTGAGCTTTTCCAATCACAAATTTTTTCCAATCAAAAATTTTTTGAATGAAAAATGTTCCAATCAAAAAATTTTCCAATCAAAAAGAAGACGGGCTCCTTCTGCCCCAGTAGCGTCCACTCCACTGGCAGCGACGGCAGCCTCCACTTTCATTTACGCCCAGACCGTGAACATTTGGAGGGCATCCCCCACTAGTGAGTTGTGAGAGGGGTGTCCGTGATTGCTTGCATGGGGATGGTGGCTGCCTACCACCATTTTCCAGAGGGTGGAAGAACGGTGTCCACAACTTGCATGAGAGTTGAAGATCGTGAATGGTGTGTGGCTGTGTGTGTCGGCGACATGTGCAGCACCACGATTTGGGCAAGGGGCAGAAATCAAGCGTGAATTTTCTTTGTGCATCCACCACATGCTCTTGGAGGGACAAAGGGCGCATAGCACGTGTATTGTGCTGCTGCTACCAACACAAGAAGGAGCAAGCGCCCACATTTCTTTTTACAGCTGCCTCCAAACAATCCATGGGCCAGGGTTGGGTGAGACTGCCCCTTGCAGAATTGACATTGGGGTGGAGTAATGAGGAAGATGATGCCATCCCTCCTGTGACTGTGCTTGTGCCGTGGATGCGGGGGATGGGTGCATAGCCTCAAGTTATGCTGTAGCCAGCCTTGGTGCTACTGCTCGATTCTGTACTCCAAAGCGCATTTGGAGCAGTGGTCTCCTCTCACTGTGTGTTCAAGGATGTAGCACGGTCTGTGAGGTTGCCAGGTTGCCAGCCACCACTCTGGCAATGACTCACAGGGATGCCCTGCAGGTGTACGTGTGAGCAATTGCAAACACGACAATCGAAGGGGTGGGGGGGGCAAGGGAGCAATGCAGCTCTTGCCCTTGAATTGACAGGCATTGGAAGCACGTGGAACGACCCGTTTCAGTTTCATTTGCCTTAAAAGAACAAAACCATTAAATCCACTGAGCATAGACCACAGATAAAGGTCCAAATCGTCTGCCAGGGTCAGGTGTCACAAATTTTGGGGGCCAGTGTTGACGGGTGTCGCGCACGCCCCCCCCCCCCCCCCCACAGAAACCCCAGCAACTGGCAGCGCAGATCGAGAAAGCATGGGCCAGATGTCGGCAAGTGTCACAAAATCACTGGGCAGGTGTCTCAAGAGTTATTGGGCAGTTGCTGTCCCCATGAAGGCCAATGCCCCCGAATGATATCAACCAAGCACATTGTCCTTGATGCGACTACAAGAATGCTTTCTTCTTCTGACCCTGCCCCTGCCCCTGCCCCGTCCTGTGCTCCCTGTGTCTGCCCTTGTCCTTGCCCTGGCCCTGGCCCTGGCCCTTGCCCTTGCCCGTTCGTTTCAACACCGCCTCGCCCATGCGCAGCACAAGGGGTATTGCAGCGGGGGGGGGGGGTAAAGGGGGTGTGGGCACGCGATTCATAGTGAGACGCAGTGCTCTACGGCCCGTGCCCACGGCGCATATCGTGAACCCGTGAAGGGGAGAAGAGCCAGACTGGTCCATGGGGTCCATGTCGCACGGGAGGTTGGGGAAGGAGAGGGCGGTGGAGTCGGAATATGTAGGTTGGCTGCTCAAAAAACATGCACGTGCTCATTTCCTTCCCGAGGGGGCTCAGGGCCAGACATGCGGCCTGCTCCGGGTATGTGCCTGTGTGCGGCCTCCGGCTTGGGCCATCATTGTTTGCCAATCACACAAACATGGGAGAAGCTGATGGGGGCTTTTCCTGGTGATACCAGCGGTTGGCAGAAAAGCGTGCTGCAAGCCTCTTCAGGCTGCCCTTGGAGGTTGCGAAAGGGGTGGGCAGAAGCTCTGGCGCCAAAGGACGTGTGACCCTGGAACTGCAAAAGCGTTTCTTTTTTGTCAAAAGGCAAACGTCGTGTACACTGCGGGTGGTCAGATGTATTCAATGTCCCTCGAGCTATCGACAACAACGACAGCAACCGATCCCCAGTCCGTGCAAAGACGTTTGGTGCACGGGGTGGTCGCCGGTGCCTGTCGTAATCCGCCACGGGCCAAGCGCGCAGCAGACACATCAAAAAGGATGGTTGAGTCCACAGATTCACATGTCTCCTGTTGGTTGTGTGATGGTTTCCAGACCAGAGGTTCATTTCTGGACGAACAAAAAGCCCTTGGCAGACGGTCGTGCTGTGATGTCACGTGGCGCCTTCCACCCAACATTGCTGCTATTGAGCCTGTTTGGTCAATGTACTTGGACGCTGCCCAGATTGCCTGGAACAGGAGCTAGCTCAATGTATGCGCCGGGGCCAGTCAATCGATGCCACACCCCAGTCAGACATCCGCTCCTCAGGCGACAAAACACAACGTACCGGTTGACTTTCTCATCACTCAATCGGTTGAAATTCCACATTCTCAATTTCATAGCCGGCGGGACTTGCAGTGCGTTTCGAACGGTGACAACGAGCTGCGGCAGCGTCGCAAATGAATGAACGTGGAGGGCAAGTCACACCACAGCCCCACTGCGACCAGTGCCTCCGCATTGGGGGCAGACCCACACGAATAGGCTTGACAAGGTGCAAGGAGGGTAGAGGGGGGGGGTCCCATCACCCCAGCTCAAGGGGCCACACCGAAGCGTGGGAGTCCATCACCCCAACTCAAGGGGCCGCACAAAGTGTGTGGGAGCCCATCACCCCAACTCAAGGGGCCACACCGAAGCGTGGGAGTCCATCACCCCAACTCGAGGGGCCACACCGAAGCGTGGGAGTCCATCAGAATGGGCCCAAATCTGGGCGCAGTGGCTACGTACCCCCTGCCCTCTCGGACCAACAACAGGACAAAAAAACCATTTTTACTAGGTCGTGGACCAAATAAAAATATGAACCTTTTTTTTTAACTAGGTCCGCAAACCCAATAAAAACAAAAACTTACTTTTTTACTAGGTTCTGGTTACCCAGTAGACCCCAATAAAACCTAGTAAACTTAGTAAAACTGAAACCCGCAAATATTTCCTCAAAAAATTTTTACTAGGCTTTACTCGAGATCCAACAATGGTGCTGACCAGCGACAAGCCCCTGTCGCTGGCCTGCGACAAACCCCAGTCGCTTACTAGCGACAATGGCGCTGATCAGCGACAATGGCGCTGACCACCGACGACTCCCCAGTCGCTGGCCAGCGACAATGGCGCTGGACAGCGACAATGGCGCTGACCAGCCACAACCCCCAAGTCACTGGCCAGTGAAGAGAAAAGGTGGCGGCGGCAAAAAACCAACGAACACGGGGTGTGGAAAGTGGGGGTGTGGGGTGGCGATAGGGGGGTTCACGGACGATGGGGCCGACCAACCTCAGGCCAGCTTATTATCGATAACCACTGCTACCTCATGGTGGTCTGTGTGTAGCCGGCCATCCATTCGTGGCTGCACTTGCGAGGGTGATACCTGCTGCTCGGGCTCATAAACCCAATAATCGAAATGCGTCCGAAACCATGAGGCCTTTTCGTACTTTCGAGGCACAGTGCTCAAATACATCCGATTCTCTTCAAATGTTCTCGTCACCGGGAGAAGATCATCAAACTTGATAAGCTACAGATCACAGGGAGCAGATGGTGCATCTCACTGTGATGAAATCCGCTCGCAACATCCTCCATTGGCTGGTAGGTCACTGGCAAGAAGCTCAGCAGGCCCCGGAAGGCTTAACACTAATTTTGCGTGTCTTGCCTTGTCTTTGACTTACTGTTCACACCCAGACCGGAGGCGGCCATAAGGGCTGTCCCACTGCGTGGGGGAGGAGTGGGTGACATGAGATACCGTCAGAGCAAGCTGGGCTCTCCGGATGCTTGGACGGAAAATAAATCATGCAGACAGTGGTTGGGAATGCTATCAGGTGTTTGGTTGTTAAGGGCTGAAGAGCGCTGTGGGGGCGTGCCGAGGGTGGGTATCTGTAGAAGGTCGTGGAGGTTGTTACCAGCTAAGTCGCATTGTGGAAGGTTATCGGAGGTCACATGCCCGTATCCGACACGCGACAAACATACGCTGCGGCTGTTTTCACGTATGACGCAATACCGAGTGCGGGACAACCTTCTTAACCCGTTCCTAAAAGAGGCTGAGCAAGCTGAAAATCCCCATCAACGATCCTTGACAACCTCCAGTAGCCACCAGAAACCAAAGCACTACTCTCAACATCCACAGCGAAAAAATGCACAGAAGGCCAAAAATGTTTGGAAATTTGTGAAAAATTGCGAAAAGGCACTGCATGCGTCGAGAAATCGGAGAAATTGGAGTCTTCTCCAATGGAAAATGCGGCAGCAAGCACACAAACCTGTGTCTTATCCGCAGGGTCGCTGGTATACACCTGAAATACAAACGGGAACGGGAAATCGGAACACGGACAGACTGTGATTTCCCTGATCCCAGCATCCCAGCATCTAAAGCACCAGGAGCGAACGAAACAGAATTGGCAACAGATGGAAATTATGTTGGAAATGGCGCTGCGCACGGGTTTGGACGTGTGGTTGGAGTTGGAGGTGTGAAAGACTGCAAATGGCGCTGTAAATGATTATGATGAGACTGGGTTGTGGACAATGGAAGGGGTGTGGGAAATACTTCAAGTGGAGATTGGAAGGGGGTCTGCGGGTGGCAATGGAGGGCCGCGAAGATCTGGAAGCCAAAAAACAAATAGTGGTGGAAGTGGGATTGGGGGCAAAATGTGCGATTGAAGTTCAAGCTATAGACTGTATGGTACCTGCACCTGGAAAATCGACTGCCAACACACCTCGCCACCGTTGGTGCACGACAGCGCGTACTGGAAATGCACGATATCTTTACGTTCAATAGTGATGCAACGAGGGTCACCCACCGGTTTCCTGCGAGATCATCGGACAGGAGCCCTCAACCTGCCAGACCCTCGATCCCACACAAATCTGCAGAGCACATGCCTGTTCCCACACCTGCACACATGGTGCCTATGCCTGTTCCCACTATGAGTTGTGCCTGCTGCCACAAAACCACCACATGAACGCAAACCCATGGTCCACTCGAGCCACCAGCAAAAACCCATCCCATCTCATCATCCCCTCCCAGACCCCAGGTTTCTTGGAGGGTCGTGCGGAGAAAAGACCCTTGGTGCAGAGCGCTCAGGCAGCCGGCTGGAGAGAGGCCTGCGCAGCATGCAATTAAGGAAACAACATGGTCAGCTTGAGAGGCATGAGCAGCAGGTGTGCAGCCCATCAGTGGGGGGGGTTGTCTCCCAAGGCATCAGTATACAACCTGCTAATGCAGTTTTTCAGCCTGGGCAGCTCAAAATCGAAGTTTCCAAACTTATTTTTTTGATATTGTGACCGCTAACAACGAACATCCAAGGTGTGTCAAGCATGTTTTAGGCTGTGTTTATGTATATTTTACCCACGTTTGCTCTCCTATGCTGTACACTATCCATGCCGCGATGCCGGCTGCTGTCTCAATATTCTCTCACACACACCAATACCCAAATCGGGTAAAAAACAAACAAATACTGCCTAAAACATGCTTTACATAGCTTGGATGGTCATTGTAAGTGGTGACAATATCAAAAAAAATCAGTTTTGAAAACCTCAATTTTTGAGCTGCCCAGGGTGAAAAAGTGCTTACACACGTTGTGTACCAGCCCATGCACACATGTAAGCCATTATTGGTGGAAACGGTGATTTCACGTCTTTCACACGGGCCAGGAAAGGCTTCCGACTGGAAAAAACGTCCTCGTAGGTATATGTTGTCACGACATCCCCACTTGCACCCCTTAGATGGGGGGGTACCACAGGGTCTCAAGGTCGCCAAAAACGCCAACGTAGAAAAACAACTAAAAACTGTAGGCCATTTTTAGTGGAGAGGTCATTTCGTGTCTTTCACGTTGTTCGTTGAAGTAATTGGACATGCACGGTTTGGATGTGCTCATTGTAGGGAGGGGGTTCACTGAAGCGGATAGGATGTCAACCTAGGTGTCAACGTGTGTTAACGCGGGTGTCAATGGGTGTCAACGTGGGTGTCAACATGGGTGGCCAGTGGTTGGTGAGCTGTTCGTCTTGTTGGGGCGGACAAAAGCATCACCCAAAAGCGCGTGATGACTTGTTCATCATGCAATTTTGGCTTTCATCCTCAGGAGCATACATTTGTGTGTAGATAGCAAGAACATCGAGCCGTTTTCAATGGGGACGATCCCTTGTTTGAGGGGGGGGGGGTCACAAAACGCAACAGGAGGGGAAACCACAAAAGCGAAAAAAAACCAACATTGCTTTCCATGGGGGGGGGCTCTTTTGGGTTGATGTTGATGGCAAGTGTTCGGAACAGAAAAGTGGAGAGTAACCACGACGCCAAGGGTTTCCATATAGAATATCACCACAGTGTGCACGGAGGAGTGTCTCTGCTAACCCCCCCCCCAAAAAAAACCTTGTGGATCACCGGGTGCCTTGTGTTGATCCTTCCGGGCATGTGCTTGACGGGGGAGAGGAAGGGAAGAGTCGAAATGGGTTTTCAACGATGCATCATGCACGACATACAATGGATGCGGCTCGGGGCAATTGAGCATCGGTTGAACAAGCTTGATCTCACATTTCACCTTCCGAACCTCGTGGCATGAGCGCCACTTGTAGAATTTCGAGTCCATGGAACAAATGCACCACTCTTCCTAACAAACGAAGGACGGGACCACAAGATAAACGCCGTTGACAACCCCACAACGGTAAGATCATGAGGAAGACCGGACAACATTTCGCAATGCACGGTGATCGACCATACCCCTTTCACGACACATCGTGCGGCAGAACGAGGATCCAAGGCGAGGTACACCGCGGCGGGGACAAGGGTTCCATCACAAGTGATCTATGAGCAAGCATGTAGAAATAGATGGGATGCAATTCGATGGCGAATCAAATTTGTGCACCATTGGCGCCGGGCTATTTCTGCATGAAATGCAAAAGGCGGCGTGGAAAAGCAAGCAGGAGCAACATACCGTGAAATTGTCAAATACTGGGATACCTGGGTAGCATCCGTTCCCTGCGAACCATGTGGTATTCGCAGCACACTTTCGGCACCAAAACCATAATTCGACCGCACCTAGCCGCGACCACGTTTGGCAAATTGAGAAATCGGAAGCACACCATGACTTTGTGTTGCGAACTTGTCACCGCCGGAAGATCCTTCACTGGAGAAAAGGGGGCGCATGAGAGGGGTGTCTTACCATTTGACACGGGAACAAAAGCAAGAGATCAAATCACACATGCCCACATTCATTGTGCCGCGGCCGCATTCGATAAGTGTTGCCCTCCTATGCAACGCCCATGTTGACCTTGGCCACATGAGGCAACAAAATGGGAAAAAACCACTGTGGTGGCATGTTTGTGTGGACTAGACGGAAAATCGCCAAATGCAAAAGGCGTCCGATAGCCATCCATCCAACAGCACACCACGATGATACGTTCCCTTTGCCAATGCTCCTCTTGCACGACACCTCAAGCTCTTTTGGATAGGGTGGTCAAGTTTGACAACATCTTGCGCAAGAACATCGGAAACACTTTCGGCAATCGGGACATCATCATCAAAGTTGCCATCGACAGCGAAGTCGTCTTCTTTCTCTTCACCCCTCAAATCCGGGAGCGAAGCCCAATCCTGCACGGCATGCGGCGAAGTACCACAAACTATGTTACACTGGGAATCATGTTGGGAAAATCATGCTTTTGAGTGCCACTTTGCGTTCAAAGTACCTTGATGCCATAATCTTCCGCCACCTGTCGAACCAATTGCAAGATTCCCTTGCGGTACTCCAACACTTTATTCACCCGATCGTCATGATGTTTCCCCTCTGCTTCGGACACGAACAAGACGAGCAACACCAGGGTGAGTACCACCAGCCGGTGATGGAATGATGTTAGCGCGAACCCCATCTCATGGACAAGCCATTTCCTGTGAAACATAGCACGAAAACATGCTCCCAGCAGGTGCACCGTTCGGGTGAAATGGAGACGCTCTACGCCCTCTAGTGTCGGGAGTTTGTCGTTGGTTGTGATCCCTTTCACAGTTTCGATGGCAACTTTACACAAAGGCGCCACCACCCGGGGCTCCCGGTGGTGACGCGTGCTCAGGTGGATACATAGGATGCACACTGAGGCCAAAAGCAGCTTGGTGTCCCCACTCAACATTGACGGATAGCAACACGGGGGCTCTCTAAACGACGATCACTGGACCGAGACAGCTTACAACAAGGACACGTTAGGCCAATATCTTCAGGTAGCACTGCATGCAAGTCTGACTTCCAAAAGCATATGGACAAGCATTGTTGTCGGGGCTCGCGAGTTTCGATGACGGCCGTGTTTGGAAAACCAAGAAATCGCTTGGGATCTTCACGCGCGATTGCAAACACATCCTTCATCAACCCTCGATGCTGAATTTGTTTCCAGTTGTCACCGTCTTGACCCGTTTACGGACGAGATTGAGGGGAGCAATCACTACATCATGCGCTGAAGCACCCGGAAACAACATGCAGATCAAAGGTCAATTTGCATGCCAGGCCTGCTTTCAGCTGTTCCAGCGAAACCGAAACTGCGAACTTGCAACTGGCAGAAAACCGAACTTGGTAAGTCAGGCCCCAACATGAGACCACCCTTCCGGTGCTATGGTACATCCATCTCTTCTGTGTACGGACGAGATTGAGCATCCAAGGGGTGGCACAGGCAGGGCAGAAGAAACAATGCTGAATAATGGATGGTGAGTTTCCACCGCGACTAATTGTGCACAGGGGCACCCACCATATGCCCAGCATTTACCCTGGTTGTCCTAGGGAAGCTCGCAGCTTCGGCTTCAGCTTCAGCAACAGGCTGAGATGTCACTTGGAGGGGCACATGGGAGGGGGGCAGGTGGATCAGCACTTTGTTTGGTACAGTGCAGAGCACAGCGCGCGAGCTGTGACAGCCCACCGATCAAAACCCAAAGTTCAATACCGTAGCAGATCTCGAAATCGAACAACCAATTCACTTGGATGTATGCGAGTACCCACCCTCCAGCCAATCGACCGAAACCAGCAGCTAACACAGGTACAAGGGTGAAGAATTTAATTGGGGGGAGCCAAGGTTAGGGTGCCACTCTATTGACATAAATCGTCGTGGAAAAAATTCCTGATGACACAAAATTCCCGGAAAGTCCTGATGACACAAATCGCCGGCGAAGTACTGCTGCAGACAGTAAAACTCGGCCTGCGGCGGCGCGCGCTGCACAACAGCGCTGGTGGCGGGAATCGAACCAGGTGCTCTAGCGCAAGCGCGAGCTGCACCGCCGACTAGGACAGGCCAGTACGACACTGCGACCGGAGAAGTAGTATATAGATTTGTCCATATACATTCAAAATTTTTAAAAAAAGCAACGGCCCCGGGCCAGCCCCGGGGCCTTTGTGGCTGCTTGTGGTGCCTCATTCAACACAAAGTATGCACTCTCAAAAAGCTTCTCAAGGTGATGGTCTATTTTGACCGTACACTTTTTTGCTATTTTGAATGTGTGGTCAGCTGACAATTTGTGTGCCCCCAGTGACTTGAGGCAAGCATCATAAAAACCCTTTCCTTGGGCAGCCTCCTTGGCAATCATTGCTACCAATAGAAACTCACTTGGAGGGGCACCCCAATCACTGAATGGAAAATAAACATCAGCATGAAAAACAACTTCATTGTATCTCCCCTCGTACAACGAAGCCATTTGCTGTTCCGTGGCACTCATGCTTACACCCTTAGAGAGGCCAGTTAAAACAAGTCGAAGCACTTGCTTATGCAAGGCACTTCGTTGGAATAATATAAAGGGGAAGGCCCTTTGTAACTTGGGAGTCAATTGGCTATGAATTTCCCAAGAATGGTACGTTTTACCACAACCTACTAATACGGCCTTAACTTGGTGCCTACATGCATACCCTCGCATAAGAAGAATGCAGTTTTCTTCTAAAAGGCATGCAACCCTCCTATGCCACACGTGAACACGCAAAGGTTGTCCACAGGCAGCACAAAAGAGATGCACTTTGTATTGTGTCAATGGGTCCCACACAAAAAAGGCAGGACTCCCATTGGCACATGTTGTTACCATTCTTCCCCACAAACTTTGGGTGTTCTTGATCACACCCATTTCGTAACTGGTGAAGTAGGGTGGGTCCTTTTTGGATCCACCTTTGGCTCCCCGTACTTCTGGTGACATCCATAGCCATATGTAGAATAGCAGCAATAGTTGCATTTTCATCATGCCTGAAAAATGATGCATGATGTGTAGAACTATTTATTTCGACTGATGTAACGTAACGTCAACAGTCAAATGCTACAATTACCACAGATTTACATACCTGTGATACTCAAGTCAAATACTGATACACAGGCGACCAAATACTGGAATACCGCGGCGCCGCGGTATTTACTGTGGTATAATACTGCGGTATTCCCCGGCGCCGCGGTATTTTGCGGTATGTCACGCTAGCGGCACCCTTCCCGGAGCCAAAACCCATCAAGGCTTTTTGCAGGCGCAGGCGTCAGTCTCCGCGAAAACTGCGACCGAACAAAACCCAGAAAAACACGCCCATTCAGAATGCAGTATCCGGGACAGCATGCATTGATTTGGTGGGAAATCGCTCCATGGGAATAATTGATGATGATGCGCTCTAGAGATCCGAAAGGAATCCAAGGCATTCATGCCTCTTGAGTGCCACGCCGCCCGGATGGTGCACACTCATGAGTATGCCCGTGCGTCCAGTGTCATTTACTTCTTGTGTACCATTACTTTGTGTTGTGCCATCACGAATTTTGTCAAAAATTGGGTGCGGGCTTTGTGCAAAGGCTCAAACTTCTTTGAATGCACTACCAATAGAACGAAAGACGCTCTTTGTTTACACATTTCAGATCTATGGGCACAAGCCACCGCTGTTGTTTTGTGCTTGTCCTGTCCCACTGACGAGTTCTAGTGGTCCTCCCAAGCTGTCCCATATCGGTGTCGTGTACTAAGTGCTATTCCAAACCCACAACCCCAAGCACGGTTCAAGTCTAGTTGATCGTCCATGTCGAGAAGGCTGTATCCAAAAGCCGAAGCCATACGGTGTACTTTCGGATTGCCTTGAATGCACGAACAATTACATTGCTACAACATTGTCGTAGTGTGTTGCGTGGTGTGAAAACGCCCACAAATGTGGGCGCACATGAGCTTGGTACCATGGATGCTTTTTTTAAGTGCGTGAAGTGATGGGCATCTTAGCCAAAACAATTTCTAATGTGATGAAAGCACTGGTGGATGTAGGCTGGCCGAGCCCTAGAAGTGAGGGGTTTAAACGTGGGCCCCATGCTGTATTCTGGACACCCCAATGTAAAGAGGGGAAAATTATATTTTTCGGATGCCTAATTAGGTAATTGTGTTACACATGGTCACTTTGTTGTTCCTTGACTCAGAGAGGGAAGGACGCATGTGTACCATTTTGTGCATTTTACCTTTGTGACACCATTGCGTTTGAAGCACATGGTGAGCAGAATGAAGAATTGAGCACTTGAGGTAGGGTATGAAGTGTTTATTCTCAAAAAAACGCAACGCTCAAGGGGGGAAGCAGCTCACATGAAAGAAGCTTGGGTACAACCGGCACACCACTAAACTTACGTGCATGTGCCTATGTGCGGTAATACCACATGCAGATTGCAATTTAGTGCCACATGAAAGTTTTTCGAAAATTTCATTTTTTCCGCTGCTTGAGGTGCCTTGTCCAGAGTAATAGAAGTTCAATGATTTTGCATGTGTCCAAACAAAAATTCGTAAGAAGGATGGGCGGAACCCCTAGGAACCCCAAGACAGCAGATGTTATGTAACATTTGTGAGTCCTTCCCCATTAATCGAGACCCGGGGCTTGCAAGATGCAAAGATCCGCAAGCTACTAAAGTGGAAATTCGGGTCGCCGAGTTTTCTTGATGGCATGGTACAATCACTTGTGTGAATATTGCTTTGGGCAGCTCATGATTATAATTCAACACGTCACGAGAGAATGTGGTTTCCGTTCCTTAAATCGTGCTCGGTCTCTCGCAAGGAGCGGGCGTCGTATTGGTGCTACACCCATGCTATGTGGTTGGCTCTTTTGCATGTGATTTGTTTGCTTTGTAATTGAGTTGGTGGGAATTTGAGCCTCCGTTGGGGAATAGACGGCTTAGAGAATACCCAAGACGGTTGGGTTTGGCATTATAGCTTCATGAGATGGTGCCAGCATGTAGAAAACCAGCCCATTCGTAGTAAGCAACACAAGGAGCAACACAAGGCAATGACAAAGCAAAAGAAGTACATGCATGGCCTCACTACCTTTAAGCGAGGGGACAACGTCCTCTTGCACCCATGTAGCTAAAAACAAGACACGGATGCAACCATGACAAAACCGGACAATTCAACGATGATCTAAGAAGCGTCCCACAAGCTATATTTGTATTCTCTGATTTGTCCTTTGTCATGCCCTCAGGCTTCATGAGTGCCTGCTTGCAATGTGACCCACATGCTTTGTGCCGCATCATAATGCAGTCTTTTGCGCGGCCCCTTCCCGAGCACCACGCCCCCCCATAAATCCGGATTCCGTGGATGCCGCAATTTTTTTTTTGAATTGATAGCGGTTCGGGTATGAAAGGATAAGGAACATGATTCATGTTTGGCGACATGGTTTGTACCTTTTGACTGATGCATCATGAGTTTCAGTCCTCAGTCCTAAGTCTTCTGCACAATTGGAGCCTAGAATCGTGTTGGAAATCGACGGCGAACGCGAAGGTAGATGAGGGCAAAAACATCGCGCCCATACCCCCGCTAGAATCCTCTTCGGGTTGGGTTCCTTGTGTGGACTCACGATGCTCACAAGCATGGTGGTGACCACAACACCACAACAAAAGGAAAGAAAACAACTTTGAGCAAGTGCAAATGAAATCACCGCATATTGTTTTCCGGATGCTATTTAGGACGAATTTGGGCACATTTCGCTCGTGGCTCACCACATGGGGCCACATTGGAAACTTTTCATAGTCATCCGTCTTGTTGATACGTGGACCAGCTTGCGGCTGTTGTACCGTCCGTTTCAGCCTAATGTACATGTGAGCAGTTTTGTGCCTAGTGCTGTGCTAGTGTAATCCACTCACACACCCCAACCCGCCCGATGCAGCCTTTTGGCGGAAAGCAGGACGCTCGTCGTCTAGACCCCAAAGAATGGCAACCTTGCGATGGGGAAAAGTGACATTTTTCGTAAGGGATGGGGAAAAGCAGGCTGCGCAAGGTGGGCTTGCAAACGCTTTGCCTTCATTGGATAGAACCTTCTTTCCTTCTTCTTCTTTCCTAGTGTCTATTTGTGCGATCAATTGTGCGATGCAAACCCATGAATCTTACCAACAAAAGCATGGACTGCGAGACATCTCTCGCGACGACAATCGCACGTCGCCCAAGTACCTCAATGGGGATTGAACACGCACCAAACAAAACTCTTGGTCAAGCGAATGTGGCGGTGTCCCATCTCTCCGGTGATGACGTTTCCGAACGGGTCATCCCTTGCCCACCAATACCCCCTATGCCACCCCGCTTGCCGCCTCCGTCGCCTTCTTTTGTGTTGCAAGCCTTCGGTTGTCTCCCTAATCAGCGGGGGGCAAGTGGTGACGAGGAGACAATAAGCGCCCCCCCACGACAAGAGGCGAGTGGCATCAAGCATGAAGTGCTTCATCATAGCGAGTCCTTTGGCCCCTCATCCGAGGTGAATTCTTCTTGCTCGTTGCCTTGGGACGCAACACAAGCATCGCCGCAAGTAAGGGACTCGCCGCAATCGCAACAAGAGGGCACAACCATCGCACGGGTTGCATCCTCCCCGATGGATCCCGTCCAAGCTCCGTATTCAAGACCACCCCAGCCCCCGCAGCCCCCTGTGCCCCCAAGGATGCCCCCTCCCCCTGGCAGTTTCGCATCTGAACTGAACCACAATCAGATGGCGCAATTGCATCAGTTGCCTCATGTGCACCATCATTTCCATCACCACATGTACCTGCAGCACCAACGTCAACACCAATTTTCTCGCTCCCACGCCCATTTCCGGAGGTTATCGGCGGATACCGATGAACACACCGATTCAGATTTCGGTGTTCAGGGATCTGACGTATATGACAGCGATTGCACGCGGCCTGCTGTTGACCCATCGGCGTGCTCTGTCACATCAGAGCTTTCTACATCAGCTAGCGAGGTCCCTTCTTTGGCTACCTCCCATCCGGTCCACCGGCTGGGGTCTGCCTCTTCGTCATCCAGCATTCTGGTCTCCTCCCGTCCGCGGCCCAATGCCTCCAATCCATTTGCTGCTGCTCCGCCATCTGCACAAGCCTGTGGCATGGGTTTAGAGCTGTGCTACGACACCCTGTTCTTTGGGGGCAGCGATACAGCCGAGAGCAGTACCCGCAAGCGATGTTCACATTGTGACCAGCCTACGATCGATCCTTTATTGTCTTGGTGCCGGTATCATGCCCCCGGCCCTGTGTGCTGCACGCACAAGCACTGCCCAGAATTAGCCGAGCTGCCCTCCAGCCTTTGTTCCATACATCAGCGCGCGTTCGCCAAGTTTCCCAAAGCAGAACTCGAGGGTGAGATCACGAGGATCTGCGCCGCTATGCCACAGCTGCCGGCTCGTGTCTGTGCGAAGGCCAAAGAGGTACTTACCACGTACGCTCAGACGAACACACAAAAGTGCTGGCGTCTGAAGGACAGGCACCAGCTCTATGCATGCGGAGCTATTTATGCAGCCTGCAAGGTCTGCGCTGTCCCGCTCGCCATCCACGAGATCAACAGGCATCTGCCTTCCGCTTCTGCAGGACACTTCACAAAAGCCTTCAATAGGTTTTGCTCGGATATCCTTGACAGCTTTCCGGCAAGACCTCAATCTTTGGGTCCCACAGAATTCTTGGCGCGATATGTGGCTGAGTTGGGATTGCCTGAGCACAGTATCATTATCATGCAGGAGGTGCTTGCCAAATTGAAGGCAGACGTCAGTGTTTGGCACAGGCGTCCAGAGCGCGTGGCAGCAGGCGTCATTCTGCTGTGTTGCAAAGAGCACCGTTGGCTGGACAGTGATGGAAACAGGGTGTCGCCGGCAAAAATTTCAGAGGTAGTCCAAGTTCCTTTGCAGAACCTAAATGATTGGGCTGAGCAGTACCTGCGCCCGAATTTGCTGCAGCCTGACGACTCTGATGACGATCTTTGACCATGTCACATGCATCTGGTGTTGCGTATACTGGCGCATGCTCCATGCGTGCATGTGCCCATGTGTGTGTGTGTGTGTGCGCGCGCGCTCGTACGTGTGTTTGTGTTTGTGTTTGTGTTTGTGTGCGTGTGTCCGCGCGTTACGTGCGTGCGTGCGTGCGATCATGCGTCTGTGTGTAAATGGGCAAGCACACGTACGCTGTCCCTGATCAGTCTACATGTGCGTTGGATGCGGACGCAAGGATCATGGCTGCAACGGACGTGGTGAATGTATGCTTGGGGTACAGGCACATGTTTGCCGAACTGCCCCCCCGATGGTGAGGGACCTGTGCATACCCAGGAAGGTTTCAAGTCGGAAGTAATCAGGAGTTCGAGGTTGCCTGGGGCATGGTGGAAATGGGGGCTTGAGAATGGCCCTGCAGTATGCCGGACACAGGAACGTGTCCTGTGGTGAGTGAACCTCTTGAGATCATGTCAAAACGGAGCGTGCAGAGTATTTTGGTGTTTTGGGTTTCTGGTGGAATGCGTGTTGTGCCGAAAGCGTGGCAGTGTTGTCGGGTCATGCCATGAGGTGCTGTCTTGAGCAGCTTCTGACCATTGATGAAATGGATGGACTTGAAGGCCAGGCCGGGCACAGGGCCCTGGACATTCGGCCAGTATCCCAATGAGAAAGACAGGATTTTGGCTTTTTTTAATGTGTTTTTCACCCGCTTCTGATGATTAGGATCTGAGGTATTGTGCCGAAGCCCTCGATGCTTTGCATGAGAACCTGCTCCTGTTGTGAGATAGTGTTCAAAATGTTCTGCAGGGATCCATAACAGTGCTGGTGGGAGGTGCTGGAGGTACCTTACACCCCCCTTGTAATCCCCCCCTGGGGGGGGGGGGGCGTCACGTTGACATTTCTTGTGGAAACGGTTGGTTGTACTGTGCTCTCCTGTTCTTTCTCTGCAAGTGCCCTCTGTCAGAGTTGATTTCTCCGGTCATTCGGACACAACTGTATGCCACAGGCACTCGTGTTTGGTAGCACTCTCGCAGCAGGGCCGCTGTTGGCAACTGTCATTGGTCCCTCACCTTCTGGACCTGAGTTCCTGCACATTTGACACCAGGGTACTGGGGACAAGGTTGTGGACCCTGCACAGCTGCTGTTTTGAACTGTTAAGTTTGGTGGTGCAACCCCCCCCCCCCCCCCCCTGTAGTCTGACTGATAGCCTGACTGTAAGTGACTGTTCGACCGCATTGTCGGACATGCTATTTTGTCTTCCTGATTCAGACACAGGTGTGTCAAGAGGTTTAACCAGGTCAGGCATAGAGAATAAAGATGCACTTATGCCTGACTGTGGAGTGCATTGCCTCAAGTTTGCATTTTTTGCAGCACAGTCTGTCTGTTTTTCAATCAATCTCTTTCAATCTAATTAGGTCTCACCCCCCCAAGGGGGGAACCATCACGACATTGGGGTGGGAGATTACAAGGGGGGCGTGAGGTAGTTCCAGGATATCTCTCGGGGACATTCATAACCTGCCAACATGGAGCAAATTCGCATCTATTCAGGGGTTTCTCAATTTTTTGTCCAATGCACGAAAATGTTGTTCACTAAGGGGGGTTATGTGTATGCTTTTTGAAGTCTGTGAGAAAAGGGCCTGGGCCTGCACGAAACCTATTTGGCCTAAACTGGCCCCGTTCTCGGACGGGAACCAGGGCTGTTTTTGACCAAATGGTTTTCGTGCCGGACGGAAATCTCAAACATATCGTCAGTACAGCAGGTGTTCCGAATAGCCCTGTTCGAGGGCTTTCCGAATATACCCCATATATCCCCCCCTACAGGACACTCACAGGGCACAAATGAGGCAACAAGGGTAGCGACCCCAGAAAACGCTCCGAGTGGGCAGGAAACGTGTTGTCCCCGAGAGATATTTGGGCAGCTTTTTGTTTGTCGTAGTATGCCCACGGTGGACAGGGCAGGCTCGTTCTTTGGATGCGACGCCCTCCCCTCGTTTTGTGACAGATGATCACCGACGGTGAAGGCCGCCAAGAAGGGGGCGCCAAAGGCCCCGCAACATTTTTGGGGAGATTGGGGCGATTTTTGCACCATTTATATTTCCTGTGTCCAAGAAAGGGGGTTTCAACTTTTTGGCCGAATTGCTCAAAATTGTTGTTACCCGGGAGGGGGGGATGTTTATCCCCTTTGTTCTCCATCTACTGCCCCGTTTCATGTCAGTCAGTCAATTTTTGTTGTTGTTGTGTGCAGGTGGCGGAGCTCTAAGGCCTCCGTAAGCAGGTCAAGGGAGCCAACAAACCCCTAAATTTACTGCTGTTGGTTCTACCTGGCCTCCGTCATATTCATCACCCTCTGTCTAATTCGCAGGCCCTACGTGACTTGGAGCTCCTCCGGGTGTGGAGTGTCACGACACGGTCCATTGGGCAAGGAAGGGATGCATTGGAATTGCAGTGGGCCCAGACTGGGTGTCAGGAGTTGGGAGTGAAGTGGAGTTGGGAGTGAAGTGGAGTGGAGTGCCGTCAGGGAGGGGGGGGGGGGGCGGGGCGTTGGGGTCAGGGAGAAAGCAGCTGCGTCGCAGGCCCGGCCCACGGAAGGGGGAGTGAGTACACGTAACCATATCACAACTCCAATTAACCCCCATGTAACGCCACACTTCTACTTTGGTTTTGTACATAAGCACAAAATTTTAAGGCTGTGCTACTCTCTATGACCCAATTTGCCTTGTTCTTCGTTGAAATTGACCTACTGCTCTGCCTGAAATTAGGAGTTGCGTTGGCGCGAACTTGAGTGCAAGGTCATGTGTGCCGAGTGTGGATGCAAAGAACCATGCAGGAGCATGTGAGAACCAACAGATTGGTGCAGAACGTAGTACTGTGGCAATGGGGGCGGAAAAGTTGGTGTAGAATGTTGGATCAGGGGAAGCCTTGACGCAAGCTCGGCAACAGCGGTTAGAAATGGTCCAGCGAAGATCATTAAAAATGGCCCTAGCACAGACATGCACTGGGGCCTATATCCCCCTCACAACTGCGCACCTTGCACCCTCTGTGGGCACGTGGGGTATGTTTACCATTTCGAAACCTCCAAGACAAGGGCTATTCGGAGAGGTATGGGTCCCAAGGCCATATTTTTTGAGTATACCGAAGGTGAACTTTTGAACTTTTCAAGGTTTAGGCCTGCTGCTGGCTACTGGCTAAGCTCCACAGGGTCTCGACCTTGCTGCCCCTGTCCCTCCAACATATTATCAGTTGGAGGTCAAGTCATTCAGGGTGCATTTTTTGCATTTGATGTGTAGAAGCCATGTGCAAATAGGCTCCTCTCAACTCAATATTATGTGGGCTAATTTGACTGCTAACCACCCTGGACACCCCCATGCAGCCTGATGCAATCTAGCATCACTAGGAGGACAATCCGCTCCAAGACACCATGCGCTGCTCTTTGCTGTACGTCACCAGCAATTGGTACAGCGCGATAGGGAACCAGGCTGCGATGGCTGTTGTGATGGCAGATTTCCCGGTGGAAGGCAGGGGTGGTGTACAACGGTGTAAAGCAGTCTGTGAACGTCCACGGCATGCTTAGTGTGTTTGCTGTACGGTGCATTTGTTTTTGTCTTCCTGCTAATGACAGTTTTAAACCAGTTGAGGAACCCTCTATAATTCTGACAAGAAATCTTCCAATTCTTCAACGAGCATCCCTCAAAAGCGCTCAACAATTCTTGACAGGGACCCTCCACAACCTTCAACGAATATCCACAGCGCTCAACAACCTCCAACAATCCTGACAAAGCACCCTTCAACAAGTAGAGGAACCCACTGTTGATGTTCCTTTGACACTGTTGAGACCCTGCTCATTTGCTGTGAATTGTACACACCCCTCCTTCAAATCTAACAACCTTGCACAATTTCAACCCGCAACATGCTCTAGAGCTACAATTTTAGGAAGGAGTAAGTAGCATTGCAAAGCCCAAACACCAAATCACCTCGAAGAGGGTTGTTAGATCAAGTGCAGGTGCGTACGCCATATACCCCCCTTTTTTGGGGTCATTCGCGTACGATACCCCAAGGTATGGCACCGGATATCCAACCCCTTGTAAAATCATCACTTTAGGAGAGAAAATGATCCCCCAATGAATTTTTTGTTTTTGACCCCTTTAGCCCCCCGTACCCGGGTACCCCTTTTTGGGGGGGTGGGGGTGGGGGGGTGGGGGGGGGGTGTCGGGGGGGGGGGGTCAAAACTTCTTTGCGTATTCTGGGTGCTGTGTGTGGATTTGAACCCAGGTCCGGGGCAACTTTTTTCTTGTACATGGACCCCCTGACCCATGGCGGGGGTCCCGGGTCCGAACTCCAGGTACCCCCGGCCGCCCCCCCCTATGGGCTCTTGCTAGTGAGGACTTAGCCGTTTTCACGCTGGATAAGGCTGTTTAGTGACACCTGCAAGATTTCCAAAATTCGACTTTTTCGGAAACCCTTCTGCCGCCCCTGGGATGGGTTTGGGTGATGATTTAGTGACAATACTGGTACTTGAGCACCCATGGGGACCCACGTAGTGGCTGCCAAGCCCATATAGCCCGAGCCATGGCCCCCCCAAAAGCCCCGAAATTGCCGTTGTGTAGGCTGTTTCGTGACACCTACAAGATTTCCGAAATTCGCCTTTTTCCGAAACCCTTCTGTCACCCTGGGATGGGTTTGGGTGATCATTTGGTGACAATACTGGTACTTGAGCACCCTTGGGGACCCATGTAGTGGCCCATCTAGCCCGAGCCATGGGCCCCCCAAAAGCTTCAAAATCACCTCGCAGAGTTGCTGTTTATGTGTGGTTCCATGGCCTTTGGTGCGTGCACAAACTGCTTAAGCAGTTTTCCACCCTCTACAGGTCAAAAATGCGAAAAATTTTTGCAAATCATTTTTTTGATATTGTGACCACTTACAATGATGAAACATGCTATTTAAAGCATGTTTTAGCCCCTTTTATGTGTTTTTCACCCTATTTGGGTGTGTGTGGGGGGGGGGGGGGGGGGCGGTTCCCAAGGGGTCTAGGGCACAACCTGCTTATGCAGTTTTCCCGCCTTAGCAGCTCAAAAATGGAAATCACCTCGCAGAGGTTGTTAGATCAATTAGATCAAAGCCAGGCAGGCGTATATATGGGGAAAACGCCACATACCCCCCATTTTGGGCCTATTCGCGTACCCTACCCCAAGGGGTTGAATTGTTAGTTTAACCCCTTGTAAAATCATTATTTTGTCCAATAAACGCATCCCCCAATGAGTTTTTGGTCCGGACCCCCCCAGACCCCCCCCACTTGAAACCCACTTTTTAGGGGGGGGGGGTGGGGGTGGGGGTGGGGGGGTGGGGGGGGGGTCAAAAATGTCGAAAAAAATGACCCCCCCTTTTTTTGGGTCGAAAATCATGAATCTTTTGGTTTTTTTCGATTTTGAGCCGAAAAAGTGTTTCCGGGTCCCGACTCCATAGGGTTTGTATGGGGCGGAGTGGGACGAGCGCTTATGCAGTTTATGCACTTTTTGGCCATTTATGCTATGTTGGCGGTTTTGGCAACCTCGGTGAACCCGTGGTACCCACCCTGAGGGGTGCGAGTGGGGATGTTGTGACAGTATCTGCCTACTAGGATACGAAAGGACGTTTTTTGCGGTGTCTAGCCTTGCTTATGGCCGTTCACAACCCGTGCCAAAGACGCGAAATGACTGTTTCCACCAATAATGGCCTAGTGAATGGGGAGGTACACAACCTGCTTTTGCAGTTTTTCACCCCAGGCAGCTCAAAAATCGAAGTCACCTCGCAGAGGTTGTTAGATCAAAGCCAGGCAGGCGTATATATGGGGAAAACGCCACATACCCCCCCATTTTGGCCTTTTTGGGCCTATTCGCGTACCCTACCCCAAGGGGTTGAATTGTTGGTTTAACCCCTTGTAAAATCATTATTTTGTCCAATAATCGCATCCCCTAATGAGTTTTTGGTCCGGACCCCCCCAGACCCCCCCCCACTTGAAACCCACTTTTTTGAGGTTTTGAGGGAGGGGGGGGGGTGGGGGTGGGGGGGGGGGTCAAAAAATGACCCCCCCTTTTTTTGGGTCGAAAATCATGAATCTTTTGGTTTTTTTTGATTTTGAGCCGAAAAAGTGTTTCCGGGTCCCGACTCCATAGGGTTTGTATGGGGCGGAGTGGGACGAGCGCTTATGCAGTTTATGCACTTTTCAGCCATTTTTGGTATGTTGGCGGTTTTGGCAACCTCGGTGACCCCGTGGTATCCACTTTGAGGGGTGTGAGTGGGGATGTTGTGACAGTATCTGCCTACTAGGATATGGAAGGACGTTTTTTGCAGTCTCTAGCCTTGCTTAGGGCCGTTCACAACCCGTGCCAAAAACGCAAAATGGCTCTTTCCACCAATAATGGCTTAGTGAATGGGCTGGTACACAACCTGCTTATGCAGTTTTTTACCCTGGACAGCTCAAAAATCGAAGTTTCCGAAACTTACTTTTTTGACATCGTGATCACCTAAAATGACCATCCAAGCTATGTAAAGCATGTTTTAGGCTGTATTTACGTGTTTTTCACCCGATTTGGGTATCAGGTCCGGGGGGGGGGGGGGGGGGCTTCCAAGGGATTGGTACACAACCTGCTTATGCACTTTTTCACCATGGGCAGCTCAAAAATCGAAGTTTTCGAAACTTGTTTTTTTGATGTTGTGACCACTTAAAATGACCATCCAAGCTATGCAAAGCATGTTTTAGGCCGTATTTGCGTGTTTTTCACCCAATTTGGGTATTAGGTCCGGGGGGGGGGGGGGGGGGGGCTTCCAAGGGATTGGTACACAACCTGCTTATGCACTTTTTCACCATGGGCAGCTCAAAAATCGAAGTTTTCGAAACTTGTTTTTTTGATGTTGTGACCACTTAAATGACCATCCAAGCTATGCAAAGCATGTTTTAGGCCGTATTTGCGTGTTTTTCACCCAATTTGGGTATTAGGTCCGGGGGGGGGGGGGGGCTCCAAGGGATTGGTACACAACCTGCTTATGCACTTTTTCACCATGGGCAGCTCAAAAATCGAAGTTTTCGAAACTTGTTTTTTTGATGTTGTGACCACTTAAAATGACCATCCAAGCTATGCAAAGCATGTTTTAGGCCGTATTTGCGTGTTTTTCACCCAATTTGGGTATTAGGTCCGGGGGGGGGGGGGGGGGCTTCCAAGGGATTGGTACACAACCTGCTTATGCACTTTTTCACCATGGGCAGCTCAAAAATCGAAGTTTTCGAAACTTGTTTTTTTGATGTTGTGACCACTTAAAATGACCATCCAAGCTATGCAAAGCATGTTTTAGGCCGTATTTGCGTGTTTTTCACCCGATTTGGGTATTAGGTCCGGGGGGGGGGGGGGGGGCTTCCAAGGGATTGGTACACAACCTGCTTATGCACTTTTTCACTTTGGGCAGCTCAAAAATCGAAGTTTTCGAAACTTGTTTTTTTGATGTTGTGACCACTTAAAATGACCATCCAAGCTATGCAAAGCATGTTTTAGGCCGTATTTGCGTGTTTTTCACCCAATTTGGGTATTAGGTCCGGGGGGGGGGGGGGGGGCTTCCAAGGGATTGGTACACAACCTGCTTGTGCAGTTTTTCACCCCGGACAGCTCAAAAATGGAAGTTTTCGAAACTTGTTTTTTTGATGTTGTGACCACTTAAAATGACCATCCAAGCTATGCAAAGCATGTTTTAGGCCGTATTTGCGTGTTTTTCACCCTTTTTGGGTGTTAGGTCCGTGGGGGGGGGGGTCTCCCAAGGGACGGGTGCACAACCTGCTTATGCAGTTTTTCAACCCGGACAGCTCAAAAATCGAAGTTTTCGAAACTTGTTTTTTTGATGTTGTGACCACCTAAAATGACATTTCAAGCTATGCAAAGCATATTTTAGGCCGTATATACACATAGGCTGTATTTACGTGTTTTTCACCCTTTTCTGCGAGGTGGACTTGCCGAAGGCAATAGAATTTTCGAAACTTGTTTTTTTGATATTGTGACCACCCAAAATGACATTTCAAACTATGCAAAGCATGTTTTAGGCCGTATTTACGTGTTTTTCACCCTATTTGGGTGTTAGGTCCGGGGGGGGGTGTCTCCCAAGGGACGGGTGCATAACCTGCTTATGCAATTTTTCAACCCGGACAGCTCAAAAATCGAAGTTTTCGAAACTTGTTTTTTTGATATTGTGACCACCTAAAATGACCATCCAAGCTATGGAAAGCATGTTGTAGGCCGTATTTACGTGTTTTTCACCCTTTTTGGGTGTTAGGTCGGGGGGGGGGGGGTCTCCCAAGGGACGGGTGCACAACCTGCTTATGCTGTTTTTCACCCCGGACAGCTCAAAAATGGAAGTTTTCGAAACATATTTTTTTGATATTGTGACCACCCAAAATGACCATCCAAGCTATGGAAAGCATGTTTTAGGCCGTATTTACGTGTTTTTCACCCTATTTGGGTATCAGGTCCGGGGGGGGGGGGGTCTCCCAAGGGACTGGTGCACAACCTGCTTATGCAGTTTTTTAGCCCGGACAGCGCAAAAATGGAAGTTTTTGAAACTTGTTCGTGTGTTATTGTGATCACCTAAAATGACCATCCAAGGTATGTAAAGCATGTTTTAGGCCGTATTTACGTGTTTTTCACCCGATTTGGGTATTAGGTCCGGGGGGGGGGGGGGGGCTCCCAAGGGATTGGTACACAACCTGCTTATGCAGCTTGTCACCGTGGGCAGCTCAAAAATCGAAGTTTTCGAAACTTGTTTTTTTGATACCGTGATCACCTAAAATGATCACCCAAGGTATGTAAAGCATGTTTTAGCCGGTATTTATGTAGTTTCCACCCTATTTTGGGTGTGTGTTGCTCGCGGTAGATTCTCTGCGAGGTGGACTTGCCGAAGGCAATAGAATCACCTCGCAGAGGTTGTTAGATCAAAGCCAGGCAGGCGTATATATGGGGAAAACGCCACATACCCCCCCATTTTGGCCTTTTTGGGGCTATTCGCGTACCCTACCCCAAGGGGTTGAATTGTTAGTTTAACCCCTTGTAAAATCATTATTTTGTCCAATAATCGCATCCCCCAATGAGTTTTGGGTCCGGACCCCCCCCAGACCCCCCCCACTTGAAACCCACTTTTTTCAGGTTTTGAGGGAGGGGGGGGGGGGGGGGGGGGGGTGGGGGGGGGGGGTGGGGGGGGGGGTCAAAAAATGACCCCCCCTTTTTTTTGGGTCGAAAATCATGAATCTTTTGGTTTTTTTCGATTTTGAGCCGAAAAATTTTTTCCGGGTCCCGACTCTATGGGGTTTGTATGGGGCAGAGTGGGATGAGCGCTTATGCAGTTTATGCACTTTTCAGCCATTTTTGCCATGTCGGCGGTTTTGGCAACCTCGGTGACCCCGTGCTATCCACTCCGAGGGGTGTAAGTGGGGATGTTGTGACAGTATATGCCTACTAGGATAGGGAAGGACGTTTTTTGCAGTCTCTAGCCTTGCCTAGGGCCGTTCACAACCCGTGCCAAAGACGCGAAATCACTGTTTCCGACAATAATGGCCTAGTGAATGGGCCAGTACACAACCTGCTTATGCAGTTTTTCACCCCGGACAGCTCAAAAATGGAAGTTTTCGAAACATATTTTTTTGATATTGTGACCACACAATATGACCATCCAAGGTATGTAAAGCATGTTTTAGGCCGTATTTACGTGTATTTCACCCGATATGGGTATTAGGTCCGGGGGGGGGGGTCTCCCAAGGGATTGGTACACAACCTGCTTATGCAGTTTTTCACCCCGGACAGCTCAAAAATCGAAGTTTCCGAAACTTGTTTTTTTGATATTGTGAGCACACAATGTGACCATCCAAGGTATGGAAAGCATGTTTTAGGCCGTATTTACGTGTTTTTCACCCGATATGGGTATTAGGTCCGGGGGGGGGGGGGGTCTCCCAAGGGATTGGTACACAACCTGCTTATGCAGTTTTTCACCCCGGACAGCTCAAATATGGAAGTTTTCGAAACATATTTTTTTGATATTGTGACCACACAATATGACCATCCAAGGTATGTAAAGCATGTTTTAGGCCGTATTTACGTGTATTTCACCCGATATGGGTATTAGGTCCGGGGGGGGGGGGGCTTTCAAGGGATTGGTACACAACCTGCTTATGCAGTTTTTCACCCCGGACGGCTCAAAAATCGAAGTTTCCGAAACTTGTTTTTTTGATATTGTGACCACACAATATGACCATCCAAGGTATGTAAAGCATGTTTTAGGCTGTATTTACGTGTTTTTCACCCAATTTGGGAATCAGGTCCGGGGGGGGGGGGGGGGGCTCCCAAGGGTTTGGTACACAACCTGCTTATGCAGTTTTTCACCCCGGGCAGCTCAAAAAATCGAAGTTTTCGAAACTTGTTTTTTTGATATTGTCATCACCCAAAATGACCATTCAAGCAATGTAAAGCATGTTTTAGGCTGTATTTACGTGTTTGTAACCTTATTTGGGTATTGGGTCGGGGGGGGGTCTCCTAGGGGATTGGTACACAACCTGCTTGTGCAGTTTTTCACCGTGGAGAGCTCAAAAATCGAAGTTTTCGAAACTTGTTTTTTTGATACCGTGATCACCTAAAATGACCATCCAAGGTATGTAAAGCATGTTTTAGGCCGTATTTATGTAGTTTCCACCCTATTTTGGGTACGTGTTGCTCGGTGTAGATTCTCTGCGAGGTGGACTTGCCGAAGGCAATAGAATCACCTCGCAGAGGTTGTTAGATCAAAGCCAGGCAGGCGTATATAGGGGAAAACACCACATACCCCCCCATTTTGGCCAATTTGGGGCTATTCGCGTACCCTACCCCAAGGGGTTGAATTGTTAGTTTAACCCCTTGTAAAATCATTATTTTGTCCAATAATCGCATCCCCAATGAGTTTTTGGTCCGGACCCCCCCAGACCCCCCCCACTTGAAACCCACTTTTTTCAGGTTTTGAGGGAGGGGGGGGGGGGTGGGGGGGTGGGGGGGGGTCAAAAAATGACCCCCCCTTTTTTTGGGTCGAAAATCATGAATCTTTTGGTTTTTTTCGATTTTGAGCCGAAAAAGTTTTTCCGGCTCCCGACTCTATGGGGTTTGTATGGGGCGGAGTGGGACGAGCGCTTACGCAGTTTATGCACTTTTTGGCCATTTTTGCTATGTTCGTCGACCTCGGTGACCCCGTGGTACTTACTGTGAGGGGTGCAAGTGGGATGTTGTGACA